>JAJTUV010000421.1:125000-720425 GCA_021653895.1 Mastomys natalensis | reverse complement strand
GAATAAATGCGATCCCATTTCACTATTTGTTTGTCTATTGCCCCTTATAAATAAATAGGCTAGTGTAACCTTTCCTCTGAGTTTTGAGGTTTCCTTCTCGCCTCTGTCCACAATGGTGATTTGGGGACAGTTTGCAACGATTCAGGATAGTGTGTGTGTGTGTGTGTGTGTGTGTGTGTGTGTGTGCCACATGTGTGCATATGGAAGCCAAGAGTGTCAAAACCCTGAAACTGGAGTTACAGGTTGCTGTGAGCCACCTGATGTAGTTGATAGGACCTAAACTCAGGTCCCCTATAGGAGCAGAAAGTGCTCTGAACCACCTTGACACCTCTTTGGTCTTTTTGATGATTCTTAAAAATATAACTGAAACGTTCTCCAGAACGTTTATGGGACCAATCCAGTTTCCAACAACAGAGGAACAAAGAGA
This sequence comes from Mastomys natalensis, assembly GCA_021653895.1. Taxonomy (NCBI): domain Eukaryota; kingdom Metazoa; phylum Chordata; class Mammalia; order Rodentia; family Muridae; genus Mastomys; species Mastomys natalensis. The sequence continues at coordinate 719,998 of JAJTUV010000421.1, read as the reverse complement.
ATATAGTAGAAGAAGTGTGTGGCAACTTTTCTGAACCATAAAAAATAGTTACATTGTTTACAGAAAAATGGAAGCAACTGGAGATAATCTTACAAAGCAAATGAAGACAGCCTCAGATAAGACACTGTATGTTTTGTCTCATTTGTTGCATCTAAATTTTATGCTAACAGTTAAAATTATGTCTCTCTGTCTCTCTCTCTACACGCACATGCACGCGCATGCACGCGCACGCACGCACACGCACACACACGCACAGAAGACATGAGTACGGGAGAATAGAAGAACAAAGGTGACCAACAAGAAGAGGAGAAGCGGGACGATGGAGTGTATAGGGACAAAGATGTTCAACATACAATGTATAGTTTTGGTGTCAAAGTATTTTTCATGTAACACAGTACCAAGTATAATGAGTACGTAAAATGTTTTACATGTTTTAAATTAAGTACTAAGTAGAAATGTTGTAAGCTAGAATAACTTGGAAGAGACACAGAAAGCTGGCAATACTGAAAGTAAGTTCTAAAGACTACCCAGTACATAGCTACAACCTCAACTAGTAATGAGCATCAAACCCAGCAGCATGTGCCCAGGCTTCCCCAGGCGTAGTTCCCCTGCCTCTTACTGCTGCAGCGTGCTGGAGACTGGCCCTAGGCTACCACATGTGCTAGGGAACTGTTCCAGTACCAAGTTATACTGTCAACCCAGTTGTTCTCTGACAGCAGAAATGGGCATTCATGTATGACTAAACACACCCAAAACCGTACTTTACAAAATAACTTAATTTTGTGTCAATCGAAGGTTATACCTGTGTCAGAAGCTTCTCTTTTTCCTCTAACTCCTCATCATTGAGGGGCTCTGCTTCATCAATTTTAAGCTGTTCTTCTTTCTGTGCCTGTGCTGCATTAGGTAGATCAGGACTCCGAGGTACCTAAGAGAGGTTTTTCAATGCCATCAATTGGTAAATTTTAAGGGACTTAATAAATTCCTAACAAGTTAACATTACAGCTTTAATATACCCATAAAAATCAACCATATTATTTAATTTCTAATATATACATCTTTAAAAAGTATTACTTATGAAATTTTTTCTTTAATGAAAACCCAGAAAGTCCATATACTAGAACATAGCAGGCAACAGTATTTCCTACTAGGTTCAGTCAGTCAAGCAAAAGTCAGTAAGTAGTAGCTTCGCCCTTGTGGCTTGAGAAGAGAATGCAGAGAGAAGAATTTCAATTACCTTGTACCCGATAGTTTTCCTGTAATACAGAATTTCTTTTTCCAGTAATTCAAATAAACGTGGAGGAAAGAACTGGAAATCCTGAACATTTGGTTGTTTTGGAGGTCGAGGTGCCTAGGAAAAATAAAAACAGTATTGTCCATTAAAAAACAAAAACACACCAGCCAGCCTGGTCTACAGAGTGAGTTCCAGGACAGCCCGGGCTACAAAGAAGAGAAACCCTGTCTTGAAAAACCAAAAAAAACCAAAAAAACAAAAAAAAAACAAAAAAACAAAAACAAAAAAAAAAAACCAAAAAACAAACAACAACAACAACAACAAAAAAAAACACCAAACTCAAACTTATATTAAGTCATTTCCTAAACGGTAACAGCCAAATCTCCAAGAAAAAGAATTCACCTTTAAATAGAAATGAACTGACGTTAATCAAAATTTAAGCCAATTCAAAAGTAACAGAAAACATAATTGTCAATTTTATTTTGTTGTAAAAATGTGAGAAAACACATTTCCCATAAATATCTCCATGCCGCCAGCTTACCTTGGGTGCTTTAGGCTCACTAACACGGAGAGCTTCCCTGAAATACGCATCAACAGCATAGTTGGCTTTTCTTTCTCTTTTTGGTGGTTCAATCCACTCTGTGAATGCAATCTAGAATGTGGGGAAAAATTCCAATCACTAATTTCATTATACACAGCAATAAATTATCTACAGTGATTTATAAATAAAAATATGATGAAATCCTAAATTTAAATTCTACAAAGGTGAAGACTATGGTATTTTTAATACTATGTAATTAACACACAAACCAGAATTTATAAAATACTACAAAATACATGCTAGAACCCAAGTAAGTAGAAAAATTAGACATAATTGTTTAAAAAAACTGTTCACTATTTGTCTAAATGATAAGAAAAACGACAAGCATTTCTTTTATACAGCATTTGACAATTTCTGTCTATAGTAGTAAACACATCTACTAAAACTAAATCATTTTAATTACCAATTAATTCAAGTTCTAAGAAAAATAGCCTGTGGCCTTTTTATTGCCATTTAGCTTACTTTCAAATATTCCAAATGATAATCACACTATACAAGAATATTTTCAGTGATAGTATACAATGAACTTTATTGTATAAATTAAAAGTACTCCAAAACTAGCTTAGTGGCACACATCTGCAATGGCAACACTAAGGATGGACCTAGAGGCAATGGATTAGGAGAGCTCAAGCCAGTCTCAGATATAAATTAAGGAAAGCCACCCACGGCAGTGTTAAAACCACTCCTCCCCCAGCCCCCCAATAAGTAAATAAGCAAGGGAACAAATAAATCAGAGATTACAAGCTGCAATGCTATGAAAAACCTAAGATGTGAATAAACAACACAAGATTCCAAGTTTTCAGTAAAACTTCATTCTGAATTACCTTTTGCTTTTCTCTATAGTCTTCTCCTTCAAAGTTATAAACACTGGACTCTGTGTCCATCGTAAAGTTTCGAAGTGAGCTTTCTCCCATCTTGGAGAGCTTTTCATTCATTTCTGCAGTCTACATAGAAAAAAATCTTCAATTGAGAGCAAAATAATCTTAAGACCTGTAGTCAATACAAAACTAGAAAGATGACTCAAGAGTGAAGAACACGTGTTGCTCTTCCAGACAACCTGATTCAATTCACAAGGCAGCTCACTATATTTAACTCCAGTTCCAAGGGATCTAGTGCCCTCTTCTGGCCTCATTGGGCAACGGGCACACTTGTGATGTACAGACAAGCACCCATACACAAAAAATAAATTAAAAAAAAAAAATAGACTGCTTTATGGTATACAAACACTTGGGGTTTTTTTTTGGGGGGGGGTTGTTGTTGTTGTTGTTGTTTTTTAATAGAAAAAAGAAGTTAGTGACTCACAGAGGAAGTATTTTCTCAAATAGTTTTGGTCTAAACTTTCAGGTCCAAAGGAAACTCCAATTCCTCAAATCCAAAAGGCAGTCCAAATATCTAGAAACTACAAGGTGGACTACAGGAGGATTCTTGGCAGCTAGCTAAAAGCCAGTATTCCTCAGAAACTTGTCAAGCCAGTTGTCTAGCTCTTCTCCCCTCCTCACATAGCTAAACTCCTTCTAGCTCTTGGGCTTCCCCTGCCAACTGCTCACCCTTCTATGGCCTGGCTAGTTTCACTATTCTTCCCATCGCTCCTGCTATTTTCACTATGCTTTCTCTACCCTCTGCTGATTTCCCCAGGGCTGATCATGTTCAGTCTACTTCCTTCTCTGCTCTGGGCTCCTCCAGATGCTGCTGGCTTTCTCTCTCTCATATCTACAATAAAAAACCTCTCCTCTTCAATCATACAGTCATGCATGGTTATGGAGAACAGTCAGGTTGTCAGTTTCTTGATAAACTATAGGTTACAAAACAGTACCATTTACTATGCATCTCACCTTCTTTGCTCCTCTTTCCAAAATACCATCAATATCCTCATCAGTGATTTCACTTTCTTTTGAAGCAAACACGTGTGTGGCGCCATGTCGAATCATTTGAAGCATTTCATCTTTCCCAATTTTGTTCAGGTTCTGATCTACAAGCCTCCCTGAAAAAAAAAAAAGATTATGTTGTATTATATTGTAGGGGGAAGAGTGGATACTAAAATCTGATTCCTTAATTGGTTCTTGATTGTGTCCATAAAGAAGGAGGAAGCCAATTTCTGAAAGGAAAACACTGGGATTTCCGTGTGCCAAGAGGAAGAGAAGGGATGCAGGGAAGGAGGTTTTTCAGCCAGGCTTTGGAAGGACGACGACACAACAGCCATGTACGGTCTTAGGGCAACCAGAACCAGTGGCCTCCACCAAGGGAGTTGACTGAAACAGGTTAGCTGATAAGAGCCCAGCAATTATGCTATCTGGCTACTTTTAAAATAAAAAAACCTGTCTGTTTTCCATCGGTGGAGCTCAGGTAGGCAGGAGCGGAAGAGAGAAGTCAGGCAGTTGTTGGTGACTTGGCAAAGCTAGCTGAGAGGAAAGGCGGTAGCATGTTTTTAACTTTACACACAACAGTGTATTAATTAGACTTTATTTTACTGTAAGCTTAAAAAATTAAATATTAGAAATTTTACCCATTTCTATTCACTGTTAATTTATAAATGACCAAACTCACTTTTATGTTAAATTTAATGCCACATTTTCAGCTGTGTAAGCTTTTAAATATTTCTAAAGCTTACACATTATATATTATCTACTGTATATTGGCTCAATAAAATGTTTTTTGAAGAATACAGTATGAGATGTTTGAAAAGCAAGTTGCTGAGCACAATGGCATACACATTTAAACCCAGAACTCAAGAGACAGAGCAGGTATTTTTTTGTGAGCTCAAAACTAGCCTAAACTATGTAGTGAGTTACAGGACAGCCACAGCTATATAGTGAGACCCTGTCTCAAAAGCAAACAAACAAAAACAAGAAACGAAAAGAAAATCAAAGTTGAGAGAAAAACCTCACAAATTTTAACATATTTAAATTAAACCTTATAAACATAAGGAATTTCCTATCAGAAGGATGTTATTGATCATCTTTCCCAGTCAGTTTTATCTGAGAAAATTGAAATATAAGTCTTCATTCTGTTTAGATTTTACATAAGAACAGGTGCCTTTAATCCCAATACTGGAAAAGCAGAGGCAGTGTAGTGTATGAGTTCAAGGAAATTCTAAGTCAGTCAGGGCTACACAATGAGACCATTTCAATTAATTAATTAATTAGTTAATTGATTAATTTTTAAAATAAGAAAATATCTAGAAATGAAAAACTCAAAAGCTTTTGAATATTTAGTTTAATCACAGAAAAAAAAAAAAACCTCAACATTAATAAATTAAGACCTTCAACTGCTAGGAATTTAGCCAATCTTGTGTTTTCACAAATATAAGCAAAATTTCCTAAAAGCTGATCTGGTACAAGAACTTAAAGTTTCCTTCATCTAAGCCAAATAAAATTCTATGGCTATAGTCAAGAGACTCCCTCCCACTATCCTAAAGTTCCTTGAAAATACTAACACTTTGGTCCACTTGTTGCTTTAGTCTCAACACGAAAAACAATGCCCAGCATAACAGTCACTTAGTAAATAGTTCCAGATAAGAAAAAAGTAACATACTTTTTGTTTCCTATCCTCAGTGCTTATAAATCACCACAGCACAACTCAATATATGCTATGCTGAATGTCATATATTTTATATATTTTCACACTAATTCTTAAAAACTAAGTATTACTTTTATGTTAAGTGAAGTATAAAGTTCAGGTTAGAGGAAAACTGCTAGCTAATAAATACTAAAATTAACTTATCCAAGCTCAAAACTCATTACCTTAGTGAAAAACTTAAAGTTTAAAATATATGGAATATAAACCTTCTTTATAGCTGGACTCTAGGTACTCAAAATCTCCCCTAGAGCATCAGACTGAAATATGTTGCTGTCAAACCAACGTAGGGAATTAGCTAAAGTTCTAGGTCTCACCTTGTTGAATTACTATTGAATCCAGTCTGAGTTTCATCTCGGCACGTTCTACTATTCTTTCTTCCACAGTGTTATCAGTTATAAAGCGAAACACTCGGACAGTCTTCGTTTGTCCAATTCTATGTGCTCGGTCCTAGCAGAATTAAATTATCATGTTATTTTGAATATAGTTAAAAAGTAAAATAAGAAAAAAACATATACACTGAGAAGTATTTAAAATACTCATTAAATATAACACCTATACTATGGATTCATGTTACATAAATAAATATTTCTTAAATTCTTAGATTTAATCAAATTAAATGCAAGGGAAGCTTCCTAAAACTAAAGAAAATCACAATTGTTTAACAAAGCCAACCACATGAGTAACAAAAATACAATGATACCAGCTAACAGGCAAAACTATAATATATCAATTTAATAATCATTTCTTTCACTTGAATTGTTTCAAAATCTTTTTCTTCATCGAATTAATGAAATCTTGTCACTTATTAGGAAAATAAAAAACATAAAAAAATGTCCTTCACACATGATATAAAAATCATATTCAAATATTACTCAATTAACTAAATACACTCAATCAAATTCATTTGAGTGTTAATTCTGTTTAACTTCTGGTAAATTCACAAACCAGGTTCCTCTAACAAAACACCTTATTTACGGAGCTGGTCAGATGACTCAGTGGTTAAGAGCATTGGCTGTTCTTCCAAAGGCCTTGAGTTCAATTCCCAGCAACCATATGGGAATAAGATTCTCTCTTCTAGCAGGTGGGTGTACATGCAGCAGAACAGTCATAAAGTAAATTTTTAAAAACACCTCATTTCTAATAATTTATCAATTTCCCTTAACCAACCTTACAAAGAGTGTAAGGAAAAGTGACTAGTGCAGATAATTTGAAATTGCACTTTCAAACACCCAATATTCTAACAGTCAGAATTTGTACAATCCACATTAGTTTGTAGATCCTGAATTTTCTGAGCCTTAAAATCAACTTCCTCATTTGGTCAGACACTCACAAAATGGGCATAAATGTTAGGCATTCCAAGTGGCAGATGAATTACCAGCTCACAAACTAATTTCCCCTTTCTCATAAAGCACAACTACACTCACTGACATTCTCACTCACCAGAGTATTCAAAAGAGTATTGACCCATTAGATCAAAAGAAATAAAATTCTATTCAGTGATAGTGAGTGCTCAACTTGAAATGGGACATCTTCGCCAACCTCCTGCCACACTGAAGGGTTCTCTAACACATTAAAAGAAGGGAGAAGAAAAGGCGAGAGAAGGAATCTAAGACCCAGAGACTGGAGAGGAAGCTATCGTCTGTATATAAAATGCCCATTGCAGGCATCCACCCACAGCAATTGTGGTTACCTGCACAAAATCAAGTCCATCAAAATTCTAGCTGTTGAGACCCATTTTCCTAGCCAAGGAGCTACTGGCAGGTAACTGCTACTAGGGGAAGGCAGACTCTCTTTTTTCTTTGGGTATAACCACTGGTAAACTGCCCTTGCTCCAGTAGAAGGCCCCATATATAGGTGCAATAATTGGAATCACTTGATTCTTTGAGAGAAAGAAAGAGACAAAGACAGACAGGAAGTTGAGAAGGGAGAGATGTATTAGGATGAATCTAAGAAGAGCAGGCGGGGGGGGGGGGGGAATAGGAGATATATATGACCAAAATAAAAGATTAAAATATTATATAGCTATAAAAATAAAGAAAATTGTGGATGAGGAGATAATTAAGTGGGTAAAGAACTTGCTGCCCAAGCCTGATGACCTGAGCTCAACTCCTGAAAACCAGATGATGGAAAGTTAACTCCCGAGTTGTCCTCTGACCTCCACTTATATACACCAGGCAGAAATGTGTTGACACACTTTCTAAATAACTAAATTTTTTAAAATTAAAAGAAAGTTCTAGTAGGTAAAATCGGAATATTTATAAAATGAACATATCCTGTCTAAGACATCTATTAAGCATACACAGTATTTACTTGTTATCTCTTACCATAGCCTGAAGATCAACTTGAGGATTCCAATCTGAATCATATAAAATTACTACATCAGCAGTTGCAAGATTGATGCCCAGACCACCAGCACGTGTGCTTAGCATAAATACAAACTTTGTGCTATTTGGTTCATTATATGCATTGATGGAGTCCTATGGAAATAAAATTACAAGTGTTAAGAAATTTTTGTTATATTTGTTAAGAGATGGGATTTTTTTCTTTTAAGACGATCTCACTATGTAGCCCTAGCTGGCCTGAAACTCACTATGTAGACTTCCTTCTGGCTCCTGAATACCAGGTTTAAAGGTACTCTACACCATAGCCAACAGTGATCGGATAGTTTTTATATTGCCCACTCTGGCTCAAACACCTGCTCCTCCTGCAGTTACAACCAGCTGGGGCTACAGGTTTATACCATCATGACTGACTTAGAAAGTTACTTTATCTAGGGCATGGTAGCACATACCTATAATCAATCCCAGCACTGAGGAAGAGGCAGTTTAAGATCATACTCAACTACACACTGAATTTCAGACTAGCCTGGATATGTAAATCCCTATCTGATGTGATTGGCTCAATAGTTAATTAAGAGCACTGGCTGCTCTTCCAGAGGACCCTGGATCCATCCCCAGCACCCATGTAGCAGCTCACAACCATCTGTTACTCTAGCCCCCAGGGTTCCAATGCCCACTTCTGGCCTCCTTGGGCACCAGGCACACACAACGTACAGACAGACATGTAGGCAAAACACCATCACACAAATAAAATAAATTTTAAAACAAAAATACATAATTATTTTTAAAAAACAAATACTCTGATACAATACAAACATATTAAGTTGGTGCACACTAATGGAATATAAAAAATAAAGTTGTTTTATCTGATTTTTTAACTCCCCATCCTTTTGTACTTACTTGTCTCTCATCATGGGGTGTCTGTCCATCCAACCTGCAGTACTCATAATTTCTCCACATGCAATAATCTTCCAAAATGTCTAACACCCTGGTCATCTGACTGAAGATTAGTACTCGTGAACCTGATGAACATAAGTAGCCCATTAGCAGAAATTTCTAACACAGAAATTTTTATTTAAAAATGTAACACTAAACAAAAGTAGGACTAGCAAATTATCCATCAAGTTCCAAATTAGTTATTTGGTTAAAAGGATAAAAATTGGCATCAGTAAATACCCAGGCCAGTCATTCTCCACCTATCTTCCATTACAGAACAAAAAAGAGTGTCATGTGTACAGTGTACTAAGGTTAAAAACTCTGCTTTAGGAGAATCATTAGCCTGTTACCTCATTTATATTTAAAAGTTGTATTACACCACTGCACATTTTTTCTTTAAACATAATTCCCTAAACTCCCCAACACTAAATCCCTAGTATTCTAATTAGAGGAACCACATTTTAACTCAATAGACCATGAATGTGTGTCAACTCACTAACAACTACAATGGTGGTTTTGGCTGTCATTATCAAGGTCCATCTATTGGTATAACCATCTATGGTGGTTTGAATATGCTTGGCCTGGGAAGTGGAACTCTTAGAAGGTGTGGCCTTGTTGAAGGAAGTGTGTCACTGTGGGCCTGGGCTTTATGACCCTCTTCCTAGCTGCCTAGAAGCTAGTCTTCTCCCAGCCTTCACATGAAAATGTCAAACTCTCAGCTCCTCTTACACCATGCCTGCCTGGATGCTGCCATATTCCCACCTTGATGATAACAGATTAAACCTCTGAACTTCTAAGCCAGCCTCAAGTATATGTTGTCCTTAAACTTGGTCATTGCCGGGTGGTGGTGGCGCACGCCTTTAATCCCAGCACTTGGGAGGCAGAGGCAGCGGATTTCTGAGTTCGAGGCCAGCCTGGTCTACAGAGTGAGTTCCAGGACAGCCCGGGCTACACAGAGAAACCCTGTCTCGAAACCACCACCCCCCCCAAAAAAACTGTTAAAAAAAAAAAAAAAAAAACTTGGTCATGATATCTGTGCCTTCTTTCCTTAAAAAATCATACCTAAGTCAGGCAATGGTAGCACAAGCCTTAATTCTATCAAGAGAAGAAGGCAGAGGCAAGTAGATCCCTGAGTTTGAGGCCAGCCTAGTCTAGGAGGAGTTAAAGGACAGCCAGGACTACACAGAGAAGTCTTGTCTTGAAACACAATTAGAGAAATTTGAACATTCTCTGTACTCTTGATATTATAGAAATCTGTTTCTTTTACGACTGGTATTTCTCTTTAAAAGCTGCATAATATACAAAACCACTATAATGAGATGTTTCATTTCAATTCATCTAGGAGAACTATACCTATACACATAGGTATAGTTTCTATGACTCCAGACATAGTCATTCTCATAGAAAAAAATTCAGAATACTGTAACTAGAAATGCTTTGAGTACATGTAAATAATGTTTAAGTAAATATTTTAAACTCCATAAAAGAAAATACCAGGAACACAACATCACTGTCTAACAAACTATCTGGGAAATGTGCATATAGGAAAGGCATTCCTGGTATCTTAAGAAAAAGATGAAATTTCTAGGACAACTACATGAAATTGAATGGTAGCTACTCTGCATGTTTATACAACTTCTCTAAGAATTAAGGCCTAAAATCAGGAAGAGGGTTTGGCTAAGATTTTTAGTTCTTTTAACACTTAACACTTAAACTTTAAAACTGTTAGAATCGACATTTCAAAGTGTTGTGTTTCATTCTCCTAATACTAGAATGTTTAAAGTTTTTATTACTTTTCAGTTTAATGCCAGTAACATAGATACCTTGTTCTTTTAATTTAGGGAGTAGCTTGTCTAATACCACCATCTTGCCACTGTTGGTAACTAGATGCATATCTGTGGTGTAAGGTGGACCAGGCTCAGCTCCATCAAAGAGATATGGATGATTGCAGCACTTCCTCAACTGCATCAAAATGTTCAACAACCTCATTTTGTCCATCTTCCCTGCTGAGTTCAATATGTCTATATCTTTCATTAATATCCGAGTATACCTATTAAAAGGAAAAACTGTTTAATGTCTGACATTGTACACTTAATCCCCTCACCCACCCCAATCACAAAATACTTAAGAATAATTTGAACAATTATTGCCTGAAATTTGCTTCCAGTGATCTAAGCTAAGAATAAACAGGTACAACACAGATTTCAAGTTTCCCATGTTTGTACAAAAAAAAAATGTATTTCTCAGTCTATGTGGTGATGATGGACCCAGGACTTTGTGCATGTTAGATAAACTCTTTAACAACTGAACTACATCCTGAGCCATCTTTTTTTTGTTTTGTTTCATGGATCTTAATTCTGTCTATTATGTCTTTATGACTGGCCAGCAAAATGGTGTACTTTTTAAATACAGAAATTATGACTATTTTAAGTGAACCTTGGGCGAAATTAAGTAGAAGCATATCATTCAATGTTAGGATAATTAAACTAAACCTCTAGTTTTTATCACTTGTCCAAAATAAACAGAAGGAAGTCCCACCACCAGAATACACTTGGGCAGCAGAAACCACACTGCAACCCAGTCTGGTGTGCTGATTTGCCTCCTGCCACCTACCTTTTAATGGGCATTGAATTAACAGGTTAAGTCTAATCAAGTACACAGAAATTCTAAAGACACAAATTAGATAAATAAAAGACTGTAAAATGAAAATCTGGGAACAACAGTATTGCCAAGCATCTTAGAATACATACATACCATTCTCTTTGCATTTTGCTAAGACCCACATAGATTTTTACTTCTTTCTTTGGAGGCAAACTCTTTTCAACATCAGCTTTAATTCGACGAAGGAGAAATGGACGTAAAACCTTAGAAAGAGGGGAAAAAAAAAGATAACCCGATCTACAATACTGATATTATTTCAAAATCTTAAAATTATGTACCAAATACATAGAAATAATTTGTTTGAATAATAACTGTTTTTAATACTTTCCTGTCCAAAACACACCATTGCATTACTGAAAGGTAACAATACAATCTCATCATTCATTCTGTATGTGAGTATTTATATAATACTTGCTACATTCTCATTAAATTCTAGAACTCACCAGACTACCTACAAACTCTAACACTATTAAAATGCAAGTTATTAAGATAGAATTCTGTAGAGAGAGGGCAGCGATTCTGTATCATTATGTAGTTGATAAATGATTCCTCAGAACACCAAGGTGAGTTATAAATCTTTAATTATTATTGAATATGTCTGTCCATGATGTACCTGCTATGACACACACTGGAAGTCAGAAGCCAACCATGTCCAATCAGTTCTCTCTTTCCACCTTGGTGTGGGTGTCAGGGATTTAACTGGGGTGACCAGACCTCCAAAGCAAGCACCTTTCTGGAATGCTGATGTATGTCACCAGCCTCCCAGGCTGACTGCTCTATGTCCCCTTCACCACAGGGCCATAATGGGGATTTCAGAATGCAAGGGCAGGACGGAAAGTAGAGAATACCATTTCTCTTCACCCTTGAGCATTTCACACTACTTTAAGAAAAACTAACAAAGATACAAAACACTTGACTGCTACACAGGCACTTTAGCCTGCATTATCTACATGGACTAGACGTTTACTTAAAGGAAAGCCATGAAGTAAAGTACATGAGGAGAAAGTTAGAAAGGAATCAATTCCTGTGCCTCTTTTTTCATCACTAAAATTTTATCAACCTTTCAAGATTTCAGTCCCTTAAAGAAGGAAATCCTACACCATATTTAAATGCTTGACTGTTATCTGAGTTAATTAAAAGTTCCTAGGAGACTATTACTACTCTCAGATATACTTAACAAAAAAATCTCAATACACAAGAACTTAAAAGTATAATTTATATAGAAGAAAAGACCAACCTAGCAATAAGGGCTCACACTTGTAATCCCAGCACTTGAAGAGGCTGTGGCAGGATTACCTAATACAAGGCCAGCTAGGGATGCAAAGCAAAATCACGTCTCAACAAAACAGAACAAAGAGGAGAAAGAAGAAAAATATTCACTGAAGCCAGGAACCCGTGCAAAGTATATATGTTTTCAGTCTTTGTGCTTATAATCCAGTAAGGAAAACACTGCAGTTTTCTGTGGGACGTCCTGTAAGTGAGAATGCTCAAAAGACTAAAGATGGAATAAATACACAAAGTACCTAGGCCAGCCTCAGCCTAGATGGTCAACAAGAAAGGTGGTAGATGTAACTGAGACTTAGGTTATGAAGAAGAAATTTGGAAAGAGATTCAATTAGACATAGTAAAAACAATGAACAAAGAATAAGTGAAATTAGTCAAATGTTTCCAGCATATTTATATAAAAGTAAAATTAAAACTAAAGTATTCTGAAAAGAATAAATAGGCTGTAAGGAAGGAGAGGTAAGCAGAACATGATTTATCTCCCAGGGAACTTTTTACATGTTTATAGTCATTTTTATTGTCACAAATGGCATCTAGGAGAGAGTGTTAGGGACTACATATATATATAGTGCCCAATACAACCTTCTCTTCTCCTCCTATCCCCTACATATTATCCAGGCCAAAATGTGAACAAGTGTTTAAAAGCCCCAGTATTAAGTCATGAACGAACTTCTAGTGCATGGTTACAGTGTCTTGCTTGAACCTGACAACCAAGAGTGTCCTTATCTACCAACTTTTACCTATGAACTTCTATATGAAAGAACTGAACTATGCATTAGTTGCTTTATGTACACTCACTATATTTAGAGACAGATCTATCAACTGGTCCTTTCAGATATCAGCTTGTCAGATCCTGTTACAGAATTTAAGTGAAACTAAGCTTTAAGAAGTTATCTAGTCTGTCATCAACTGTTTTATCCTTTCACTATACCTTTTAAAACTAAGATTAATTTCTTCATTACATTAAAAGTCCATCCATCCTAGATTCTAAAACTAGATACTAAAACTATCAAAGATCATCTCTCTAATATCATTTCAAACAGAGGATTTTAAATTCACACGCACACACACAATGTATATATAAACACATATATGCACACTATACCATACTTCTGCTAACAGCAAAATAATGAAACTACTTTCCTATTAAAGTATGTTCTAATCATACTTACCATATGAAGCCTCTCAACTAGCTTTTGATCTCCAAGGCAATTATTTGTATCAAACCAGGAATCAAAGTCCTAGATCAACAAACAATATCATAAGGTCAGAGAGAAGATTAACCACAAATGCCCTATAACTCCAAGTCTAATAATTGTTTCTAAAACTAATATAGTACCTAAGTTGTGAGGCACAAAAAAACGATTTAGTTTAAGCCCTTACTTTCCAAGTATCAGGTTTACTACTAGCTCTAGGACAAGTGGCTGAATCTGACTGCTCCCTAAGCATTTTTTTCCGTAAGTACACAGACTGACAATGAAGAGTCTAAAAGCTAGTTACAGAAGTAATTAGAAGACACAACTCAAGGTTTTCAGAGAAATGTTCATCTCATTAATCTAAGTGAAACTTGAGGTAAAAAGCATTTTGTTACTATTTAGAGAAGACCTAAATAAGGGCAATTTCCTTATCAAGTATCCTGAAAATATCTATTATAAATTTGTTATGTTAAATAAATATCTTATAATCACTGAAGGCTTTAACAGAAATCATTAAATAAGTGTTAACCTAGCAAGAAAAACAAATAATCTTAAAACTATTTGTAAAACAGCAAGTATTTAAAAGAATTGAAACTTTCAAATCTAAATGTACTTTTCCATACACATTTCTGTTCTTTGTAAAATAACCTTTAGCTAGCTGATGGTAACACATGCCTTTTATCCCAGCACTCGGGAGGCAGAGGCAAGCAGATCTCTGAGTTTGAGACCAACCTTGTCTACAAAATGATCAGGACAGCCAAGGCTAAACATAGAAACTGTCTCAAAAAGATAAAAAAAAAAAAATGCCAAGAAAATAACCTTTAATGTAACAAACCAAATTAATACCTTTATAGAATTTGTTTATATAAACGTACTAACATGTATCTCTACAAAGCTCTCCCACTCATTCCAGATGTAGGAACAAACATTCAAAACTGAACTCCAGTTTGGCCACTGTAATTACTAATTGCAGACTATCAATACATAAACTACTTTCTGTCACACAGCAAAAAGTAACTACTTATATCATCATTTTTATTATGTAAATAATTGATAAAGACTAGGTTATTACACAGTAATAAAAGACTGATGTGATTTTCACTGTTCATTGTCAACTTCACAATCTAGAATTAGCCCAGAGCTGGGCCTCCCAACACATCTATAGGGATTGTCTTGATTACATTAATTGCTGTAAGAAGATCCATCTTAAATTGTGTGACTATCGCCTGGGTTGGGGATCTTGTATTGTTTAGAAGAAAGAAGAGAACTGAGCAGTAGGATACATTTATCACACTGTCTGCTTTCTGACTGTGAGTGAAGTATGATCACCTACGACCAGCACCTGCCATCTTGTACCCTTGCAGTGTGACCCAGAATAGACCCTTTCTTCCTTAAGCTGCTTTTGTCAGAGTATTTTGCCACAGCAACGAGAAAAGAAAGTAAGACAAAACGGTTAAACAAATCCCTCCACATTTGAAGGCCATCTCTTAATGTTAAATAAAGCACAATGTTTAAGATACACAAAGATACTTGAAAATGCCTAGAGACAAGCCTTTAACCTGGAAACCCTGAAGCAAAATTAAACAGCCTTGATTGCCAAACAGGAAGAATATGCCAATCTACATGAGAAAACTGATGGAAAATGACATTAAAGCCAAGGTTTCAAAGTGAATAAATTCTAAGAATATATAATCAACTTAGTAGGTTAGTAACAGGCTAGCTACATAAGTATAAAAAAATTAATGGTCATATCAAACAGTGTTATTATTAAAATTATTAACCAAAAAAAAAAGCTTACATCAGCTGAGTTAAACACATCTGGTAACAAAAAATTTAGGAGTGACCAGAGCTCATGCAGGTTGTTCTGAAGAGGCGTCCCTGTTAGCAACAGCCGATTTGTTGTCTTGAATTCTCTCACTATTTCTGACAACTGAAAGAACCAAAGCCCATTATTAGAACATTCTGAATAAGTATCAAACCCTCAAACACAAAACATGTTCATATTAAGTATCAAATTACCTTAGATTTTTCATTTTTTATCCTGTGAGCTTCATCTATAACTAAGTATCTCCAGTTAAATTTTTTGAACACAGACTTCTCTTTAATAAGCATTTCATAAGATGTGACACACACATCCCACTCTCCCGGTAATAAAACATCCCTGACAAATGCAGCCTGTAAAACAAAAACAACAACAAAATGACAGCACTCAATTCCACATGAAGTTCATTTAACAAGTAATCAAAGCCAAGAGAGGAATGAGTAGCTCTTGAGTAAGCACTTCAAGCCGCCGTCCTACCCTGAAATTACACTGAACACTTTAGTGCAGTTTTAACTTAGTTTTCAAAAAGTTGAAGTAAATCACAAAATTCCATAGCCTAACTTTAAAACGTCTTTCCACAGTTCCACAGGTCTTGCCGTCCTTAGGAAGCAGGATTTGTGAGATAAAGTAAGACTGACAGCTGGCAGTAGATGCTCTCATTCCTTTGATTTGTAGATGGATTAGCACATTGCTCTTATTTTATAGGTAAGGATATGACATTAAAAAAAGCAGAAGTAGGCCGGGCGGTGGTGGCGCACGCCTTTAATCCCAGCACTTGGGAGGCAGAGGCAGGCGGATTTCTGAGTTCAAGGCCAGCCTGGTCTACAGAGTGAGTTCCAGGACAGCCAGGGCTATACAGAGAAACCCTGTCTCGAAAAACCAAAAAAAAAAAAAAAAGCAGAAGTAGTTGACTTCCCCAAACAAAAAACAACTTGGTAACTTAAAAGAACCCACATAATCTATCTACTGAGGGGCCAAAGAAATCAAGCCCACTACTGTAGAGAATGCTTAGTAGTTAAGAACATTTGTTCTTGGGCTGGAGAGATGGCTCAGCGGTTAAGAGCACTGACTGCTCTTCCAGAGGTCCTGAGTTCACTTCCCAGCAACCACATGGTGGCTCACAGCCATCTGTAATGGGATCCGATGCCCTCTTCTGGTGTGTCTGAAGAGATCAACAGTGTACTCACATGTATGAAATAAATAAATAAAATGCTTTAAAAAAAAAAACACTTGTTCTTATAGAAGACTAAGGTTCAGTTCCCAGCACCCACACAGTGCCTCAGAGCCATCCATAACTCTAATTCCAGGAGTCTGACTCCCTTTTCTGGCCTCAGTGGAAACCAGGCATGCAGGCCAAGTACCCATAAATATAAAATATTTTTAAAAAACTAATCTAAACTAAGTATAAAATTATTTAATATAATCATTTAATCAATGAATGCAATTATCTCCAACTTCCAAATCTAAGTTCTTTATTCTTAATAATGTCATTATTTCCATGACTTTGTCCCAAAGAGATGTGGCTAAGAAGTCAATAATTTAACTCCTATTTGTATCATAACAGCTCATTACTAATTGACTTAACTAATATTTAACAATTACTATTCTATGACTATTACCACTGTACCCTAATCTGGAAATCTGGCCCCTCAAATTTCTAGTGATCTAATTATATTCAAAAAAGCAAGCTAATATTTCCAAATAAATAACCTTGGACTTTATACAATGACTTCCAACAAAGGAAGAAACAAACTGAAAATAAATTAATAAAATTCATAGTTTATTCTAGTCTTTAATGCCTTCTCAGTAAGTTTCTTGAATAACCAGACAGCATTGTAATTATAAATTACTAATAAGTTGTAAAGATCCTTTCTTTTTAATTTCATCATGAGCCTAAACTTAAATTCCTTTAATATCAAAAATACCATTACTTACTCTTTGCTCTTTATCTCCTATCAAGCAAACAGACCTAAGTGTTGGTACCCATCTCTTGAATTCACTCATCCAGTTGTGCAATGTAGACTTGGGAACCAAAACCATATGAGGACCAGGAATATTTCTATAGTGTTTCATGTATCCAAGAAGAGAAATTGTTTGAAGTGTCTTTCCCAAACCCTGAAAAATTCATAATTATTTAATTGATTTAATCGATCTAATTACATTAGTCAAATTAATCATTAAACAATTAGAACTGTTCTTCCATACTTATAGCTCCATCATACATAGGAACATTTACAAGAAATGCTGAGTATGTGACAGCATGACAAGCTTTACTGTGTATGTAAGTTTACACTTAGGCCACATACATCTATAAGGAAGGTATTAACAGCACTTCAAGACTCAGAAACTGTGATATCCCAAAGTAACTCATCACAGACAGAAGTCAAATACATCTGACTGCATACTTTCCCCAACCAATTTTAAACACTACTTTGAGAAGAATTAAAATCTTCACTACATAACTAGTAAGATGTTTTGTGAAACTAAACCATGTGAGCTATTTTTAAAAATGGAAAAAAAATGGGTCAAATTAATGCAAAAACAACAAAGTTCTCAAAATGTATTATTTTAAAAGGTACTCTAATGCAAAGATGATAATTCTTCACATGTGAAGATTTACACAACTAAGTCAGTTGTTTATTAGTACTTGAGAAAAAAATAGTTGTAATCAAACAAAACTATTAATCTCTCTTGTTACAGATTTAATGTCAAATTATCTTAAGTTACAACAAGCACAACAACAAAACTCCTCAAGCTTCCAGATAACCAAATACATACCATTTCGTCTGCAAGGATACCATTGATACCGTTCTCATACAGAGAGATGAGCCAATTCAATCCGCGGACCTGATAATCTCTCAGTTTACCCCATTTTACATCTAAAAATAACAACAAAACACAATGCTCATTTTAAGGACAAGAACTATAAGACAGGGCTGGCCCCTTTTATCTGATATTCAGAGGTTTAACTGGAACCTACAGATGTCTACTTCTCTTTTCTAGAGGATACATGTATAATGGGGTTTCTGCAAGGCTAAAATCATTAAAAGTAGTTAATGAAATCTGGACTGAAGCAGGGGCAGTGGAATACAAGTAACTGATAATGAAGTTATCGGATAAGGAACTCTGACTATTGGCATCAGAGTCCTCATCGAAATCACTCAATCCAATGTTAAGCCACATTGGTCTTCAGAATATCTCTGGCTTCTTTACCTCTCTTTTTAATGTTAGCACATTTTTAACCAAGTGTTTTCATCCTTCATAAAGATCAGATAGTGGTTCTCTGAAGAGTTTCCTTTCTTCCCATTGAGAGTAGAAATAAAGACAGAAAATTCCTTCTCCAAGTCCACCCTTTCTATTCCTTGAGTTCTTTTTCTGATAGATCGTACATATAGACATTACTTGTACTTCCCTAGATTTTCCTTTCCAACTTGTCATACATGTAGCTCTAGCCTTTAGCATGATTTGGAAAAAAAAAAAAAAAACAAAAGAAAAGAAATGGTGCTTCCTAAGGCAAGAGAGAAACGATGTTATGTTAAAAAGTGAACCAGAGAGTGAGTGAACTCTAACTAAACAAGAGTCCAAATACTATTAGTTGTTCACACTAACTACAGGAGTTGCAAAAAGCTAGGCTTCAGAAGATTACAGAAGCTTCTAGCCCTATCAGAAATCAAGATTATGTATAAGTAAAACTAAGCTGCTATCCTACAAAAAAACATTAATACATTTCACAAAAACAAATCATCATCAAAAAAAAGCAAAACAAGCGGGGCAGTGGTGGTGCACGCCTTTAATCCCAGCACTTGGGAGGCAGAGGCAGGTTCTGAGCTCCAGGACAGCCAGGACTACACAGAGAAACCCTGTCTCGAAAAAAAAAAAAAAAAAAAAAAAACAACACTTTCATGATTTTCCCCTTTTACAGAGTTTTCTAATTTGTGAAAGTATGTGGCAAAATTCATTCCATTTTACATGGATTTTAGAACCACAGTAAGCTGAATGGCATCTTCATATACTTCTGAAATATAGCACATACTACCCTCTCTCAGTTCTAGGGATCAAAGCCAGGGCTCTGCACATGCTATAAGCTATAGCCCCAACCAACGTATTAACATCTCAGATAAAAACAAAACAAAACCAAACAAAAACCCTAAAACTTATTCACAGCCAGTAACTATTCAACATTAATAAAAAAATTTCTTTATAAATTATAGGAAAAATAAATTCGAACATCAACTAAGGGATTCTCAAAGGAGCCTCCTGTGAAACTCAAATGATTCAATGAATTTAACTTACATGACGGAGAGTCTTCGAATCGAGTACAAACATTAGTTGCTTTGGAACTTTCTGTTAACAGCTCTTCATCCTCCTCTTGCTCTGTCCTACGGTGTCGGTAGCTGTCAAAATGAAAACAATCAATTTATAATGAGTTTTATTTCAACACAGTAGCCAAATAATGGTATCACAATAATCCTAACAGGCACCTAAGGTAAGACAAGGCTACAGAGTAGCTCAGTGGTAGAGCACCTGTCTAGCAAGAGTAACAGTCCTGAGTTAAAAGGCAGGCAGAATCTGAGTTTGGGCCAACCTGGTCTACAGGATGAGTTCCAGGACAGCCAGGGAGACACAGAGAAAGCCTATCTTGAAATGACAAGAAAAAAAAAATTGCTAATTATGACTAAAAGCTAAGAAATAAGGACTTACGCAGTTTAGGAGTAGTGACTAAGGAATTCATTAGAATAACTCCCGAAGATTATCTTAGGGACTAGAGAAATAGTTCAGTCAGCAATGTGCTTGCCTCCCAAGCATGAAGTCATGAGTCCAAGCTTATCCACCCACCAAAACAGAAGCCAGATGCAGCTTGAGCTTGCAATCCTGGCACTGAGGAGGCAGAGATAAGCACATCTCTGGTCTGAGCTGGCCATGCCTGTAATTTCAACAATCCCAGGAACAGAGGAAAAGACTAAGTTTGAAGCCAGTCTGGGTTATACACTGAGACACTGTCTCTTAATAGTACAGAAACCCACCCCGTCTCCAAAATAAGAAGGAAAACTAGAAATACCTGTGATTAAGTGCTTGCCTAGTGTACCCAAGGCCTGGGGTTTGATCCTCACAAGACTATCTCAAGAGAGAGAAATCTCAATCTTATTTTCAAATAATACTATTCAATAAAGAAACAAAACTTAGTAACTTACTGTATATTTTCTATGGGCAATCTTTCTCTTATAGAATTACAAACTAAAAGATCAAGAGCATTTCTTTTAACATCAAGTTGATTACCCCACAATAATGCTTATGAAGGTCATTTCTATAACCCTGATATATTTAAGTAGCTAACAACAGCCTGTGTGTGAACAACTTACACACTACAGGTGAACTATACAGCTGTTCTGCATAACAAAGAAGGCTCAAGGGGACTGGGGGGACATGAATCTCCGTGAAGGGGAACTAGAACTGACATTTCAAGTGATGGGGAGGATGGTCTGTGTGATGGGCTGGGTACAGTAACAGGAGAGGGATCAGGTTGGGGAAGGATGGAGGGACAGAGTACTGAGAGAGACAACCAGAATGAGTGTGCAGGGGGAGGGGGCAATCTCTGAAATGAGCTACAAACATAGTGCAATAGAAACTCCCAGGAATCTGAGGGGTTACCCTAGCTAAGACTCCTAGTAATGGGGAATACAGAGCCCAAACTGGTCATCTCCCATAACTAGGCAAGACTTCCAGCGGAAAGACTGTAACACTAACCCAGCCATAAAACCAGTGACCTATAATCTGTCCTGCCTACAAGGTGTACTGGAGTAAAGAAGGACAGAAATTACAGGAGCAGTCAATCAATGACTAATCTAGCCTGAGACTAATGCCAGAAGAGGGAGTCTACCCCTGACACTGCCTGGAGAGCCAGGAACCAAAGGCTGGATAGCCCAGAAACCTAGGATAAAAAGGGATTCCTAATGATAGTCTGCTATACTCATAGATTGGTGCCTGACCCAATTGTTATCAGAGAGGCTTCACGGAGCGATTGATGGAAACAGAAACCCACAGGCAGAGCTGAGGGAATCCTGTAGAAGATGGAAGGAAGCCGGGCAGTGGTGGCACAGCCTTTAATCCCAGTACTTGGGAGGCAGAGGCAGGCGGATTTCTGAGTTCAAGGCCAGCCTGGTCTACAGAGTAAGTTCCAGGACAGCCCGGGCTACACAGAGAAACCCTGTCTCAAAAAACCAAAAAAAAAAAAAAAAAAAAAAAAAAAAAAAAAAAAGGAAGATGGAAGGATGGAAGGAAGGAAGGATTGATTGGCACCAGAAGGGTCAAGGACACCACAAAAAAAACTACAGAATCAACCAACAAGGACTCATAGGGGCTCACAGAGACTGAACCGACAACAGGGATCATGCATAGGACTGATCTAGCCCCTCTGCATATGTTACAGTTGTGCAGCTTCTTATATGGTCTTCTTGTAGGATTCCTAACAATAGGAGTAGGGGCTGTCTCTAACTCTTCTGCCTGCTTTAGGAACCCTTTACTGTAGGTTGCCTCATCCAGCCTCATGAGAGGAGGTGTTTAGTCTTACTGCTACTTAATATGCCATGGTTGGTTGATATCCATAGGAGACCTGACTTTTTCTGAAGAGAAACAAAGGGAGGAGTGGGGGTGGAGGGGAGAAGGGGGTAGGTACAGGGAGGGACTGGGAGAAGGAGGGAAACTGCAGTCAGGATGTAAAAACAGAAGAAAATGTATTTATATCAAAATAAAGTTTTTAAGTATAAAAACAGCACTTGGATATACATAAGATAAACTGGAATATTCCAAACAAAACTAAGAAACTGTGATATTTATTCCCCTCCAGATGAACATACTTTCCTATTTCAACTAATCACTTAGCAATTTTCACTTTGATACATATGGTGAATTTTATAAGCCACTGGTAGAATGCTTATCCAGCAAGTATGAGGCCCTGGGTTCTATCCCCAGTACCAAAACCAAAACAAATAATGCACCTATGTGTTTTGAAAGATAAGAACATATATCAGATACAAATTCAAGCCTGGATGATTGACTTCTATGTAAAGATGAATAACACATTTAACCTCTGCATTTTAACTTAATAACTTAACATCTTAATCCCATGTACAACATAGCTGCTCCAATTCATAAAGCATACAATAGTATAAAAATAAGTCATTGTATCTATTTTTAGATATTTAGACACTAATGGCCACATCTGTGAAGCCACAGAAAAATAAATTTAAAACCTTAAAAAAATAGAATTTAAAAAGTACGTTTGGTTTAAACTATCAAATATAAACTATTACTCACTCTCCAACTGAAAGCAAATTCTGTTTTTCATCCTTTTTTACCCGTGGGCGCCCTGGTTTCATCTTCAAGGGTGAGGTTGGAGTCTTCTGAGCAGCAGGCTGAATGAAATGTGCGAACAGCTCTGTCTGCTTTAATAAATACTCAAATCTATTTGCTCGATCAGTTTGCTGCAAAATTTAAGACAAAATTTAAGAATCCATTTCAACATGCCAGCATGTTGAAGCTCAAGAATCAAAGTGAACTCCTAAAACATGCAACATGGGTGACCCTCCAAAGCACAGCCAATACAAGCACAGGTATGAATAGAGACAAATACATGAAGTGCTAGTTTGTGATTTAAAGATGAGAAGGAGTAATGGACTAGGGCAGAAAGGATTTACTGCAAAGGAGCATGACGGAAAATATTCTACAGCATGCTTGCAGTAATGCTTAAATGAATTCATATATTTCCAAAACTAAAATTATATGGACATTATCGTTTAATAAATTGAGTCTGTGTGCCACTTACGTGCCTGAAGAGGTTGGAAGAAGTTTTTATATCCCCTGGGACTAGAGTTACAGACAGCTGTGAGCTGCCATCTGAGTGCTGGGATTTGAACCCAGGGCCTCCAGAAGAGCAACAAGTGCTCTTAACCACTGAGCCATTTCTCCAGCCCCTCCAGCCCCTATTAAAATCTTTATAACTTATATTTTGCTAGCATATGTATTATGCTAATTCTGTATATACACCATAATGTTGGGAGTTTGAAGCTTTTTAATATATTTTTAAGTGTTCTCTAATATTTGAAGGTGAAATAAAAGCAAATTTTAAAAAAATAGTTGAAAAGTTCTACTCTAGCCAGGGGGGATGGCTCACTCCTTTAATCCCAGCATTTGGTAAAACTGAGTTCAAGGTCAGCCTAGTCTACATAGTAAGACTGTCTCAAAACAAAACAAAATGAAACAAAAAAAAGAAGGCAAAACAAATAATAACAATAAAAACCAAAACCAAAACCAAACAAACAAACAAAAAACCAGTCTATCCTGTACCAGACAGCTTGGTGGTGAATACAAGACTGGAACAATGTTCATACTTTTAAGGGATATTTTTTATTTGCACATTTTTACTTCTTAAGATTTTAATGTTCTTGAGTTTAAACACATATAAGGCACTCTGGACAGAGCCATAAGCATTCACTGTTGGCCATTATCATGCAAACTGAATGTGAACAGAAAGCTCTTTGTGGTACTAAGTGGAGGGAAGTACATGATGTAAACTGGCCCTGTAAACAGAGTAAAATATCAAGATTTTTTATAAAATAAGGAACTATGCACAAAGCTGGCACTGTAGCTCAACAAGAACACACATCCACAAGAAAAGCAAACTCCTTCACAATGTAAGAATGCTGAGACCAAACTGCATATTAGTCCTTGAACATAGTAAAGAACAATACTAGACGTACATACAACAGTTTGTGGATTTTTTTTTTAAAATCATTTCAATGCCAAAAATCTTTAAAGGTATTTTTAATGCAAGTGGGTAATTACATCATACTATGTAGCCCTCCTAAAATACTTGTTTGGTTTAAATATGCAAACAATACCCCATGTTGCACATATTTCAATTAGATATCTCTGCTCTACTTAAAAAAAATAAACACAAGATTATAGTACATTGAGCTCCACAGAGCAAGCGAGAGCCAGACACTGGACAACTCTGTGCCTCACAGAGGAAAACCAACTAAACATGAGTAAGCAAAAGAGACTCTAAGAAGCCAAAAGGCAAAATGTCTTCTATATACATCCTTTGTGCAAACTTTTGGGAAGAGCACAACAGCACCTGGATGCTTCTGTCAGCTCCTCAGGTTCTCTAAGTGCTCAGAGAGGCAGAAGACCATGTCTGCTGCTGAAGAAAAATGGAAATTTGAAGACATGGCAAAGACTGACATAAAAATCCCACATCACCCACAAACAAAGGGGAGACTAAAATGAAGTTTAAGGATCCCAAAGCATCTGAGGCCTCCTTCTGCCACTCTGAGTATTGCCCAAAAACCAAAGGAAAACATCCTGGCTGGACCTCTGATGCAAAGAAACTAGGAGACATGTGGAACAACAATGTGGCAGGTGACAAGCAGCCCTGTGACAAAGAGGCTGCCAAGCTGAAGGAAACATATAAAAAGGATAGTGCTGCCTACAGAGCTAAAGGAAAACCTATGTGGCCAAAAAAGGGGTAGCAAAGGCTGAGAAGAACAAGAAAAAGGAGGAGGACGCTGTGGCAGAGGATGAAAGGATAAGGAAGAAGAAGTTGGTTCTCACAGGTTTTTTTCCTTGTCTATAAATCATTTAACCTCCCTATATACAACTCACTCCTTTTAAAGAAAAAACTGAAATGTAAGGCATGTCAGATTTGTTTTTAAACAGCAAAGTGTCCTTTTTTTGTATACTTAACCCACCACTGAAAGTGTCTTTAGATAGCCCTGTCCTGTAGCATTTTCAATAGCCACTAACCTTGCCTGGTACAGTCTGGGGATTGTAAAGTGGCATGGAAAGTTAAAACAGATTCTTGTTGATGCACAGCACAAATTAGTTATTTATGTGGAGGGGCAGTGTTTGGGGTTTTTCAGTTTTGTTTTTATCTTCAGTTGTCTCTGATGCAGCTTCTACAGAGATAATTGTTCTGTTAACTGAATACCACACTATAGAAAAAGAAAGCTGTTCTGTTGACATTCTGAATGCTTCTAAGCCTATACAGATGTTTAGTACATTTAATTATCTTAAGAAAAAAGTTCAGAAAGTTCATTATAAACTATTCACATATCTAGAACATACCATTTTTTCTTCATATGTCGGATCTGGTTCTTGGATTTCTTTTTGCTTTCCAGGTGATTCATCATCAAATACTTCCTGGTAGGAAAGGAAAATCATCAAATTGTTTAAGGATTGTCAACTCACTATCATACACTCATTTCTTGAAAAAAAAAAAAAAAATCATTCTGAATAATATATTCTTGCTCCCAACTCCCTAGGTATTTAATGGCTATCAGATAACCTGATATGAAACCTGATATGGATGAAATAAAATACTATGGGGATAATCACTTTTCCCAATTATAAACTGTATAACTTTTGCCATGATAAAAATATTATCAACAATACCCTAAAGCAAAATTACTTTCTATACAAGCATTAAGGGCAAATCTGTATCTTTTCAAATAAAATTATAAATACAAATTAGGTAACATGAATGTGAACAAAGTTCTCTTTGTGTCATAAAATTCCATGTATCTACTGTGCTATTTTATACAAATGTATTCATGGAAGGAAGCATTAGTCTCTAATTTCCACTATCTAGAACATTACGCAAAAAAAAGGAGCTTAAATTAAATACCCTTAGTTTGACTCCTAGTTAGT
The DNA here is from genome assembly GCA_021653895.1 of Mastomys natalensis. Classification (NCBI taxonomy): domain Eukaryota; kingdom Metazoa; phylum Chordata; class Mammalia; order Rodentia; family Muridae; genus Mastomys; species Mastomys natalensis. The sequence continues at coordinate 693,648 of JAJTUV010000421.1, read as the reverse complement.
AATAAATATTCTATTCTTAAAAATGCATTCAAGCTGACATTCAAATGCCACAGCAAAGTGACAAAACCTCCAGGTCTAACTTACAGAATCCCTGCAGCACACATTCAAGGAAAAGTACAGATACAATAATAATGTGTGTTTTCCAACTGCAGATATTACTTCTATAATTCAATGTCTTTTTTCCCAACTATAAAACATATCTAAGGTCATCAGATACATTAGGCAAGTGTACTCAACTCGAACCTAATTCTGATTCTAAATTGACTTAAGACAATGAAAAGCACAGTCTGAAGATAACTGTCTTAAAAGACAATAAAATAGCCAGGATAATTTAAACCCCAATGAAATACTTTAATTTTTGAGTTGCTGTTTTTCAATTAAAATTTAAATATAAACACGAATGTGAAAACACCAAATAACCGGGCGGTGGTGGCTCACGCCTTTAATCCCAGCACTTGGGAGGCAGAGGCAGGCAGATTTCTGAGTTCGAGGCCAGCCTGGTCTACAGAGTGAGTTCTAGGACAGCCCGGGCTACACAGAGAAACCCTGTCTCGAAAAACCAAAAAAAAAAAAAAGACTGCAGAGTAGCCAGGCTTTGGCTGCTTAGTGGACTCTTTTCCTCCTTCCTCCTCCACCCTCTCAGCCTCCTAACCCTAGATAGGACTGAAAATAAGTAGTATTTTCATTAATCAGATGAGTAAACTGAGTCTTCTCAGTATAGGAATATCAACAGTTTCTATTTTTTCCTCAATCATAATCTTCACTCATTCTCTTTTGTTTATGTCGTAATTACTGCTTGTTTATTGGGGTTTTTGTTTTTGTTTTTTTGGGGATAGAATTTCTCTGTGTAGCCCTGCCTGTCCTGTAACTAGGTCTGTAGACCAGGCTGGCCTCGAACTCAAGAGATCAGTCTGCCTCTGCCTCCCAAGTTCTGGGATTAAAAGGCCCGAGCCACCAGTGTCACTGGTATCCAGATTCCTTTATTTCACGGAACAGAAGTCTAAGAATCCAAGTTAAACAGACTTAGAAACTCAAAAGACCATTTAAAACCTTAAAGGGGTAGGGAGTTATCAAGTACATTTTTAATGGAATTTGCATTCAGTTCAAATTGGTGAATTATACCAACATCCACCTTCCCCACTAAAAGTCGTTTCAAAGATTAACAACTTTATTTCATTCATGACGCCCCATAAAAGTAATGCAGACTGCACCATCACTTCCTTATAGTGTAAATTCTGCACTAAAGTTCATTTTTATAGTATTATTTCCAATCTGAGGATTAAAATTCCCAGGTATCTTCAGACTGGAACTACAGAATACCTCAAAACAAAACCAAGAATAAAAATTGGAAGCACTAACTTTGTTCCCAGGCAACTCAAAGCCTGGGAGCATATCCAAGAGACCTGACTGGCAGCTCCCCCATTTTCCATCCTCTCCCCCCTTCCTCCAGTATTGTCACCATCATCTGGCCCACTCGAGCCCCAGGAAGATGGTTCAACAGCGAATCCTCCGAATACCTTCAAAAGGAAGCAATGCGCTGGGCTAGAAGCCATCACCCTCCCCCGATGCTCCCATTCATTCGGTTTTCCATGCATACGTCCCTAATTGGATGGGGATCCAGGACAGGTGCCGCGGCTGTCACGCTCGCTCCCCTCCCCGTGGAGCAGGGCCCGGGAGGGGCCTCCCCTCGCTGCACAGAAGCAGCTGCGCCCCGCTTATCCCCACTGCGCACTCAGCCCTCCAGCTCTCGCCATTGTTTCTGCCCAGAACAGACAGATGCCGCCCCCGCCAGCACCGGGATGAGGCACTGGAGGCGCAAGTCCCCAGCTGCGACGCTGGGAAACGTCGCTCTCGCCCCGGGAATCCCACTCCAAAGGGGCATTTCCCTCTCCTTCCTCAAAGTTTAGTGCAAACTAAAACCGAGATCGGGGGAAACGGAGCGAGTTCTGGGGGAGCCTAGTGAGGGAGGGAACGGGTCCCCTCGGCCACAGTAATCAGGAACATGTGTTTCGTAAGAGCGACCCGCGATCGGGCTCGGCGAGCTACACGGAGGGGGAAACCGTAAAGGTGAAGAGCGGGAGACACGCCAGCAGAGCATCCATCTCCCTCCCCGCGCCCCGGCCGCGCTCACCTCCATCTCGGTGTCCGGGGGACCCGAGCCCGCAGCACTCGGAGCCGCCGGCGCCGCGCCGCCCTCGGGCCGCCTTTGTTGCCGCTGCTGCTCCCGCCGGCGCCCGCCGCCGAGGGCTTGGAAGGCGCGCTCTCGGGAGGCGGGGGCGGCGGAGGCTCGGCCGCGGACGACATGTTCCGGCTGCGTCACCCGCCGCGGCCACGGGCAGGCGCGGCGCCGAGGGAAGCGGCCTGGGCCTGCGCGGCACTGGCGTCCGGACCGCCCGAGGAGCGAGACCCGCCCGGAAGCTCTCACGCGCAGGGGCTCCGCCACCGACCCGAGCCGGCCCAGCCGCGCCGCTCGCCTCGTCGTCCTCTTCCGCGGGACTCTGCTCTACTGGCGTTTACCCCACGGCGGGAATCACGTCGACGAGGGTGGGAGGGGCCAGCGGGGTCACGGAGGTCAGGGAGGGCGGGCTGCCTCTGAGGAGGCGGAGGGCCGAGGGAAAGGGAAAGGAAAGCGAAAGGTACTGAGAGGCCTCCCGGCGCCTTCGCCTCTCCCGGAGTGGATTATCCTCTCCAACCAACCAGGACAGCACCTACCTGGGAACAGCGTGACTGCCAGGCGTCTGTTAGGCCTGGAGCAGAGGCCTGGGCTGGCCTTCGTCGTCCTGCCGCCTTCGCTCACGGGCGTGACGTTAAGTGACGTCGGGCCCCTGAGAAGAAAAATCACCTCAGGAATGTAATTGTGTGTTCGCTCCACCAGTCAGCTTTTCCGGGTTTGTCAAGTTCAAGTGAAGCCAGAAGACGCGCTACTCTGTGAGAACACGAATGGCAACAGTTGCAGACAAGTGACGGCGTGTTTTCGCATCAAACAGAAGTGCACATTTGTCTCGAGAAGTGCTTACCAGGTGTGGCGCACACCTTTAATCCCAGCACTGGGGAGGCAGAGGCAGGCGGATTTCTGAGTTCGAAGCCAGCCTGGTCTACAGAGTGAGTTCCAGGACAGCCCGGGCTACACAGAGAAAACGTGTTCATTATTCGTGTTGCTTTTTTATACTGCCTTAGGCTGTCATGGAGGCTACTGGGCTTGTGTCCCATCCTACAGAATATAAACACTGCTCCATTCGTCACCCACCTACTCCCATGCACAAAAGATCTTTGTCATCTTAATCCCGTTCATGATTTAGTACCCACCTATATTGAATAAAAGTCTTTTCCAGAATTAATTTCAAACTTCTTGGAATAGATAATATTCATATATAAACTCAAATTTTGAGCCAGTCGAATAATCTTTAACTAAAATTGAGATCTGAAAACGCTCTCACTTAACATACTGGAGTTGTAGCTCATTTGGTAGATTGGGGACCATACATGAAATCCTGGGTTGGAGTCCTAGCACTAGTTAATCTGGATGTGGTGATTCATGCCCAAAATCCCAAGCACTTAAAGAAGTGTAGGCAGGAGGAGCCACCGTTCAAAGTCATCCTTGGCTACAAGGCCAGCCTAGACTAAAAGATCTTGTCTCCAGAAACTAATATATAAGGGGCTGGGAGAGATGACTCAAAGGTTAAGAGCACTGGCTCAATTCCCTGGTTCAATTCCCAGCACCCGTCTGTCAACTCACAACTAGTCTAGTTCCAGGGGATTCAATACCCTCCCGCACACATGCATAAATAAATAAAAATACTGTGGAGGCAGGAAGGGAGACTGGGTTATTCTGTGTAGCCCTGACTATCCTGGAATTCACTCAGTAGACCAGGCTGGCCTCGAATGCAGATATCTACCTGCCTCTTCCTCACAAGTGCTGGAATTAAAGATGTACACTGTGCCACCACCACCCACCCAGCAAAACAAAATCTTTTTTTAAAATTAGTATATAAAAGGTATTTCAAGGATAGTAATGCTTACATATATATATATAATTATATATATATAATATAATATGTGGTTAAATAATTCTCATCATGGTCTTCAGAGTGGTAAAAAGCTAGTAAAGGGCTAAAATTAAACATACTAATATATTAGGAATATTGTACACCTATGAAATGAACTAGTAGAATTTAGCAATCATTAACATAAAAGAATGTTGATTATGAAGTACTATCTGAAAATTTTTTGCACTTCAAAAATGTGTTCAAACAAGTATATTTGTGGAATTATTAAAAATTGATCATGGACTGTATTTACATTCTAATTCTTGCCAGCATTTTTTATTACATTTGTGTTTATATGTGGTAGGGAGATATGCACACATCACTGCAAGTCTAGAGGTCAGAGGATAAATTTGGGGAGTTGGTTCTCTCCTGTCATATGGGTCCTGGGATTGAACTGTGGTCCATCGCCTTGGCAGCCACTTTCCCCACTAAGCCGTCTCACAAACCTGAATTTCTCTTTTTTATCAATTGTGTAGTAGTGAAAAATCTAGTTTTTCTCTACTTTTATAGAGGTATAATTGACAGATAAAGCTTGTATGGACTAGGGGTTTGGCTCAGTGCTAAAGCGTTCTTGCCTAGCATCTTCAACCCCCAGCTCCAGAAGAGTGAAAGTAGTGTTTACTGAAGGTATTTAATGTGATGGTTGGAAATACAGATACATTGTGAAATGATTAGTTCAAGCTGATTAACCCATTCCCCGTCATCTCTTATAATCACCATGTGAGCATGGTGTGTGTGTGTGATAGTTAAGGTCTGGTGAAGATGTACTTCACTGGTCCAGAGCTTGCCTGGCATGCAGAGAGCCCTGGGTGAGATAACCCAGCAGTGCTAAAATAAATAAAGGGGCTAAGGATTGCCTCAGCGTGGTAGAGTGTTTGCCTGGCAGGAAAGAGGCCCTGAGTTCAGGTCCTAGGACTACATATAACAGGGCATGATGGCATACAGCTGTACTTGGGATATAAGTGGGAGGGTCAGAAATTCAAGGTTGTTCTTACCTACATAGCAAGTTCAAAAGCAGCCTAGGCTGCATAAGACCATGCCTCAAAAATAAATAATAGTAATAAAAAGTAAGCAACATTTTCTTTTATTGAAAATAAGATTTTTTTCATAAATATATACTAATTGCTGGTTCCTCTCCCCCTACTATCCAAGTTCTTCCCCTCTCCCCTCCCATCTGGATCTACACCTTCTCTGTCTCCCACTAGAAAACAAAGCAGGCATCTATAGAAGAAGAAGAAGCAAAAACATCAGAATAGGACGAGACAAACTGAAGAAAGGAAAGCCAAAGAAAAAGCACAGGGAACACACATAGATGCAGAGACACACATTCACACACAGGGAACACACATAGATGGCAGAGACAGACATATTCACTCACAGGGAACACACATAGATACAGAGACACACATTCACACACAGGGAACACACATAGATGCAGAGACACACATATTCACACACAGGGAACACACACAGATGCAGAGACACACATTAACACACAGGGAACACACATAGATGCAGAGACACACATTCACACACAGGACTGACTGCCATAAAAATACGATGCTAGAAGCTGGAATATACAAATAAGGGATCAGTAAGGTTAAAAATAAAATGCCCTGGCACAACATTATAAGACAAAATCCTCTAAAGATGCCATTAAGTTCCTTCTGTGTTAGCTATCTACTGCTGGGCATGGGGCCTACCCTCTTGAGTGGTTTCTCCAGTGAGACTCACTTGAGGAAAACTAATTTTTCATTTGCAAATAGTTATCAGTTGGAACTAGCCTCTAGTTAGGGATTGGGGCAAATGGTGTCTACTTCTCTCAGCAATAAGAACCTATCTGATGCAGACCAGTATGTGCCTCCTGCATGCTGCCATGGTCTGTGATACAAAAGTTCTCAGTCATCCTAATGCTGACCCTTTAGTTCCTCATGCTGTGGTGACCCCAACCATAAAACTGTTTTCATTGCTACTTCACAACTGTAATTTTACTACTGCTAAGAATGATAATATAGGGGTTGGGGAGTCAGCTCAGTGGAAGAATGTTTGCAACTGTGTTGAGTCCTCAGCTCTTGGGGTCACAGAGAGAGAAAATGAATTATAATGTAAATATTCCTGTTTTCCAATGTTCGGGCTACGCTGTGATTAAACAACCACACACACACACACACACACACACACACGCACGCACACAAGAGGTCACCACCCACTGGTTGAGGACCACTGGTTTAGAAAGCCTTGTCATCTTGCTGTCCTCCATCCCTCTGGCTCTCTGATACTCTCCATGTCCTCTTCAGAATTCCCTGATCCCTGATGGGTAGAATTGGATAGCGACATCCATTTAGAGCTGAGTATTCCAAGGTCTCTCACTCGCTGCACATTGTCCAGTTTTTGGTCTTTTGTTTCTTTCTGCTACAGGAGGAAGTATCCCTGATAATGGTTGAGCCAGACACTGATTGCTGAGTACAGCAGAATGCTGTCATTTTATTGCTACATTCATTTAGCAGAACAGTAATAGCTTGCTTTCCTGTAGGTCCATGGACTATCTAGTCTCAGGATCTTGACTACCCAAATAGTTCTGATGGAATGGACCTAAATCAGATCTTGGTTGGTTGCTCATACAAGCTTTAGGCCACTATTGCACCACATAGCATGCAGTCAGAACATTGTAGATCAAAGAGTTGCTTTATAGCTGGGTTGGCAGGGTACCTTTCTCCTCTGGTAGCATGCAGAGTTCTATGAGCAATAGTCAGTAGGGGTGCAGGCACTAGATAGTCACTCCCTTAACTTCTCTGTGTTCAGATAGTTATTTAGGTATTATCTTCAGCCTTAGTCTGTAGAGAGCAACCAATGGCCTTGGCATTAGACTGGTTTGTTTGGGGGTTCCTATGTGACTCCTTTAGCCAACAACTCAATTAAATATAACCAATACCCAGAACTGGAAACTTTATTTGATGATGAAAGATGTTCAGCTGGGGCTCTGTCTCTCCTGTTATGTAACAATTTCATTTGAATTGACTACATATATGTATACATTATACAATATATATATGTATGTATAGATACATATGGTTTCCAAACGACCCCTCCAATGGCCCTTAGTTTTATCTATCCCTCTAATATCTCCTCCCTTGCCCTTGTCCCCCTCTTTCCACCCACTCTCCATTTGATCCTCATATTCCAGTTCACCCACACCCACCCCATTCATTCATAAATATGTAATCTATTTCCCCTTCTGTCTTAGGGTTTCACTGCTGTGAAGAGACATCATGACCAAGGCAACTCTTATAAGAGAAAACATTTCATTGGGCTGGCTTATCAGTTCAAGTTTCAGTTACATTCTTCATGATGGAAACATGACAGACTGCTGGCAACTTGGTGCTGGAGTAAGAGCTGAGAGATTACATCTGATCCAAAGGCAGCCAAAAGGAAAACTGTCTTCCACAGCAGCTAGTCAGGAGGGTTGATTCCAGACTGGTGGAGCTTAGGCATGGACACTCAAGCCCACCCCACAGTGACACACTTCTCAAGATGGCCTACCTCGGCGGGCAGTGGTGGCGCACGCCTTTAATCCCAGCACTTGGGAGGCAGAGGCAGGCGGATTTCTGAGTCGAGGCCAGCTGGTCTACAGAGTGAGTTCCAGGACAGCCAGGGCTACATAGAGAACCTGTCTCGAAAACGCCCCCCCCACAAAAACAAAAGATAAAAGAAGGCCATACCTCTTAAGAGTGCCATTCCTTGCAGACCAAGCATTCAAACACATGAGTCTATGGGGGTCAAACTTATTCAAACCACCCACCTACCTAAGGAGATTCCTCCCTAGTCCCCTAGTCCCTTAAACACACACACACACACACAACACACACACACACACACACACGTAAAACCTCTGTGGTTATACACACTGTAGCTTCCTTATCAATGACATAACAGCTAACATGCACATATAAGTGAATACAAACCATGTTTATCTTTCTTGCTCTGGGTTCCCTCATTCAGGGAATGTAAGCTTCCTGAGACAGCACCACATTGATTTCCATAGCGCTTTTCCACGTTTGTACTTCTGCCAGCAATGGAAGGCATGTCCCTTACTCCACATTCTCACTAGCATGAGCTGTCTTTTGTTTTATTGATCTTGCCACTCTGACTAGTGTGAGATGGAATGTCAAATAGTTTTGCTTTACATTTCCCTGATGACTAAGGATGTTAGACATTTCTTTAAGTGTTTCTCTGTCATTTGAGATTCCTCTTTTGAGAAATCTCTATTTAGATCTGTTCCGCACTTTTTAATTGGGGAATTTTTTCATGATATCCAGGTTTTTGAGTTCTGTATATATGTTGGATACATCTATCAGATGTATAGATGATTTTAAAAAAAATGTTTTCCCATTCTATAGACTACCACTTAGTCTGAATGGCTATGTCCTTTGCTGTGAATAATCTTTTCAGTTTCATGAGGTCCCATTTATTAATTTTGATTTTGGTGCTTGCATTAACAGTGTTCTGAAAGTCTTTTCCTGTGCCAATGAGTTCGAGACTATTCTCCACTATTTCTTCTATCATATACAGTGTACCTGCCGAGGTATTTGATTCCTCTAAAGTTAAGTTTTGTACAAGATGATAAGTATGGCTCTATTTGTCATCTACATGCAGACATCTAGTTTGACCAGCACCATTTGTTGAAGATGCTGTATTTTTCCCAGTGTGTATTTCTGGCTTCTTTATCAAAAATCAGGTGTGGATTTATGTCTGGGCTTTTAAATCAATCCCATTGATCAACGGTGTCTGTTTCTGTGCTGGTACCATGCTGGTTTTTATTACTAATAGCTCTGTAGTACAACTTGAAATAAGGGATAATGACACCTCCCCAAATTCTTTATTATCCAAGATTATTTTGCTATCCTGAGTTTTTGTTTTTCCAGGTAAAACTGAAAATTGTCCTTTCAAGATACGTGAAGAATTCTTGTGATGTTATGATGTGGTTGCATTGATTCTGTAGACTGCGTTTGGTAGGACGGCCATTGCTACTATCTTAATCCTACTGCTCTATGAACATGGGAGATCTTCCCATATTTTGATATCTTCTTCATTTTTTTCTTTAATCTGTTAGTTTTCTGGGGTTTTGATTTGTTTTGTTTTGATTTTTATCATCCAAACCTCTAACTGCTTGCACGAGCGGCTCCAAGATGTTTTATATTAGTGGAGGCCGTTGTGAAAGATGCTGTTGCCCTTGTTCCTTTCTCAGTCCACTTGTCATTGTGGGCTACTGAATTTTATGAGTTAATTTTGTATCCAGATACTTTGCTGAATGTGTTTATCAGCTGACAGAGTTTCCTGGTAGAATTTTTAGGGTCACATATATACTACCATATCATCTGCAAATAAAGATACTTTGACTTCTTCTTTTACAATTTCTTTCCCCTTGATCTCCTTCCAATTGTCTTATTGCTTTAGCTAAGACTTCAAGTGCTTATTGAATAGGTAGGGAGACAGTGGACATCCTTGTATTGTTGCTGATTTTAGTGGAATTGCTTTCAGTTTATCTCTAAGTTGATGTTGGCTATGGGCTTGCTTTATCCCTTGTATCCCTAATCTCTCCAGTACTTTTACTGTAAAGTGGTTTTTGTTAGATTTTGTCCAAGGTCCTTTCTGCATCTAATAAAATGATCATGTGGTGTATCAGTTCCCAGTTAAGGCTACTCAATTGATCCAGCGGTGGCAGCACTCCTGCCACAATGTTCTGGGTTCCCAAATGAAAGACACTTACACACAACACATACTTTATATTTTGATATGACTAAAACAGCTCAATAGTTGGGCCACTTCATAACCTCCACGTGGCTAATCCACCTCACCTCTGATATTCCCAAGTTATTACTTACTAAAATCTATATTCCACTTTTGGTGCCTTAAACACAGTCATGCAGCCCTCTCCAGCTGTGTTCCCATGATTCCTACATGGCAGCTATGGTCTCTGTCCCTCATGTCTCTGGCATGGTATGTTGGTTCTCCTTCTCACCACATAGCAGATCTCCTTCTTCCTTCGTCTCTCTGTTCCTAGCCCAGGAATCCTAAAAGTCCCACCTCTGTCTTCCTGCCCAGCCATTGGCTGACAGCAACTTTATTTACCAATCAAAACCAACTGAGGGCAGGTTTCCCTCAGTGTCTTACATGCGGACATGCAAGTTCTCCTACAATTTTGGAGACTCAAATTAACATAATACAAACAGCATTAGACCAAACCCACAACAATGTGATTTTATTGTCTTTTAGTCTGTTTCTATGATGGGTTACATTTATTGATTTTTGTATTTGAACCATCCCTATATTCTGGGATGAAGCCTATCTATCTGATCATGGTACATGGCCTTTTTGATGTGTTCTTGGAATAGCTTTACATGTATTTTATTGAGTGTATTTACATCTATGTTCATAAGGGAAATTGTAACTCTTTGTTGAGTCTTCATGTGATTTAGATATCAAGATAACTGAAGCCTCATAAAAAGAATTTGGCAGTGTTCTTTCTGTTTCTATTTTGTGAAATAATTTTAAGAATATTGGTGCTAATTCTTCTTTGAAAGTCTGGTACAATTCTGTACTAAAACCATCTGGCTCTGAGCTTTTCTTTGTTGGGATAATTTTAAAAACTGCTTCTATTTCACTAGGAATTATAGATCTGTTTAAATTGAAAAAATAAGCAATTAATTGTTAATTGTTAAAAAGTGAGCTAAACCTCTTTAATCATAGCACTTGGGAAAATCAATAGGTGGATCTCGGTGAATTCTAGGCCAGCTTGGTCTATGTAGTAAGTTCCAGGACAACTAGGGCTGTATAATAGAAAGGCCTTTCTCAAATAACCAAATATGAATAGATTAAATTATCAGCTAAATTCATGTATACAATTGAGGGCTATTAACTATAATAACAATGGTGTACATTAGAAGTCTAAAATTTATTCTTCTTAAATAACTGAACCTTTGTACCCTGTCTTAGTCAGTGTTCTATTATTGTGAAGAGATACCCAGAACCACAGGCAACAAGGGGGAGGGAATGGAGGGAGAGTGGGGGAGGAGGTGAGGGGGAGAAAGAGAAAAAGAGAGAGAGAGAGAAAGCACACTACTGGACCTGACTGGGCTTTTAAAGGCACAAGGCCTACCCCTAGTGACACACTTCCTCCCAAAAGGCCACGTCTCCTCCAACAATGCTATAAGTCCTAAACCCTATCATGTAGCAGCACCACACCCAGACAACCAAGCACTCAAATATATGAGTCTATGGGGACCATTCCTATTCAAACCAATACACACCCTTTAACCAACATCTCTTCCCTTTAAGAGAAAAAAAAAAAAGCTGGGTCATAGTAGGTCATTGCCTTTAATTCCAGCACTCAGAAAGCAGAGGCAGGTAGATCTCTGAGTTCAAGGTCAGCCTGGTATACAGAATGAACTGCAGGACACAAAGAAACCCTTTCTCGAAAACCAAAAACAAACAAACAAAAAACAACCCCAAAGTTTTATTGTTTCTAGACAAGGTTCTCTGTGCAAGCCTGGCTGTCTTGGAACTCACTCTATAGATCAGGCTACCCTTGATCTCAGAGATGTGCCTCCTAGGTACTGAGATTAATGTCAGTTTCTACTATCGCTGGGCAGAAATCTTTAATCTAAAAAAAGAAAATGTCTTGGTCATGAGGCACAGGCAGGGTGGAAGACACCAAGGCCCAGGTGCCACTAAGATGAGCGAGTATGTGGTGGAGAGATGTAAGAGAAAGAGAAATAGAAGGAGGTGTGCCCAGTGAAGAGAGGAGGAACGGGAGATGCAAACCAGCCGATGTGGGCAGTCTGCCTGGCCCATGCTACCCCAAAGACCACACATACCGACTGCCCTGTTCCTGGCTTCCTCCTGGTGCCATGTTGATATGTGTAAGGTCTCCCGACTGCTGCAGCCAGTGAGGTTTGGGACTGTCTTTGCCAGAGCATAAGTGATGCCGTAAGAGCCAAGGATCGTCAGCATGATCTCCAATGCTAACTGAAAGGAGACACTTGATAAAGAAAGCTTTATCAAGGAGAAAAGTGGGACCATTGCGCTCTCTCCTGCAAACTTATTTTATTTTATGAAAACTTAAGAAAACAGTGGTCACTATATGTAGAAAAACTATTATAAATCTCTGCACCGGGTTGTTATCTGCCTCAGTGGTTTATATTCTTGAATAAAAGACATCCACACAGCTTTTATATTTAATATGCCTTAAGCAGCACAATAGCTGGGTCACTGCCTACCCTCCATGCTGCTAACCCCAAGTTACTATTTACTAACTCTATGCTCCATCTTGGCCGCTCCATCGGACCCATTTGTGTAGCCCTCTGGGGCGCGCTTTCTTGGCCTTTCGTGCTCCCCTTGCTTCTTCACCCCATGGACCTCTGTGTCTCTCCTCTCTCCACACTCTCCTAAAGCATGGGGAATCTTCCCTTCATGCTTCCACGATGTTTCAAGCCTGGAAACCCTAAATCCCTGTCCCTCTCTCCTCTCCCTCTCCCCTCTGCCCCCTTCCCCTCCCCCTTCCCGATCCCCCCCCCCCTCTCTCTCATCAGCAATTGGCTGCTGACATCTATATTCACCATTCAGAATTAACTTGGGACAGGTTCCCAGAAGCTACATGCAGTCCATCTCCTGCAAACTAACTTGGGGGACACAAATTAGCATGAGAATACAAGCAGTTACAACTACAAGAAGGCAGTGAGATAGTACTGACTGAAAATATATATACATAATATATATTAATTTAAATATAATATATATTCTATGCTTTGTTTTGTTTTATTTATTGTTTGTTTTCCTTTGGGGGGAGGTTGCAAGGGCAGAGGGCAGTTATGAAGGGACAGAGAGACAAATGAGACTGTGGTGCACGACATGAAAACTCACAAAGCATCAATAAAAAGTAAAAAGAGAAGGAGTGCAGAGAGGTGGCACACCTTTAATCCCGCTCTCTTGGAGCAGAGGAAGGCAGGTCTGTGTGAGTTTGAGGACAAACAGAGATATACAGTGGGAACTTCTCTCCAAAGGAAAAAAAAAGACAAGGAGGGGGGCCCTTTCCATCTGTGCCAGTGGCCAAGCAGTCCCAGGACAACAGCTCTGCACCCAATTCCAGAACACCCAGAGGTGGCTGGACTCCCAGGAGCCCTGACATACCCAGGAACATAGGATAATAGGATCACAGGATCTCAGGAGCTTGGTCACACCAGGATTTCAGGATCCCAGAGGCAGCCCTGACTCCAGGAGCTCTTACACTCAGGATCTCAGGATCACAAGATCACAGAGACAGCTGGACTCTGAGGAGTTCTGACACAACCAAGATAACAAGACAGACAGGCTCCAGTCAGAGACAGGGAGTGAAGGTAGCACTAGAGATAACCAGATGGTGAAAGACAAGCACAAGAACATAAGCAACAGAAACCAAGGATACTTGGCTTCATCAGAACCCAGTTCTCCCACAATAGCAAGTCCTGATACCCATGACACAGGAAAAGCAGGATTCAGATTTAAAATCACTTCTCATGATGATGATAGAGGACTTTATGAAGGACATAAATTACTCCCTTAAAGAAGTACAGGAGAAGTTTTCAGAAGTTCTTCTTTCTTTTTCTTTTTTTTCTCCCCTCCTCTCCCCTTTTTTAAACAAACAAACAAACAGTTTTCAGAAGAAGTACAGGAGAACACAGGTAAACAGGTAGAAGCCCTACAGAGAGCCACTGTGCGCCGCACCTGAAGATGGTGCTGGCTGAGAGTGCTCCTTGTGATAAACAAGTCCTTAATTGGCTGTGAAGCTGTGCAGGGGCAGGGAATGGTCATCTGATGTGGATGTATGGGGAGATGACACGTGGTGTATGCTCATTGGCCTTTGCTTAGATATAAGCCTGGTCCCCGGGGTAGGTAGGGGGCCACCTACCTGCAATCCTGCTGTAACTGCAATCCTGATTAAACTGCCTTGAGAAGGAACCTGGTTGTCTTGCGTCTGATTTCCTGCTGGTCAGGAAGGGCGTCGGACAAAGCCCTAAAAAAGGAAACACACAAATCCCTTAAAGAATTACAAGAAAACACAATCAAACATGTCAGGGGCAGCTCTGCTTATACACTGAAGGCCTAAGTCAGCCATAGGCCTAAAATTAGCAATAGGCCTGACATACATGCCTGCTAGCACAAAGTCTTGGGTCTCTGTGGAAAAACACAGAAACAGATGACTAGAAGCTATTGTAAACAAGCAGCTTTCGTGGAAAATTGCCAAGCTAGCCATAGACCTTGGTGAATAGTAACAACTTAGATAAGGACAAGTGAATCATAGGCAGAGTCATAGTGATCTGTCCTCTGAACCTTCACCCAGCTGACACTCTGTTCTGGAAGATATCTCTGAAACTCCCCTGAACACCTACGCTCCTGTGTCATCCCCTTCCCCACATCCTGCCTTTTTGTGAATATAACCTGTGTGTAAAAAAGTAAAAATTATGGATTGAGCAGCCTATAGACAAGCTGTTTCCTTGTGTTTACCCATTTTTCTTCATTCTCTCTTAGGTGATCTCCCCGGACCCTGTTTAATGCCCTGCTGACCAGGACACAAACAGGTGAAAGAATTGAACAAAACCATTCAGGACATAAAAATGGAAGTAGAAACAATAAAGAAATCACAAAGGGAGACTACCTAGAGATAGAAAACCTAGGAAAAAGATCAGGAGTCATGGATCCAAGCATCACCAACAGAATGCAAGAGAGAAGAGAAAGTCTCAGGTGCAAAATAACCATAGAAAACATTGACACAACTGTCAAAGAAAATGCAAAATGCAAAAAGTTCCCAACCCAAAACATCCAGGAAATCCAGGACACAATGAGAAGACCAAACCTAAGGATAATAGGTATAGAAGAGAGCAAAGATTCCAACTTAAAGGGCCAATAAATATCTTCAACAAAATATAGAGGAAAACTTTCCTAACCAAAGAAAGAGATGCCAATGAACATACAAGAAGCCTACAGAACTTCAAATAGACTAGAACAGAAAAGAAATTCCCCTGTCACATAAAATCAAAATACAATGCACAAAACAAAGAAGAATATTAAAAGCAGTAAGGAAAAATGTCAAGTAACATATAAAGGCAGACCTATCAGAATTACACCAACTTCTCACCAGAGACTATGAAAGCCAGAAGATCCTGAACAGATGTCATACAGACCCTAAGAGAACACAAATGCATCCCAGACTACTATACCCAGCAAAACTCTCAATTACCATAAATGGAGAAACCAAGATATTCCATGACAAAACCAAATTTACACAATATCTTCCACAAATTCAGTCCTACAAAGGATAATAGAGGGAAAACTCCAACACAAGGAAGGAAATTATACCCTAGAAAAAGCAAGAAAAGTAATCTTTTTCAACAAACCAAAAAGAAGATAGCCACACAAACATAATTCCACCTCTAATAACAAAAGTAACAGGAAAGCAACAATCACTGTTCCTTAACATCTCTTAACATCAATGGACTCAATTCACCAATAAAAAAGACATAGACTATCAGACTGGATATGTAAACAGGACCCAACATTTTGCTGCATACAAGAAGCTCACTCAGTGACAAAGACAGACACTAACCCAAAATAAAAGGCTAGAAAAAAAATAAATTCTAAGCAAATGGTCCCAAGAAACAAGATGGAGATAACCATTCTAATATTGAATAAAATCGACTTCAACCAAAAGTTATCAAGAAAGATAAGGAAGAGCCAGGCAGTGGTGGCACAACGCTTTAATCCCAGCACTTGGGAGGCAGAAGCAGGCGGATTTCTAAGTTTCAAGGCCAGCTTGTCTGGACAGAGCCAGCTGGTCATCAGGAATCCAGCCATGGGCATGCACACAGCAGGCGGATTTCTAAGTCAGGCCAGCTTGTCTACAGAGTGAGTTCAGGAAAACAGAGAAACCTGTCTCAAAAGCAAAAACAAACAAAAAACAAAAATCAAAAAGAAAAAGGAAAAAGAAAGAAAGATAAGGGAGGACACTTCATACTCATCAGAGGAAAAACCAACCAAGATGAAATAGCAATTCTGAACATCTATGCTCTTGTGAGAATAAAAATTAAAAACATCTTGAGACCTAGAACAAAACTTCATGGTCAGCAAAGACCACCAACTTGTTAAAATTAGCCATAATAATAATAATTTCGAGCCCCTGCAGGGGCAGAGTGACCAAAAACGAAAAAGGAAACAAGGACATGCAAGGAAATACAAGTCTAAACAAGCCCAAATGAGTAATAGGCCATCTGATGTTTTTCTCCCACTTCCTCCCGCCCTGGGAGATTCAGGTCCGAGGTTTCATGGTCAAAAAAACCTATTTTACGCAAATTGCTGATGTTTAAAATATACAATCATGTGTAACCACACCAAATCTTCCTACTCTTCCCACCCTCTACCTATAAAAGTCCCAAGCTTTCTGGGGCCTGGGTCGATTCCTCTGTCTCCTGCATGGGACACATTTCGACCCAAGGGCCCTCACTATTAAACTGCCTTTTGCTGAATGCATCAAGACAGTCTCATGTGTCCTTGGGTGAGTGCTTATTCCCTGACCAGAGTGAGGGACTCCCTCCCCTTTGTGGGGTCTTTCACTCTAAATGCAAGGGCACCCATATTTATAAAAGAAACGTTATTAAAGCTCAAAGCACACATTGCACATCACACAATAACAGTGGAATGCTTCAGCACCCCACTCTCATCAATAGAAGATCATGGAAACAGAAACTAGACAGAGACACAGTGAAACCAAGAGAAGTTATAAACCGAATGGATTTAGCAGATATCTATAGAACATTTCTTCCAAAAAAAAAAAATATATACCTTCTTCTCAGCATCTCATGGTACCTTCTTCAAAATTGGCCATATAATTGGTTACAAAACAGGCTTCAAAAGATACAAGAAAATTGAAATAATCCCATACATCCTATCAGATCACCATGGAATAAGACTGGTTTTCAATAACGATAAAAATCAATGGAAAGCCCACATAGACGTGGGAAACTGAACAATGCTCTACTCAATGATGACCTGGTCAGGGAAGAAAGAAAGAAAGAAAGAAATTAAAGACTTTTTAGAATTTAATGAAGATGAAGGCTCATCATACCAAAACTTGTGGGACACAATGAAAGCAGTGCTAAGAGGAAAACTTATAGCTCTAAGTGCCTAAAAAAGAAACTGGAGAGAGCATACATTAGCAGCTTGATAGCACACCTGAAAGCTCTAGAATGAAAAGAAGTAAATGCACCCAAGAGGAGTAGATGGCAGGAAATAACCAAATTCAGGCTGAAATCAACCAAGTAGAAACAAAAAGAACTGTAAAAAGAATCAACAAAACCAGGAGCTGGTTCTTTGAGAAAATCAACAATATAGATAAACCCTTAGCCAGACTAACCAGAGGGCACAGAGACAGTACCCAGATTAACAAAATCAGAAATGAAAAGGGAGACATAACAACAGAAACCGAGGAAATCTGAAAAATCATCAGCTCCTACTACAAAAGCCTATACTCAACAAAACTGGAAAATCTGGATGAAATGGACAACTTCCTAGACAGATACCAGTACCAAAGTTAAATCAGGATCAGATAAGCCATCTAAATAATCCTATAAACCCTAAAGAAATAGCAGTAGTCATTAAAAGTCTTCCCACCAAAGAAAAGCCCAGGACCAGATGGTTTTAGTGCAGAATTCTATCAGACATTCCAAGAAGACCTAATACCAATTCTATCTAAACTATTCCACAAAATAGAAAGAGAAGGAACACTACCCAATTCATTCTATGATGCCTGTGGGTTTCTGGTGAGCACTGGCTAGAGATGGCTGGAGACCCACCCTGCAAGGGACGGTATACATTTCGCCACACTCCCAGACTCCGGGCTCCCGACACATGGTCAAAGACCTCCATTGATCCAAACCTTTCAGTCATGTAGGGCAATGCCCCTACAGCCCCTCCCAAAGAGAGATTTGTGTCACCTAGCACAGGTAAAGGGCGTGACTACAGGCCGCAGAGCCTCAAGAGATCTCCAGATTAATGAGATACCTAAAGGCCAGAGGGTGTAGCCACTTAGGCATTCCTTCCCAGACCCTCTTCCCTCCTCCCACCCTATTTAACTCAGGTCTGCCCTGAGGTGGGGGTAGGGGTACAGCTTCATCCACTTTCTACCATAACAATAAACCTTTCAAAACCATGGACTTCCTCTGTCTTTGGCCCCCCCCCTGCTGTGGGGAACTGTGGAGAAGGCCTTTGACTACCAACCCACTGCTTAATCTCCCGCTAGAAGACTTTTCTATGTTCTTGCCACTGAGGCCGCCAACTCTAGCAAGCTAGGTGACCCAGCCAATCGTCTGTCTCCTGGTCAGCACTTCGGCCCAGAGACCCCACTCAGGAGCTCTGTCCCTACAGGACTTCAGACTGAGACTTCTCCACTCCTGGGTGGAGCCCTGGCAGCTTCTCAACCCAGGTGCACCCAGCACTGTGTGGAGTGAACTCAGTCAAATTCCTGAGCTTCTGCCTCCCTGAGCTGAGGCAGTACACAGGGAACCACAACATAGCCTCTCTCGAGCTATAGCCCAGCAGATGCCAAGGAACTTTCTGCCGAGTGTCTATGGCACCCTACAACTAAGCATACTTATGTATAGGTGAAAGGGAAGGATCCACTTACTAGTATATGGCATGATTCCAATCAGGTATTTAATATGGGGAAGAGGGCATGTTGTTGTTTTTTTTCTGCAGGATGCTAACACTTCTGGTTATTAGCAGAGCAAGTAAAACCGGACATTTATATTTCATTGATTCATCTAAAATCTACACATAAGTACTTTGATTTAACCTGAAATGCACTGTACAATGTAATGAAGAAGTTTTCTATCGTGATACACTAAGAAAAAGCCATACATTGTTCCCAAGTTAAAAGAAAACTATTAGACAGCAGAAAACACTGAATACATCTCATAGGTGATGTTTCTGGTGAGTAACTTTGATTTTTTTCATATAAAAAGTCTTCTACTTACTAAGGAATGTAAAACTAACACATTTCTGGTTTTCAGTATAGAGAGTGCCACCCGGGTATGAATATTTCATTGATTCGTATAGAATCTGAGAGTAAGTACCTTTATTACAATTGAAATGCACTTTACTATGTAATGAAGACCCTCTCTGTCTACATACATGACTTAGGCAACAAAAGAGTGTATACTCAAACACCCAAAGAATGGCAAGATACATGAAAAGAAAACCATACATTGTTCCCGAGTTAAAAGACAACTATTAGAAAACAGAAAACGCTGAATGCATCTCACAGGTGATGTTTATGTTAATATTTTATGTTTTGATTTCCCCATAAACACAGTAAAACCCTGGTATGCATAATTTATTGATTTGTATAGAATGTACAAGTAAGTACCTTTATTACAGCTGAAATGCACTGTACCATGTAATGAAATAACTATCTGGCAAGATACACCTAAAAAACCCATACGTTGTACCCAAGTTAAAAGACAACTATTAGAAAGCAAAAAAGCACTGAATGCATCTCACAGGTGATGTTTCTGTTAAGATATGTTGTTTTGATTTTTGCATAAACACAGTAAAACCTGGGAATGCATATTTTATTGATTTGTATAGAATGTATGAGTAAGTACCTTTATTGCAGCTGAAAGGCACTGTACTGTGTAACAAGAAACATTCTGTGAGCTACAGGAAAAGAAAACCATAAGTTGTTCCCAAGTTAAAAGACAACTATTAGAAAGCAGAAAACACTGAATGCATCTCACAGGTGATGTTTCTGTTAAGATATGTTGTTTTGATTTTCACATAAACACAGTAAAACCCGGGCATGCATATTTCACTGATTTGTATACTGTAGTGGCACATTTTTCCTGAAAGGAAAAGGAGCTAAGGTGTGAGGAGTAAGAAGAGGAAAATGAGGGGTAAGGAGGAAGACAAGAATGAAGAATAGGAGCGAGGCAAGGGAGAGACAGAGATGTAGGAGGATGGAGAACCAAGCTTGGACAGAGAGCAGTCCTGGTAACAACTTATATCTAGGTTAGTTAATTGGTTAACACTTTTAATTATGGGAGCATCTTGTTAATTGAGCATTACCAAACAAATAAAGCCTTTGGTTAATCATTAAGCATTAGAGTCTCATTTTATACTGGGTACCACATGGATGGCAGGATGGTCTGGGCTCAGCCCAGCCTTGTGGAGACAGAGTGGAGGATGGGCAGAGCCATCTCCCATGCTGGCGTCTCGTGGATGGCAGGGCTGGTGTCTCTGGCCGCCAGAGAGGACAGCCTGAGCCAAGTAGCACGCCACTGCCTGTGGAAGTCTCAGGCCTAGGCTGCTCTGTAATGGTGATTTAATTATTGCCGCAACAGTATACAATGTACTAGTAAGTACCTTTATTACAGCTGAAATGCACTAAAACTTGTTTGTAACAAAGAAGAAACTTTCTGTCAAGATACACAAAAAGAAAACCATGTGTTTTTTCTGAGTTAAAAGAAAACTATTAGAAAGAAGAAAACACTGTATGTATCTCATAGTTATTGTTTCAGATAAGAAACATTGTTTTCATTTTTGTATAAACACAGTACCACCCAGCCATGAATATTTCATTGATTGGTATAGAATCTACAAGTACCTTTATTACAGCTGAAATGCACTGTACAGTGTAATGAAGAAACTTGCTGTCAAGATACACAAAAAGAAAACCATATATTGTTCCCGAGTTAAAAGAAAACTATTAGAAAGCAGAAAACAGTATATTGTTGTGGATAGCCTCAGCCTTGTATTTTGATCCTAGTTCCCAGTGGATAGCCCCAGCCTTGTAATTTGATCCTAGTTTCACTTTCCTGGGGGTGGGAGGCTGCAAAGTATGATTGAATCTGTACACAGGTGCTGTCTTGTAAACCTTCTGTCCAATTAAAACCTATAAAATAAAGGCTAGAGCCAGAGATTGGGCAGTAGAAGGGAAGGTGGAGAAAAAGGCTTAGGGGAGGAGAGAGTGAGAGGAATTCGATATAAAAGGTAGAGCAGAGCAGAGACAGAAGCAGAAGCAGGAGGAAGCAGAAGGAAGCTGGCAGTAGAAGGAAGTCGACGCTGGAGGAGCCGGAGCCAGAAGAACAAGCACGCGTCCTGGATAAACTGCAAGTTATAAGGGATCTCATAGCTGAGGATTAGAGTAGTGTAGTGGTAAATCTGCCCAATCTAGGCGTGCAATTTATACCATAATTATTGAGTTGTGTTTTCCTTTACTGGTCTCCTTCAGTATGGAGATCTTACAGCAACAAATTTGGCGGTTTAAATAATTACCACTACAGTGAATGCATCTCATAGGTGATGTTTCTGGTGAGTAACTTTGTTTTGATTTTTGTATAAACACTCTTATATTTACAAAGAAATGTAAAAGTAACTAACACTTTTCTTGTTAATAGCAGAGTTCCATCTGGGCATGCATATTTCATTGATTCGTATTGAATTTATGAGTAAGAACCTTTATAACAGCTGAAATGTACTGCACTACTTAATGAAGAAACTTTCTGTCAAGATACATGAAAAGAAATCCCTAAATTGTTCCCAAGTTAAAGGAAAACTATTAGAATGCAGAGATCACTGAGTGTATGTCACAGTTCATGTGTCTGGTAAGAAACATTGTTTTGATTTTTCCATAAACACACTTTTACTGTCTCAGAAACATAACACTAACACTTCCAGTAATCAGCAGAGAGAGTACCACATGAGCATGCATATTTCATGGATTCATCTAGAATCTATGAGTAATTACATTTATTGCAGCTAAAATGCACTGTACAACATAATGATGAAACTTTCTGTCAAAATAAGCGAAAAGAAACTATACACTATTCCCGAGTTAAAAGGAAAATATTGAAAAGCAGGAAACGCTGATTGCACCCCACAGGTGATGTGTCTGATGAGTAACTTTGTTTTGATTTTTGAATAAACCCAGTACAATCAGAGCATGCAAGTTTCATCGATTCTAATAGAATCTATGAGTAAGCACCTTTGTTACAACTGAAATGCACTGGACTTTGTAATGAAGAAACTTTCTGTCAAGACACATAAAAGAAAACCATGCATTCTTCTCCAGTTAAAAGAAAACTATTTGAAAGCAGAAAACACTGCATCTCATAGGTGATTTTTCTGGTAAGAAATGTTGTTTTGATTTTCTCATAAACACAGTACCACCCTGACATGCATATTTCATTGATTCATATAGAATCTATGAGTAAGTACCTTTACCAAAACACACTTACTTCCCCTTAAAGACAGACCAGAGCCTGGCTTGTGTCATGAGATCTGTCTTAGTCACTTCTGTGACTCAACAGGACCTGTTTTGGCCCTGCCACTGCTCAGCTGTTGCTGATGTAGAGCTTTGCCAGTAGCCCTGTCAGTCATCCCATACCCTCCATTAGCCTTTCCTGCCCCCTTTGTCATCTCACCCCTCCAGGACCCCTCCTACCTATACTCCAAGTTTATATAAACAAGAGCTTTTTACATTAAAGTTGAATTCCTGCCTGGAAAAGACTCCTGGCCGGTGTGTTTTTTGGGTCACTGACACTCACCATCCCTCTCAGCCCCAGAGAGAGACCTGCCTGGACCAGGACTGCTCTCTTCTCTCTCCTGGACCTACCGGCTTTAAGGAGCCAACACAGGCTGGCCTCGAACTCAGAGATCTACTTGCCTGTCTCCCATTACTGGATTAAAGGTGTGTTCCACTACTGCCTGGGAAGAATCCTACTCTATTAATAAACAGGATAACTAAGACTTATTATGCATCTTGTTCATATTCCATCACCAACTCACAACCCCAAGAGTTCTGAATCCTTCTTCTGGACTCTGAAGGCATTCACACAAATGTGCCATACATTCACACAGATATATACACACATACACATAAATAAAAATCACTGTTAAAAAAAAAATAGGCTACAGAGATGGCTCAGTATTATGAGCACATACCCTCTTTTAAAAGATTATTTTATGTGTATGAGTGTTTTGCTTTCATGTATGAATGTGCACCATGTGCATGCCTGGTGTCCACAAAGGTTAAAAAAAAAAGGATATTTGCTACTCTTCTGAAGTTATATTGTTGTGAGCCACCACAGAGTTCAGTTCTCAGTACCCACGAAGTGGCAGACATGGGGGGCAAGCTCACAATGAGAAAGGAGCCCAGCTCCATTTTAAGGTCAGGAGCCATTTTGCTATTTCTCTAAGTTGGGCCACACCCCACCCTGTAACCTCAGGTTGCTCTGTTCCTGGTGATCTAGGTGAGATCTCTCTCACTGCTCTGTAATGCCTGGTCTCTCTTAACCACGCCTGCTTGCAAATGCCTCCCATCCCCACACTGTGGTTCTGTGGTTTAAAAAGGCTATGGGGTAAGGAGAGAACATCTGAAATGTAAAAAAAATTTTCCAATAAAAAATTTCCAATATATACAAAGAACTCAAGAAATTAGACTCTAGGCAACCAAATAACCCTATTAAAAAATGGAGTAAGGAGCTAAACAAAGAATTCTCAACTGAGGAAATGCGAATGGCTGAGAAGCACCTAAAGAAATGTTCAGCACCCTTGGTCATCAGGGAAATGCAAATCAAAACAACCCTGAGATTCCACTTCACACCAGTCAGAATGGCTAAAATAAAAAACTCAGGTGATAGCAGATGCTGGCGAGGATGTGGAGAAAGAGGAACACTCCTCCATTGTTGGTGGGATTGCAAGATGGTGCAACCACTATGGAAATCAGTCTGGTGGTTCCTCAGAAAATTGGACATATCACTACCTGAGGACCCAGCTATACCACTCCTGGGTATATATCCAGAAGATGCTCTAACATATAACAAGGACATATGCTCCACTATGTTCATAGCAGCCTTATTTATAATAGCCAGAAGCTGGAAAGAACCCAGATGCCCTTCAACAGAGGAATGGATACAAAAAATGTGGTACATTTATACAATGGAATATTACTCAGCTATTAAAAACAATGAATTTGATAAAAAAATTTTTTTAATTTATTTATTTATTTTTTTGGTT
The DNA here is from genome assembly GCA_021653895.1 of Mastomys natalensis. NCBI lineage: Eukaryota > Metazoa > Chordata > Mammalia > Rodentia > Muridae > Mastomys > Mastomys natalensis. The sequence goes on along the minus strand of JAJTUV010000421.1, from coordinate 669,502 downwards.
TTTTCAAGACAGGGTTTCTCTGTGTAGCCCTGGCTGTCCTGGAACTCACTCTGTAGACCAGGCTAGCCTCGAACTCAGAAATCCACTTGCCTCTGCCTCCCAAGTGCTGGGATTAAAGGCGTGCGCCACCACCGCCGGGCTCTCCTGAATTCTTTTGTTAGTGAAAACCCTTCAAGGAGGCCCGAGTTCTCTGGTGTCATTTGATGGCTCTCCTGGGACTCCCTAATGTTTTAATAATAATCCCCCCTTCTCCCCCCCCTTTTCTTAATTGACAGAGAAAACGAACCTGTCCCTGTACCCTAGGCAGCAAGAAGAGTGGGACCAGTACCGCAAGGGGAACCTGAGGGAGTCTTGAAACTAGTTGAGGAGATTTGATCAATATTGTTGATAATAAATTTAAAATATTATTTAAAAAAGAGAAAGAAATTATGGTAGTTGGTCATCTGGCAGAGTGCTTAGATTCCACAGGACTGAGAATGAAAGCCAGGCAGTGGGTACCTACTGTAGGTGGAGAAGAAGGTCCCTGGGATTCCCAGGAGCAGCCCTAGGACAGTGCACTGTGAGTGTGTCACAAGAAGGGTTGCTGAGAAGGAGCAAAAGGCAGAGAGTGAGTGACCAGAATGGGGATGCAGGTGTGGACAGAAGCCTCCAGAGAGGAGTTACCCAAGGGAGGATGGCTCTTAACCCTGGCTTGTGGGAAGAGGAGGAGACTGTTCTGAGGTAGTGTCTCACTGAATACCACTGAGTGACTCACTGTGCAAACCCCAGCAACCAGGAGGCAGAGGCAGGCGGATCTCTGAGTTCACTGTCATCTTGTCTTCACAGGGACACCCTGTCTCAGAAAGAAGGAAAGAAAAAACAAAAGAGGAACTGATATTATGAACCGGGCATAAGTGACTTACTGACGGCAGGAGGGTAGATCATTTGGCTCTATGAACATTTTGTAGTGGACGAGACCAGATGAAGTTTTACAGTGTAAAGTAACCAGGGCCAACAAGGGCAAAGGTCACATATTCTATCTGCAGATTTGTCTATCTCTGAGTGCCGATGGGAGTCAGGAAACCAGGAAGGGGACCTGGAGCTAGGGTTGCTTAAGGAAAGTGGAGAGGACACAGTGGCAGTAGAGAGGTGGGACTTGGGTGGAGGGAACTAGAATGAAAAGGTTTGAGCATGGAGGAGAGTGGGAAGATTCAAGGAGATGGGGTGGGGTTCCCAAAACAAGGGGTGTGTGTAAGGGCCTTATAATACCAGGGAAATGTTAGTGATCCCCAAAAAACACAGACAGGAGCTGATCTGATGCAATTCGCAGTAGGGTTTTTATTCTATTTGAGCTAGCTCAGGACCCCCAACGTACCACAGGATGTACTGTTACACAGGATGGTCTTGGTGATGGGGGAGCCCCAAATGTCTATCCGGGCAAGACTTTATAGTAAGCAGCATGGGGGGGGTGAGTGTGCAAGTATCTAATTGGAAAGCTACTGTGGCCTTTAACATAATTGGCTGGTGCTGGGAGTCATATCATAAACTTCTGCTTTCCTCTTCATTGGTGGCCTTTAGGCAGGAGGTAGGCTTATAACCTGGGGTGCAGGTTTGTTGGAGGAATAACTTGGAGACGCTGGTCTTGTTGAGGGTGTAACCTGGAGACCCTGGTCTTCTTGGGGATTAGCCTAGAGACTGGAGCTAGACTAGGGTTTTTTTTGGGGGGGGAAAGGGGGAAGCAACTTGGAAACTAATGCTAGTACCAGCCTGTTAGTTTACCCGAGTTCAAACTTAGGTCAGGCCCTCTAAAATGGAGTCTGAACTTAAAAGATTTAGCCTCTCAGTCTCCATGGAAACCCACCATCCTGTAACACAAATAAAAACATGAGAGAGAGAATGAAGGAGCTGCCCTGCCTTCCCGGCTAGGTGATGCTGTTCCTGAAAGGCCTTGTGCCAGGAAAACCAAAAGACCACCAAGGAGCCGGACCTGACGCAATCGCGAGCCGGACCTGACACAATTGCATTAGGCTCTCTATCCAAGCTGGAGCTTGGGCAACACCATAGCCTCTGATGCAGGAGAACAGGAGGGGCCCCAAGCCCCGAGCCCAGTTTCAGGCAAGTATTTATAGAAGCAAGATAGACTGATACACATCTTACCGGGGAACCATTGTGGTCTTTAACATAATTGACTGGTGCTGGAAGCCAAACCATAAACTTAACTTTTGCTTTCCTCTTGATTGGTGGTTGTTAGGAAATGAAGTGCCAGGCAGGCTTCTAACCTGGAGGTGCAGATTTGTTGGGGAATAACCTGGAAACTGGTGCTAGATGTAGGTCTTGTTGCGCTGGGGGTTGGGGGGGCAACCTCGAAACTGGTGCAAGGTCCTGGCCTATTAGTTAACTTGAGGTCAACCTTAGGTTAGGTTCTCTACGATGGAGTCTGAACCCAGAAGATCCAGTCTCTCAGCCTTGGGTCACTCACTCAGAAAGGTTACACTCCCAGGTGTGGAATAGCTCTGTAGGAGTTGGTCAGGGAGGTCCCCGAGCACCCTTCTGCTCATAGACAATGCAGGCTTGGTCAGTCCTCTTGCTTGCTTACCATAGCCACAATGCGACACTCTGTTGCCACTTGTCTCTGTTGCAACAGACATCAAGCTGGAACTGAGCTGGACATTTCCTTGGTGCTGGGTAGCTTTCAAAGTGCTAGAATTTTCCATGAAGGATGATGAGGGTTGGCCGAAAGGCATCCAGGAATCACAGAAGCAACCCTCCAGGAAAGATATTGTAGTGGGTAACCAACCTCCTTCTGATTGGATCAAAGGCACAGTCCATGGGTGAGTTCGAGGCCAGCCTAGTCTACAGAGTGAGTTCCAGGACAGCCAGGGCTACACAGAGAAACTCTGTCTCAAAAAAAAAAAAAAAATGTACATTTAGGCTTCCAAAGAAAAACTGCCCTCAACTTCAGTCAGACAGGCCTCCCTGCAGCAAATGGCTCTGGGTGCAGAGACTGGATGCCCAAGATACGGAGAATAAGCCAGGGTTGAGGGCTCCACTCATGGAGCGCTAGGAAGAGGGAGTCGGAAGTCTGTAAGAGCCGGAAGACGGGATGAAGGGCTGTGGAACACCATCCGTATGCTCACGAAAACCTGTGCAATCACGAAGTCACAACTTCGATTACACAAGACTGGGTCTGTCAACGATCGGCATTGGAAAGAGGAGACGCTTTCGCTTAGCAGCTGTTAGTGCTAAACTGTTGGGTTCTGAAAGATTCTGGGAGAGGACAGTCATTGTCTTCAGTGTATACCCACTTCTGAGCCCACCAGGCCCCACTGGATAGTTCCATACCCTTGGAAGGACAGACATCCCTGGGTAAACTAAAGGGACTGGGAGTGAGCGGTAGACAAGGGTAGTAGAGAAATGGGGGAGGGCGAGGAGAGAACGGTCAGTAACTACGATCTGTTATTCTGGTTAGACATATAAGGCCATAAATAACTGAGGAAAAGGCCAATATTCAGATGTGAAAAAGCAGAACAGAGCCGGCGCCACGCCTTTAATCCCAGCACTTGGGAGGCAGAGGCAGGTGGATTTCTGAGTTCGAGGCCAGCCTGGTCTACAGAGTGAGTTCCAGGACAGCCCGGGCTACACAGAGAAACCCTGTCTCGAAAAACCAAAAAAAAAAAAAAAAAAGAAGAACATGTTGAATGAGAAACTCTTAAAATTTTGTACCTTAGCATACAAAGTAATATGAGTGTACGTAGTAATATTCCAATTGTCAGAAGGTCCTGAATACTCAGTTTTGTCCACAAGAGGGCGCACTCAACCAACTAACAATCACAGTGGCAGAACGTCTGCCTTGTAATCCTGTAGAAGAGGCGAGAGCTCCTTCAGGTCAACCTAACTGAAGTCACATCATCAATACTTGTGAATTTGTTCACGATAGCACAGACTCTCTTGGAAGGATCCATAACTTGGATATGAGAAGAAGAAACTGTGTTCACGTTTGAAACTTGTGACTGTAATATTTATTCAAAACATCTTGTAAAAATACCTTATAGAGAACAACATTTTGTGAATATCTTTAGACTTACATATGCATTTTGAGAAAGGGCTTCGAGGAACACAACATAAAGCAGTGGTGACATTCTCAGGAAGCCTGCCACTTCATATTAGTAACTTTTTTGTTGCTCTGTTTTACATTGTTGTGTTTTGGATTGGTAGAGTTTTGCTTGTTTAGTTTGTTTTTGTATCATTTGCATTCAGTGTTAGGTTGTATTATAACGTTTTCAAACAAACATTACTTCTGTTGTTCTTCCCTCTCCCTCCTCTCTAACCTTTTCTCCCACATCCCTCCATGCCCAGCGGCCTCCTTTCAGCCTTCACTACACGTGTCCCTTTGTCTCCATCTGTCCCCTTTATAGTTTCATACCCTATACCCAGACTCACACCCACATATGTACGTATATACATATGTACATACATAAGTGCATACATATGTACATATATACATACACACATACATATGTACATACATATAAACATACAAATGCACATAAGTACATAGTTACATACATGCATTCATATGTACATGCAGAAGTACATATGCACATATATGTACATATGTAGCATCTACATACATACATATGTACATACATACATATATCTGTGTATGCATGTGTGTATACCTGAGTTTAGACTCCTCTCTTATACAGTACTTTCCAGATCTACTTTCCTGTGAATTTCACTTTTCCTTAGAGCTGAGTAAAAATTCCACTGTGTGTACATACCATTTTTATTATCCATTCGTCTGTTGAGTACATCTCAGTAGCTTCCATTCCTCTGCTAATTGTGACTAGAGCAGCAATAAGCATAGATGAGCAGGTATCTCTGAGTACGTACGGAATGAGTCCTTTGGGTATCTGCAGGTCACACAGGAGTTTTGTTTTCTAGATTTCAAGACACTTCCATATTGATTTCCGTAACTGATTTCCTTCACGTCCTCTGTTGTCAGCTGCTTTCCTTTCTCTCTCTCTCTCTTTTTTTTTCTAAGAAAGAAGTTCTCTACATAGTCCTGGCTGTGTCAGAACTCACTACATAAACCAGATTGGCCTCAGTCTCACGGAGCTGCACCTTCCTCTGCCTCCTGGGTGCTGGGATTAAAGGTGTGCACTATCCTGACCAGCTTCAACTGATTCTTGATCACACACATTCATATAAACACCAAGAGGCAAAACATTGAGAAAACAGTGTGCAAGAAGTCTTTACAAGATTTGTAGGGAAGCACTGCGACCGAGATAATGAAATGTCCTCCTAGCAGAACTCCAGCTGTGTGGGTTCTTAACTAAGGCAGTGTGGCTTCTGTCAACAAATGCTGGTGGACAGAAATGAAAGAAGAAATGTCCCAGTGTTCAGTGGGCTATAGGTACGCTTGTGAAGGGCAAGACCATAAGGATGTCACCAGGTGTGGAAATGTATTGTACACTTTTAATCCCAGCACGCAGGAGGCAGAGGCAAGCAGATCTCCCTGAGTTCATGAATACAGTCTGGTCTAGGTAATAAGTTGCAGGCCAATAAGAGCTACACAGTAAGACCACATTTTAAAACAACAACAATAACAACAAAAGCCCAGCAACAATGCTTTATAGGAAAACTCAGGGGTTTGGAATAAAAGGACAAAAATGACTACCTCAAATGAAACCTTGATCAATTGGGGTCTCTCAAAAATTAAGATTATCAATATATACCATCAAAAAATCTAAGAGAAACACACTCTAGGGCATGTTTGTAAGCCATTTAGTTGTCAGAACAGTCATAGCCTGAATGCTGTGCATGGGGACAATTAGGTATCTGGGTTGGGGAACCATTGCACCGTTGGTTGGTCTCTCATTAAGATGTAGGGAGCCACCAAAGAAACTGTTGGCTACAGCTCTGCATACTATCTTACCTCCAAAGCAGCTGCTGGCTGCAGCTGTGCACACTATCTTACCTCCAAAGCAGCTGTGGCTGCAGCTGTGCACACTATCTTACCATCCAAAGCAGCTGTGGCTGCAGCTGTGCACACTATCTTACCTCCAAAGCAGCTGCTGGCTGCAGCTGTGCACACTTCTTACCTCCAAAGCAGCTGTGGCTGCAGCTGTGCACACTTCTTACCTCCAAAGCAGCTGTGGCTGCAGCTGTGCACACTATCTTACCTCCAAAGCAGCTGTGGCTGCAGCTGTGCACACTATCTTACTCCAAAGCAGCTGTGGCTGCAGCTGTGCACACTATCTTACCTCCAAAGCAGCTGCTGGCTGCAGCTGTGCACACTATCTTACCTCCAAACAGCTGCTGGCTGCAGCTGTGCAACACTTTACTTCCAAAGCAGCTGTGGCTGAGCTGTGCACCGCCTTACATTGGTCGGCAGTGATTGCTCTATCTATGCAATAGACCGTTGGAAACAAATCTAACTTGTGGAAAGGCAGTGAGTGACCTTGTTGCAAAGAAAACTAGCTAGAATGTGGTTTGTCTAATCTTTTCATATTTGGGTGTGTGTGTGTCTGTGTATGTTTATTGCATAAATGCCAAGCACACCTGTGGTGGTCAGAGGACAACTTTGTGGGGGTTAGGTCCTGGACCCAACTTGGGTAGTCAGGCTTGCATTTATCCACTGGCCGCAGGTTTTTGTTGTTGTTGTTGGCTTTTTTTTTTTTTTTTAATTATGCAGTTTCTGAAGTCTACAAGAAAGCATTCAAGAAAGAGGCTAGATTAGCAGTTAAGCAAAGAGCTATCAAGGCTCCTTATTTTCTTCATGATGGTTGATAGATGTTAATTACAGGTTTGCTATAGTGATGGGTATGCTGACTGTTGAGGCTCTTGTTTTCCTTGCCTGGTCTATCCTCCTTCTCGGCCTCTTTAGATGTCCCGGGGGGACTATTGAAATATTTTTACTGGAGGTTTTCTGCCCACTCTTTCCCATTTAGCTCCCGAGTAAACAACTCAGAAACACCAGGCTTTATTAATAAGCTACAAATCGAGACTGTGCAGGTTCTGAGACTTATAACCTGGCCAAGCTATTAATAACCAGATAAATGCCCCACAACTTGCCAGCTGAGTCTTGCTTTGCTGCATGTGTGTCCTCAGTGCGGGCTTCTTTTGACCACACGTCATGGTCCATTCTGTCTCGTGGCGTCTCCTCCTCCCTCCTCTCTCCTCTTGGTCTTTATCTGAGACTCCTCACTTGATCACAAGTCCCTCCTTCCTGTCCTCTCTGCTCAGTCATAGGCTCCGGTCTTTCATTAACCATTCAGGGATTGTTGGGGAGCATTTTTACAGCACACTGCTTAATACAGTGCCCCCAAATCAGCACTGCAACCTGATTTGGTAAGTGGTAAGAAACCATTATCACTTTTTAAACCAAGGGGCTAGTCAGAAGAGCTGACATTGAACTCAGCAGGGCAAGAAGAAGAGCCACCAACAGGCCCTTTGGTTTTAGGTAGGAGAGCATAACTACGTTCCACTCAGACCTCTCACTCAAACTCAGGTAGATTTTAGCCAATGGAAACTCGTCTGTGAGATACACACTGGTTTAGAGTCCCTCAAAACTGAGACCCATTCAGGTGGAGCATATGTTAGTGGCTAGCCTGGGAGACATAGTGCAGCCTGCTCTAAGAAGTTCCTCAAAACAAGAAACAAAAAAGAAAAGCAGACACTTGCTGGACCTGGTGGCAGGGCCTTTAATCTCAGCATGAGAGGCAGAGACAGGTGGATCTCTGTGAGTTTGAGGCCAATCTGGCTTGTATAGTGAGTTCCAGATCAGCCAGGGCTCATAGAAAGAAACTGCCTCAGAAAATAAAAAAAAAATCCAGACTTCAATGTACAATTATAGCAGTATTTCTGCATCAAATTACTCCATGGTTGAATATAATGCTATACACACATATTTATGACTATATGTGTTACATACATATACTTGTATACATGTGTATAACAGAGACACACTCATGATATCTTTATAGAGAATTCTATTAACATTCTCATAGTAGATATGTATAGAATGCAGATGAAAAATGGTTTTTTGCAACTTACTGACTGATGCCTTCTGTGGACTAAATGGTTTCATTTCTGCTTGTTCAGTTTTTGAATGATGCTTTGACATTCAAACCTTTGTAAGATCTTATCAGCTTTGTAAAATAAGGGATAAAAGCAAGACAGCATTAAATAAGAGAAAAACAATTCTCTTATTGAATAGACTTCGCAATGTAACTTAGCTACCTCTAAAAAGTTTCAGGAAATTTGTAGGGGATATATATACATATATATAGTTGTTATTTGTTTTTTAAAAAGATTTATTTATGCATGTATTTGTTTTGCCTACATGTATGTGCACATGCCACCTGCATGTCTGGTGTCTGCAGTCAGGTCTCAGGTTCCTGGAACCAGTTATGGATGGTTGTGAGACACCCTGTGGGTGCTGGGATCCCAATCCAGCACCTCTTCTACAAGATCAAGTGCTTAACCACTGAAATAGCTGTGAACTACTGTGTCTCCTGCATCCACCTTCTAGTGCTGAGACTGCAGACAAGTGCCACCCTGTCTATCTCAAGATATTCATGTTTTAACTTATATTTGCAATTATATTTGTAGAAACAAAAAATTCCTTAATGGTACAAAAAAAAAAAAAAAAAAAAAAAACAAACCCAATCTTGGAAATAAACTGGTTCTTGAGTTCTGTCAACAACTTGAAAACATTCTTCTCTCTAGAAATAATTTAGATGACACCCTAGTGAGAAAAGATGAGGTTTTCTGGCTCTAAGTATTTGAGTAACATAAATATTTTAAAGAGTCTGGTGCTGAAGCTTGAGTTGGCTCTAAGGAACGTCATAGTATATTTTTTTTTTTTAATTTGTAGATCCTGTCATCTTACAACAGAGATACCCATCAATGCTGAGCCTGCATTTAACTAGATTAGATAGGCAGATGATTAGTTAATATATACAATGTTTAATATGTCTTATCTGTGTACAGCAAGTGGCCTTCCTAATACAATTTTTTTTCATGTTTTAAAGCTGCAGATTGGACCCAGCTTGCTAAGTTTATGGTCTGCCACTAAGCCCTTCAATCTTAGATAATTCAGCTAATAATATTCCTGCAAATTAGATCACTGTCAATCTACAAAAGCAGGCGTTTGTGAAAAGATATGGAGAAAGCATACAAAAATATTCTTAACTGCTTTGAAGCCTAACAGGAAGATTTTAAACTCCATCTTTATATATGTGGGTGTTTTGTTTGCATGTCTGTCTGTGCTACCATGCAGTGGCTTCCAAGGGTCAGAAGAAGCTCTTGGATCCCCCAGGACTGGAGTTACAGATGGCTGTGTGTCGATATGGAGGCACTGGGACTTGAATCCCAGTCTTCTGGATTCGAGCCATCTCTGCAGCCCCGGAAAAATGGTTTTGAGACAGGGTTTTGATGTGGTGTGGGCTGGCCTTGAATGATGCTCCTGCCTCCACCTTGCAGCCGAGCTAACATTTGTGCTACTCAGCCCATGTGTCCTGTTTATGCAGAGCTGGTGAGCAGACCCAAGGGCTGCACATGCTCAGCAAGTACTCTAGTAGGTGTGGTGGTTTGAATATGCTTGGCCCATGGGAAGTGGCGCTATTAGGAGGTGTGGCCTTGTGGAGGACGTGAGTCACAGTGGTGGCTGGCCTTGATGTCCATTGCTTAAGCTCCACCTAGGGCAGAAGAGTCTTCTTCTGAGGCTGCCTTCTGATCAAGAGGCAGGACTCTCAGCTCTTCCAGCAATATGTCTGCCTGCAGGCTACCATGCTTCCTGCCATGATGATAACAGACTGAACCTCCGAACTGTAAGCTAACCCCAACTAAATGTTGTCCCCTGTAAGAGTTGCTATGGTGATGGCGTTCCTTTGCAGCAATGAAACTCTGTCTCATAATTCCATTATGAAGACGCCCTAAGAGGCAGCTTTAAAGAAAGATTTTTTGCTTCTGGATTAATCGTATGTCATTGTGTCTGAAATCTAAAACATTTGTCTGTCACATAACACCCTCTATATTTTACACGTGTCACATGTTTTGAGAGTTCAGGTGCACATCAAGGATTTTGGCTTTCATTTCGTAGTTTTGTTACAGAACATGCAAAAACTGAAGGTTGTGAGCATCTCTGGGCTACCAGTAATGTTCGTAATTATACTCAGATACCCAGGAATAGAATAAGCCTCATGTCTCCTTCTTTATTATCTATTTATCTATCTATTTAATTATTTATTTAGTGTCACCATGCATGCCTAGTGCCAAAGGAAGTCAAACGAGGGCATTTGGGTCCCTTAGAGCTGGAGATATGGGTGGCTATATTCTACCATGTAGTTTCTTGGTATTAGACCCTGGTCTCTAACCACTGGACAATCTCTCTACATGTCATGTTTCAAAAGAATACATACGTAATGACATTTTTTAAAAAAAATTTACTTTTTAAAATGTGTATGGGTGTGTCAGTAGCATGTATGTGTGTGCAGTGTATGCATGTATGCATTGTCCCCTGCATGCATGTCTGCGCATGTGTGTGCAGTGTATGCATGTATGCATTGTCCCCTGCATGCATGTCTGTGCATGTGTGTGCAGTGTATGCATGTATGCATTGTCCCCTGCATGCATGTCTGTGCATGTGTGTGCAGTGAGTGTCTGCAGGCTAGAAGAGAAGTCAGCTTCCTGGAACTAGAGTGATGGATGGCTGGGAGCTGCTGTGTTGATGCTTAAATTGAAACCCAGTCTTTTTCACGAGCACTGGGTTTTTAGTCACTGACCCATTTCTCCAGCCCCAGTATGGATTTTCTTGACACTTGTTGCTTGCTCGAAAAAAAAAAGTACATTAAAAGAAAAAAAAAAAAAGTAACTCAGCTCACACACCAAACTCAAACAATTTTTTTTTTATTTAAAAATCCACCTCAAAATTCAGTTCTGGGTTTTAGTTTTTGTTTAAAAAGAAGCGAACATTTAAAAGCATCTAATGTTACTATTCTACATTTCATCTAGTTACGAACACAGCTTGTGGACTGACTGGAAAAGCAAGCAGAGAACATGGATTAGGCACAGTACAGTGGCCAGTGGGCCAGAAAGCAGGGTGCATTGTGTACTCAGGCAACAGGTGAGAGGTCTGAACGGAGAGAGACAAGCCTCGGCTGTAGACATTCTGTTCTCTTTGTCCCCTCCTCAAGCCACCAGTGAGTCTCAGATCGATGCAGAGATATTATTCTTACTTGGGTGAACAATGGAAAATGCTAGCTGCTTTTCAAGTTATGTGGCAAAGCTAGACAGACACGTGTAATTGCAGTAACACTAATTCAAAGCCTGAATGTCCACACCAGACGATGTCACCTTACAGGTGAGAGACTCCACTGTGACCCAGACATCTGGCTGGGTGGTGGTCATGACTCCAGCGGTTCAAAGCACAGCAAGGCTCTAACAGTCAGGGAATTGGGGCAGTGAGTACAAATCACAGTACAAAATTCTTAATTCATTTACTCACAAAAGCAATAGGTGCTTGCTACATACAAGAATCACTTAAAATGACATTTCTTTTTTTTTTTTAAATGCAGATATAAAACATTAATTGCATAGGGATTTAAATATAAGCCAAGAAGAATATTAAGAAAGAAAACCATAGGAAGGGCACTACGGTGTCGAGAGAATCATTTTCTAAGAGTAGTAATCTTGAATTCCTGTCTAATTCATTCAGAATCACAGTATGTTGCTGCAACTGACAGTGAATGCCAACTGTTTCATTAATTCTAAACCAAGATTAGGATTAACAAACACCTAACTGAAGCGCTTTGTCTGATCCAATCATTGTATTAGCACACCAGTGCCCTGAACGTACCTGATTAGTCAGTCATATAATCTGCCTTTTGCAAATAATGTTTAATACACATGACCAGGAATAAAAACAGACCATCAATCCATGGTGTGGATGACATGTGGGCTTATTAGTGTAACTAAGAGGCAGTCTTTTAAAGGTGCAAGATCCTACCCAGCAGAACCTTCACACAATGAACCCAAAACACTGTAATTAACAAAAAAATAACAAAGTCCTACTATCAAAACCTAAGTGTACATGAGTCAGAGAACTAGGCCTGACCCAGTATATACATTATCCCCAGAAATGTTGGAAAACAACAAAGGACAAGTCCAACTAGATTCTACAGCTTAAGCTACTGGCTACCACCTTCAAGGGAAAAGAGAATTTGTTTTAATGGTGTTAGCCCTGTAGCTTTGACTGAAATTTCCAGAATTAAAAGCAACTCATTTTACTTAGTATTGTTATATAGAGTAGTGTGATGAGGCAAAAAGACCTCCCGAGGAAAATCTGCTAAGGTAGATTGGGAAGACCCAAACCAAGGTTTTAAATGAAAAGTGCATCAGTATAGTAATACTACAGGTGTGTTAACTAGGGATAGATGCTTCTCTGGGAACTAAAACACTATTTCCCCAGGTTATTTACACATTACAAATCTAATACCACACAGCACCATTCACAACCTAATTTGCTTGAACATGTGTGAGAGGCCCTTTCCTCTGCTGCGCTGGCTTGAGGCGCCACTGAGAGAGAAGCATCTTCACTTGGCTTCTTCCTCCACTCAGGTCTCGTCTGTTGGCAGTGACGATGGTGTGTCTTCACTTCACATTCTTGGCGGGCGTCTCCGACTCTGTAGACTGCCTCCCATCCGTCCAAGCTTCCCTGGTACTCTTCAAGGCCAGAGTCTTCTGTTGGTCCACCACGACGTAATCCACCCTCTCATCTGCCATGCTGCTGCCAGAACCACTGTTCTTTTGCTAAAAACACAAGGAAATACCCCAAGGGGCCATTTGTGAGGGTGGTTCTGAGTAAAACCCAAGATTTGAAATGGACACAAACGCAGGCCTGGTGGTGCACACCCTTCCTGTCAGCACTTGGGAGGCACAAGCAAGTACGTAGAGCTCTATAATAGCGTTCAAGGCCAGCCTGCTCTATGGAGAGAGTTCTCAGCCAGCCAGGTTGCACAATGAAACCCTGTCTCAAAAACAAACCAGCAACAGTAGATGGACGGACATATGTAATCCTGTGATTATACACACACAGCATTACCTCAGATGCATGGTACTGTCTGTCCACTCCCTAACCTGACAGTGATTTCTCTTAACTTTAAATCTATATAGAGCCATTCACACTAAGACTGCCATCACAGAGGACACCCAGAGGAGGCTAGTGCCTCTAACACAGAGCCCCAGACTCTCTTTAGCTTATGCTTTTTTGTTTTGTTTTGGTTTTTTGTTTGTTTGTTTTTCTGTCCTGGATCGGCACCAAACAGCTCTTTACTCTTAGTACAAGGAAAATACTTTTGGGGGCTGGAGAGATGGCTCAGAGGTTAAGTGTATTGATTAATTACTCTTCCAGACATCCTGAGTTCAGTTCCCAGCAACCACATGGTTTCTCACAACCATCTATAATGGGATCTGATGCCCTCTTCTGGTGTGTCTGAAGAGAGGGACAGTGTACTCACATACATAAAATAAATAAAATTGTAAAAAAAAAAAAAAAAAAAAAAAACCCAAACCATGCTTTTGGCAAAGTTATATTTGAGTGAAAACAAACTACAAAGCTGCCCCCTCTTCTCTTAACCTGCAACTAGATACACAGTAACCAAAGCATCAGGGTGGGCAATGCTCTGTAGGGCTCCTACATAGCAAGGACATTTCTAAGATGTGTCTGTGGTGGGGAAGGGGCCATGCTCTATATAGCAAAGGTCGCCATAAATGTGGAGGGACATAGTGCGGTGGTGTGGGGTGGGGGAGGAGGTAGGGAAGGTAAGATGATGAAAACAAGGCTCCTGACAGGCTTGAAAGAAGGTGGTGTGAGCCTACAGTAGTAATCTTAGCAGGTCTTAAATTCAGGTCCTCCAAGTTCAACCATGAGTTTGTCATAAAAATGCATAAACACACAAGGGACAAGCCATAAAGAGTGTGGGCTAACACAAACACTACACACAAATTCCGACTTCCAAGGACTTCAAATTCTGAAATTACTGTATCAGCATTATGAAGTGTGTGAACACTGTTAAAGGATAAGCCAGAAAAGGCCTTAAACATACAAGTAACACAAAGAGAGTAATGTCAGTTAAAGGAATCAAACAACATTTCATCCCAGAGATAAACAGAAAATAACAACAACAAAAACAAAACAACACAAAAAAAACCTTCAACAAAAAGAAAGGAGAATTAGTAAATCTGGTAAAAGAGCTAAAAACTATCCAAAATTAAACAGACACATAGAACATAGATACATAGATCATAGAAAGAAAAATACAAAGATATAGAGATAGTAGGAGTACTGTATGTGTAACTGGCAGGTAATAAAAAGAAGCAAAGAAGCAATATGTATGTAGAGTGATAGCATGCGTGTTAAGGTGTGCACATGTGCATGTATGTGTATATGTGTACATGTGTGTTTAAGTCTGTGTGTATGTGTACGTGTGTGTGTGCACATGTGTGTGTTGTGCACATGTGTGTGTGAGTCTGTGTGTATGTGTCTGTGTGGTGTCTCTGTGTGTGAGTATGTATGCATGTGTATGTAAATATGTATATGTTTGTGAAAGTATGTGTATGTATGTATCTGTGTGGTGTGTGAGTATGTGTGCATGTGTGTGTATGTGTGTGTGAATAGCACAACTTCCATTCAGATTAGTGAAAAGACATCTATGTCTACACACACTCTCATGAAAGTGTAAACTCAGCAGATAACAGCAGAAAACGGATAGGAAGTGTTCAAAGGGTACATGTGACAGAACAAGAGACTGGACAGTGCAGAGGGTCCCTATGTGGTAAAAAGGCTCAGTCAAGAACTGATCTCAGTTGCTCAACTACCCTGATAGTATGACAGCGGCCATTTTCAACACGGTAAAGAGCTTTTCTTATTCTGGGGGAAGACCATGTCACATCAGCATGACTGCAGTGAACTTTTCCCTGCCTTCCCAGTGCTGGGATTGAAGGCGGGGCTCTCCCACACAGCCAAGCCATATTTTCTTCATTCTAAAGATAGCAAAAGCACTGACCACGGGTGTAGAAACTGTACAACTGACCCACCTCTACAGAGGGAGAAACAAATCTATCAGTCTTCATGATTCTGTTGTTTGTGACTTAGGAAACAACAGTCGCTAAATCTAAATAATCAGGCCCCCAAAACTTCCCCAAAGACCATGGTCCCTCAAAGCGAGCTTGACTACCTACAGCCTGTGGGCTCACTCACCTTCCGTGGGGGCGTGGACTTCCCAGAATCTAGGTCCAAATCCAGGTACTCCACTTGTTTATCTCCTTTGGGTTTGATCATAGGACTGTTCCCTCCATCAAGGCTGTTGCTGCCAAAGAGATTCTGAAAACAGAACAGCAAACAGTGGGCAGACATTCAGGAGACATTTTCTTCTCCTATCCCCTCTTCTTTCCCCTGGGGTATGAGGAGGGTCACTATGTTGTCCAAAAATGGTCTTGAACTCCTGGGCTCCTGACATTGAATTCAGTTAAACTAATACTCAGCCTGAGGAGAGCCTGGCAGGTGATGGCTGCAGTGGGAGGCAGTCCTACTTCTCAGTGGGGTAGTCAGTCACTGCTAAGTGCCCCTTGCTCAAGTAAATGACTCCTTACTCATGCTTACGCAGGCAACCCTTCACAGACACAGACACAAACGGTGAAGGTCTGAAAAAAAAAATGGTCCCATTGGCCCCTATGGAGTAGCACCATTAGGAGGTGACCTTGTTGGAATAGGTGTGTCACTTTGAGGTCTCTCTCACGTCTCTGAGACTCAAGTTTGCCTCTGGCTCAGACATTCACTTCTGCTGCCTGCCCATTCAGAAGAGAACGCTCATCTCTTTCTTAGGCACCATGCCTGCCTGGATGCTGCCATGCTTCCCATCATGATGATAATGGACTGAATCTCTAGCCCCAAATGAGTGTTTTCCTTTATAAGAGTTGCTATGGTCATGGTGTCTCTTCACAGAATGGAAACCCTAACCAAGACACACACACACACACACACACACGCACGCACGCACGCACGCACGCACGCACGCATGCACGCACGCACGCGCACACACACAGAGAATTATGAAAAGAGTAATAATAAAAAGTCCTAGACATCAAGTCATGGACGGCTGCAAAAGTTCTAACAAACATTCTTAAAACCAAACAGGTCTGGGTGTGAAGGTACACTTGTAATTCTGATACCAGGAAGCTGATGAAGGAGAATTACAAGTTCAAGACTGTCCTTGGCTACAACTGCAACATCATATCTCAAAACAAAGCAAAACAAAAGAAAACCATATATGTATGTACTCAGTTCATAGTGAGGGGTCCTCATACTTCTTGCTTTCAGAGGGCAGGGGAGGGTAAAGAATATGATCAAAATATATTACATTAAAAACTTAATAAAGAATTACAGATCCACATTTAATTTTTAGGTATTTAGAGAAGAATGAGTTCAGAGAACATTAACTAAAGGATGTGGACCATGACTCCGGTCTTTCCAGTAACTTCTCTGCTGCTCTTAGTCTGATCCCGTTCATTCCCTCTACCAGGAAGACAGAGGGCAGCGCTAACAAGTCGGAACAAACAAGTTTGACGTGGAGAAACAGAAACAGACTTTGGCAAAACTTCCAGACCACCGGCACAGCTCGTAAGAATTCAGGAACATCTGGATGCAAAGATTATCAGAGTCCTTCTGCATATGACAATTCCTCTAGACGCCTGTCAAAACCTGAGCCTGGAGGATTTTTGTAACACACTGTCAGTGGATTTTCCTGACAGACACTATAGTTAATGAAGATTAGCTGGGAGACGACTGTGAACCCATGCGTGTGGGTGTGAAATGTCTTTCAGAGGTTATGATGGGAGGGCTTGACGGCCACAATGGCACCACTGAGACATGGTGAATTCTTCAAGAGGTGGGGTCTTAATTTATGTCACCAGAGTCATGTCCTGAAGAGGGCGTGAGACTTGGGCTCCTTTTCTCACTTCACTACAGGTCATAAGGCCAGTAGCTTTGCAGTGCCACTAGCCACAGCCATGTGTCACCACAGGCCCAGAGTGACACAACTGACAATCAGATATTCCTAACACTCTAAGTCAAATAAACCTTCTCTCTTTAAAAGTTGATAAAAGTTGATTGTCTCAGGAATCTATTACAGCTATGGAAAGCTGTAATGAAAACCTTCATGTTTTTCACTGATTTACAATTGTCCAGACAGAACAATTTGACCATAGCTGGTATTAGACTTGACAAGATTTAAGAAAACATCCCTTTAAAAAAGTGGTCTTTCATCATTTTTTCAAGTATAAGAAGAAAGATGTGAGGGTAAATGTGTACAGACAGTAAGAACATTTTAAGCTAAACTGTTTTCTAAGGGCAGCTCAGGTACAGAAATGAACACGAGGCTTGCACGTACCGGATCTTCGTTGGACAGATTTGGGTTCATGGGGACGTAGTTCTCTTCGCTATCGTGAGAGTCACTGCTCGATGTGGTACTGTGCACAGAGTCAGGCCGAGGGGACATGGGAAACCTAGAGGAACTAGAGAAAGTGACCGTCATGAACCTTTGGGAACCGGTGCCAAATCACCCCATACAATAAAAAAAGGAAGTGAGAACATACTCTTTCTAGAATATTCATTAGCTTACAGTTACATATTGGACAGTTTTATTATGACAAGTGAAGATACTCTTGACCTTGGGGCTTCTCTAGACTCTTTTTCAACCCATTTTCCTTGAAATCAACAATTTTCGTTGCCTCGCTTCTCCACACTTACTCCCTGGCGAAGCTCCTGGTGATAGGAGATCTGACTGGGGCTTGCAGCTCTTCCCATTCTGACAGAGGTTTTATCTCTAAAGGTGCCGGCTTGGCTGAAAAGAAAGGGAAGGAAGGCGTGAGTACACGGATCTTTGAAAAATAAACAAGGCCCTCTCAATGTTGCAATTCACACTTGGTCTTACCCAGAGAACAAGGACTACAGCGACAGAGTACAACACTCAGTGACAAAAGGTAATAAATACAATGATGCTGCCTGACTCAGATCAAGGTCCAACCTCTACTTGTAAATATAAGTTAAACGAGAAGTAAAGGTGTGGCTTCCTTTAAAACTTCTCTGGGCCCTGTTCTCATTAACGCATTGTTTGATGAACTTCATCTTTGGGGAGATTTAAATCATCTGTGTCAAACACAGTCCCCACTATTGAAACCTCAGCAAAGTTTTTCATATGTAAAATGATGTGTAGAAAGCACTAGAAACTTTGCTATACCCCAACCCAAAAGAATCATAAAAAAACCAAACCAAACCAAACCAAACCAAACCCTCCCAGGTTTTCTTACTTTGGGTTCAAAAATATGTAATCTTAATCAACTATCTTATCAATACCACAAGAGCACAAGGTACTTGTTTCAAAGCTACAGATGACACAGGCTCACAGCTCAAGCGTAATGAAGCCACAGTTGCTAACCCTGAGTTAAGACCTTTCCCATCTATATCCGTAAAGCAGACACACACAGCATCCTGGGCTGAAAAAAGGTGACTCTTCCTCATGTCCCTTTTTTTTTTTTTTTTAAACTTAAAAAAATGTGAGCAAGAGCTTAGCTGTCATTCTCTAAGTCATGCCATAGTAAAAGCACTAACATTATTCCTTACTCTATCCACAACAAAAACATATACATATACAAAGACAGGAGACAACACGGGCTCAGGGCAGCCCACAGCAGAGGGGAAACAGTGAGCTGCTGCCTAGGGAAGGGAGATGCGGAGGAGACGAGCCTGCCTGCAGAGCACATATCATCAGGTGCTCCCTGCCCCTGCAGTCACTGTGAGGACGCAGGCCCATCGCACATCTCGAGACTCTCTTAGAACTATCACCTGGGGAGCAGCTGGCAACAGCAGCCCTACCTAAGTTCTCCTTTTCATTTGAAGAAAAAAACCATAAAAATAAATAAAATCCCAGTGCCCCATACAGGTACATACCCTTTCTTCTTGTAGCAAAGTCACCTATGGTTTGTGAATCAGTTCGCTCTAAACCATGGGGTTTGGGTCTTAAAATTTTAGGACTCTGACCTAATTGGCAAAAAGAAGACTCTCTTATTAAAAATGTTATTTTTTAATTGGAAAATGGATTCTGTTATACAAACAAACAATAAAAGAAACAGAGCCATGTGCAGACATGTGACATATTAAAAGCATAAACAAAAACTTGTTAGCGGAAAACATCTAGTCTCGCTAGACACGATTCATGCTCAGGGCAACAGAACAGAGGAAATGGCATGCTACGGCGTAACAGGCCCAGGGGACGAGAGAGGGGCAGCTAGGGGGACAAGCAGCTGCTTGGTTTTCCTTACTTGAGGAAAGGCAGGAAGAACATGTGTCATGTTAGCGTTTCTTCTAACATGTCAGACAAGGAGACAATGGAAAAGGCAGAATGGGCGGGGCAGGTGAGGCTTCCTTTGGCTTCCGGCTGGGAGCTGCAGCCTGTGCTTGGTTCTGCAGGGAAGCCAGGGGGCTCATCCTCTGGAGCTCAGTTCCGAGTCCTCCAGGTCAGCCTTCGACTTTAGTGGTCACACACTTAGTGGTCACACACTGAGCAGTCAAGTCAGGTCAAGCAGAAAGGTGCTTATTAGCTCGCCTGTTCTTCGATGTGGAGCTGCTGTTGCTGCTGCCGCTGCGAGGCCATGGATGTGGCTTGAACAGGACCCGTGTGAACACCACACACCACTGGCACATGGGGTGTCTCGTATGTAACAAACTGTTCCTGACATTATCTTCAGTTTGCTGTTCACCGACTGCCTGTCCTACACACTTTTTCAGAAGGGCCCACGATGACTTTACATTCATCCTGCCTTTTTCTCCTTAGTATTCTCCAAATCTTTTGTTTGTTTGTTGAGACAGGGTCTCCGTCCACAGGCCTGGCTGCCCTGGAGCTCAAAGATCCGCCTGCCTCTGCCTCCTCAGTACTAGGATTAAAGTCGTGAGCCACTATGCCAGGCTGTCATCCTCAAATCTTTTCTGTGTTTGTGGTTAAGTAATGGCTGCTGTCTTGCTGTGGTTTCTCACATTTCTTTAGCTTCATACTCCAACTCCCTGCAACTGCTGTCCAGTGCTTAATGCACCACATGTCTCAACCAGCTGCGCTAGCGACGCCAGCACAGGGGCCTGAGGGTCAATCCTCAGGGTAGCATAGGAAGAGCCTGGCACCTCTGAGCAGCTGCATCTAGTCTTAACATGTCAATGGGGAAAAAAAAATACCTTTTAACTGAGAGGCCTTAAAATAGAAGGAGCAGGTCATCTAGGGGGCTGAGAGCCTTTGGGAGCACAGCCCTGACAGCTCCTGTGCAGAACGACCTCGTCTATGAAAAACAGTGAGGCTTACTGGGCGGTGGTGGCACAGCCTTTGATCCCAGCACTCGGGAGGCAGAGGCAGGCGGATCTCTGAGTTTAAAGTCAGCCTGGTCTACAGATTGAGTCCCAGGACAGCCAGGGACTACATCGAGGAACCCAGTCTCAAAAAACAAACAAACAAAAACAAACAAAAAATAGTGAGGTTCTTAAAAACAGTAAGCTCTTTTAGAAATCCGTGTTTTAAAGGGGCCAGAGTGTCCACAGACAATTCAGAATCATCCAGGATCAGATAAGAGAGTTCAGAGTCCTAGCGCTGGGGTCTCATTGCACTGGACTTGTTAAATGCTTAGCTATCTAGGAAATGATTTTGTTTTGCTGTATGGGGGGGGGGCGGAGTTTCAAATTAGTAAAGTAGAAAGTTCCTATCTACGTTTCCTTAAGTTTCTTCTATTAAAATCTTAATGTGGTAAAACAACAACAAAATCTATGCTTAGAAGAAGAAAAATAAGAACAAATTTACTATTTGTGAAGGAAGCTCTCTCTCCTCCCGTGTGTGTGTGTGTGTGTGTGTGTGTGTGTGTGTGTGTGTACTGTGAGTGTGTTTTATTAGTATGAAGGTGCAAGCGTGTGTAAGTGTGGAGATCAGAGGAAAACCTTTGGGTGTCAGTCCTTGCCTGAGGACGTAATCTTGGCAGAGACTGGTGGGAACTCAAAGGTCAATGCTGCTTTAGTTTTCTTTAACTAGAATAAGAAATTCCAAACTGAAAGACAGAAGAACCCCAAAAGGCATCAGTATCAGTGGCCCTGCCACGTAAGACAGCACAACGGAGCATCCAGCTACTTCCAGTGACTTACACCAGACATGAGCTGGTTTTAGCAGACAACATGGGGGACCCTGGAGGAGCGGCTGGTGTTGTGAGAGGCTGCAGATGCTCTTCTCCTTATATTCTTCTCAGGAAGTACACATGCTCTGCACTGGCCAGACCGCTTCTTGCTCTTTCTCAGACACAAATACCTCAGTCCTCCCTACTCTGTCACCATTATCAACTCACCATGGCTTTCTGAATCTATGTCCATTCTCTCTACATGAAGCTCGAGAAGTTATGTTTTATAAGACTGGCTTGATATACACCATGGCCCTTAACCATGCCGAGGATGTCTGATGGTCAGGTACTCATCCAACCCTCTCCAAGCTTTCGAATGAAAGTACAAGCAGAACAAATATTCAAGTGGTCACTGAGAAGTGAGTCTGTGAGAGTCCCAGGGACAGTGATGGTATTAAGAGAATTGGAGCCCTTTGCATTCAGCTGGAGGTTTCACTTTCTTATCTCCACGTGTTTACTTCTGCCTGGAATCCCTATCCAGGTCACATTACCTGCATAGCAAGTCTTCCCAAGTGCACTTAAAGTGTTCTGTGGATATTAACTTCACAATTGGGATAACTCTTGTTTGTCTTATTCTAATTCCTCATGTGCCCTGGAGAAAACCACCTCAACAATGATCTTCAGGCAAAAAACAAAAAACAAAACAAAAAAAACCCACCTCAGGACAGCTCCACTATTCCAGCCAAGGAAGTTCCCACTAGTGGAGACGATAAACAAATGTGATTTTTATACCATTTTATACTGAAATATAATTATTTTATTTTAGATCAGAAAGAAATATCTAGTGACAATTGATTGTCAATGGCTGCATAAAATTCTTCAACAGAGTGCTCAGAATAAAGCCCGCCCTCATCGGCCTGGGTGAGGGTGTCCCCTGGGATGTGACATTCTTCCTTCCTGTGCTCTCCTACTGTCTTGGCTGTGCCCACCCACCCATGATTCTGAGCAATCCCATTGGGAAAGGTCTGCCAACCATTCACTGTACCGAGCCCCCACCCCAGCCCTCACTGCCACTCTCTTTATCAGGCCCAGCTCAGGAGAGTTGCTCTTGAAGTGCCAAAAGCTAACCGGCTGTCTTCCTAGGCACTCACGAATGTGTGTTTACCTTTCCACCTCCTCTGCCAAACCTAGATGGTGAGCTTCCCAGGGAAGCAACCCCGTCTTTCCTTGGGTTTATAGACTCCATGTCTAGCAAAGGGGATTTACTGAGGGTAAGCCCTTAGCTCTCTGATAAGCAAACTTCATTTATACTGACTTCATTTATAATTTCAGAAGTGTTCAGCTTGAATACAGTCAAGGTCATCACATGAGAGTCCCATTTTAAATACACAGGTGCAAGCCTTCTTGGAAAGCCCTGCATGCTAATGGTCTCCTGATAGGTAACGCCTACATAGACTCAATGCTACACAGAACTTTCTGAGCTGGCTTCTAATAATGCAGGTGTACGCTTCTAAAGTTACAGGACCATTCCCAATGGGTACCCCAAAACCGAGGTGGAAGAAAAGTAACTCACAAGGTTACTACCTTGGCTAATTTCAGCAGGTGACTTGAGGCAGGGTTGTGAAAGAAAAACATTTGTACTTGTTTTAACTGTGTTACTACAATACTGTAGAAACAGTAGGTATTACACAGGGGACTGTCCCTGGCTGGTAACATATTCCATGCTTCCTTCCTTTAAGCTCTAACAAGTGTTATCCACTTAGGAATTAAACATTAGCTCCTGTTTATGAAAACTTAGTGAAGGGAGTAGAGAGATGGGTCTTTGGGTCAGTGGGTCAGGAGGTCAGAGCATGGGCTGCTCTTGTGGAGAATTGGGGGTGATTCTCAGCACTGACATGGTGGCTCACAACTGTCTGTTAACTCCAGTTCCAGTGGATTTGATGCCCTCTTTGGGTTCCCTCAGTCGCTAGGCATCTACTTGGTGAATATAAAATTAAAAAAAAATCTTTAAAAAAATTAGTTAGGGTACTAGTATCACTCATCTGATAATAAGAATTTATATCTTATGAGCATAATTTAAAAAAAAAGCATGGTTATTTTTAATGATATACAAAAGCTTTAAGGACTTGCTTTTTATAAAAATTGGAATAATAAAATCTCTATACAAATAGACTCAGCAGAGCAAAACACCATCTGTGGTGGCTGCTGCCTCTGGAATGACCCGGAAAATGGAAACAGCAGAATCCAGATGAGTCCAGTGGTTAAACAGGGTCCTTTGTTCCATGGCTTACTTTTATTGAAACCCAATAGATATTTTATAAAAAAATTTCCAAACCTCACAAAATTCCTTTTCCATTAGAAATACAAAGGTGTCACAGCTACTCCAACTGTTCTGCTCTGTCACTAGAATGTGATTCTCTACTCTTCTGGTATCTCTTATAATCCACTTAAATTAAAGCTCTCCTCATTAAGTACATACACAATCTGGATCGAAACAAACACTACAGGGATAGCATCGTGAATTCTCAGCTAGCCATCAAGCTGCGACAGCAGACAGCCAGGGCACATGCCAGGCGTCCGCACACACTGCCCGTCTGTACTTCTGCACCTTCAGTTTGTAGGAAGCATTTGAAAACTGGCTAGCACTATGTGGACACTGTGGCAGGGCAAATAAAACTGGGGCAGAAACAAGACGAGGCTGCCGGCTGTCTGTCATGGACTCTTCCAAAGAGAACAATTCAAACAATCACCCAGCTGGCTGAGGCACTGAGAGGAATCAGGCACACCTGATGCAATCATATTTTATTATGAATTAGTTAATTAGACACTGAAATGATGGCTCAAGTAATTTATCTGGATGTACTGATTTGCAGCTAAAATACTCACCTCTTGCTATGCAGAGTGAAAAAACTCTCGTGGCCCAAATGGGACACATGTTCTCTGCACACACATATTCAAGGATAAGTTTAGTTGTGAGATTATGCTCTCAGCTTTTCTTTTGTCTTTTTAATGTTCTGAGATGGGGTCTCACTGTATAGCCCTAGGCTGGCTTGGAAGTCACAGAGATCTGCCTGCCTCTGCCTCTGTCCAGTGCTGGCCCTGTCCAGCCGGAACCTGGGTTTTAAACTGTGCTTTTTGAATACTTCCAGGGTGATCAGGCAAAGTACTCCAGATGCAGCAAACACCTTCACAAGCTACCTCCTAGGAATCCCACTGACTGAAATTAAAGGTATGAGATAAAAGTAAAACCTCTTTACTTACATTTCAATAGCCTCTTTAACCTTTGGCTAAAACTGTCCCTGGATGTAGTACCCTGGGTGCTCTTTGTCAGCTCATCATGTCTCTAAGCAGATGTGCCAAATAAATTATCTGGCCAATGAAATCACAGCGTGGTGCTGGGAACGGGGCTCAGAGCCTTGCACAGACTAGCTGTTCACCTGGCTCCTGCCCTTTACAAGTTTGCCTAGTTTTTAGAGGAGTAACTGTCTCCAAAGGTGATCCAAGCTTACTTTGTTGTATTCTATGAAAATAAGGTGTTGGTTTAACTTTTTAAAAAGGGATCTCAAAGCCAGGTAGTGGTCCCAGCACTTGGGAGGTAGAGGCAGGTGGATCTCTAGATCAAGGCCAGCCTGGTCTGCTGGACAAGTTCCAGGACAGCCAGAGATACACAGAGAAATAAATAAAATAAAAAATTAAAAACAAAAAAAGGTTTTCAATACGTTGTGTCTATAAGGTGTGTATTGATTTTTCAGGGACCTGTGGACCAATTACAGATCTCTTCATGTTCACTTACATTTTATGCCAAGAAGTAAACTTAGTGAGATTTCTAATTGGGTTAGAGACAAAGACAAAATGGACAAAAAGCCTATGGCACTCACACCCTTTCTAAGACAACTCCAGATGGTGGCCACGAAGCATGGATGTCTGGGAGTTTACAGCTACTGCACGGGACCATTCTTAAATGTGTGAGACTAACAGTGGGCATCTGCCCCAACAGCAGCCAGGCAACTGTGTGAAGCGATAACCTGGACCACTCAAATGATCTCTAAGAATCCGAAGCCTGGAAATGAAGAAGGAAGCATTAGAGGCAGATGTTGATAGGGAAAGGGCCAAGGAGGGATCAAGGCAAGAGGACTGAGGTCACAGAGAAGTGCTGCAGGCCAAAGGGTGCAGAAAGCAGAGCCCAGTCAGGGGAGAGAACACAGGGAGGAAAGGAGAAGAGGGGAACAGACAGAGAAGATGCAGAGACACCTCACATGACAAGTGCACAGGGCAAAGATCACATATTTTCACACAGCACAGGAGAAATACATCCTTTCTTATGTAAGAATAAAACCAAACCCTTTCGTTTGAAGAAGTCTGAGCCTCCCACAACTACAACATAATTAGTGTTAATGATTTAAGACCAGGTTAATAAGAAGTTTGCATATACATTACATGTCCTGAAAAAGCTATAAACGCCATGTGGCTTTTCTAGTGACCTTAATTCCTCTGCAAAACGCCAGAAACCTATCGGTCTATCACACAACTCTACCTTCAGTTGGCTCTCAAGATTAAGCCTCAGTAATGGTGTGCGGAGCACAGTGGGTTCTGTTTAAAAGACTTAAACCCAAATTTGTTTTGTTTTTAAGACAGGTGCAGCTCTGGCTGGCCCAGAACTATGTAGACCAGGCTGGCTTTGCATTACAGAAATTTACCTGCCTCTGCATCCCACCACCAGAATGAAAAGCTTGGGCCACCATGCCTGGCTTGAACCTAAGTGTTTAAAACCTGAGGAGACATTACCCAAAGTGGCTGAAAGCTTCCTTTGACAAAGAAGACCAGGCCTCACAAGCTCCCCTGCTTTGGAGACCAACCTTCCTTATGAGTCCAGAATAAGAGCCATAAAGGCTTCCACTTAGCCAGAGCCAAGGCAGGTTTTTGTTTGTTTGTTTGTTTGTTTTGTCTTGTTTTTTAAAGTCACGATGTGGGGAAAGAGAAAGGTTGCATAGACATCTTCAGTATTCTTAAATAACCACATCAAATGCATTCTAATATGGAATCTAATTTGATAGTATACAAATAGCAAAGCAAGGTCCTATCAAGTGTTATGCTTGGTTTGCTATGCTTTACAAAAGCAAAATAGCTGGCAGAAATTAACAATAACAAAACAATCAAGACACTGGCACACATACAACCTGAGACTTCAGGTCTCTCCTGACATGTGTGAGTGTCATACATCCGCGGAAGGGACAGTCAGGCAAGCGTCAGGAGCTCCACCTTTATCTTCTGGGAAGAACATTCCAGATTCTCCTAGTGCTTGCCTGCTGCTGCCATTGCTCTGGGCATTCTTAGTTTGTAGCTCTATTGCAGGTCTAAGGAGACCTGGGACTCTCACCTGGACATCAACATATTCATTTACAAATAGCAGCATTTCTGAACTTAAGGACCCAGGCTATATAAAGCGCTTCAGCTTAGTCCCACACCAGTTTCCTGCTTAGGTACGGTTAAATGCGGCCTCACTGCATGTTCCCCCCCTTACCTTTTCTGTCTGGCTTGAGGTTCCTATCCACCGGGGGTGGTTCACAGTCAGCAACAGGGACTGGCCTCCTGGAGGGGTCTTTGGGCTGGACCTGAAGCCCATGTGAGCAGGGGGAGGGACTTGCATTCCAAAGGAAGAAAAATCAAAGGTCCCGGGGGTCATTGGCACATAGTTTGGCTCCTGAATTGGCTCCGTAAAGCTGCTGGAATGTTGTCGCGGTGGCGAGTTGGGGTTCATGGGAACGTAGTTCTCATCTAGTTCTTCGCCTGAGACACCTCCCGCTGTCAACATGTTTTTGATTTTCTAAAACATACATACATTTCTCTTAATAAGCAAAGCCACTGTCATACACTGTCACATGAAAGTATCGGCCTGTTCCTACAGGGCCTGTAGTTACTTTCATTTCATGGTCACATTTACAGTCTGGGGTACTAAATCTAAAGAGTCAGAAAATGGCAAGGCCAGTGGTCAGTCATACTTACAAACTGGTTAGGGAAGCCTTCCAGGGAACTAGATCTATCGCTTGGAAAGGTTCGTGGAATATCATAGCACTCTTGAGAACTAGCATCTGGAATTAAGAAAAAACTGTCAGCTTTTGTCTCCGTGTTGCCAGCTTACAGGTGCTCTTTCTCTTCACACTTGTCCATGCACACACATTTGTCAACCCTGAAAGGACACTCATCAAGCAGGGTCTCTAACTGGCATGTTAAGCACACAACTATATGTTTACCAATGTCATGATCTGACTATGACAGCAACCGAATGTCCAAGCCTGGTAGGAGAAGGGTTATCTAATGATGGAGAAAAGAAATGATATCCATTTTGAGCCACTAACTTATAACTAGGTTATTTAGCCTCTTTGAAATCCCAGCAACAGAGGAGACTGAGGCTGTGTGTGTGTGTGTGTGTGTGTGTGTGTGTGTGTGAAGTTCCAGGCCACCCTCAGTTACTTAGTGAGCTGGGATTACTTGAGATCCTGTGGCAGGGTGAAAGGGAGGGGGAGGAGAGGGGAGAAGGACAGGGAGGGAGGGAGGAAGACAGGGAGGAAAGAAGGAAGGAGCAGAGCATTTCAAATAGGTATTGGAAGGCTGAACATATACCAATAAAACATTTTTATTGTATATTAACTCTTTGCCTTTTTTGCAACAGTTAGAAAACTCTACCATAAGACACAGAAATGCTAACACATAGATTTTAGGGCATGTGCACTTAACACCTGATTTTTTTTTTTTTTTTTTTTTTAAAGATACCAAAAATACACACTGGAGAAAACATGGCCTCTTCAACAGGTAGTAGGGGAAACTGGATATCCATCTGCATAACAATGAAACTAGATGCCAGGAGCTCATCTGGCAAAAACCAACTCCAGGTAGCTCCAAGCCCTTCTGGAGGGATGCAACCTGAAACTCACAAGTGGCTGGAGAAGAGAAAACAGCCCTGTGTGTGCACAGGCAAAGGACGCTCTCAGTAGGACCTCAGCCACCCAGCACGTGGAACCAACAACTGACAAACAAGACCTCATGAAATTCAAAACCATCCATGGAGGAAGCAGTGATCAAATAAAGACAGCCTACAGAGTGGGAAAGAACCTTTGCCAGCTGTACACCCAACATGGTGCTCACAGCAAGAATAAACTAGAAAACTAAGTAAGAAAACTACCTAGCTAGTAAATGGGCTAACTAAAGGAGTATATGACATCCAAAAGATGGAACACAAATGGCTATTAACACACACACCACAACACACACCACACCCCCACTGAGATTCGCCTTACCCCAGTCAGAATGTTGGCCATTAAACAAAAACAGACAAAAAAACCAAAACCACACATACATACACACACTCACACAAAACAACAACAAAAACCTAACAAGCACTGGAAGGAGGAGGACACAAGAGGACCTTCAGACATCTCTGATGGGAACATAAACTGAACAACTATTATGAAAATCGGTATGGAAGCTTCCTAAAGAAGTAAATAAGTAGAACCACATCTACCTTACAACGCAGCTATGCACCATCCTGAGTAGTTCACAGCAACAGATCACAGAGACTTGGGCATCAGTCTTTACCGCAGCACTACTCACAATAGCTAAGCTACAAGCAGTCAACAGAGGGTCCAACAGCAGAAGACTGTGTAAGGAAAGTGTGGCTCATATACCGATGGCATTTTTTTCATCCTTAAAGAAGAATGAATTTGGGCGGCCAGATGGATCAGCAAATAAAGGCACTTGCTGCTAAACCTGACGGCCTGAGTTTGTTCTCTGGGACCCACATGGTGGAAGCAGAGAAGCAATCTTGAATGTTGTCCTCTGACCTCTTACACGTAATAAACTAATAAAGTAAAAAACAAAGCAAAACAAAGAATCAAGTCATGCCACTTGCTGAAAGGTGGAACATGAGATAATTATATTAGGAGAATTAAGCACTCTCATAAAGACAAATAATCTTATGGTTACTGGAGTTTGTACTGATACATAAAATCATATGTAATATGAAAGTGGACACAAAACTCTCTAGGAGATGAAGGGAACTAACAGGAACAGGGAGTATAGAGGAAAGGGAAGGCAAGGGAGATGGGGACAATATGCCCAACACACAGTACTTATACTGTACGAAACCTCAAGAATCTTGGGGAATTAAGCCAGACCAATTCCACACTCCCGGGGTTCTTAGCTTAGTTTGCAGGCTGTGTGAGGTAAGACAAGCATGCCCACTGTCAGCTAAGTTGAGGAGAGAGGAGAGACTCAAGCACAACTTTGACTGGACTTGAAGAGCGTTGTTGTCTGGAAAGACAAAAGTGTAGACCCTACTGATGGAGGAAGGAAGGGGGAAACCCCAGATTTGACATAGAAATGGTCCTGGTGGCACACAGATGCAGGTAAGGACATTGCTAGGAGTGTTTCTGTTCAGACAGCCTACTTCTACAGAAGCCTAGAAAGTGGAAGAGAAATGAGGTAGGAAACCATACGGCCATACTTTTTCAGGCATGAGATGATCCAGCTCTTTTTCTGCTAACAGAGCAGGCACACAGACATGCATGCACACAGGCAGGAAGGCAGTCAGGCAGACAGACAGACATGGACACAGCAGACACACACAGACACAGATACACAGACACACAGACACCTTCACAAAGACACACAGATACATAGACAGACACTCCCCACACACAGACCCAGATACACAGACATCCACACAGACACACACACACACACACACACACACACACACACACATCACCCTCCCCACCCCCTGAACACACATCCTACAGGGATGTACTGACTCTGCTATCATGGCTACATGTGTGGGAGCTGCAGAGCTGCAGAAAGAAAGGGGAAATACCCTTTACCACCATACTATGCTGAAGAGAGCAATTACTGAGAAAAATGCAACTTCTGGCATGTGTACATATGTGTGTGAATAAATGTGATTTATGTGCACACGTGCATGTGGGTTCAGTTGTTTGTGTGCCTTCACAATGAGTGGAGACCAGAGGAGGATGCTGGCGTCCTCCTGTATCACACATTGCCTTGTTCTCCTGAGACAGGATCTTTCTCTGAATCTGGAGGTACGCTGGCAGCCACGAGAGGCAGTAATCCCCTGTCTCTGTCCCATACACATCGCTAGGATCACAAACATGAGAGGGCACTAGGATCTAACCCTATGCTTGTGCAGAAAAGGCTCTTACCCATTAAGCCATGTAGAAACAGGCTTTCTACCACTGACCCCTAAAAGAGCAGAACCTGCCAGAGCTTTACCTTTCCGCAACTTGTTCAAATCCACGGTGGAAATGGTATTACTCCGGGAGGGCGGCATGCCTGTTGTAGGAATACAGTAACTGCTGTCAGTGTCTGAGGTCGTGCGTGGGACTCCACACGTTTCCACAGGAGACCGGTCATGAGTTGGGTGTGGCTTTGGTGGCCGAGGTGGGGGGATGTCAGGAATGGTGTCCAGCTTTGATGACTGTCCCAATGTGCCCTCTGGAAATGTCCGTGGAATCTGGTAAGTGTTACCAGGTGTTGGCGGAATGTCGTAACTTAAAGATATATGTCGCATCTGAGTTTCTACACTTGAAGTCCCGGATGGGGTATTAAAAATGTAAAGCTCTCCATCTGCCTCAGTACTTGATGGAGATTCCTTTGGCAACACATCATGGGAATAGCTCCTAGGCAGGTTATAGAGGCTGGACTCTCCAGAGACTGATGTAACCCGGGATGGTGGGCAGTCATACATCATTTGCTGCTGGAAAAAGCCATTCATTCCGTGTTTGCTCTGGGAGGAAGCAGGAGTCTTATGGGAAGGGACGTTGTCATTGCAGTCTGTCTCAGAAGTGGGCTTGGCAGAGTCAAAATGGGTTCTGAATAGAATTGTGAATGACAAAAACAAAACCACAGTCAAGTCAGACAGATATAGCTTTCACACACACTATAGCTCAGCAATCAAAACACGTTTTGTTTGTTAGATTGTTTTTTTGTAGTCCGTAAGATTTAAAAAGCCCAAATGTTCTTTAG
Organism: Mastomys natalensis; assembly: GCA_021653895.1. Lineage (NCBI taxonomy): Eukaryota > Metazoa > Chordata > Mammalia > Rodentia > Muridae > Mastomys > Mastomys natalensis. Next base: position 638,284 of record JAJTUV010000421.1, on the reverse strand, counting down.
TTGTTTATAATTATAAACCAACAAAACTACCACCACCAAACTCCAAAGTATTCTCAGTAATTCCTGCCCTGTATTGGCCCATGTCCCTAGTTCCACCAATGACACACACACACACACACACACACACACACACACACACACATGTTAAAACACAAAAACAAAACGTCACCAACCCAGAGGGACATTTCAATCTGAGAGCCTGCAGACAGGCTTCCGGGAGGGCCGGTGCATGAGCTGAGTCTTGATGGGTAAGAGTGTGTGAGCAACCCTCCCCCTATGCTCGACTGTACACACATACTTTATGCTTACTTCATCGGGCTTCCTGAGGTTTACTTTGAGAGCTCCCTGGGTGACTGAATCTCAGGGAACTGTGTCCTGTGTGATCCGTTTGTATCTTCACAGCACCTAGCATACTAGTGGGCATGTGGTGGGGACTTCATAAATACTTATTTAACTGTCACTTGGGCCGAGTATCTATGCAGTAACTTGGAGAACAATGTCTCCTGTGGCAGTAATGGTGTTGTACCAGTGAAATCAATGAAAGGTATGGTCATAAAAAGAAAATACACTAAACACTGTCCCTGGTTGGCTGGATTCAGTGAGTCTCCATAAGGGGGCGCATCAGTCAGTTGCCCAGGCAGGGCACAAGCTCAGCAGTGGGATGCATGCTTCAGTGCTCACCGCAGACAAGCACAGTCCAGGGAGAATCTGATAGTATTAACTAACTAGTGCTGACTTACACAGCTTTCTTGCTCTTACAGGTAAAATACCATTATAACAGACAGACAAAACCATCCATGGAATGTTCCCGAGCTCCCTCCACCTACCCCTTGGAATGGTTCATAGAAACCATTTCTGGGAGTTTTAATTTCTACATAAATTTTTTAAACAACTATTCTGTAATCTTATTCTCACTAATAATCATTTTTTTAACCAAAGAAAAGAAACATTTTTGTTATAAAAAAACAATAAAGCTTAATTCCTTAACACCATATTTTATAAACCTCCCTTGTGTGTAGCATGCAGGTCGTTGTCGTTTTCACACTGTGAAAAATATTCTAGTTGGTGTTATATCCTGTTAGCAGTGGGGTCACGGGCTGTAAGCAGCGGCACTAGCTTGTCCATTGGCCTTCATTTTCCTGTTGCTTCTTCAAATAATAAAGCAACTGTCGTTCGATCTCCTCTGTCACTTTATGCCTTTTAACTTTTCAATATCAAATGCCAAAGATGACATAGTTAAAATATCTTCAGGCTTAGCATAGGAAAGGTGTGTGCGCATGCGTGCAGGGGGGTAATGACCCTCTACCAAGCATCTGGAAAAGACTTTTTGGACCCTCTGGGTCAGGCATACATCTCTACTTTAAAAGTTGGAAGTCATGGCTTGGATTCAGCACTGCTCCATGGCTGGAGAGGAAGGTTTGAAAGGCTCACAGCTTGTAGCAGTGTATTTGATTTCATGACACGTCACTGCCTCCCAGTTCGCCTAGCCTCTAGGATAATGGGATTTTACCTGTATGATTAGTTTCTCACATAGATCCAAACCTAGAGCACACTCACGGCAATGGAATCGCTTTGCTTTCAAAATCTTCTAGTAGTAGGTACTCCTCTCTTTCTTCAGAAACAAAAGATGACCCTTGGCTGGTTTACAATCACATAAGAAATGGAGCAGGGTCACCATTTACAAATCAGTGACATCTGTCAAGCAAGTAACACTTGTGAGTCCCTAACAAAGACTGCAAGACTCTTTCCAAGACAGCCTTGTAGGTACAACTGTGATCTGCCACGATGGAACAAAGTGTCAACAACACAAGACCTCCCACATAACAGCAATCATCAACAGAGGATTCTAAACCTGCAACACAAATCTGAAATATACGCCTATAAAGATGGTGCCATATAAGCTTCAAGGCCTAAAAAAAACTAAAGGTCTTTAAATGTGCACACGCGTGCGCGCGAAAACATGATAGCATGTGACACATGTACCTGGTGGGTTCAGGCTTCTTGCTTTGACAGTTGATCAGCAAGAGGTAGTCTTGTGGGTCGTCCTGGAGGCCGAGGTCTGGGTGTGGTGGGAGGCTGATGAGCTGGTAAGAAGGAGGTAGGGTGACTGAAGATGCTTCCATCTGGGTGGAGGCTGGTGCTGTATTTATAGCAAAAGGTGAATCAGCTTGTGCGGAGCTGGCCAGCGGCTTCACAGGATCTGTAATCAAGTGTAAGTTTTAGTCTATCACAGTTGAAGATTCTGTTGTTAACAAACAAAGCTACTTTGAAAGTAGATAGATTGTTTTAATGCACATAACCAGAATCAACGATGGCAGTGTTAGTTTTTTTTAAAAAAAAGCACTACCTGAGGCCACAGGCAGTGGTACACACCTGCTATGCCAGCTATTCTGAAGGCTGAGGTGGCAAACTGCTCACCTTATCAGTTCAAGGCCACTCTGGGCAAAAGAGCGAGATGGCATCTCTGAACCAAACAAGAAATATTACCTAAGTAGCAAATTAACTTTGTTAAAGACAACTGAAGAAGGACAGCCTTTCCTTTAGTCCAGGGGCCTGAGGAGATATTCAGCTGGCAAAGCGCCTGTCATACAAGCACAAAGACTGGAGCTGAGATGCCCCAAACGCACATGAAAGCCAGGTAGACCTCTAAAGCTCACTGGCCACCTAATCTAATCCTCTTGATAAGCTCCAGACACAGAGTGACTTTGACTCAAATGGACACAGAGAGAGAAAGACACCTGATACCAATCTCTGGCCCTCCACATGCATGCACATATGTGCATAAACACATGTGTACATACACACATACCTAGACCCAGTGAGGCCACACTAATGCAAACCCTGAAAAATCTTAGTTTTGAAATTACTTAAAATTAAAATGTTCTATGGAAACATTTTTAATGTTCATGTAATTTAATGTGCATAGGTATTTCACCTGCATATAAGTCTGTTTACTATTTGTGTGCTTGGTGCCCTGGGAGGCCAGAGGAGGGCATTAGACCCCTGGAACTGGAGTTACAGATGGTCATGAGTTACTATGTAGGGACTGGGAATGGAACCTGGGTCTTCTGCAAAGACAGCCAGTAAGTGCTCTTAACTACTACAGCATCTCTCCAGCCCCAAGAGACAGCTTTTTTGTTGTTTGGATTTTCCCATGATGAGGGAACCTTTTCCTCACACCGACAGACTTGATGGTCACATTGTTGCTGAGAACTCCTGGGTCTGCTCTTCAGGTTGTGCCTGAGTTCTTGGGAGAATCTCTCTACCTCAGAGTGAGGGTGAACTTATCTTCAGCATCAGAGTCCCTGAACTTATAACCACACCTGTCAGTCTGCAGAGGTTTTAGGAAGAGCTGGCCATCGCGTGAAAAAGCATTTCACAAATCCCTTAAGTGTGCTCCAAAAACATAAAAGAAAACAGATAAACTGTGTAGAAGGTTATAATGAGAAAATAAGTTGTACATCTAGAAATAAAAGCCCTCTGTTGTATCTGACATGACAAAAGGATAATTTTAATGGCCCTGACAAACTATGATCTGTTATTCTGGTTAGACATATAAGGCCATAAATAACTGAGGAAAAGGCCAATATTCAGATGTGAAAAAGCAGAACAGAGCCGGGCAGTGGTGGTGCACGCCTTTAATCCCAGCACTTGGGAGGCAGAGGCAGGTGGATTTTTGTGTTCGAGGCCAGCCTGGTCTACAGAGTGAGTGCCAGGACAGTCAGGCTACACAGAGAAACCCTGTCTCGAAAAACCAAAAAAAAACCATTTGGGACCATTTCTACTAATAATGTCCAAATTTCAGTGGTTATTTTTTTTTTTTAAGATTTATTTATTTTTTATTTATATGAGTACATTGTAGCTGTCTTCAGACACACACTAAAAGAGGGCATTGGATCCCATTACAGATGGTTGTGAGCCACCATGTGGTTGCTGGGAATTGAACTCAGGACCTCTGGAAGTGCTCTTAATCACTGAGCCATCTCACCAGCCCCAGTGGTTACTCTTAAGTTCTTGTTGCTGTGTCTAGGAGACGTTGATTATAAAGCGAGGTAAGCAGAGATTTAGCTTCAGAGGGTTTCAAATGCTGCAGATTAAATAATGATCAAACTAAATCCTTCTGGACTTAAGAGAACCATGACAAAATATTTACTGTTCAAAGATGAGCTCAAGAGAAGTACAACACTAGAAGGGGAGATGGGGAGGCAGTTACTACTTCCTCAAGCTCTCTCCCAAGTGTGTGACACTTGCTTCTTGTTAGCTCTCCAGCTACAGTCAATCCACCTCAGTGCTCAGTTCTGATGGAGAGAAAACCAACTGTGTAACTGCACAGCTCCCTCAGTGAGGTCCGTCAACTGTGGCACGGCCTGGACCTCCTGCTGATGCTTTCAGCGAGGACGGTTTTCATGGACACACTTTTCCTTTAGTGGTGGGTTTTGTTTTATGTTTTTCTTATTTGTTTGTTTTGTTAAATTTGACAGCCATAAAATAAATAAACTGAGGAACTCTCATGGGAAAAAGAAAGTCACCCTGGCAGAGAGTCACCCTCCCTCAGCTTTGTTCTACTGTCACAGATGGACCGGCCTCATCGCTGACCTTTCAGTTTTCCTACACATGAAGAGAAAGACGGTGGGATCTCTTGAAAACAGGTCCAGGACTCAGAAGGGTCTGTTTCCAAAAAATTCTGTGCTTAACAGCATGTCAGGACTCACCTGTGTCTTCAAGAGGCAAGAGCTGAAGTAAAAATTCCACTACAACCCCAAGCAAGTTCATGAAGGGGAGACATGACAGTGGCATGTGGTAGCTTTAAAAGGGCAGAGATTGTGCCACCATCTTAGTCTGGAAGATGCACCATCTTCAGCATTCTGTCCTCTGGGACATTTTACTTGTCTTGAGCTGACCTGGTGTTGAGTATATGGATATAAAAATTGTACTGTGCAGATCTAGTGAGATGTCTCCACAGTGCCTGATGACCTGAGTTCACTCTCCAGGACTACATAGTGGAGAGAAGTACACATTGTTTTCTGACCTGCACAGTGGCATACATGAACACACACACACACACACAAATAAATGATGTAAATTTAAAATTTTTTAAATTGTGCCTAGTCTCTAATTTAAGATTCCTGCTAGAGTTAATACTGGTCCAAAATAGACTTCTGTTTGGCCTTACAGGCGTGGGACTCCAGCCTATTCTGGGTGATAAGCCTGGTGGTATAGATCATTCTGTTCTCTGCCTTGTTTTGATTTCTGACTTACTGCTCTAAGTATCTTCTAAGAAACAAACACTGGTTCAAGGTTTGCTTACACATGTAAAATCATTTCCCAATTCTTAACTCAGAATGCACTAAGAGTATAATTAGCATCCATTAAAGGCCTAATAAGCCACTGGAGCAAACTAATTGAAATTTACTTAGAAAGCTAATAAGCTAATGTGAGGCTTCCAGCAGGCAAGCCTTCAGTGCAGAGGGGAGAGTATGAGCAGATCCACAAATGAACTGGCTCACAGGACCTCTTGCCCTGTGTATTAGTTTACCCTATTTTGGTATTTTATGCTTCCTGTTGAAAGGTAAATATAAGGGATCAACAAGAATAGACGGCAAGAGAAAAGAGGTGTCTTGTGTGGTGGTGAATATGATCAAAATACATTATGCATGTGAATGGAAATGTCATGTTAAACCTATTATAAATGAGTCAGTGAGATGGCTCAGCAGGTAAAGCTTGCTGCTATCTTGGCTATCTTAGATCAGTGCCCAGGACCCACATGGTGGAAGGAGAGAAATAATTTTGCAGGGTATCCTATGATCCCCCACATAAGCATGTGTTCTCTCTCTCTCTCTCTCTCTCTCTCTCTCTCTCTCTCTCTCATTTTAAAATGTCAATCAATCTAATGAATGGATACAGGAGTCACTGCAGTAGTAGCCACTGTCAGTGACACACACTGCTGCCTCCACAGTTAATCAACCAGGCAAGCCCCCGAATGCACACACTTCTCAACTTGTTTACTGTGTTTTGTGGAGGAGGTAAGCCAGACTCAATGGCTCTGCTTACACGGAATTTAAAACCGGCAAAACTCATGAATGGAGACAGAAGTTACAACTATCCCACTGAAGAAATGGCTCAGTGGTTAAGAGCACTAACTGCTCGTCCTGAGTTCAATTCCCAGCAACCACATGGTGGCTCTCAACCATCTGTAATGGAATCCGATGCCCTCTGCTGGTTTGCACGAAGAGAGTGACAGTGTACTCATATACGTAAAATAAATAAATAAATCCTAAAATAAAAACAAAAAACAAAACTATCCCAAATCTACTTTGAAGTGGGGATGTCTCTAGGAAAAAGATTCTTTGCTAGAATGTGAATCCTGAAATTCTTAATCTGAGCTAGGGCTTTAAAACACATTTATGTGTATCTGTGTACAAAGGTGGACATAGAAAGCCTCTAAGCAATGCACTGACAATCAATGCCTATATAATGGTAATCATAAATGTTTTAATAAAATAGTAATAATGAATGTTTTAACCAAAACAGTAAAAAGAGCTGGGTGTGGTGGTGGACATCTTAAATTCCAGGAGGCAGAGGCAAGGGAATCTCTGTTTGAGAAGAAAAACCTGTCTCATTAAAAAAAAAAAAAAAAAAAGAAAGAAAAAAAAAAAAATCTTCAAGTAATTTTTACTTATTAGTGTTTGTTTGGTTGGTTGGTTTTTGTTTGTCCTTTTCCTTGTCTGTATATCTGTCTGTGCACCACTTGCCTGCCTGGTGCCTGCAGAAGTCAGAAGAGGGTGTTGGGTCCCCAGAACTGGAGTTATAGATAGTTTTAAGTTGCTATATGGGTGCTGGGACTTGAACCTGGGGACCTCTGGAAGAGCAGCCAGTGATCTTAACCTCTGAGCCATCTCTCCAGACCCAGTAAAAAGAACTTTAGAAGTCCTTGGTTAATACTGCTTTATAGAAAATGTGACACCCTCATACCCACCCAACCCCCTACACTTTCCTTCCACCTCTGACAAACGGTCTTCTGTGCTTGTATGACCTTGAATTTCTGATCCTCCTGCCTCCACCTCTCAAGTGTTCACATTTACAGGCATGTACCATTATGTCATGTTTATGCTGTTCTGAGGATCAAACTCAGAGCTTTGGACTGGCTAGACAAGCATACTACTAAGCTATATCTTCAGTCCGTATATTTTCTTCTTAAGTATCAGTTTTTCTTACTAAAGGTAAGAATATCAAATGGAGCATTGCATTTTTTAAATTAAACTACCATGATCTGGACACTTTGAGAAAAGCAGTTCAGGTAGCTTGCTCAGTTCATACCCTAAAGTTAGTGCAGGGGTTCTGCTAGATGCCAGTGAGTGTCCTGCAGCCCTGGCTGCGCTTCCTCGTGCTTGTTTAGCACATTTACAGCTTCTGCCTTGGTGAGTCCAAACCAAAATAAAAAGTCAAGCTGCACACTTCCAAGACAAACAAAAGAACCCCGCTTCTATCCCCAAATCCACTAAAGAAAAACCTTAGTAGGAACCACACACAGCCCAGTGAGCTAGAAGGTAAAAACAGGACAGCCTGCCAGCGTTCCAAGTATTCAATAATAGCAGTGGTCACCTGGGGCAGCGGAAATAACATGGTAATGATATTTTGAGAGGTTCCTGGAATCAAAACATAGGTCAGATTTTTCCCCTTTCCTTTTGTTTTGAGGGGAAAATTAGTTATTCTCAGAGGGACCAGGAGACTTATTTTCTCAGACCGTGCTGTTCAAACGGAGTCTATTTCTTCCCACATCTGGCTTGAAACTCAAACAGTAAAAAAATGTCTCAAGGTATCAGCCAACTGTTGAGACAAGAACAGTGCATATTCAGCCTTTGAAATGGAGAACACAGGCCTGAGGAACAGACTTAAGAAGGCCAAGGTACCTATTGCTCTTCAGGGATTAGTTAGGAGAGATGGTTAGAAACAAGATCATATAAAGTTGGTGATAGAGGGGCTGGAGAGATGACCCAGTGGTTAAGAGAACTGGCTGTTCTTCCAGAGGACCCTAGCTCACAACTGTCTAAGGGATCCTAGCATCCTCTTCTGGTTTCCTCAGGCACCAGGCATGCATGTGACACACAGTAATACACGTAGGCAAAATACCCGTACACATTAAAAACCAACAAAAACCCTATCTGTAATTCCAGTTCCATGGGACCTGATGCCCTCTTCTGACCCCTACTGGTACTGCACCCACACAGTGCATAAACAACCTGGGTTTTACTCTAGTACATGAAACAGTGATGATGTCTGCTACAAAGCTCTGCTCTGCTGTTTAGAGTCCACATCTTGAGATACAGAGAAGTTACGCATTACAAATGCATGAGGAATGGCTGATTTTTAAAGCCATTACTTAGATAAAGTTCTTAGATATATAGTTACTAAACTGTAGGAAGTATAGGGAAATTGAAATTACGAGAGACTGGCTGTTTAGGGGCCAAATACAAAGGACTTATGATTAGCAAAGCTATTCTGGTATCCACCTCACAAACCACGCCTTCCATATTTGAATAATGATTTATAAGTCAGCTCACCGTCTTCTACACTTCATACATGATTATGAAGACACAAAGTATCCAAATATATTGGTCATCCATTTTTAAGGACTTTGGAGTTCTGTCACTAAAAATGTCCCTGCCTTTTCAAGTTTTATTTTGAAAACTAGCCCTGTTAAGCTTGTTTGTAAAGCAAAAACTGACACCATGACCAACAGATCCTGACACCTCAAAGTCAAGGAAAACGTTTAATTAAATATTGAAAGAAAAAAGCACTCAGTACATTTATCTCACAGGCAGCCATTTAAAATGTGTTCTTTTCATGAAAGTAGGAAGGGACACGTCTGGCGTAGGGAAGTAGTCAAAAGGGAGGAGAGCAAATGAGGTGATGGTGGCATGTGACAGGAAAGCTCGAGGAGACAGCTGTGGAGAGGAGGAGAAGCAGGGGGAGGGAGGGGGCTGTGGGGGAGCAGTGAGAACAAAGCAGGATGACACCTGTGTAAGTCACAACCTGTGATATACGGTGGCTCAGCAGGTTAAAGCACTTGCCACCTAGACTGACAACCTGAATTCAATCTCTGGGACTCACTCACGTGATGGAAGGAGAAAACAGGCTTCTACAAATTGACAACGGCATTGTGGTACGCACGCACCACTCCCCTCCCCAAATTCTTCACGAAGACAGTTATTTAGACTGGTCTGTACCAGTCAAGTCTCTCAAAACCTGTAGAACCTCTCTCAAAAAAGCCTGAAGCATTCAGTGCCTACTCTTGAGTGTCAAACTCCTATTGTAAAGACAAAATATTAGCGCATATAACTGAAATAACAATTTTGTAACATTTCTAAAACTACACTCCCCCCCCCCACACAAAACAAAGGATATAAAAGATTGCACTAACTGAATAACAAAACCTTAAACTCTGGGTCTGGAGAGATGGATTGGTGCTGAAAAGCACCATCCATTCTCTAAGACACTGGGTCAACTCCCATCTCCCACACGACCTCTCAAAACCGTCTGTAACTGCAGTTCCAGGGAGCCACCCCTTCTTCTAATCTCCATAGGCACTGCATGCATGTAATGCACAGACATCCACACAGGCAAACTACCCAGACATATATAATAAATTAACGAAAGCTTAGCCCTACCTTCTTCTGTGGGATTGAATCCACAGATGTCACAGATACAACGGACCCACTTGTTCATGTCCTCCTCACTATCTGCCACCAAGTAGAAAGTCCGGTCGATAGTGTTGATATCAAAAATGTAGCTGTTTTCAAACTCCTTTTTGTTGAATGTCAACCCAGCATCAACTTGCTGACATAAATTTAAATCAATAATCCGGATAGGCTTCTTGGCGTGATCGTTTTTGTAATACTCCAGGACATCGGGGTCTCCGGTCAGACGGCCACTGCGCAACACAAACCACCTTCTCTTCCACGCCTAGAAACAAACAAAACACCCATCTGCTGTCAGGTTGAAACATTTTGAGGTGAAACGCGTTTATTAAGCCAATTTCATGAGTGCACTGTCTGAAAAAAAGTAATAGTATCTTGTCTTAGTTGTTAGGGTTGCTGGGGCTTTCTGGCCACCAGCCTAGCTCTGTGTTCAAGGGAGAGACTTGTATTAAAGGGCTAAGGTAGAAGAGATAAGCCGTGCAGGTCACCTGATATCCTCTAGGAGCCTCCGTGAGCTCACACACACACACACACACACACACACACACACACACTGTCCCCACCCCTACGCACAAACGAATACACTTCTTCATAAGACTCCGAGAGATGTTAAAATGTAGAAACGGTTTCTCAGGAGTGAGACAGTCGGGGAGGGAGAAACGGGCTTGGATGCTTTCCTGGTTGCTTCCCTGAGATGCTAGCAATGAGCTGTCATAGTAATGGCCAGTTTGTTCTAAAACTACACAGATTTGTATTCCTGAATTGTCATGCTTCTTTTCCTAGTACGTGCATACACATGTGCACGTGTGCACGCAATCTAGATCTGTACCCAACAGTTCCTTCTTCTATATCTTTAATAGCTTTCCTAAAGATGGCTGGGAACTGAGTTATCCTAAAAATGACTTGGTAGTTAACAGCACTGGCTGCTCTGAGGACCCAGGTTCAGTTCCCAGCACATACATGACAGCTCACAACCACCTGTAACTCCAGTTCCAGGTGATCCAACCCCTTTTATGTCCTCCAAGGCCACCAGTGTATGTATATATACATGATGCACATACAAACATGCAGGCAAAACACTCAACACATAAACTTAAATACCTAAACATAAAAGGAATGTTTTAGAGGAGGCTGTAACGCTGCTTACTACTACCTTCTCTAAAGCCCATATTCATTCAGCAAACCAGGACTTGGTGGATGACAATCTAGTCACCTTTGACCCCTCAAATCTGGCACTAGACCTACTAAAAAGCCTCACTGCTCTTTGAGTTTTTTCTTTGGCATAGACAGCTAAATAGTAAGAAGCAGTAAGTCTTGGGCACCTTCTAAGACACATCTACGCTCCAGAATGAACACAGGAGATGAGGTCACCCAAAGAAGCAGCCCTGTGAGCTGGAAGGACAGGACACGAGTTTCTGCAGCTCTAGGGGCATCAGGTGTGGCCACTGTTTATTTTGCTCAGCACCACACTAAAACAGTGTCAATATTTTGGCTTAGAACACTGTACTTATACAAAGTGCATGGCCCTTCAGTATCGAGTGGGGATAAAGTCACCTCCGGCTCACAGTGTTTTAAGAGTCCATCCATCTTCCAAATAGGAGTTTGGTTTTCTATGGTCTCATCAGAGTGAGCTTCAGGCTTGTGCTGCAGACCTAAGCCAAACCCCAAATCAAGACTCTGGCGTCGTCATTAACACCTATAGATGTGTGCTCATCAGAAAGTATCTACTGTTTAAAGCCAGCAGAAGCAACATGACAAGTGCTCTAGAACTTCTGTGTATCATAAATTTGCCACATTTAACTAAAAGGCGTTGTAGAAGCAACTCAAAACTAGCTCCATTTTATCCAGAAAATACATGACAAAAAGGTTTAATAACTAATAAAATCTGTTTCTGTAGCACATATTTTGGGCTTAGCCTCCACACTAACCAAATTTTATACTTAGATTTGAATGGAGGTGCTAGGAAATCGTCAAAGGGTCTGGGTAGCAATGGAGGGCCCAGCACCCTCCGTCTCAGTCCTTCTCAAGAAGTAACAATGGTGGCCAGAAGAAGGTGGCATGGAGTTCTGTGGGTGTTCCAAGTACCGGAAGTTACACGGTTATTAGATACACATGAATGTAGCACCGTATTACAAAAATCCATTTATTTCATTCAAATAAACAACAGCCATCATAGAAAAATTACCACCTTTGGCAAGGTGTGGTAGCACACATAAGACTCTGCCCTCAGACCTATAAAGAAATCCATAAATATTAAGCCTGATACAGCAATTGAGAAGCAGAAAGTCAGAAAACAGTATTATTTATGCAAGGCCATCAGAGGAGTCTCTCTCTGGTTAGTGTGTCTCCCCCCCCACCACCACCCCCAGATTGAAGAGGTTCTGTCTTTAAATACAGAAATGACTTTTAAACTTTAATGGCTCACAAGAAACTCTTTCTGAAATGCCTTACTACATAATTCATTGACCATAATTCAGCCATTTCCCCAGTGGCTCAGGCTCAGTAGTACAGGTGTCAATTTCTAGACTGCATGTCAGCGCAGGCCTCCGAGGCTGCCGTGCTGTGAAGGGTCATCAGCCCCACAGCAAACAACCCACTGCTGGGTCTCCCCAGTTCTCCTAACCATTTTAGATATCTGTGTGTGTGTGTGTGTGTGTGTGTGTGTGTGTGTGTGTGTGTGCATGTAGAGGGTAGAGCTCAATCTTGATCTTGTTTTGGTTTTTAGTTTGGTCTCTCACTGGTCTGGAGCTAGCTAAGGAGGGTAGGCTAGCTGGTCTTTGAATCCCAATGATCCGCCTCTGCTAACTTTTCCAGGGCTGGGCTTCTAAGCATGCGCCCTCATGCCCAGCTTGTTTGCATGGGTTCTTGGGGAATCTAACTCAGGTTTCAACACTTGCCTGGTAAGTACTTTCTCAAGTGGACATCTCTCCAGCTCTGCCTACAATCCTATAAACGACTTTCTACCCTTCTTCCTTCACATTTTTATCAGCTATCACTTCTGTCTTCAGTCTTTGGGAGGCCAAACTCTTCCTATGTTCTCTTTCCAAAAGCCCATTATGTTTTCTTTCCCAACCTTCTAGGCTTTTACTTCCTTGGCCACCTTTGCAGTTCCCAAAGGAAATAAAGTTGTATAGTTTGGGGAATATTAAATGCACTCTATGGTCTCATTAAAATTTCATCAGTGCTTTCCAAACATCTTCTATGAGGAAAAGAGCCCCTGAATGGGGCACATGTGTGAAAAAACACATGTAAAATAACTGCTCCGAAACACGGCTGTGTGGTGGGGAAACTACAGAGCCAGAAGAGACTGCCTTGTAGTCTTCCTGTGTGCCTTTGAGACACCATAAGTATCACTTTCTACTGCCATTTAACCAGATCTCCTCATTTGGACCTGCCTGTCACCACCATCCAAAAGGCCTTTAGAAACTGCCCGGGGCACAGCGGACCAGTGATCACGGGAGTTGAGTAGCCACTACCTGAGACCTGAACTCTTGAGACAAGAAACGGCAGCACGGAGACACAGAACCAAGGCAGGCGGCAGCACCTGCCACTTGTTTATTTATTTTTAACATGGTCCAAATGTGAATGTTTGTCTCGGCCACAAAATGAGTCACTCTCATTGAATCTGGCACCAGTGAAATAGAGAACAACAAAAGCAATTACATAAACTCACACTTTCACAAGGCGGATACAAAGGCTCTCTGGACGGTGGGACAAAGCACAATTTAGTCACAGAATAAGCCCGATGCTTGACAGGAGGTCTGTCATCAGCACCCTTGCACAGCACAGCACAAAGGCTTCTCTGTTTTGTCTGAGCACAAAACAGGCCCGAATAAATCAGTCTTTGTTATCTGAGAATATCTGGATTCTTAAAGTTTGTCCTATTTTTACCCTGCTGTCTCGGGAGCCCCAGAGACAGCTGTATACTGCCTTCCAGTCTTGCTTCTGTAACAGACAAAGCAGATGAGTTTTCTTGAAATCTTCAAAAGCAAATGCTCAGATCAATTTTAAATAAAAATCTCATGAAAAACCATTTTAACTATTGGACTTCCTTGATGTGTGGATAATGAAACAGTATCCATAAGGTTAGCTGAGAAAAATTACACAGCGGCCTACAGTGTGGTCATCATGTCTTACATACAACAATGACTTTGAGTTTTAAGCCGAATAATCAATGTAATACCAACTTTAGTGAATCTGCATATTAATGAAGCTTTAGATGTACCATCCTCTGATACCAGTTTCCTCTGCTTACTGTCTGTCTGTCTGCTTTCTACATGGGAGAGAGCTCAAATTCTATGAGAGGGTATAATAACCCAACCAATATCTCCTCAAAGGCCTGCCATCCTCTTGGATCTGTCTCCTTTTCTGCCTTTGGCCCTACAACAACACGTGCTGGTCCTGAGCACGTGAGCACTCAGCTAAGCCCTTCTCTCCAAACCATCCCTGGGCTAGCTTGAACCATCCCCGGGCTAGCTCGGGACCCTCCATCCTCACATCCTTCCCAGTAGCACGCTCTTTGGTACATCCGAATCACTTGAGGGTTTGGAGAAGCCTCGTCTCTGTATCTTTCCTTCTTTCTCATTCCCCCACTCCAAAGGAAGAAGCTGAAGAAGCACGTAAACCCTGTGAGGTAAGGACAATATGGACATTCTCATATGACCTACACATCTCAGGGACACTGGTCTGAGTACAACCTGCCTGGCCTACCCAAGAACTGTCAGGAGAGGATAGCAGTCCATAAATTTTCAACTAATTTGCTTTCAACCTCTCCACACATGGGAGGTGTCTATGAACTTCAGTTGACAAGAACTCCATAGAAGCACATCTACACTTAAGCAAATTAGACTATGGCAGACCTGACACACTTTGGCAAGATCTGAAAATAGGCTTCTCAGCTATGAGAGTAACAGTCCAGAACACATTGGCACAAAAGACAGAGTTCTGTCATAAGAATTCCCACCTTGACTAGCCCCTCACCATCCCTTGCTACACTATTAGCAAGTTTATAGAACGTGCCCAATTACCCTAAGTGAAGCTTACGTTCAGCTTTAAAGAAAACCACTGTCTCTGCCATACACTTGTTCTAGGAGCCCTCTGTGGTTACAAATAACCAGAGGACTCTGCTTTACAGGAGAGAAGTGATGCCTTCAGATCCTACCCCACCATGGTGTTTCCATGTGCTTGGTGTACAGGGGGTAGTCAACCTCCAAACTCTCTGAACTGTGTGCAAATGCCTGAGCTAATTCCCCAACTCAACGTGGAACCACTCTTTCTTTTTAAAAATTTTTTGGATCAGCAACAATAATTAACAAATATTAAGGTCTTTAGACAAGCTAGTGTTTTATGCCCACAAAAATGACCACAGAGCGCCAGTGAATTTGATGAGAAGATCTCCGGGAAAGAATCAGAAGTGGGAAGTTAGTGCAGTGTGAGCGTCTGTCCCAGGACGGCACATGAGCCTGCATCTTCCAGAGCAGGTGGAGCTCTCCTGAGCTCTCCCATTCACACTCTTACATTTCATTCCTCATCAATGATCAATTTCCTTCAAAGCCCATGTCAAGACATTCACTCAAGCTCCCAACTCAGCCCTAAGGTGACAGCACATACTTTTAACTGCAGTGCTCAGGGGGCAGAGACAGGTGAATCTCTATGAATTCGAGGCTAGCTTGGTCCACAGAGGAAGCTCCAGGACAGCCAAGGGTACACAGAGAAACCCTGTCTCAAAACAAAACAAAACAAGCTACCAACTCCGTTCCTTGTAAAGGCGTCTGCTGTTTCCTGCTCCTCTGTGCTCCTGGTAGACAGACAGCACTACAGAACCCGCACACAGCCCCACTTGCTTACAGAAGTTAGAGAGAATTCTCCCCGACCCTCACTGGTTGCCAGAGCCTAACAGTTTCTGGGGACAGGATGCAAATGGCCACAGATCTCTCATCAGCCTGTGCCCTGAGAGGTATTGGGGACAGAGTGCAGTGACACTGCTGGGCCCTTGGGCCCAGCAACACTTGTCTTAAGTCTACTGAAATGTACCACACACCTGATATTCTGTGGGAAAAGAATGAACTGAAAGTTCTCTGACAGATTCAATGTAAACTTTACATATCATCTCAGAAATCTGTACATTGTCATGAAGATGCTAGAGTTTTTGTTGTTTGGGTTTAGACTTTTGAGACAGAGTTTCATATAGCTCAGGCTGGCCCCTAACTTGCTATTTAGCAGAGGATAGCTCCTGTGTCTGCCTCCCAAGTGATAGGATTGCAGTGTTGGCCACCAAGGCTAGTGAGAACACTGAATTATCTTTGTTTGTTTATTTGTTTTTCAAGAGTGTTTTGTTCTGTTATCCTGCCTGCCTCTGCCTCCTGAGTGCTGTGACTAATGTGTATCCATGTCTGTCTGAGAACATTGGAGTTTTTAATGACAGGAGTTAGACTAAAGTTCAAGGACAGGAAAACGGTTAAATTATACAACACCTGTACAATAAATCTATGCAAAGCATTTTTAAACTATGGAAAATATATATATATAAAAATGCCCACAAGATAACTGTTAGATGGGAAAAAAAGGTTGCATGGATCTTGTCTATCTGTAATCCTAGCACCTGAGAAGCTGAGGCAGGAGGATTGCAGGAATTCAGTCAGATTGGGTTGTTAACAAGTGAATTATAGGCCAGCCTAGACTGCTGAGACCTTGTTTCAACTACAGAACAACAAAACCAAAGTTGTCAAGTTGTATAGAAGGTACGGCTCCATTTGTCTGAAATACTCACGTCTGTGTGAATGTCAGCAAGTTTAGAGAGAGTAATCTGAAAGCATGTACATCCCAATGTTAATGTGGTGAGACTGGAAACGGGTTAGAGCTTCAGACAAGGTACACATGCCTTGCTTTCAATAGTCTTCTGTTTATTGCCTTTATAATGAAAATGTTATATATTTTGAGCTTATGCCTAAAAAGGCTTTGAAAAAGAAAATATTTTTTAAAAAAACCCTAGGCATGGTGAACATAAAGTGAAAAGTTTGTGTCACCTGAAAATATCATTTTGTTCCTCTCCAATTAGTGAATGAATTTAACGTTTCTCCCAGATATAGAATTCCAGGATACATCTGGAAGCAGTGTAGTCAGGAAATGGCTTAGACAGAGACTTGGTTTTGAAGACTGGACAGGGGTTAAAAACAAACAAGCCAGCAAAGCTGGGGACACTTAAAATAGACAGGCCCATAGCTCCCCTCCCCCATCTAACATCCACAATGCTCTCTTGTCTTCAAAGGCCATGCCAGTTACAGGGCATACACTCAGATGTCTAAATATCTGAAAACATAAAGTACGTGCCTGGGGATTTGTTTTCTCCATTAAAACTACTAAATTTCCAAAATACTGCTCCAAGTGCAACTGAAATGGAGAAAAACAAATTATCCACAAGCAAGGACAAAAGCAAGCCGTGCACTTTCAAAAGCTCGGTTGTTTCCAGGAAGCGTTATTATCTTCTCTCCTCGAGCAAAATCAGGAAAAAGCAGGCTTCGTGGGAATTTCCACGCTGCCAGCTCTATCATTACAGCCGTCTGTTCCACACACACAGAAGCCTAAAATTTCCTGTTTTCAAACCCGGTCTCCAATTTCTAGCCTTGTCCCATTTGTGCTAACTTTAGCTTAGTAATATAAACAGAAGAATACGCTGGAGAAAACTGCAGGCCGGTGCCTGGCTCCGGCTCCTGGCTCCCACTGTCCAGTAAACTTCTGAAATACCAGAGTTTACATGCTTGTCCTGGATGGAAGCAGGTTAGCCAAGTGTGGAGAGGGTGAAGGATTCTAACAGCTACCACCAAAGACCACCAACTACCACAACAAAGCCAAACCCGCTTTGAAGGCAGAGGTGGATTGAATGCCCAGGTAGAGACCTAAGCAGTTTAACAGAACAGAGCCAAAGGGTACAAGCACCATCATGAGCCCCAAACGTGCCAGGGGAGACAGTGCCAACAGTGCCAGCGCATTGATGACTGTCGCAAACGAGAGGTGACTTTCTGACGTCACTGAGATTTGGCTGCTGTGGCCTGCAGCTGTCGTGTGGACATTACAGCTTGAAATGACAATTCTGTAACTCATGCGCGAGACAACATCTTGCTACAAAGCACAGCTCCAAAGGGTGAGACCCACAGTAGTTTAAACTGTGCAGTACTGTAAGCTGGGGCACTTACTCTGTACACACATGAATGCACGCCACCTGGGTCACTCCCACGGGTACTTGGAACACAATGACCTTGTCTATATAAATTGGTATTTTTAAAAACGGTGCTGATGCAGTGGCACACACATTAATGTCAATACTCAGAGATAGGCAGACAGCCTGGTCTACATAGCAAGCTGCAGACCAGTAGGGATATATCACAGCGCCTGTCTGTCCGGGGCGGGGATGTAAGTCAGTTGGCAGGGTGGTTGCCTAGAAAGCATGAACAGCACCTGGCATGTTGGCTCTCACATGCAATCTCAGCATTTGGGATATGCAAACAGAAGCATCTCCCATTCAAGGTCAAACTCTACATGTAGAATGCTGTCTCCTAATCATGGCCTGGCTGTTACCCTCTAGAATTCTCGGCAGCTGTGATTGTCTATAAGATTCTACACAGGCCTGGGCCTGTAACACGGAGCCATAGAGGAAGACAAAGGCTTATGAGGCCCCAATCCTCATCAAAGATTGACTGACAGCTAACATTGCTGGAAGGAAGAGGGACGTTTTCCTCAGTGGTATAGTCGCTTGGCTGCTTGCAAACTGCCTGTGTGCCTTTAAGTAACACTAATTAAGCACACTGGTTTACCCTGCTAGACTTGGGTGGATCACGTCTTCAGTCCATGGTTGGTACCTTTCTGGGGTGAATAGACTTTTTCTCCCCAGAAAAGTTCACACAAAGCTACAGAGTAGAACTAAGACCAGTGTGGGCTATACAAGACCCTGTCTCAAAACCAAACCAAAGCCCAAAATAAACAACAACAAAAAGCTCATCAAAACTTTAACAGCAATCTTGGTTCTTTTGTTTGTTTGTTTTGTTTTAGTTTCATCTTCTGGCTGGAGAGATGCTGAAGAGTCAAGAGTGAGTTTGATCTTCCAGGGGACCAGAGTTGAGTTCCCAGCACCTACGTCAGACAGCTCACAATAACATAGAATTCCTGCTTCTGGGGACTCAACATTCTCTTCCAGCCTCCACAGGTACCTGCATACACTGCACAGGTCTCCACATAAAAACACAGATACACATAATTACACATAATAAAACACACACCAACACACACACACACACACACACACATCACACACAAACACTATCTTTTGTTAAAACCCTCAGATTTCTCAATTCCATTTCCTATTCACCTACCCAATCCAAAATATTTATTTCTGGGGTGAAATATGTGTTTGTTTCTGAGTTTTCAGCAGACTATAAAAAGCATGCTTACTGTAAGGTGCTGTGGTTTGGTTTTGTGGTGCATTCACAATGTACACTAAAGCAGAGCAGACTACGTGAGAACCAGATCACGGCCGGCCGGACAGGCGGGTCGTCAGGCAAGGCACGGCTGTTCCTGCAAAGGACCTGGGGTCAGTTTCTAGCACCTCCATGGCAGGTCATAATCGCCTGTAACTCCACTTCCAGGGGAATGCCGTCTTCTAAACTCTGAGGGGTCCTGTATATGCTGTGGGCATGCATACAATAGGCACACAAACATACCCATAAAACAAGTAAATAAATAAATAGTTTTTAAAATTGGGATGCAGTTCAAAAACATCACTTTCATATGAATCACTCAAAGCATTAGCAAAACAAATTTCAAAACCAACTGCCATAATGGTATTAACATGAACTCAGTCTGGATGATGCTCACTCCCGCTTTCTTCTGAACACACAACTCAGTTTAAGGCTTCCAGGCAAAAAAGGCATTGATGAATTTCCTTGGGGAAAATACTTCCAAGGAGATAAATGGCGCTCTCTAGAGTCACCCGCCCAGGTACTGTTTCCTGCAACATACAAAGTAACTGACCTTATCCAAACACAAGCACAGCCAACAGAGCTCAAGACAGTAACTCCTTCACAAAGAAGGAAGTGAATTCTCTAATGCAAACATGGAAGGCCCAGCTCAAGCGACTAAGCGATGTCAGGGATCCAGGCATGGCCTTTCGAGGAAAATGTTCCACTCATGTGAGCAGCAGAGACAGCACGATCCGGTCATCAAGAGAAGCTGTTGACTACTTACATCTCTTTGTACTTGCTACTCCATTCTATGCTGTGAATCCAAACTGAGCCCTTGCCTTCCTGTTTCCTGTCAGCTTTCATTGCCCCCTTTACCACACTGCCGCCTCATAACCTTTGCCCTGCAGGAACAGAGTACAACAGACTGAAGGTAAAGGCAACAGCAAGGATCTGTGTACACGACAATGTTGGCGGGTCAAGGCACACGGCCGGTGTAAGGGTCAGGCCATGGCCGTATAATGAGAAACGGTTACAGTCTTTATGGTCTTCTGCCAAGTGGCAGACTTGATATATCTTCAACTGGAATCAAAACTATGGCCAAAGTCACAAGCTCATAAAACAAAACAAACCCCACCAGAAAATAGTATAGTCACCTACATGCAACCACACTGGGCAGTTAATGCTAGACAGCCTACACACCAACAAGCTCTGAATGCACTGGTCACCCTGGGAGACAATCAGAGCCATTGACAGAGTGGAGTATTTGAGGTGCAGGCAACAGCCACAACTGCCCCTGTCTACTGGCCAACTTAGGAGTTCACTAAGGTCTGTGAAAGCTAAAAATAACCACATCAACATGTTTACAACATTTAAAAAATACAGGATCCACACAGTCATCTAAATATAGCCCCTGGGTTCAGACTGCAGGGGCTGGCTTTGGGTTTGTGGACATGTCTCCTAGACATCCCACAGGACACCACAGATATTCACATTTTGCTGCTTTACTTTAAATATGCCATCATTGATGTTTGACTAGAATGAAAGAGTGGATTGGGGATAAGGGAAGGGGGCAGCAAAGAGGAAGATGGCCACTTTGCCCCCCTTTAACTAACATTAACCCTGGTCCCAGCACTTGATGGAGGAGCCTGACCTCTGTGGGTGTCCTGCTTGTATTTTTCCACTCAATGCATCCACTCTGCATCCCAGTGCTCCCTGCCCCCTTCCCTGTCTTCATTCCTCACACAGAAGATTCTGAGAGTCACACAGATACGCAGTGGAGAATGGACACACGCAAGTCCTCACACACCATCTGACAGTATGTATGGGAATGTGAAAGACAGCAATTTGAATTCTGATCCTGTAATTTTGTTTGTTTGCTTTTGTTTTTCTAGACAGGTTCTCACTATGTAGCCCTGGTTTGCCTGGAATTCCCTATGTAGACCAGGCTGGCCTTGAACCCAGAGACCTGCCTGCCTCTGCCTCCTGAGTGCTGGGATTAAAGGCGTGCGCCACCACGTCAAGCGTGTAGTTCTGTTCTTGAGAAGCAGGATGTTCTCAATTGAATCTGGAAACTATTTCCAATAAAAGCCCTGTTCTCAGCAGTATCTCAAGGGGAGCCTCACTAAGGCAGACCCACTGGACACCGCATCAGTGAGCTACTGTGAGATGTGTGTCCAGACACTGTTGACTTAAGTTGTATCCCTCTGTAATTTTAAGAAACCTTAAAAATTAGCAGTTGTTAGAGAGAGAAGAGTCGAGGGAGGGAGGGAGAGAGAGAAGGAAGCTCTTTTGTCACATCTCAGCTCTGTACTTCCAAATGATAAATTGCAAGTATCTGCATCTTTTAAATGACTGTGGTAGAATTTTTATTTCTGAAAGTTGTCCAGTGTTTCAGGAAAACATTCTGAGTTACTGTTATACAGGTGGTATTGTTTTATCAAATTTTCTTTGAAGAAATTAATAGTAAAACTGATAAGTTATGATGCAAATATAAAATAATATTACAATAAATAAATTTTCCATATTCTGATCCAATTTTTATTCATGCACACATACATGCTTTCAGGTACCTAACTGCTAGAGTTTTCTGCTGCAGATGGAGCTTTGTAGATGCTAGATGAATATTCTACACTGAACTACACCCCCAGCCCTCAGTCTTTGGAGACAGGGCCTTTCTAAGTAGGCTGGCATTGAACCCCCAACCCTCCAGTCTTAGCTTCCTGGAACTGCAGGTGCACTAGCAAGACCTGTTCTTCTAAGCAGTTCGTAAAGAATAATCAGGACTGAGAAGTTCCCAGCACTGTCCTTACCATAACTTCCCCTTCTTGTCCTTTCATAGCTTGTCGTCTCAGCAAATGGCCTCCAGAGACACCGTACCTACCACGTGTGCGACTCACCATGTGTGCGACTCAGGCCTTGCCCTCACTCACAGCTGTTCTCCTCCCAGATTATTTTTATTCACCCCAACACACAATAACCCAACAAAATGGAGTGTGAATGAGAGTTTAATATCCCCATGCACAGAAGAATACTAAGCACCAAGATAGTCACCAATAAATGATCTTTAGCATGATGCATATACCAGAAAAGCAAGAGACACTGTGTCCAAACAGAGGAATTCCCACTGAACGTGTATAGATAGGAATATACCTCAAATACAGGAAAAGCAAACTGAAAACCATTATATGAAGCATAACTATGCAGGAAGACTTGCCCCAAGTATCTGGGGCATAGTGAATGAGGACATGTCTGCCCCCTAGTGGAGTGCCCATAAGCAAGGACCGCTTACAACAGGTTGCACACAAACAAAACAACATAACAAACAAAACAAACAAAAACAAATCTAAAGAAAAAAAAAGAATGACAGAGGTAGAAAATGAGACGTAAAGCCTGAGGGAGCTTCCTTCTTCTACAGATCTGCCACTCGAGAAAAGGAAGGTGACTGTGGGAGCACCTTTGACTTAACATGTCTACACCTTGGGCAAGCCGCTTCCTCGAGTACCTTTGGACAGTGAGCATTACCTTGTAAGGAAAGCCCGTCATCTCTAGATTATATCTAGTTACTTTGTGGATTTCTCCACAGAGAAGATAACACGTCACTGGCTAGCATCTAGGCCCACAGAGGCTGACCCCTCTATTTTTGTTTTCCATATGTCCTAAACATGAATAATTAAAATAAAAACATTTGCATAGCGGGCTCTGGAGGTCTCAGGCTTGCTTTCCACAGGTACAGGCAAAGTGAATCAAGCTAGGGACGGCAGCAGGCGAGGTGGTGCAGCGCCACCAGAAGCACATTTATCTCTGTGGGGATCGTTCTGTGGAGAAGAGGGTGCATGGTTTGTCTAGGACTTCATCCTCAACCACAGCTGCCTTTTGAAACCAGCAACTCCTTTTCTATTAGAGTTCTTCACTAATACACACACAGTTACTGACAGACAGGATGACAGACAGGGCTGTTGGCCGGCACAAAGAGCCCATCTGGAGACCCCTTCCCTGGGAACTTGTGACATGGTTTCCAAAACAGAGCACAGCTAAAGCTATAATACAAAGGCATGTACAGAACAAAACACACAGCTATATGAGATGCATGTACAGAATAAAACACAGAAAAATGATGCCTAAGATAAGATACAAGTACAGGATATAGTTTCTGGCCTGAAATGATGGGTGGTTCAATTTCTTGTTCCTAAGCAACCAATTTCCACAGGTGATTCTAAATTTCTTCCCATATTAAGGGTACATAAAATTCCTTCTGCATCAGTAGAATTCTACTTCAGAACTGTAGAGCAGTCAAGTGAGAAAAGGCATACAACAATATTCTAATCAAAGCAGAAAACAGTGCTTATTTAATTAACCATTGTATCGTCTTCTACCAAAGTATACTAGACCAATCACTTCAGCAGGTTCTAAAGGCAATCAGCCTTATTGATCTGGGACCACACCTTATATGGATGCAGTATTAGCTTGAAAGACCTCTACCAGCTTTTCTGAAGGAAGAACTGAGATTGGTGTAGATGGAGTACACAAAGCAATATGTATGTGTTGTTGTATGTATGTGTGTGTGATTGTGTGTATGTGTGTGTTATTATTTTTTTTTTTTTTTTCCCAAGCAAATGCCCAGGATATAGGAAGATGAGGACTGGATTTTCTTGCTTCTCAACTGTTGTGAATGCCATGAAAGTCAAGAAGTTCTGAATCCATCTTCCTCTCTATTCCATTTGAACCTAAATCATTCGGCAATGGGACACACTATGGAAGACAGAAGGATACCCCTGTCATCACTTGGGATCTCTACCAGAAAAGCAAATCTCAGCTGAGACCCCCCCCCAAAAAAAGATTTATTTCAGTAAAAGAGTTCATGTGTCAAGAGGAAGAAGGTGGGAGAATTCCCCAGCTCTCTATTCTTAGATATAGCTCCCTGAGTTGATTTTTATCCCTTGTCTCTCTCTGTCTTCCTGCCAAATTATCTGGGGGGAGGGGCGGGGGGGGGGGGAACAGCTCAAATAATTTGCTTTCTTAAAATTCACTATATTTAGAGAATGATGTCACCACACAGTTTGAAACACATGATATAAGTCTTAAAGCATGCTTCTATGTCTAACTTCATGTTCTGGAGTCGGTTCAAATTATTCATCAAAATGAGTAACAAAGAACAAAACACAGAAGTAGCAGCTGCTGCATTTGGACGTCTGATTTGCCGCAAGTGGTGTATTTATAGTTAAACAGCAAACTGGGCTATGCAGGAAAGCTGCTGTTACTCCTAGGTAGTTATACTGAAAAAAAAATCATGCAAAACATTTATTCAAGAATTAATTTTTATAAATATGTCTGTGCACATGTATGGAGGTCAGAGGGCAGCTTTGGGAGTCTCTTCTCACCTTCGTCTTTGTTTTGAGACAGGGTCTCTCTTGCTTCTGCCAAGATGCTGTAGCCAGGCTAGCTGGCTCCAGAGCCTGGGAGTCTCCTGTCTCTCCTATCTCACACTAGGCAGGCTCGAATTATCAATATTCATTAAACACATCCAGCTTTTTTATGTGAGTTCCAGGAATCAAACCCAGGTTATCATATCTCTGACCCCCAAGAATTAATTGTTTTTTACATAGAGTGTTAGTGGTTTTTTAGGTTCTGAATTAATAATTTGCAAACTGAACTTGAGGGCACAGACTTTTCTGTATCGTCTTACAAGTTCTCTCTGCTGTTCCTCATGCCCTTGGACTGTGCCTAGGCCCATTTACTGTGCCTAGACTTTTAACCATCAAAACTAGTGTACCACCAGCTGGACATTTTCCCTTTTAATTCTAAAGTTCACATCAGTTTTAAATCAACAGGGCAGTCACAGGGTGCACTTTCCCTAGGTCCCAAGAAGGTCTAGGATTATATTTGCTTCTCTGCTAGCCTAGTGTCCTTATCATGTTCCCCATGTCAATCAAGGGCAAATGCTCTCAGAGTCAGGCTTCTGGGGTTTGAAAACGAAAGGTCCTCCACAGGCTCATATGTTTGAACACTTGGTCCCCAGCTGGTGGCACTGTTTGGTGAGGTTATGGAACCTTTAGAAGACAAAGCCTTGCTGGAGGAAGTGGGTCACTGAGGCCGAGCTTAGCAACATTATACTCTGACCTCACTGACACTATCTCTGACGTCACTCCCTGTTCTCTCTCTGCAAGCTTCCTAAGTGCAGATGCTGTGTGATCACCAGTTTCTTGTTGTGACCCCAGGAACTACCTCTTCTCCACCACGATGGACTCCAATCCCTTTAGAAGTATAAACTGACATTCACTTGCTTTCCTGTAAGTTGTTTCATTGGTCAGGGTATTTTATAACAGCAACAGAAAACTAATATGCACCCTCTCCAAAGCATGTGCACACTTAGCACCTCTGTTCAGGTAGGTGCTGCTAAAATCTACCCTTTGTCCCCTTCCCCACTCTGAAAGGGAAGCTCGGAAGCCTGAGCCATGAGCCAGCAGATCCCCACCGCATGCCTTCCACCGTGTATGTTCTTCTGGTTCTATCCAGGCCTATGAAGGGTATGGACGTATGGCTAATTGTGCTTTAGAATTCTGTCTGAAAGAGAAGTCGTTTTAGTTCTTGCTGCATTGTAGTCTTAGAACAAGGAGAACAGTAAGCTTTTCCGGTGCTCTCAGATAGTCTTAGAGTTAAGAGTTCTGACCGAAAGCCTCCACTGCCTGCGTTGCTGTGTTCTAACCGTCTCGTCAGGTCACCATTTGCCCGGGAAACCAGGACCGCCTGAGCTCAGCTTCCCTCTGCCGTTCTCAACCACTTATCTGTTCAAGGGAGATCATTCAAAATTTACAACGTTCTTCTCAGCAAAAATGGACCTAAAATAAGGCCAACTGGCAACTTACTTTCATGTGGGAGAGGTGCTTTATTGGGAATAATGGGTTATATTTATTTACTCCATTCATCCGCTCCCTCATTCCAGAAGTATCTATAGAGTACCAATGAGTGGTGCTGTTGTCAGGCTGAAGGGAGGTGCTTTAACGAAGCAGTATCTACGTCAGCACACCCAAACTCCAGCAGAGGAGCACACAAAGTAACAAAAACAACTCATCTTTTAAGTTAAGTCTATAACTGCCACAGAAGAAAACTCAAGCTTCTCTGTAAGTCCCAACCTTTCCTAAATCATCCTAAGGACAGGGAGAAAGGCCCTACCAGGGTCCCTGAATGGACTTCAGCAGACTCAACCCCTTGACTTGGTGCCTCTGGAAGATGACAATTAGCAAGCTCTTAGGCTCAGACCCTGGGGGCTGCACAGGCTTCAAAGCTCTACAGCCTCGTCCTCCTGAGCTCTCGAGAGTCTCCATCAGCTAGCAAGATGAGGTAATCAATGCGCAGCCTCACTGTGTAATCCTCCTGCAAGGCCACTACTCCAGTCCCCTGACAGCATCAAACACCCATCCCTGGCCACCCATCACTCCGCTCCAGTATCCATCAACAGAGTGAAAAGAGGAGGGGGGAGCAGGGAGGGGAAGGGAAAGAGGGAGAGAGGGAGGGAAGGAGGACAGTGGGAGAGAGGAGAGAATATTACTTTATTAAATTAAAAGAAATTCTAAATAACTATTTGTCCGTTCCCTACTGGAAAGCCCAAGTGAGGAAACGGGTTTCAGAGGACATAGGCATTCAGACGCTTATGAAAACGATTGATGACACAGCAACTGTGAGTGACTAGCCACAATGAGTATGTGTGCATGGGGTCTGAGGTGCCCTTACAACCCATGGGACCCCGAATGGTCCTTGTGGACGCTGGTACTGGACACCCTTGAGAAGCCTCCAGCTTCCCCTGAGATACTCCCTCTCTCTCCCACTGTGTCCTCTCCATCTCTCATGATCACGTAAGTTCTTCTTTTGTTTTACCAAAGTACATCAAAGGACTTTTGTGTTTGCTTTTTCTGAGGCAGGGTCTTTACTACATAGGCAAGGCAGGCCTGGAATGCATTCATCTCTCACCTCAGTCTCCAGAGTGCTGAGATGATAAGCCATGCGTGTGTCAACACGCCCAACACAAGCGACCTTTGACTTCCCTTAACTTAGAAACCATCTCTGCTTTCTGCTTATGTCTTTTTTTTTTCCAAGCTTATTTTTCATATTTGAGTGCAGATTCAACTTGATTTTGTTTTTCAGGAAAGCATTCGCTATTTAAAAACAAAACAACAAAACAGCCTTCCCTTCTCGATGCAGGAGCCATAAAATGGGTTGGATAGTTTGGATATGTACCAGCTGAAACCAAGAACGAATTCAGAAGCTCTCTCAGGACTCTCTCCAGCACAGGACACTGATTAACGTTCGCTAAGTAGTCATTAATCCTAGACATTGTTCTGAGCACTTTATACATTGAGTTAATCCTCACCACAACCCAGTGAGGCAGGTTGTAATTATTCCCAATTACAGATGCGAAAACAAGTCACAGAGAGATTAAGTAATTTGCCCAAGTCAAACTGGAAATGGTAAAACCAAGATCTGCACCAGCATTGGCCCGAGAGTCTATGCCTCTAACCAAAAGCATATTGTCTTTGAGGGGTAGCAAACATTTTGTAAAGGCTTACTACTCAGAATATCCGTCCCATGTTCTTTTTTTATACAATCCTTTCAAAACAAAGAACTTTCTTAGACAAAACCAGCCCAGCAGTCCACTTTGCTGATCTCTGGTCTACAATTTGTACATGTGTTTGTGTATATACATGTCCATGTGTGGTGGTGGTATATGTAGGTATTCTAGGGTAAGCACTTGTTAATATGAATGTATACACATGTTGGTACATGTGCATACACATGCCAGTGCATACAGAGGCCAGAAGTCGGGGGCTTTCCTCCGGTGCTCTCCTTTGCTTTTGAGACAGGGTGTACCAATCACTAGAACTGAGGCCCATGCAGTTGGAAAGGCAAGAGCTGGCCAACTAGGTACAGGGATCCGACCTAACTCCATATCCTACCCCCGCCCCAGGTCCCTGGCTCCCTCAGCAAAGCCTGGCCTTTTTACAAGCATTCTGGGGATTCAAACTCAGGTCCTCATACTTGTGCAGCTGACACCTTACAGACAGAGCCATCTCTTCTTCAGCCCCAGCTTTATTATTTCGTATGAGCCAGTTTATTCCTTTCCCAGAGACAAGTTCAGACAGAAACAAGTTTACAAGTGAGATTCTGGGCAGTCTTACAGTCCAGAACCCAGGGCCCAACAGTAAACAACTGTGCAGGTACAGACCAGGTGAGGAAATGCAAACATCCAAATCCAAGCACCATGTGGTCCATGGATGTGCACACAGGACAGACAGCCCCCCTCCTCCAATAAAAACTAGGTGTAATCATCACAAATGAACAGAAAGAGCCAGAATAAAAACCAACGACCTCGAGTTTCACAAGGAAACTTAGCTTCCCCACGTGCTGGACTTACTACTGTGTTGGCATAGACGCTGACATAGACCCGTCTGCATACTTAAGAGTTACTCCTTAGTTGAAGTCTCTTACATAATGCTGGCTCGTTGTTTCCTTATCAAAATTATCTATAATGTCAGAAATGAAGTAAAGTGGTATATGAACTAGTATCTCCACACTCCTGGGTTTGAACGCCGTCAGCTTGTGGTCTCTTGGCCTCAGAGAGAACTGCTTACTTAAAACAATTGGCATGCTCTCTCATACTCTCAGTGCATTACAATTTCTGACATTAATTTTCTTAGGTTACATATATTTTACAACAACTTATTAAAAATCAAAAGTTCTTGACCGGCGGAGGGTCAGTGGGTAAAGACACACACTTGTCACACAAGGCTGGTGACCCCACCTTGATCCCAGGGACCCATGTGAGAGTGTCCTCTGATCTCCACATGTGTGCACCCACCTCAAAATAACTGTTTTAGACCCCAGGATCCAGTGTTTGCTCTGTTTTGCAGTAAGCCGTTTATACTGGCTCTCAGTCTACCGAGATACACACCTACAGACCCTACCCTCAGAAGTTGCTCCCTATAAGGAAGTATTCATATAAAATTTGGCTGATTTTAGCCATTAGGGGGTGGCTCTTAAACACTAAGAAACCATCTCATTTTTACTTTCTTTCCTATTAAATTGGGGTCATCTGTTTAAAGTAACAGCAGTTATTTTAGCAGTTAGACAAGAGGGTACTTATAAAAACCAGAAGCAGTCACCCTCCTCTTCTTCACATCACCCCCTTATCCAGCGCAGGGCTTCATGCTCACACAGAGTCCGTTCAGTGCC
Organism: Mastomys natalensis; assembly: GCA_021653895.1. Lineage (NCBI taxonomy): Eukaryota > Metazoa > Chordata > Mammalia > Rodentia > Muridae > Mastomys > Mastomys natalensis. The sequence goes on along the minus strand of JAJTUV010000421.1, from coordinate 608,910 downwards.
ACGCACACAGCGATGGTTCTCCAACCCCCACGCAGCAGGTCAAGAATCTTCTTTTCCAGACCCTTCTGGTTTCAGCAGTTTCTAGCATGGAAGAGGAAGCAACCTGAGGTCCTTACTGGCTCGTGACAGATCTGCTGACAGTGCTCACAGCACAACTTGTCTGGTTTTAAGAATTTGTGTGTCTCTGATGAAGCAAGCTGTTTACTTCCTATTTAATGTCTAACCTGAATTCCTTCCTTCTGTGGTTTCAACCCCCTTGTCTCCTGGAGGACAGTGGCATGAGAAAGAATCACAGTAAATATGTGTGTGATTGTTTCCTTCTCATACAACAGCTGTGATCTGAACAAGAAAAGCCAACACCCACGGCCCGTGCCTTGCTGAGCCCGCCTTCCCTCCAGTACTTTGAAGCAACTACACCGCTTCTATAAAGTTTCTTTCAGAAGCCAGTGTTCTTTGCCCTTGCCAGGTCAGACACCGGGTTAGGTTTACTCCAGAGCAGGCCTTCCTAAGTGTTTTCATTTTCCTAGTTATTCCGATAATTGTGCATTCTCTGAGCTGCAATTCCATAGCTGGAGACAGCACATAATGACGAAATCATAGTAGTAAACATATGTACTCAGTAAGCATTACATTTCTTTAAATTAATGTAATAATCATGCATTTGTAGGGCACAGTGCAATGCTTCAACACATGCATACAATATATACTGACACAATAGGGTCACTCATGTTTCTGTCCTTGTGGTTACTCTGTGTTTGTGGCAGCACAATTCCCAAGACGTGGAATCCATCCAGATGACCATCCGTGTGATGGATAAGAAAAAACTGACATATCAATTTCATGGATTACGCAATGGAATATTATTCAGTTAGTAAAATGATATTCTATGATAGCACTGAAATTGATGGAGCTGTAAGTTAGTTAAGTTAATTAATTAGTTAGTTAGTTAATGTTAAGTCTAGTTAGTCAGGAATGGGAAGGTAACTGTCGCATGTCCTCTCTTACATGGGGATGGATGCCAAAAAGTCTATGACACGTACAGCACTGATCGTAGAAGCTAAGGACGCTGGCGAACAACTATAGCCAATCACGGAGAGAATTAGAACCTTCTAGAACTCTAGCACAGTGGAGGAGATACAGGCTATAGCAGCTAAGAAACATTTTAGACACGACTTTAGGAGGGGATCTGGAAGGCTCTGAACACAATACAGTGAGAAGCAGGCCTTTCTGTCAGTGCGGCTGGGAGAGCGGGAGGGGCCAGGCTAATCGATGCTTGCCAGTGTGCTCACATAGCCATCCTTAGTCCTTCTGGGTTTTATCCTTTTGGAAGCAGGGTCTCATGTAACCCAGGCTAGCCTTGTATTCCCTATGTAGTTGAGGCTACCCTCAAATTTTGCATCTCGCCTCCAACTCCCAGGAATATAGGCATGCAGAGTCACTGTAATCCAAGATTTTCCCCAAGTTTAAATTCAATATTTGAAGGATTTATCTCATGGGAGATACAGGGCCTGTGGTACAGCTCTGAGAGTCTCTGCCCTGACATTTAAATCCTTATCTGAAATGCTGTCCAGCAGTGGTGCACCGCTGTAGTGATCGCACTCTGTTGCCTGAGTGCCGTGTCTGTCCGGAGTTTGATTCCGCTGTCATTCAGAAAAAAAAAAAAAAAAGTCCTCCACTATGAATGAGCAGTAACTGGATATACAGAAACTCAGGTAGAAGGGACATTCCCAGCCTCTTCTGGCAGTCAGTTGTGGACAGATAACTTGACTCTCTCAACAGACACAGCATGGCAAAAGCGTACCTACTGTCAGCAGGCAATCTGACTTCCTGGGCCTCCCTCTGCCCTCCAGCTGAGACACAGGCATAGCACACCCAGTTCCTAGCATGAAGATGGCTCTACCAGAGGCTGGGAGATGGAGCAACAGGTGGGAGGACCCGGAATCGTTGACTTCAGTTCTGCCAGCGGCACACTACAGCGCATGCCTGCAATACCCTTCCCATCAGGGCAGCCAGCAGTGCAGTGTTAGCCGTTTTGGGTCCAATTTTGAGGTCTCTGTGAGGCAGCACAGGCGTCAGTCATTATGGCTGGTAGCAGCACTTGCTACTCGTCAGAGTGTTCCAGGTGTGTCCCATGGACTATCTCACGTGTGAGTTTTGGGCACAAATCCTGCTACTTTGCTTGCTGAAATTCTTTCAATTCTTTATTGAAATAAAGAAACAGACATGGCCGGCAGGATGATAGACATCCCCTCAACAGTAGTGTGTACAATGATCACCTGAAGGCCTGCGCGGTGCAGAGAACAAACAGCTAACAACTACAGATGCTGTGTCCTCAAGGACAGCTCCTTGTCACACAGTTTCTCTCTGAGATTTCTCCTTTGTAGATTCTCTCATAAAGCATCTGGGCCAGAAACATTAGCTCAGAATTAAGGGATTCATATTTGATTTGTTCACAAATACACTTAATGTACTGCTTACTTTTTATTACATTATAAGATTATGTGTGTTCGCGCATGTGCATGTGTGTCTGCTCACGAACACGCGCCTTGCTGCACACAGTGGCAAGCACCTTTATCTGCTAAGCCATTTCACCAGTTCCCTAATCTAAGCATTATGGTTCAGATTTATGTAAAACGCTAAACTTTGAAGGAAGCAGCTCAACCGGAAGCAGCTTCAGGAGGAAACTTTTTACTGTTCATAAATTCTATGGAGGTTGCTGAGTAGTGGCAGCTCATTCCTTTAATCCCAGCACTCAGGAGACAGAGGCAGGTGGATCTCTGAGTTCAAGGCCAGCCTGGTCTACAGAGCAAGTTCCAAGATAGCCAGGCTACACAGAGAAACCCTGTCTCAAAACAAACAAACAAACAAAAATGATATAGATAGGTAAATAGATAGAAAGATAGACAGACAGTAAGACTCTACTGTGTCTCATGTAAGCCAAGTTCTGCACCACAGTTCATTCCTGTAAAACCTAGATTATTAAAAATGAACTCATCCTGCCATCTGTGTTGACTACAAAAGGGCAGTGAAGTATGGTTACACAACAGGGCTCTCCTAATAAATGGCGGCCACACGCCATTACTCTCCCAAATTCCTGAAAGCAGGAGAGATGCCAGAGAGGCATGAACATCTGGAAGATGACTGAGTGAAGGAGGGGGCTGCCTGGAGGTTGACAGCCTTCTGTCTTTTCCTCTTTAAAAAAAAAAAATCATTGGGCTGATGAGATGGCTCAGTGGTTAAGAGCACTGACTGGTCTTCCGGAGGTCATGAGTTCAAATCCCAGCAACCACATGGTGGCTCACAATCATCTGTAATGAGATCTGATGCCCTCTTATGGGGTATCTGAAGACAGCTACAGTGTATTTACATACAATAAATAAATTTTAAAAATATTTAAAAATATCATTCTCCTTGGGAATCCTTTCACCTTCTACAAAGCTCTGATAATTAAGTGCCAAAATCTACCTAATTTATTCACTCAACAAACATGTACTGAGCACTGATGTCTGCAGACTGTTCTGCCAGGTGCTGGATGCACATTAGCAAGTGGACTGAGAAGACAGAGCAGAAACTTTTATCCGTCCATCTTGGTTGTTATCCTAACTTAAACTTGAGAAAAACTCTACATTAATTTGCTTTTGTTCTTCAATAACTTGAGTCACAGAAGCATAAGGAACAAGACCCTTTGCTTTCCTTGTTTAACAGACAGGTGTCCCTCTGTCATCAGGGGCCTGGAAGCCCCTTGCATTTATGCTTCAAGCAGCACAGAGGACTCAGTGGCAGGCCCCCCCCACCCCAGGGACTATCTTTCCTGCTGATCCTTTTAGAAGTTCCTGGTTATCCACCGGCCTTTCCAATGCTGTGGGGCCAAAGCTCCCAGGTTTTAATTAATGGTGAGTGAGGGGTGTGAGCTCTTTGCCAGCAGCAGCAAGTCTTTCATTATTATCTATTAGTCTCCTTGCTGTGTGCTGCTTATACAGACTAAGGAAGGAAGAGGCACCCATAGGGTCAATCATTTCCATCCAAATACAAGCTCCCCTTACCCTGGACTAGTGGCTGTTGAAATGTGAAGGAACACACAAGGCCTCAGCTGTGGGTAAGGTCCCGTCCTTCCAGGTGGCCTGGGCAGCACCCTGCCACTCACAGGGAACTCTATGCTCCTCTTTATGTCTCTCCCTGGCACACCCTGAAGTTGCAGAGTGGAGGTACTGTCTATAGCCTCCTATGGACATTCACATGCCATCAGCACCCTCTTCTGCCCCAGTCAAGAAAAAAGCAAGGGAAAAACACACAACAATCTGTAGGGTGCGGAGATGGGAAACACCCCTGAAATATGACATGTCACCTTGAAAGCAGAAATTCACGAGGCTTTATTAAAATAAAGCCTCTGTGTGTGTGTGTGTGTGTGTGTGTGTGTGTGTGTGTGTTTACTCAGAGGCTAGAGAAAGGCCCGATCTAGATCCCTAGAAGACGAGGCTCAATTGTAAGCTGCCTGGGGTGGTGCTGGGAACTGAACTCAGGTCCTCTGGAAGAGAAGCAAGAGCTCATCGCTCTAGCTCCCCTAAACTATTTTTTACACTCTCTTCCCTCTCACTAAATAACTTCCCCCTTGCTCAAAGAACTCTACCTCTGAACGCTGCTTCTTCAACAATTACTTGCACATCAACCGTCCTTTCTGTTGGTCCCAGTCTTCAGAAGCACAAGATCCCAGCTATGCCTTTTCAAGGCAATGCTCACAGTTTACCGAGCTGCAAACTGTGGCACAAACTATTGGTGACTCCTACAATTTAATTTCTCCATTTCCCTAGCAGATGTCAGCAAGCTTCTGAAAAGGGTAAGATAGTAAATGTGTTGTGCTTTGAAGTCTATATGGTCTCAGGAACTCAGCTCATCCACTGTGCTGTGAAAGTAGATACAGACCTTCCACGGCCAAGAGCATGGCTATGTCTCAACATAATTTATTTGCAAGGACAAGTGACACCACTGGCACCATTGATCCCTCATCCCTATTCTATGCTAACAGAATAAGGATGCTAACACGTGTATTTCTAGTCTTCCTTGCAGCTAGCTATGGTCAAATGACTGTTCTGTATAAATAGATGTGAATGAAGATGGCCACACAAATCGAGACCATCCCTCTTTTCTTGAGCTAAAATTAGGAGAAACTATGTTTGACTTCGAAGGTTGGAGCAGCTTTCAGAATGACAGAGAAACAGCTGGAAGGAATCACCTGGGCTGAAGGAAGGGGGGGGAGGGACAGAGAGACAGGAGGGAGGATGGAGGGTGAAGGTGAGAAAACAAATCAAAGTGGGTTTTGTTTTTTAGTTCAATGGGCTCTGGAGATTGTTCATAAAGATTTGGTTTCTGCACTTAGTTCGGGCACAAGACTGTAACTGATTCAGAAAGGAACGAGTAACTTTATTTAAAAACAACAACAACCACAACAACAAACCCCAATGATCCAAGAACACTTCTACACCATGGAATCCAGTGACTCGCCACAATCTACTAAAACCAAAGTATCTGATTATCTTGCAGAAACTAAGTCAATGCTATGCTTTTATATGCAACCTTCCTCTTATCTTAAAACAACTGTTATGATTGTCACGTTTAGAAATGAAGTCTGGGAGTTGCTGCACACAGGTCACACATGTCTTGGGGACATAGAGTTCTTGACCACATTCTTTCCCCCAAATCAACTCCCTTGGGGAAAAAAACAACCACAGTAACGTTTAGCTGATTGTAGGGTGATACTTAAGAGATGGCTTTGTGACTCTGGGTTTCAATTTTCAAACTGAAAAGCACCACTAAGATGGCAGATGGCTCTGGTTTAATTCTGACTCTCCTTTAAGGGTCAACTGAACCAGTAATGCAAGGTTAAACGCCTTAACCAGATTCCTTTGAAAAACTATGAGATTACCAAGTGAATTTCATCAGAGAGCCCCAAGGACTGCTAACCCCCAGCCCTGGCTGGTGCCCTTACCTCCCTCTCGCTTGCCCAGTGGACCTTAACGATCTATCGATCTATCTGCTCACTCGCTGCACCTGGCGGGGCGGAGCCTGCTGAGCACTGGCACCAGCCACTAGTAGAAGTGACTTCCCTGCCCTGTCTGTCTGCTGCGGCATCCATCCCTGCTGGAGGCGTGGCACCCTTTTCCTTCACTGCAACAACCTTTCTTGTCCTGTGCAGCCTGGGGGACCAAGGACAATCAAGTACTCCCTCAATCTGTATCACAAGTAGATAAACTCAAGTTAGTTACAAAAATAGTTGACCTCACTTCAAAGAAAAATGGAAGACTGCTTTCAGAGGCTGTTTTTTTTTTTAAAGTGGGGATAAAAGTTGATTATTTGAAAATTGTACTGATTCAACAGCTATGAATAATAGCCAATTAAAATTAATTATTCTAATTAATTGCTGCTAATCAAAAGACTTCAATTATATATATTATATATGTTCACATATATAATATATATGTTCGTTTGTTACTTTTGCAAAGGGTAAGTCTTTTGTATATAAGCATAAAGTTTGCATTGTCTCAACTGAACTTTGAAACTGACTAAACTACTTTCTAAGTTAGAACAGAACCACCAGGTGAGTGTGGTTTTCCAAAGGTGAGGAAGTTCAGTGTCTTAGGGGCTCTAGGCCTGTGCTCAAACGCCACAACTGAAAGCAACTTGGGGAGGAAAGGGTTTACTTCGAATATACTTCCACATCATAGCTCACTGTTGAAGGAAGTCAGGGTGGGAACTCACACAGGGCGGGAACCTGGAGGTAGGAAAGGATGTAGAGACCAGGAGGGAATGCTGCTCCTCATGGCTTGCTGCTCATGGCTTGCTCCTCATGCCTGGCTCAGTCTGCTTTCTTTTGTAGCACACAGGACCATCAGCCCAGGCTGTCCCCACCCACGGTGAGCTGAACCCTCCCATATCAATTGTCAGTCAAAAAAAAAAAAATCCAAAACACCGGCAATGTAGTGAGGACGTTTACTCAACTGAGGTTCCCTCTTTCACAAGGACTGTAGCTTGTGTCAAGGTGACAAAACCAGCTGCATAGCCATCATTAGTGGGGCACAGATAGGGAGAGCAGGTCAGAGGCAGCCTGCATTCCATGAGAACATGTCTTAAAGTTTGTATTTAAAAGGCACAGGGGTGTTTGAGAAATGGTACAGTCAGTAAAATGTTTGCCATACAAGTATGAAGATCTGGATTTCACTCCCAGCACCATGTAACACTTGTAATCGTACCTCTGAGGAGGCAGAGACAAGCCCTGGGGATCCTCATCCGGTCGGTTTAACGAACCCTGAGCTCCAGGTTCAATGAGAGAGTCTCTCAGAGAGTAAGGTGGGGAGCAACTAGGAAGGTACCCATGTCACATCTAACATATAAATGCACGTACATGAGCACATGTATGAACAAAATAGTCTTTAAAAAGGAAGAAAGGCGATGTCTTCAAACTCTGCTTTTTAATTTTAGTGCATATTTTTCTCTAACTCTTTGTAAGAAAAAAAGATACAAAAACTATGCAACTATTTAAATAATATTTGCCAAGAATAATCTGGGATATGGGAAATATGCTCACATATTATGCTTTATAAACCCAGGTTTCCAAACTGTTTAAAGTATTTTTTCAAAGCAAATTAATGATCAGGGCTGTTGGATGCAGTGGTGCAGAGAGAGAGAGAGAGAGAGAGAGAGAGAGAGAGAGAGAGAGAGAGAGAGAGAGAGAGAGAGAAAGAGAGAGAAAAGAGAGAGAAAAAGAGAAAGAGAGAGAGAGACAGAGAGAGAGAGGAGGGGGGAGGATTAGGGAACTCAAGGCTAGCCTGAGATTCTATCTCAAGAAGCCAGGAAAAAAAATATATGCATATGAAAGTAACTATCTCAATATTTTAACAGGTTTTCTATGATTGGTTTCATAACTGTTTTCTTCTTTATAACTTTAGAATTTAAACTTTTTCTATAAAACATTGTAATCATATGGTTTTATTATTTATTTAGTGTGTCTGGAGTTTAACTCAGGGTCTCACATATGCTAGGCAAGTATTTACCTAGTCACACACCCAGCCTACACAAGCACACATGTGCACACATACACACACACACACAACACATACACACATTACAATTTTTTTTTAAGACAAAGTCTCACTGTGTATTTAATTTTTACCTGAACTCTAGACTCTCCTGCCTCAGCCTTCCAGTCACTGGAATTAAAGATGTATGACTATGCCTGGTCCACCATTCATCCATATATAATTTTAAGAGAACTAGATATATTTAAAAAAAAAAATCACAGCACTAAAAGAATATACTTCTCTTTTTCATTGTATTAAGAGGATTTTTTTAAAAAGTGGTCTGAAGGATAGAACAAGCTCATCTCTCTGAATCATTGAAATCTGGAAAGCTCATAAATTAAACATCAAGTGGAGGCTCAGGGATGCCACCGTGGCACTCTCAGGGATGCCACCGTGGCACTCTCAGGGAGTTAGGTCCAAATTTTATTAAATTGACAGCAAAAACAGAGGGGGTGGGTGTAGCTCTCATGTATCTGTGTTCGCTATGATGTAGAATCTTCCTAGGAATTATGATTCACAATTATTGCTCTTGAACTGATACAGTAGAAAAAAAAGCCCACCAAAACTATTGAAATAATAATGAAGTGAATGCATATTATAATTTAGCAGTGGCTAATGTCAAGTAGAAATCAGTTTTTACTTCACAGTGGAAAACTACCCCAGTCATTTAGGAATATACATTAAAAGAAGTTTAAGTTAGGACAATGTTACCTTTCCCATCCCCACCAAAACCCAAAACTGAACCTGAGGCTACATAGTTATATTCAGTTATTAATTATTAAAAACAAATTTTTAAAAGCTCAATCCACAGGCAAACACCACTGTCCTGTCTCACTCTGAGGGTCACACAATCCTCGAGCACTCTTTCCCAGACTGTATCTTCCCTGGCAAACAATATCTCCTTTCATGATGCCAACCGATCATCCACACAGCTCCATTCCCCTAGCGTCTGTGCTCTTCAAAGCATGGAACCTTTCCAGAGCCAAACAAGGAGTATTCCAGGAAAGAGCAGGTAGAAAGTTCAGGAAAATGCCTAATAAAATTCCACTGCCTTTTCCCAAAACAGTTTTCAAGTCCCACAGCAGAACAGAAAAACAAGTGTGTTCTTCAATCACACTCCTCAGACAAAGACTTTCACTGACTCTTTCAGTAAGAACTCTGTCCCAGCATTATTTCATTACCACAGGAAAAACAAAACCCAACACCAATAACACAGACCCAATAATCCCCACCTGACCTAGCATATTATAAAGTGCCTACAGAAACAGCCAGTCTCGATAAACAATTCTACCTGCATTAAGTAGACAGGAGTTTGTGCAATGACGTCACAAAGAACAAAGAAAGATGCAACCACAGCAGTAGTCAGCCTAAGCAGAGAAGCGCAGCCTAGTGGGGGAAAGCTGGAGACAGTGAATGGGATCCCGATCTACTTATACAAACACGATGAAGAAAACAAACACACCTTTCATGTGGGCTGCCTAGAGAGGCAGCTTCCCTGGCCCTCCGACTTCCATCATTCTGCTCATGACCAGTCCAGGAAAGTAATATATGACTTTAGTAATGCTGCCTGGCCTTCATCCAAGTTAATGACTTCAACTGCTCCACATTAATAACAGAAGCCAGCCAGAGTGGATGCAGGGAGCAGGGAAGAGATGAAAGACCAGGGCAGCTCCTAAGAGGACAGCTACCTCTTGTTAAAGAGGCAGCCAAGGCCTGAGTGTTCGGAAGCAAGAGTTTCCTCCAATAAGCTATTTAGCTGCTAAAAAGCCTGCTGTCAGCCCGTGAGATTTTAAAGCCTGGTCCACACTGAGCTTGAACAACACAAAGGTCTTCACTGCACAACACGGTAGGCGTGTTCTCTGCACTCCACACAACTTAGAGGTTGCTGGACTGCCAATAGCCCAAACAGTAGATGCCATTAGCCTCCGTTTGCAGATCAGGAAAGTGAAGCACTAACAGGAGATACTCTTCAAGAGCACAGAGTTAGCGGATGCAAATGTAGGTTGTCTGGCTCCGAAGGCTATGGGAAGAGCCACTGTACCCCTTTCTCACAGAGTGAGTGCTTGAGGCTCACAGCTTAACCCTTATGAGGCTAGAGACATCGCAGGTGAGCTGCCCACAGAGAAAAAGGGCAAGAAGGTGACCTTTGCTAAGTGCCCATTTTGTGTCAGATACTGTCCTATTTTGCTTTCTATTGCTGTTATAAAGACCATGACCCAAAACAATTTTGGGAAGGAAAGCATTTGATTGGCTTATATATCTAATCACAGTCCATCCTAAGAGAAGTCAAGGCAAGACTTCCTAGAGCAACTCTGCTTACTGGTTTGCTCAGCTTGCTCATTTATACAGCCCATGACCACCTGCCCAGATGCGGCTCCACCCACAGTGAGCTACACTCTTCCACATCAATCCTTAATCAAGAAAATGCCTCAGAGACGTGCCTATAGGCCAATCTGATGGAGGCCTTTTCTCAGTTGAGGTTCCTTCTTCCCAAATAACCCTAGCTTGTGTCAAGTTGACAAAAACAACAACAAACCCATGGCACAGCCCTTTAGGGCTGGGGGCTGGGTGATGGTGGTGGATACACAGCTCAGCAGTTAAAAGTACTTCCTGTTCTCTCAGTGACACAAGTTCACTCTCTGGTACCCAGCACACCGCCTGAGAACTCCAACTCCTGGATACAGCACTCCCCTCTGCTTCCTAACGCGCGCCACACACATACACACACACACACACACACACACACACACACACGAACAACGGAAGCAGAAGAAATGATACATGCTGATGTCTATAACAGAACACAAGCACTCTGACGAAGATGCCCATCACATAACGGTCAAAAATAAGACTCTGGAGGAGTTGGGTACCTTTTTAAAATCATTGAGAGGTGGAGCAGTGTTCCTATCTCCACAGAAAGGTTAACCCTACAAAGGGGTGGTGCCCTCAGTCAACAGCTGAGTCAATCTCCATATTTTAATGGATACTTCTTTGGTTGTGGGCAGGGGCACAGGAGAGGGGAAATGTCCACCCACAAACTCCACTACAACACAAATAAACTCTCTAGCCCTATAGCATGCCTCCAAAGGGCTTCATGCTAAGCAGAGCTGTTCAGAGAATGTATTTCTGTCATAGAGGAGCCAAACCTCTATAAGTCATGGTGCATTTTACAGTAGACCTTTGTCAAAATGCTAAGAAGCGATTCATTTTTACAGTTTAACGGAACTGAGGATCCTGCTACAATGAAGGATGCCAAGGTTGAATTCTTCTGTAAAGGCTGCAGTTCTTTTATAATAATCTAACTTTCTCACTCATTGAACTCTCAGAAGCAGTGATAGTCTGCTTTAACAGATCTCTTAAGGTATAATATATAATCACCCAAATTACTTTCCATGAGCTCCCAAGGTGGGTTTCCCTTAAACTGAAGAATAGGCCACTCCACAGTCCCCCACTGCGTCTGTCTGCATCTCTATGGATTGCTAAATTACCTATCGTGACAGCATATAAATTAATCTGCATTTAACACCTTGGCTAAGACTATCTTGAATTTAAAAGAGTAAGCATCAAAAGCCTGATGATTATAATTATAAAAGCATAGCGAGACTGTGACTCACAGGTAAGAAGGCTTTGTGATTTAATCTTCTTATATTGTGGAGAGGAAGGCCAGGGACTAACAGTAAGAATGAGGGGTGAGAAAAGAGGCAGAGGGGGATAAGAGGGGAAGTATGTTCAAAATAGGTAGATGACAGACAGACAGATGATGATGATGACAGACAGGCAGACAGACAGATGATGATGACAGACAGGAAGGCAGGCAGACAGATGATAGATGATAGAGTATGCTACATTAACACATGGGATCAAGATAGATAAGAGTTAAGTAAATGATGCTTCCTAAGTCTTAACTAGAGTCAGTGAGAGAAACACTAGACCCATTGTAATGCTGTCCACACAGGGTTCTGAATACAAGCCCTCCGAGGTTAACACTAATGTAAACTATGAAGGAAAAGGAACCTGTCCTTCTTGACGCCTTATTTTTTTTATTAAAGTAAATACCCAATGGTCAGAAGAGCAGGTGAGAGCAGACCACCTCTGGTTCAATCTACTTAGCATCTTAACACCTACTTGTGTAAAGTTAGTGATAATCTTACAGTGGCCAGAAGGTGTGACAAGACCCTGATGTCCTGTGAAATGACTCAGGTTGGCAGGTGGGAGCCCCTTTTACTCCAAAACGAAAAAGGTGCCTTCTAGTCACTAAACACTGCTATTCTGTCTGCTCCTTGAATGGTAAAGTCTTGACACAAACATCCATACTTTAACAACTTCTAGGTAGCTGGGTGGTCTGCTCTTGCAGACAACCCAGGTTCTGGTCCCAGAACCCACACGGTGGCTCACAGTTGTCTCTAACTCCTCTTCTCACCTCCACCTTGGCACCAGGGTCTGGTACTGTGAAACTCTCTGAGGCCAGGCACCAGGTCAGAATGGCCAGAGCTCAGCCTGTGAGACGTGTGCAGCACCTGAAACTGGAGGTGATGGAGAAAGGCACTCGGGGCCGGGGATTTGATCCTTAAAAGCCACCTTTTCCAAGAAACAAGCTTCATTTGTGTTGTCTGAATTTTCAATTTTGACTCCTGAATGTAAAGTTGATGGCAAGTTACCACTGACCTGTTTGGATGAACATACCGCTGGCCTGCACAACATATATTAAGAGATAGTGGGTTAAATAAACTCCTAGGGCCTGCCAGCTTCACCATGGCACAAGATGTCCTGTTTCTATGGAGTGCTCTACTTCACATTCTAACCGACTGACTGCAAAGTTAGGGATCTCTTGATTATATGAGCTAAAAATAAGCACACTGACACCTTTCTCCGCCATTCCTTCACATTTTCTTTTAAACATCTGCAGACATACACAGAGCCTGTGTTCAGAGGGCAGAATGTACAGCACAAAAAGCCGAGCATTTCAGTGTAACACAAGAACCTTCACAAAACTCCCACATACTAAGATGGGAGATTACAATAAGAAGTGGGAAAGTCCCCTCTGCCCTGAGGCTGTGCCAAGGCATCTGACACGGTCCTGTCTGCCAGGACTCTGCAGTTATTCAACCCAGAAACCACCCCCTCCCCTTTTTGGTTAAATCAGCATAGATACTGCAATGTTTCAAAAAGTTCCAAGTAGCATTTCTTGCAGGAATAATTAACTTCTTGATGTTTGCCAAAACATTTGTTCTGAGAAAAATGTCTCCCTGCTAAGAGGTTTCAGATAACGAAGTGCAGAGAGGCAGCCTTGACAGTTATTAATTTTGAACAAGTAAATCGCCAATATACATAGTCAAAAGTTTGTTCCAGGGAAATTATATCAAGGTTAATATTTAAAAGAGGTTAGGAGAAGCAAGAACAGAGAAAACTCAAAGCTTGATTGAGCCAATGAAGCAACGAGAACATGAGGAGAGATTCAGCTCACAAAGCCTCCTTCTTAGTTATATAGAAACATGTATCCACAACTTTTTAGAAACATTTTTGTTATATCTAGGTGTGACTTTCTAGGGTCTACATGAAACCAAACAAAAGAAACAAGAACCATCTAAATAAAGCACGGAGCACCAAGGGCCATGAAAGGGCATGTCAGTGGGATTTTACCTCAGAAATAGGTGGATGACTCCAGGGCACAGCACCCTGCCATGTTCTTCTGTGATCTCACTAGAGAAAGGTTCTCCAAACAGAATCTTTGAAAAGACAGAGTAAGAATAATAGATAGAGATCAAAGCAGAAAGAGCTGACACGCAAGAGAGACTCCGAATTGCCTCATGTCAGTTCCAAAGCATCCCCCACTGCCCACCCTCTGTAAGTTCTGATGGAAAAACAACATAAACCCATTTAAAAGCTGTTTGTAATCAGAAAGTACAAAGTGTGAGAACCAAATTCTCTGGGTTATTGAGATGAGTCTTAAAATAACCACAAGCAGCTAATATTTAATTTGGTGTTCTCTTCATGTGAGGAAACCTACCTAGTAAGACACAAAACACCCCTTATAAAAAACATAACAACCCACGGTAGGAGTCACACACACCAGCTTCTACAATGAGCCTCATTGCAGTTTTCAAGAGAGAAAAATCAAGTTGGTTTTTTGGCAGAGGCCAAGGGGAGGCAAATCATTGTCTCTTTCTTGACATGAGTACTTAAATCTCTCTCAAGAAGCTAGGGTACAGCTCTACAGGCCTACGCCAGAAGTCAGGTTCCAGTGAGTCCACTGAGTTGCCCAGTTCATTAGAACTTGGGAAATGTTTACTCTGTATCTTGCGTTTAAAGAATAATAGGTCTAGACACTAGTTTTCCTGGGATGTTAATAAGTCCATATAAGCTTCTTACAGCTGGTGAGACAGCTCAGCATGTAAGGGTGCTTTACCAACAAGCCTGCTGACCTGAGTTTGATCCTTGGAACCCACATGGTGGAGATGAGAATCAGCTCCTTCAAGCTGTCCTCTGACCTCTACACATATGCCATGATTCCCATGCATCCGCTAGGGCCACAATAAATACATACATAAATAAATAAATATAAAAATGTTTAAAATAAAACAAGTTCATCTTTTATAAATAAACCTGAACCAAATAATCATACACTTCCAACCCAGTTTTAACACACACACACACACACACACACACACACACACACCACATACACATTCCCTTTTTTTTCTTTCTAATATTTACTAATTCAAAGCTGGGCCAGGGAGGAGTGCCCAGAGCCAATAGGTTATATAGTTAGTTCTCAGTCCCTTGCAAAGCTGAACTTCTATCATTTGCTGGCAGCCCTGCTCAGCATTTACCAGAGAGCTTATGGCTATTTTGCCCCCAAGGGACATTTGGCAATGGCTGGAGACAGTTTTGGATGTTACGGCTTTTTTTGAGGGGTGGGGAGCACAGTGTCCAATGATTAGAGACCAAATATACAACTAAGTACACATCCTACAGCACAGACATCCCGACAACAGTCTCAAGGCCAAAATGGCAGCCATGCCAAGGCCAACACCCACTGCACAGTAAAGGAAGGGAAACTAATATTCAAGAGCCGGAGGCCATTCACCGCATCTTCTATTCTGAGACAGCAGCAAAGGGAAGCAGAAAGCAAGAAAGCTCAGAATCAGAGCCTCCTCTCAAAGCCCCATCACTTGATGATCCGTGCTGGGAGCCATGGTAATAAGTGGTTATTCTTGCCTTGCAGGGGACACCAACTAGCAAAGGAGACAAAGTCACCTTCAAGCCACCAGGACAGCAAGGGTATGAAGTAGGCAGGAGCCTTACAGAAATCCACAGGCTCTTTTTAAAGGGAATCTAAATGGAATTTAATCTTAGTTAGGGTGTTTTCATCAGTGGATTTTATTTTTTAAATTAATTTCTTTTATACACATGAGTTTTGTCTGCATGTATATCTGTGTTCCATTTGTGTCTGGTGCCCACAGAGGCCAGAAGTCACAGACAGCTATGCACTGCCATGTAGGTGCTGGGAACTGAACCCAGGTCCTTTGAAAGAGCAGCCAGCGATGTTAACCTCTAAGCCATCTCTGTGTCAGCTGAAAATCATTTCCAGCTAAGAGACAGACGTAGGACACCTGGTGTAAAGTCCGAGGACTTCACACAGGTGATGAACCTTTGCCTTTTCTTCAGGACACACAAAAATTGTTAAGTAGTTTCTTTACTTTAAATGTAGCAAAAAAAAAAAAAAAAAAAAAAAAAAAACCAAACAAACAAACAAACAAAGTAAAACCAACAACAACAAAACAAAAAACAAAAAGTACTGATCCTCTGCTCAGTAGAAGAACCACCCTCAGTGGACTTTTGTATTAGGCAAGAGATGGCTCTAATAACTCTCCTCTGAAAGTTACATTGTCAGTCAGCCACACATAGTGAGGCACATCTGTAACTGAGGCAGTTCAAAGCCAGCCTCAACTACGTAGTGAGCTTAAGGTTAGCCTGAGCTATATGGGCCTCCCTCTCAAACGGAAGAAAGAAAGTCACAATTAGTCACAGTCATTTAAGCAGAGTTAGTATGTGATATAAGTCAGGTGGTAGTGGCACATGCCTTTAATGCCATTACTCAGGAGGCAGAGGCAGGTGGATCTCTGTGACTTCCAGGTCAGCCTGGTCTACAGAGAGAGGTCCAGGATTGACAGGGCTACAGAGAGAAACCCTGTCTTGGAAAACATAACAAACAAAACAAACATTTCAGTCACATTACTTATTTGTGTGTGTGTGGGCACAGACGCGATGGCACTTGTGCGGAGGTCCAAGGACTGCTCATGGAAATCAGTTATCTTTCCCTATCATGTAGGTCCCAGGGGTTGAACCGATGTGAGAACAACATAGACTTCTACAGAGCTCATAAGTTAAGAACTAAACCAAACCCGGTCCCTAGTGCTTTGGCAGATAACTAAGACTGAACTCAAGAAGGAGTGTGGTTCCCAAGTGGAGGCCAGATGAACTGGACAGAGTCCAACGGCAACCAATGGAGCAGCAGGGCCCGGGGCAGAATCTAGTCTTCCACTTTCTTTTCAGGTTTACCAGAAGCAAGAGGAAAATACCAGAAGAAAGGGTGGCGTCCGAAGACAAGTGACTTAGCTTCCATATCTACCTAACTATTCCAGATAAGGATCAAGTTAGAGAAGAGTTAAAACAGGCTACTTTAAATTGTGACCATGTCCCATCTTTAGGGACCAAGAAGCCACTGCAGTCCATGCTTGGATAAAATGAGACTGTGGATGACAGAGTCAAGAGTGTTCACGGTTAACTGCCATGCCATCTTGGAAAAGATTCTTTTTTTTTCAGTTGTTGTTTGTGGTTTTTAAACCGATTTACTTACTTTTATTT
Source organism: Mastomys natalensis (assembly GCA_021653895.1). NCBI lineage: Eukaryota > Metazoa > Chordata > Mammalia > Rodentia > Muridae > Mastomys > Mastomys natalensis. The sequence goes on along the minus strand of JAJTUV010000421.1, from coordinate 591,970 downwards.
TATGCATGTGTTTGCCTGCATGTATGTCTGTGCATCACATGCTTACTTGTTGCCCACAGAAGAGGGTGTTGGATCCCCTGGAGCATGAGTTACAATTGTTTCTGTGTGCCACCATGTGGCAAGCCAGCAAGTGTTCTTAGCCACAGAGCTACCTGTCCAGCTCCCTGCAATGCCATCTTAAAAGAAAAATCACTTAGAGACTGGGAACAACTTGGTACTATTTCACCATTTCATGAAACAATTGAATTAATCATTTAGTTTGAGAATGTGCTTATCAGTTCTGCAGATGACAAAGTTAGATGAGAAACAATATTCAAAGGATCTCAGGCTGCAAATAAGGAGCAGTTAAGAACACTGACTGCTCTTCCTAAGGACTCCAGTTCAATTCCAGCACCCACTCAACAGCTCACTAAGTTTGTTAACTGTCATAACCATATGTAACTCCAGTTCCAGGAGATATGACACACTCTTCTGGTACCAAGCACATACATGAAGCACATACATACATAAAAGCTAAACACACACACACACACAACATAAACAAAGAAATTAAAAAAAAAAAAAGGAACCTGACAGAAAATAAAGCGTGGATAGCAATGAACTCATACTTTAAGAGAGAGAGATAGGTGACTACGTTGGACACATGAATAAACTGTACAGACAGAAAACACCAGGGAAGTGGCTTAGCAATGCTTTGACACCGAGAATCAACCAGAACATTCTTTTATTTTTATTCTTTTATCGGTACTTCAATCTTCAACTGCCTTACTAAACAAAAGACACAAACAAAAACCTAGCTCAAGGAAAGAAAGTCAAAAGGCATTACCCAAGAAGAAACCACACTTGAAGACACCAGGTGCATCCTGGGAGCAGCAATTTAAGAGGGGATATTAATTATCCACAAAAGACTCCCACAATTGAGGGCTGAAATCATGCTGTGTGAGCAACTTGACCTAAATGACAAGGCTGAGCCCAGAACCAGGGATATGGTGGCTTTCTTCACCGATTTAAAGGCTGCAATGGAGAGGCCTTCTAAACACAGGCTAGTTTGTTGCTGTCTGTCCCAAATGTACAGCACTCCCAGGCTTGCTTGACAGGAAGGAAGCAAGCACGACCTCTTGGCGCTCATCCCCAGGGTAATGACACAGCCCAGGCTGGGCTTCTTGGCAACTGTATCATCTGGTTGAGCCATAAGGAATTGAAACCTAATTTAAAGCACAGTTTTCTTGTGACCAGGGTTAACTGCTCTTTGTCTCTGCTGTTAGCACCAACAGACAGCATGTTTTATATTCACTAGCTCCATGTCAGTCATTACCCTCAGAGATGCCTCTGTCTGACACTGGGCACCAAGAACAAGTCATGCCCATACTAGCTGCTCAGTAAGTATGAGCTGAGTCAATGGATGACTGTTAAAGAACTAACAAGGAAGCTGTATGGATAGAAAAGACAAAGGCAAGACGGTAGCTTTGTCTTGTAAGAGTTCCAAAAAAAAAACGGGAGAGAGACAGGTGGCCAGGTGAGATGGCTCCAGGACAAAGGTGCTTGCTGACAAGGCTGACAACCTGAATTGGAAGAAAGGACTGCCTCCCACACGACATTTTCTGACCTCCACAGGAGTACCGTGGACCGCACACTGTAGCACATGCCACCCTCCCCTGCACCAAAAACAAACGACACATTTAATAAAACAAGAAGTTACAGCAAACAGATGCCAATGCAGAGAAAACTTTCCTGCAGGTAGACATGGCCTTTGGAGCCCAAGCTTGTACCTAACCCTCAGCTGAATATACTAAGCTGAATGTTAAGCACATACAATTTTAGGATACTTGACAGGGTGACTTCACATATCTTTGAGGTAACGAACCCTCACACAGAGTTCCGTGACGTCACATGGAAGATATCTGTGCTAGACAGTTTGCACCTTCCCACCAGCACACACCACATCGAGTCCTTCGATGCTCCCTGACAAGGTACCTGTTAGATGGGATCTGCCTGGAGGTGAGGAAAGGGAGCTAAGGTGATGCGGGTGGCTCCTAGCAAACATCTTCTTATGGTCTCAAGGTCTGGCTGTAAAGAGGTCCTGCAGAGCAGCCCTCTCTACGGCCACCTTCACTGTCCAAGCTTCAAACCATCACAACCAACATCTACTCCAAGGACATCAGAGCTCAAGAACCTTGGCAACAGCTCGAGGGAAAACAAAAACTATGAGAACCCCAAGAGTCAAGTTTCTCCCCTCTTCCCAAATGAGCAGTGGTCCTGCCCATGCGTTCCTCTTCTGGAAACCAATTTCTCTTCTCAGAAAGCAATTTAACACTAAAATATGAGATGCTTTGCATGCTGACAGGAGCCCATAGCTTTCTTGGTTTCTTCAAAAGTAGAGCAAATCATCTTATTTTCCTCAAAAAAAAAGCAAAAACAAAACAAAAACAAAAAAAAACAACCCAAAAACCCTGTGGATATAACTACAAAATACTAGCTAGCATACAAGCAGGTTGTCCTCTCTTGCACTTGAAAACTACAAGTGAAGACTACAACGTGCATAGAGTGTAGAATGCAAAAGTGAGAAACCTTTAAGAGTTTAACATTGATTGTGCCCACTTCAACCTGGTCAAGGGGCAAAGAGACACCTTGGTGGTGGTGCCATTCTTATATCAGGGGGGCAAGGCAGACAGCAGTCCTTTGTTAATCCTAGCTTGGTGCGTGGCTTGGTTGTCAAAGCTGCCATATGCCTAGGACTCATTAAAATAAAATAAAATCCAGGCAACACAGCTTGGGAAGAGGAAGACAGAGACCTGTGGACTGTCATGCCACCCACAGACCTGCCCTCCAGCACACAGCACAGGAAGGCCACAGACATGTGCTTGCCATCACACCATGCAACACGGATGGAGGACGCGCCCAGGGGCCCATCAGCTGTGTGTTCAGCCTGCAGCAGGAGCCACCACAGTGTGTGAGTATGTGGTGGTCGGATGGGAGAGGAAGAAGTGGAAGAGCTTGAGCATTGTGAAGAGAGATGGAACTGAAGACTCCAGGCCTGTCGTGAGTGGCCAGCTGTTACCTGGGGCCATGGTGAGGTCCCAGCCTGAACTGCCACTGAGGGCCATGTCTGAGTTCACGCCTATGCAGCAGCAGGGGTCGGTGTCAATGTCCACAGTTCATATTACCACTAGAGAACTTGGAGATGTCCCTGATCGAGGCAGTCACTGTCCCTACGCCTTGGCAGTTGCAGCAGTCAGGAGAGCAGGCCGTACATTCTGCCTGGGCAGTGAAGTAGGGCTGGATGTGGTTACGGGGACCACGTGGATATCCAGGGGATGCTAATAACTGGCCCTGACCTCACTGGGTGCACTACTCTGGAAAACACACCCTGTGCCTCAACTAGACAGCACAGGAGAGCTGGTCCTGGCACTGTGTGTGTGCGCGCCTGCTCTAAGAGCAGGAATATGGGAGAGCTGACCCCATCACTCATCTGCCATGGGATGGCACTGGCGTAGAGGTGATGCCCCTGCTCCTTGCCACCTCTAGCAATCAAGAAAGTCTCATAAGCTTGGAAGAGTTCGTGCTGCATACCACCAGCTGCAGCACTCAGGAGAGTGGGCCCTGCACCTTGTCTGGACAGCACAGCAGAGCTGACCCTGATGGCAGCAAGCACAGGTGAGCCAGCCTCAAGGGCTAGCACATGGGAGAGCTGGCTTGACCACTCATCTGCTGTGAGTTGGTATGGGGGCGGGGATGATGCCTTGCCCCTCTTGCCTCTGACTGCCTGCAGCAGTTGGCAAAGATGGCCCTGGGGTGATGAGGGAGGCAGAGTTGGCCCTGCCCCTTGCTGGCTGCAGCACAGCAGTGTTGGCCCTGGTTGTGTGTGTGTGTGTTTGTGTGTGTGTGTGTTTGTGTGTGCATGCGCATGTGTGCTGGGGGAGCTGGGGAAGGTGAGGAGCCTACAAGCCCAAGGACAGAGTAAGGAAGAGTTGGCCCCACTGCTCCTATTCTGTGAGGTGGCGGGGCTGATACCCTCCCTACTTTGTCCCTCCCCACCTGTAACAATCAGAATTGGCTCCGAGGCCATGAGAGCAGGTGAGCTGTCCCTGACCTCACCAGTTGCAGCTCTCTGGCAAGCAGGCCGTACACTCTGCCTGGGCAGCACAGCAGGACCTGGTTGAGGGGGCGTGGGTGAACCAGTCTGAGGATGTGAGAGCAGGAGAGCTGGCCCAGGCCCTCAAGGTTATAGCACTTGGGAGAATGGCCCTGAACCTTGACTGGGCAGCATAGTAGAGCTGGCTCTGGAGGTGTGGCTGTAGGTGAGTGGTAGCCTAGCCAGAGCTTGCTCTAGTGATGCAGATAACAGAGAGACAATGTGTGCTGACCGGCTCAGCTACCACCCAGGCCCAGTCCAGGGCTCTGAACTGGCCTACCCCCAAATCTGTATCATCTGTGGAAAGTTAGGAGGCATGAAAGGGCCAGTCCTCCTGTTCCTAAGCTGCAGGATCTCCATGACACGGGGCAACCACAGGATAACCGGGAGGAGGCCCGATGAGGACCCAGCACTGATGATGTCACAGAAGCCACAGATCTCAAACCAGATCAATGACTCATCGCTATGAACATTTGCAAGTGAAGATGTGTGGACAGAGGGGTACACTGTGACACACTGTGACATACTACAGCTTCAATAAGGTGTGTGTGTGTGTGTGTGTGTGTGTGTGTGTGTGTTGAGGGGAGGTTGCAAAGATAAAGGGCAGATATGATGTGTCGGGGAGATTAGTGGGACTGGGACGCATGATATGAAACTCACAGAGAATAAATAGAAGTTAAAAAAAAAAAGACTGACCGCCCTAAAAAACACACCCAGAGCTGGAGAGATGGCTCAGTGGTTAAAAGCACTGACTGCTCTTCCAGATGTCCTGAGTTCAATTCCCAGCAACTACATGGTGGCTCACAACCATCTGTAATGGGATCTAGTGCCCTCTTCTGGCTTGCAGGTGTACATGCAAAAGAGAGAGAGAAAGAGAGAGAGAGAGACAGAGAGACACAGAGAGAGACACAGAGAGAGAGAGACAGAGAGAGAGATATGATTTAATGATTTTCAAAAGTTGTTAGGAGATAGTAATTGGGTAAAACCTCATCTTAAGCTTACTTAAGGAGAACTTGAACCTCTGTTTGACACCCTCAAGGGGGATGCAAATCCTAATTCCCCTTGACAATTAACTGATGAGGGACAGATAGCTTTGCAGAAGGTGGAAGAAGCTATTAGTCAATACCAGATACATTACAGCCGGGCAGTGGTGGTGCACGCCTTTAATTTCGGCACTTGGGAGGCAGAGGCAGGTGGATTTCTGAGTTCGAGGCCAGCCTGGTCTACAGAGTGAGTTCTAGGACAGCCAGGGGTATACAGAGAAACCCTGTCTCGAAAAACCAAAAAAAAAAAGAAAAAAGAATCCAGAAAGAAAAATGAATTTGCTGTCTTTTAAGTCCCTATATCAAGTTCACACTGGACATTAAAAGATAAATGATAAATTAACAAAGTTAACAGGCAGATTAACACGTGGATGAATGTTTTCAGTGTAAGACTAACACCCTCCCCATAAGGCTGGCGTGTATGGCGGTGCCCCACCCACCGTACATGTCTCTGCTGCCATAAGAAAAAGACTAGCAATTTGCAGATGTCAGTGTTGGTTAATAATCTTAATTTTCTAAATCCAGTTGTTGATTTTCTTTCCCATCAATGAAACTATTACTTAGCTGTTATGTGCCAGTTATGAAACAAAACGCATCTACAGCTGTGGAGGGCTCAGCCAATGAAGTGCCTGCAACACAAGCATGCGGGCCTGAGTTCCATCTCCAGCGCCTTCATGACAGACAAGTGTCTGCCTTTAACGAAGTGATTCAGGAACGCTCAGCCTCACCAAAGCAGGTTACTGCACACAACTGATGGATTGTTCTCTCCCTCCAACAGAGCTAATCTCTCATGAGTCAAGTTTCAACTTCTCATAACTATGGGAACTAGATCCAAAGACCAAGTTTCACATTAAAAGAAGCTGCTCTGATGCTGGATGAGAAATCCACATGGCAACAAATACGTAGTTTATCAGTAGTTATTGTAGAGAAGTAAAATTGCTCTAATACGGAGCTGCGTGCATGAGTGAGCACAAGAACACGGCGGTGTAAATAAGAACACACAACTGCTGCAAAGCAGGCAGGCACGGGAAATCACAGAAAGCAAACACGTATGCAGGCTCAACACTCACAGACGCTGACCACTGAATGAGGGAAACCTAACTTGGAAATAGTGTCTGCTTCTCTGCAGGTTCTGGGAAGAAGCAGGCAAATCTACCTGTCAGTAACAATCATGCTATCTGAGTTACAGGCTTTATTTAACATAAACGATGTTAACCAGTAAGGGTCTGGTGCTTAGAGATATGATCCTCAACACTAGGAGGAGGAAGAAGAAAAGGAGGAGGAGGAAGAAGGAGGAGAAGGAAGAGGAGGAGGAGGAGCAGGAGGAGGAGGAGAGTGTGGGGGGAGATCAGATGGAATAAAATAAAGTTACATTTCATAAACTAAAAATAAAAAATAAAAAAGTGAATTTGCTTCAGGGAATCTTAAGTATATTTTGCAAATACCAGTAGAGCTTTCTCCATAAAAACACAGATGCCACATCCCAGCTCCAGAGATGCCCAGGGAAGAAGGATTCACGGGTAACTGACCTTGAGAAGCCCAAGCCTCTGAGATACTGAAGAGATACTCTGCTGTGTGCGTGAGTGAGTGTATGCATGTGATGGTAACACAGAAAGAACACAACAGCTGCAAAAAGTACACAGACTAAAAGAAAACATAAAGAAAGAACATTTATTTTTCAATAAATGTTCCTTCAATCCCAGCTCTCAGAAGTCAGAGGCAGGAGAATCTTTGTGAGTTAGAGGTCAGCCTGGTCTACAAGGAGAGTTCCAGGACAGTAAGGACTGTTACACAGAGAAGCCTGACTCAAAACACCAAACAGACACCAGCCAAAAGTGAATATTCATAACACACATATATTATCCTTACGGAAGATAGATTTTTTTCTTCCTTTCCTTATTTATTTATATTATTTTATTTCATTTTTTTTTTTTTTTTTTGGTTTTGTTTTTTGAGACATGGTTTGTCTGTGTAGCCCTGGCTGTCCTGGCACTCACTTTTAGACCAGGCTGGTCTCAGACTCAAAGATCCGCCTGCCTTGCTTCCCCGGTGCTGGGATTAAAGGTGTGTACCATAACCATCTGGCATCACATAGACTTTGAAAGTCAAAGTATCTGGACTTTGAGTCTTTATCATGTTACTTTTATATTATTTTCTTGATGTGCCATTATTCTTTTTATGATTAAAAAAAAAGACAGAACACAAACCCACGGTGTGGGTCAACAAGACGGCTCAGTGACCTTAAGCACCCAAGCCTCACAACTGCGCTTGATTACCAGGACCCACAGGGTGGACAGACAGAACGGACTCTAAAAAGTGATTTCTGACCTGTGTGTCTGCAAGCATACACATGTACACACACACACACCCATATGCATGCACATACATGCACACACTCATACACATTCACACTCATGCACATACACACAATATACATACACGTACACACACACACACACACACACACACACACACACACAAAGTAAGTAAAATACAACAAGATAAATTAGGAAGGCTAAAGCACTTCAAAGTTAATAATTGGTTGCGCCCCAAAATACAGTGAAAGGAAATAAAACTGCATCATACTGTTTGCTTCTAGGTTTTGCGTTGTGACAGCAGGAACGTTTTCAGGTCTTGAAAGGGTGACACTGCCATTGGCTACTTGAGAATGTCACTGTGCTTTTGTCCACTGTGACTAAAAATAAATTTGGTAACAGAACCATGTAAGTCAAGGAAGACAGGCAAATGGAAAGCAGTTCCAAAGCCACAGAATCACTGCATCACATCTGGAAACGACCTTCTAGGCTGAGTTCAAGTCTTCTTTAAGTGAAAGCTGATTCTGACCTCTGCGGGGTATAGTCTTTCTTATTCATGTGTGAACCCCTCATACACCATCATCCAGCATGTGCTAGGCACACGACAAATACACTTGACATACATCCACGGTTGCTGGATGAAGGAGAATCATTTTTAATGTAATAATTTATATTCTCAGAAGACTTCTTTTGCTCTGGTCCTTCAGCAAAGAAACAGTCCATTGTTCATTTATACAAAAAGTGGTTAACAAGCTGAACAGGAGATATGAGATAGAAGTCCCCACTGACTGAGAAGTTCTCACACAGGGCTTGGATGCAATGGGTTCATCAGAACTCAGAATGCATGTTCCCATAGAAACAATGTCTGCCATGGCTTGCTGCTTCAACCAGCAGCTGAGAGACACTAGACACCACACACACACACACATGCTGATGCAGAAACTACTCAGAGCCCCAGCGTGGGAACCACCTCAAATGCTCTCCAAAAGACTTCTTCAAGTCAGAGTCTAGGGATGCATGGGCAAGGACAGAGAGAAACGGCTGGCTCCATCTCCCCTTCTGATCCTTGCTCACTCAAGATACATTGATAGATAGACAGACAGACAGACAGGCAGGCAGATTTACTTATTTGTTTGTTTATTGGTGTTGTTGGAGAAAGAGGAGCCCAGGGCCTCACAGATAGAGAACTACCTCACACAGGTTCTATCACAGAGTTAACTCCTTAGCCCTACATTTTGAGTGCCTCCTATATGTCCCACCCCTTGCTAGACACGATTCCTTTTTTTTTTTTTTTCCTTTTTTCTCTTTCTAAAGATTTATTTATTTATTATTTATTTATTTATTTATTTATTTATTTACTGTGTGTGAGTACATTACCTGCATGTACACCTGCATGCCAGAAGAGGGCATCAGAACACATTACAGACGGTTGTGAACTACCATGTGGTTGCTGGGAATTGAACTCAGGACCTCTGGAGGAGCATCTAGTGCTCTTAACCGCTGAGCCATTTCTCTAGACATGGTTTCTAATAGGGGAAAACAAACAAAACAAACAAGCAACCCTGAGAGGGTTAGAAACAAGAGGGCTGAGACCAGAGGGGTAGCAGAGCAGAAATCAGAAAAGCCAGTGGCTGGGTCCCTCTTCTCCATTTGTGTCCATCCCCACCAGGGTGAAGGGAAACGGAGAACAGAAACAGATCAGCAAAAGTAGACACGGGGAGATTTTATTTCGAGTCCCTTCCCTTCTTCCATCTCTTTGAACAGATCTTCATGACAAGGAGCATGGGAAAGTACTTATCCACACAGATGTGGGGTGGGGTGGAGGACAAGCAGACACTTAAGCTGCTTGCTGGATTTGAGGAAGGGCTCCTCTGACCCCAGAACAATGGAAAGAAGCTGGAACTCATAGGTTGAGGCTGTCCGAAAAGCAAGAAGAAAGTAGCACACCTACTCAGCCCAGCTGAGAAAGACACCACTCTAGGTATTTAACCTTGCGGTTACCAAGTATGCTCCATTGTAGATCCAACTGCACCCATGGTTTTTATGAATATGCTCCTTCTTTTCTGCACTATGATGGTATCTTGGTATTTTCCTGGGTGTGTCTATGTGTGGGTTGGTAGCTGGTTCTAGGTTCAAGTCCCTTCCACAAATGCCAGAGTATTTGCATAAAACCTACCCACATTCTCTCGAACTGCTTAAAGCATCTACATGTTCATTCTAGTAACTACTGTTAGCATTCTGTCAAACTCCACCTCCACAGTTACCAGGCAACAGCCAGGTATGCCCCTCCCCACAGCTATCTGGCAACAGCCAGGTAGCCCTGCCCACTATTATAAAAAGGGGCTGTCTGGCCCCTCCTCGCTCTCTTGCTCCTGTGACCCAAGCCTGCAGGTCATATCTGACCCTTTCCTCTCCCCTCCCCCCTCCACGTGGTCATGGCCGGCCACACCTCCATCTCTCTCTGCTCTCCCCTCTGCCCTAAATAAACTTCTCCTCGTGGAACCTCTGCGCATTTTTTTTTTAAATAACAACAATACGTGTAAATATTCTATAAAGTACTAGAGCCTGTGCTTATATAGCATACTGAAATGTTTTCCCAGTATTTTTTACCTATGATTATTCGAATCTAAGAAATACAGAAGCCACGGGACAAGTATTTTCATCCCATGCCCAAGCACTGTACAATTCCATTCAGAAGGATGATTACAATACTCTAGCTAGCCACATTTGTATTTTTTTTTTACTATTTTTTTTTTTTTTTTTTTTTTTTAGTTTTCTGTTTATGGGTGTTTCACCTTCATGTCTGTATGTATACCAAGTACATGGCTGGTGGCCCTGAAAGCCTGCAGAGGGCTGGAGTTACAGACGACTGTGAGCTGCTATGTGGATGCTGGGAACCAAACCTTGTTCTCTGGAAGAGCCATCCATGGCCCAGCCCAGAAGCCACATTTAAATTACCTCACCCTTTGGGAAGTGAATTGCAATGATCTTGCAGGGTAACATCAGGAAAAGAGACAAAGCAGAGGTCAGTCAGACTGGATAGAAGTTATCATGAGACCTGGCCAATCAGAAGGGAGGTGGCAGAGAGTAGCCTCAGAGTGTAAGAGACCAGTTCTTCTTCTTCTTTTTTTTTTTTTTTTTTTTTTTTAGTATAGAATAGTTTATTCAGGGAATGGGAGCCAGGAGGGTAGAGGAGAGAGAGAGAGGGAAAGAGAGAGAGAGGGAGGGTAGAGGAGTAGAGAAGTAGAGGCCAGCCATGAGCACGGGAAGAGAGGGGGAAGGGGGAAGGGGCGAGGGGACAAAGAGAAGCAAGAGGCAAGAGAGAGCAAGCAATCAAGAGTGAGACCAGTTATTCTTATAGGAGGGCTGCCTGAAGCAACAGGTGCAGCCCCAGCCGGGGGCTTGGGAAAACCCCGAAGAGGACTCAAGAGATTCAGCCCCGAGGCCAAAGGGGAGGGAAAGCAGCCACACTGAAAAACAACCAAAGCCCAGAAGCACAAAACTGCACCTGTCCCCAGAACAGGGTAGGCTTCTTCTTTCTCTCTCTAAGATCGCTGTACCTCTAGGCTGATTTAGACAGAGAAGGTAGGCAGAGACTACAACTGCAAATTACACAACCTCAGCGTAACTTCCTGCTCAGCCAGTTCACCCCCCCTTCTCTGGAGCACCTGGCCGGGATCCATCTTCCTACTAAACGTGTGCTCTGGCTCCGGCAGAGGTTCCCATTCTGGCTCTTCCGGCTGGCCTCCTGCCAAGTTAGAGACACTCTTGATAGTCCCTCCTTCTCTAAGGTGCTCCTGAGCCTGCTGGGTTCGCTCCTCTCCTGGGAACAGATGGATTCCTCCTATAAAATCTCCTCTAGATCCAAAGCATAGGGACTCTTTGACCCTGTGACTCCAGAGCCTACAGTGCTGGCCCCTGTCACTTTCTGTGGACATCTTTCAAGTGAGGAAAAAAAAGATAAATCACGACTAAGGGACATCATGCAGAAGACACCTGGAAAGAGCTCTAAGTCAAGGAGGTTCTCTGTTCTCCTCTAAAGGATTTCTGTGAGGAGAAACTGGCTCAAAGGCCAGAATAAGCGTTATGAGTAGTCACGTGTCTTTGAATCTGTCACCACATTCCAGCTGTGTAGGCTGGGGACCCGTTCTGAGCGTCAGTTTCCTTCTGTGTGAAGAAGGGAGCAATGGGGCCAAACAACAACAACAGCCACCTGGCCTCTCTGGAGGGCTTGCCAGTGGGGAGTCACTGGGCAGCTCTGCACTACCCTAGAGCTACAGGTCTCAAGAAAGTGAACAGGCCAAGGTGCAGCTGGTGCTGAGAGTATCCATTCAGGCCCGTCACTGGACCTTTCGAGTTCTAGCAGGTACAGTCTGGGAGCGATACAGCTTGTACCCTCAAATAGGGGCCCACTGGAGCTCCAGGATTACACAAGAGTGTGAGGACAAACATTCCACCAAGAGAAAGTGGGAGGGGCTGAGAGGCACAGGAAAGCCACCACAGAAGACCACTAGGCCCACCGTGTTTCCCACCCCACATTGAAATAAACCTCTGTCTGAGATCCCCACACCCAAGTCCTGCAGCTGCCAAGCACATAATAGCTCTTCACTAAACTGAATATCTACTTTAGTGTTTGTGGATGCTATTGTGGGAATACTGAAAACTATTGGTTTTAGTACATTTTTCTCAATAGACATTTTATATTTTTCCTGTTGTGTGTGGTGGTGGGTAGGTGGGGGGTGTATGGGGTGGGTAAAGATCAGAGACAACTTGTAGGAGGTAGTTCTCTCCTTCTGCCATGTGAGTTCAAGGGTCTGAACTCAGCCCCTTGGCTTCAAAAGCCCTTCACTTCCTGGTCAGTCTCCCTGGTCCCAGACAGTCCTGTTTGGTTACGGCATTTGCACGAGCGGAGCTCATCTTTATTTTTTTCTACTTGCCACCACATGTCACATGTAACGGAGACATGATTTCCAACACATGCTGCCAAGATGGCACATGTGATAACTGATTCTTTTATGTTACCCAATGTCTGAAATCTCCTTCCTGTGTCAGAAAATCCTTAACACCACAAAACTGAAAATCTCAGATAATCATTTTCTCGTGGAGCCTGTAAGCCAGTGGGTCTGAACCTTCCTCATACTGTGACTCTTAATTACGGTTCCTCATGCTGTGGTGACACCCCCGCCCCACACACACATTATCTTCATTGCTACTTCATAACTGTAAATTTGCTACTGTTATGAATCATAAGGTAAATACTTTTGGAGATAGAGGTTTGCCAAAAGGGTCGCAACCCACAGGCTTTGAACCGCTGCTCTAACCTAAATCTAACCTAGGCATGAGACCCGCTACACTGGCTTCACTCAGCAAACCCAGCCCAGCTTCTGAATCAGCTCAAGGAGCAAGAAGGAGGCCCCAGCCATGGGCTGCTGAGTCCCAGAAAGTCGATGAGCTACCTAATACCTGCCCTCCAGAAAGGAAGGACTTGAGGGAAGGAGGGACGGGAGAGAGAGAGACAGACAAGAGAGAGTGTGAGAGTGAGAGCAAGAGAGAGAGAGAAGAGAGTGAGCGAGAACATGAGAGAGAGCAAGAGGGAGACACCCCCCTTTCTGGTTAAAGCAGAGATTTCTGTTGCTTATAGCTGCAACTCTTAACTGATATGGCACATCAGGTAACAATTTACTGTTTTGGTCAAAGCCACCGTTAAGTTTTTAGAGCAAACACATGCAATGAGTCTTACAGTCTGTAAGCTGCTGAGCAAGCACGTATTGGCATTTCTGAATCATTTCTTCAAATGAATGAAAGGATAAATATTAGTACCATAGTGTTCTGTTGTTGTCGTTTTGGGTTTGTTTTTGTTTTTTGAAGACAGGGTGTCTCATGTAGCCTGGCTGTCCTGAAGGTTAGCACTGTAGACCAGGCTAGCCTTGAACTCAGAGATTCACGTGCCTCCTGGTGCTGGGATTAAAGGCTTGCACTACCCTGCCCGGCCTTACTGCAGTGTTTTAATGGTGATAATCTGTGACATGGGTCAGTCTGAGAGGAGGATGCATGCAGAGTTGGAAGTTCATCTGGAACTAAACTCCAAATTCATAGCTAGCCTGGGCTACAAAAGACAAAAAGACCCTGTAGCAAAAAGAACCAAAAACTTAAAAAAAAAAAAGGGGGGATTTTTTTTTTTTTATAATCAATCGGGTAGAGAGACGCAATATCACTCTTTCCTTAAAAATAAGAGGTGGCTCAGTATGAGTGCTTGCTATTCTTGCTGAGTTCAGTTCCCAGCACCTACATTGACCTGCAACCTGAGTTCTGGGAAGATCAATGACCTCTCCTGACCTCAGCACACGTGTGGCAGACAGTCATGTCTCACATGAATACACACATACACATTCAATTGGTTTGTTTTTTTTTTTAAAAAAAAAAAGCATTCTTGTGTTTGACAGCTCTCTCTCTCTCTCTCTCTCACTCACCACCTACATCACACACACACACACACACACACAGACACACACAGACAAACAGACCTCAAAAAAAAAAACAAAACCAGACTTGATCCAGGGGTTTACCCATGGCCGTCTACCGTACAGCTACATGTCCAGTCCCGAAGCTAAAGCCTCTTTTCCTGGTTGACACCACGATGCTACTCCACTGAGCTGTCCATGAGGAGCTGAAGTTCGTGGTGACCTTGTGGAAAACAGGAGCAAGAGCCAGAAGCTTCGCTGGAGCTCAGACTCGCTCTGAGTTGGAAAGTGTGCTCTGCCTCACCTACAACTGACAGACACTCTCGGTCTAGTCACTGTAGATAGTGTTTGTCTCCTAAGTGACGTTAACCAAACTGTGTAAAAGTCTACAGTAAATTTTCCTTTGGGTTTATTACCAGTACATTTACCAGTGCACTTTTTAAGTCTTTTCAGGAAGACACACGTTGCTACAAAAGTCACATGATAAACAAAACTTTGGCCCATGAAACAAATTCCTCTGAAAGCAAGCATCAGGATTCTGAGAAGTAGCAACTTGCAAGCAAACTTTTTTTTTTTTTTTTAGCACGAGGGAGGGAGAGGGTTTGGGGAAGGGACTTACAGGAAAAGGAGTTCCCATTGCCAGCTATCCCTCACGCTCTTGATGCTGAAGCTACTTTATAAATGTCCAAGGAGGACGCCTTACGACAACCCTCATCTTATCTTCCACTTCGACCTCTGTCTGTTACCTACCAACAAGCGACCACTGTATGAATGGAGGTTCTCCAATCCTCAGGTCATGAACACAAAAAGACCACAGTGGGGCCAGGAAGGACGCCTCAGTGGAGAAAGGCATTTTCCACTAGGCCTGAACAACTGAGTTCAATCTTTGGAACCCTCATATGGAAGGAAAAGACTGACTCCCACAAATTATCCTGACCTCCATATGCATGCCAGCCAACATACATACATACACACACACACACACACACACACACACACACACACAAATAGGTGTAAAAATTACACACACAGGAAACTTTCAAAGAGTAATAAAAAGTAGTAAAAAGTAGCCATGTGTGCTGCTTCATGCCTTAATCCCAGGCAGATCTCTGAGTTCGAGGCCAGCCTAGTCTATAGAGAGAGTTCCAGGACAGCCAGGACTACACAGAGAAACTTGTCTCAAGAAGGAAAAAAGAGAAAGAAAAAGTAGCTTCTCAATCTCAAATAATAAAACCAAATTTAAAACAGAAAAACGCTTTTTAAAAAAAACAGAATCAGAAAAAAAACGCAAACGGTTTGCAAAATATTTCAATTCCAGAGCTAATTTTTTTAAAAAAGATAAAGTATTCATAGAGTTATCACGTTCTCAGTATTAAGAGTAGGACAGAGTAGGAAACCTCCTTGCACAAAGGTCTGCTCTGTCTGCAAGCCAGACCTACAGTTAGATCATCAGTACAAAGCCACACAGTTTTGGCATCTTCCTCTTCTCTCCAATCATCCAACACCACTGCTGCTAAGCAGTCAGGCAGGTTACAACCTGTCTGACCTACAGAAATGAGATACTCTTTTTAGGGTATTTCAAACTAAGAGTGACTCATTGGAGGTGGGCGTGGGGTTACAGGTTGTTGCTAAATTGAGATCTTCTAAGAGTTCCCTGGTCTCTGACCAGAAAGTGAACCAGAGCGGGTGTCAGCATCCGACTTCCACTCTGCATCTAGAGAGGTGATCTTATGGACGAGACTGGAAAACACTGGCAAGGCACAAAGCCCTACAGAGAGCTTAGAGACTCACCCATCAGTCAAGTCACGTCCCTCATGAAGTTAACAGGGAGACAGTGTTGTTCTGAGAAACCCGGAAGTAACCCTACAACTGAGGGAACACAGTGCCACACAGAAGTAGTCCTCACCAAATCCTCTCCCACACAGCAGGTCCCATCCAGCCTTCCTGTTTTCTCAGTGGGCACCGGCTGCTGCTGCTCATGAGGTAGCAGAGTTAGGTCTCTGCTGTTAGCCACTGGCATCTGTAGTATCAGACATGATACACTGCATGTCTCATGTGGAAGGCGTGGTCATTGGTTCAGGCTTTCTTTACTACGGGTTCTTCCTGTAACTCAGGTAAAAAGGGAAACTGACCCAAGAGGCAGCCCCTGGGTCCTGGGCCACAGTGTCCTTCGGTGAGTAAGTCAGTCTTCAAGCACTGTTTAACTTCTAATACCATTCAAAATGTTATCGCATATTTACTTAGCTCTGCAGTTTATAACAAACCCACCAAACAGGACGAGCTAGTCTGAATTATACAATCTACCATGGAGCCAGCTCCTCGTGGGGCAGACAAGTCAGAACGAGGGCTGGGAGAGTTAAAGCTCAAGGCTCCTGAGGGCAGCCTCTGCAGAGTCACTGTTGTTGTGGAAGTGCTTTTACCCCCAAAACAGGGAGAGCCCAAACATCAGTAAAAAGGCCATATGTGTCCCCACAAATATCAAGGTAGCTGCTGTGAGCCGACAACATGCTCGTAAGAAAGCAACAACAGAAAGCATTTAGCTTCGCCTGTGATATCTGACGCAGTCCTAAATAAGTCTTACTGGGGTCTGATAAAGGTAATGAATTCTGAAGAGATTTTTCAGTAATTAGTCATCATCCCGTCTCCCCCCACCCCACCCACTCCCAGCCCCCTGCCTCCCAGAGCATGCTATCAGCTTGAACACAGGCAGGGAGCCAGCGCTGTTTTATGACCTGAATAAACTGTTTTAGTTTCATGCATGTACTTGTTGAAGAGATTTTTTACATCTACCACCTTCATGGGTGTTGGAGAGGAAGCAAAGCAGTGAAACTCTACGCTTCATAAATATCCCTGTGCAAACCAAGGTGAAGAACTCCGCAAATAAAATAACATTCTATACCAAGAGGACAAAGACTTTCGGAAATACTGAAAGGTGCTCACCAACAACACACACTGCTTCATGGAGACTCACAGTGATTTTTGGTTTGTTGTGTTTTTTTCTTTTGTTGTTGTTTGTAACAGTTATAAAGGAACTGGGGAAAAGGAAAAACCAAAGTTATGTTTCCCCTCTTAAATGTAAATGGCGGCCATATAAACATATGAATTACAGGCAGTATGACAAAACTACAAGTCAGACACTGAGCTCAGACAAGAGCCCAACATACAATAACCCCGATGTAGAACCGTGAAAGTGTACTGGATAAAAGAGGACTGCAATATGAGTACATATGGCCCATTAAAATATCCATTAAAAATGCTGGGCTTCCGCTGCAGTGGCTGACATCTGTAACCCCAGCATCTGGGAAAGTGAGGTGGAAGGAGGAATGCCAGAGTTTGAGGCTAACCTGGGCTACTAGGAATGCTGTCGGCCTTGGACACAGTTTTCCAACTTCAAATTCCACAGTTTTCATTTATAGGGCCAGAATTATTCTCTGGATGCTCAATTGTAAATGGAATTTGGGGGAGGGGCAGGTGATGGGGTTTCTGTAGCCAAGGCTAACTTTAAACTCCCTATATAGCTGAGGATAACCCCAAACTTTTGGGTCATTATAACACACACACAACACACATACACACACACACACACAACACACACACACACACACACACACCACACACACACACAAATACATACAACCTCCCAGAAGAAGGTCTTCCTCCCAGAAAAAGCTTCAAACCCAATGGACAAAGGTCTGCTTACCAAATATCTCCTATGATACTTTTTAAAAATTAAATTAAAAATCTGGGTGTGGTACTTGACATCTGTAATCCCAGCACTTGGGAGGAGACAGAACAGGTGGATCACTCAAAGGCTCAAGTCTGGCCTGCTCTACATAATGAATTCCAAGCCGGGCCCAGCTAGAGAGTGACACCCCATCTTAAAAAAAAAAAAAAAAAAGTGGTAGAAATAGAAGATCCAAATTTACACAAAATTAAAACAAAACCAGAAAGAGGCCATTGGGAAAGTGAGGGCAACAGTCTAACAGAGGAGTGTTCTAAAATCTTTCTCTTCCAAGAACAAAAAGAAAACCGACTGCAGGCTCACATCTCCACAGTCCTCTCAGAAACTCCCACTGCTGCCTGGCAGGTTTCCAAATGCCTGGCAAAGCTGGCACACATTCCAATACAGTTATTCAAAATATGTTAATAAGGCTAGCCCAGGGCCTACAGCACACAGGGGCCCCTCCTTCACTCTGTGGGAAGTGAACCTGTGCAGGTTAAAACAGGCTTGCCCAGCACTGGCTAAGAGAGAAGGCTGAGGCTGGCTGGAGAGCGGCCAGTTTAAGACAAGCATAGGAGGGGACAGCGCAGGGTTTTCTGGGAATAAGTCATTGGCCCTCATTCTTCACTCTATTCATATAAAAAAGGCTCATTAATAATTTACATTCTTTGAAATTATCCTAAAGATTTCAGGCCTCTGACAAGGACTGTAAGCTTTTAAAATAACTTCCAGTGGTATGGGTTGCACTGTACAAATAAAGAAATAGAAGTAGAGGTTACCCACTGTATAGGTAATGCCAGGACTATCCCTCTAACAGTGATACGCACCTTCCACACTATCTCCTGAACCCCACAAGTCTGTCTTTTTGGGACACAGTGACATCACAAAACAACTAGTCACTTAGCTCAATTTGTCTGAATTCAAAAACTCAGACTGCCCTAAAATTGCCAATCTCCCTTTTCCCTGCCTCCCCAGAAAAACATTTGCTTTCTTGTCTGAACAGACATTCCAGTCATAGCCCACATTTCAGAGCTGAAGTTATGCAGTTTCATTTGCAGCTAAACTAAAAAACACTGGTGGAAGGAAGGAAGGAAGGAAGGAAGGAAGGAAGAAGGAAGGAAGGAAGGAAGGAAGGAAGAAAGGAAGGACACACAGAGTGAAGGAGGGAGAGGGAGGGAAGAAAGTTTCACTACTGTTCTCAGGTTTGAAAGCAGTCCCTTGTCAGACTTTATTCATGAGCCAAGGTCTTCAGTTTCAAAAGCTGACGTGAAGGTGGTGGAAGGTATGAGCAGGATTGCTCACCACTCCAAGGTGACTCACTCTCATATGCTCAGGATTAAACACAGCTCTGAAATCAGGAAGAAATTTTTCCTCGGGGCCATGAAAGGTATGTGGGATTTCCAGAAGTATACAACAATAAGATCATCTGCATAGGTCAGCTGTGCAAAATCACACGTAAAATTATCTTCTTCCTGCTGTAAGAGTGGGAGTACCATAGAGGTACACGCCTTCGTGAGGTGTCGAGCCCCTCGGGTTTGCAATGCATTGCTACTGGAGGCTGGCTGGAGATGCCACGGATGAGCTGAGAACAAGGAGCACTAACTCTGTGAACTACCAAATGGCCGAAGAGCCATGGTGACTCATGCCTGCAAGCCCAGCCTGGGAGAGGGGGTAGGGAGAAAGTAAACATCAATAAACCAAGTCTATCTCAACTGCTGAGACTTGAGGCCTGGGCTACAGGAGGCCCTGTATCAAAATAAAGCACAAATGGTTTTTAACCACATTTAACAAATTAAAAAGGCAACCTGGGTGAATGTATGATATTGCCACTGCTTTTCAAGGCCCCTAAAAGGCTGGCTCTTTTTAAAAAGATTAGCAGTGTCCAGTTTCTTAGGAGGAAGACTTTGTAGGCTGGGAGGAGCCTCAGGCTGTCCAAGAAGCAGTCTGTCTGGAAGCTGAATTCGAATTCTAGTCTAACTGCTTGAACAAGTTTGTTTTTAGAGTATTTCTTAGGCTTCCGTTTCCGATAACCCTCATTTTTTTCTCATTAATAGGAAGAAGACTGGAAGTAGGGGAAAGACTCAGTGGGAAGTGCTTGTCCTGAAAGGCAAGGCCCAAGAAAGAAGGGTGGGGAGAAAGCTGGACATAGTGGTCTACAATTACAACCCTAGCATTTTGGAGGATCTACCTGGAGTCAAGGAGACTCCGCAGGAAGTTGGGAGGCCAATCTCACAACAGTTCAAACTTTCCCCTCAGAAAGATGTTGCTATGGTGATACATGCCTACCACCACACCAAGAAACATCTGCCAAAGGACGCGCACAAGTCTGAGTGTATTGGTTTGGTGGTTTTGCCTCCCAGCCCCATGCTCCCAGGAATAAGACTCAGACTCAAAATACATTTACAATATTACAAACTACAAATACCTTGGACATATAGCTAGGCTCTTCTCTAACTAGCTCATAACTTAACCCATTTATTTTAACCTACAGTCTGCCATGTGGCTGGTTACCTGTGCTCAGGTACCATGCGTCCGCCTCCTCCTATCTTCCCGGCGATTCTCCTGCCTGTCATTATCCCAGAATCCTTTATGCGTCCCAGACGTCCCACCTCCCAAATTCCTTCCTGCCTAAGCTATAGGTCATCAGATGTCTTACTGACAGCTGTCACATCCATACAGACACAAGACATTCAATATCTTAGGTCTATTTGATTTGCATAGAGTGTCCAGTGCCAGCCAGGGCTACCCAGTGAGACCCTGTCTCAAAGGAAAACACAAAAAGGGTAAGAACAATATAATTTTTCTCCGTTAAAATAAGAAAAACAGCCCGTCATCCGTGCGTGCGTCCGTGCGTCCGTGCATGCGTCAGTGCGTGCGCGCGTGTGCATGTGCACGCATGCGCACAGGTGTCATTCCGCGGTCATCCTCCATTTTGTTTTCAAGACCGCAATTCTCCAAGGCCAGCAAGCCCTAGGGAGCCATCAGCCTGTCACTTCCGTGTTGGGATTACAAGATGCACCACCATAGGCAGCCTTTATACACGGGTCCTCTTGCCCGTAAGATTCTTTCCTGACAGCACGATCACCTGGTCAGTGCACGCACTTCTTACCTTTCTCCGATCTCTCTTAAATGTTTCAATAAACACCTCAGAGTTAGAAAACATGTGGTTTAAAAAAAAATCAGTTCATGTACACTGAATTCATGTACACTTTAGGAATGGACCAGCAACACGACAAACTCTGATTTCAGTTAAACTCTGATGCAAATGGGCAGATGGATAAACAACCAAATAAAGTAATAACCTTGAAGCAAAATAAAAAGTTTCTTGGTTATAGATTTTTCAAAGGTTTAAATATACTGGGAATATTAAGATTATTAGGTCACTAAACCAGGCACAGTGGAGCACACCTTTAATCCCAGCACTAGGGAAACAGAAACAGATCTTTTTTGAATTCAAGGCCAGCCTGGTCTATAGATACCCAGGCTAGCCAAGGCTGCACAGTGAGATCATAGTTCTGTCTCAAAATTAATAATATTATTACCAAAAATCAAATATCAACATAGTATATTAATCTATGCACATATTCTATTTAAATAGGTAGTTATAAAACCATAAATATATAATAAATACAAATAGTTAGACAATAAGTCTAATTAAAAAAAACATTTCCCCATGGGCTATATAAAATCCTGTCTGAAGGGAGAATGGGGGAGCTGGGAGGGGGACTTAGGGGATAGAGTAGGCCTGGGGGTGGGGTTATTTTCCTTTAGTAGCTTATAATGTCATTGTCAATAAATCTACTAACTTAATGTCTTATAACTTTTTTTAATGTGCTACACCCCCAAAAGAAGACTGTGAGTGGCAACACTTTCAGTTTATAGGCATTTTTAAGTTGTACTTGGATGATTTCCTGATTAGCACCCCCCACATCCCCGACAGAGACACTAAGACTCGTTTCCTGTCAACATAAGGGGATCACTGGAAACTTCCACCTCTTGGTTAAATATATATGGAATGGAATAGGCTCCAAAAACTAAACCAGGAATATTAAGGCCAGTAAGAAGCATCTAACAAAAAGAAGGAGAAGCAGCAGCAGCAGCAGCAGCAGCAGCAGCAGCAGCAGCATCTAACAAGCATAGGAGAACTGCAGCGCCAAACAGCAAGGGCATGAGATCACCTGGAAAAAGAAACACTCCTGTATTTGGTCTTCAGTGCCTAGAGCAGAGTGGCAGCCATGAAGAGCGCATTCTTCGGTTGCTAGCATCAGTGGGAGAAGCTCTATGTCACCACCAGCACACCGCCATAACCCTCCTGTTCGCTTCAGCAGCTACGGATCTACTAACCCAACTCACTTGGGCTCGGAGCAGTACACGGGTGTGGCCTCCACGTCCCATAATGACAATAATGATCCTTAACACTTACAAAGCAGATACAAAGATGCTCAGAGATATTGTAGGCAGATGGGCGGGGTCCTTAGGAAGATAGAGTACTCCTGAGTAAATAAGCCATGGAGAAAGGGGGCAGGGGGGTGGAAAGTAGAAAAATGAGGGAAGACGGACGGGCAATGTAGTCAGCACAACTCTAAGGCCTAAGAGTTCTAAGGAACACAGTAAGCAGAAAAGCAAAGGTGTTGGTGCCAAGATGGACGGTTTAATAAAGGTGGGTGACATCCATCACATTATACATATCTCCCAAACCAGTATTAATATTTGTAGCCAGTATCTCTCTGTGAGTTAACTGAACAGAACATTAACATTCTCTGAAGGAAATCCTGTAACAGCAACAACAAAAACCGGCTTTCCACACGAAGAAGGAGTTCATTAGGACACGGGGGTAAATGGCTTCAGTCCTCTGTGAGGGTTAAACAGTCATTCTTGCCTAGTCCACTTCCGGAATGATTTCCTATAATAGACCGTGTCTCTTGGCGCTCATTCTTGAGTGTGGACTTTGGATTCTACACACACGCACGCACGCACATACACACATACACATACATACACACACGCACACACACACATACACACAGGCATACACACACACATGCGCGCACACATACATACATACATACATACATACATACACACACACACACACACACATATATATATATATAAAGTTGAAAAATAGGAGGTCTGACTTCTGTTGTTAGGTACAACCAGTTTGGTGCAGCTAACTGAACCAATCAATCTGAAAGAAAAAAGAAGTACAAGCCAGTTGTCCTGTCTTCAACAGGCAGGGGAAAAGGTATTTGAATTTTGAACTATTCCAGGAAATCTGACTTTAATAATATGCTTTCAGATCCTATAACCAGAATAACCAGAACTCATGAAGAAGAACTAATCCTCCTTCATCTCTCCTCTTCAACTCTAAGCCATCCACAAAGTTTGGATCCTCTTCGGAATGGATTCACATTCTTGTCTAATGAGTGTCAACTTAATTCCTTCTTTGACTCAACATCTTTTGAGGTCTTAGCAATGCTTAGGACTTTTTAATTCTAACTATTCTGAATATTCTCTTTTATTTTTGTCATCTAAGCACATCCTTTAGGAGGGATAAGCTGATGTCAATCACAGTGAGAAAACAGCAAAAAAAATGAACTGAAACAAAAGAGGCAAAAGTAAGCACCAGTATTTCCAAGGATCCTCTGTCCCCCACCCCCACCCCCATCTCCAAGGAACAAAAAGAAAAGAAAAACGAAGTGGAACGTTCTGGGCACTGATTCAGTTTCCCCACTCCAATGTAAATAATATTTGCCTTTACTAGATTTTTCTTTCTTCTTTTTCCCCTTTTCACCAAGATCAGTATTTCCCCAACTATTGTCTGAGGTCCACCTACATCAAACAATCAGGGTTGTTCAGATTTTTAATGTGGGATTCTAGGGCTGGGGCGGGGACGCAGTTGTAAGATGATCGCTATGGGGTACCTGTCCAGAACCCCAGTAGCCACATTTTTAAAAAAACACAAAAAACAAAAAAGCCAGGTATGGCAGTAACATCAGTAATTTTAATGCAGCGGGAATTCCAGTCGGTCTAGACAATTAGTGTGTTTCCGGTTAGTGAGAGATCCTGCCTCAAATAAACAAACAAACAAAGTGGAGAGCAACTGAAGACATTGGCATAGACCGTTCTCCCCCATGGTACACCTATATGCACACACACAAATATGTATATCCACACACCCACAGAGATACACAAAATATATCAGTACATGTGTTATTTGTCTGTGTGTGTGTGTATATATATATATATATATATATATATGTGTGTATATATATATATATATATATATATATATATATATATGTATAATGTCTGTGTATAATCACATGTGTGATTAGCAGATACCCTGGAGCTGAGCCACAGGAAACAAAACCCTCGTCTGTCTTCTGGAAGAGCAGCAAGTACTCCTTGCGGCCCGGCCATTGGCTCTTTTGTTTTTTAAAAGTTTCTGGACTTTTACCTATGCTCGCTAAGTCATCAGAGAGGAAAAGGGAATGAAGCAAGCCTTCGCTTTAGGAGTGACCCAGGTGATGTCATAACCTGGATGTCTGGGGACCACTCTCTCAAATCCTTCATTTATCCTAACCTAAAGGACAACAAGCTCCCCACCAAGTCCTGGTGAGGTGTCCCATCACACTGAGAGCAGCAGGAGCAGGTCTCTTCATCGTCCATTTGCAATACGGGTGGAAGACGTGAGTGAGCCTGGCGGGCAGAGCACGCGCCCAGCATGGGAGTCAGCACAAATGCAGACTGGTCAGCCCGGCTCGATGGGGACTGCCAATTACAGCAGCCAGACCTGCAAGAGGGCTTGATTACATGTAATTTATAAAAAGCAAACACGCTGGGCAGCTTATGAACAATGAACGGTGATCTGCCAACCAAGAGGTCATAAAAAGCATGGATAAACTCATGAATAAAAGCATGACTCAGCACCCCCACCCCCAAACAATGGGCTGCGCTCTAGCTGGGAGAGAGAGGCAAAACTAGTATTTGGGTTATGATTCTTCTTTGGAGAGGGGTTCTGCCTACCAAATAAAGCCTTTGCAGCCTGCAGTATTCAAAAATCAGCCTCTTAAGTGACTGTTCTTCTCAACTTGACCAGAGTAAAGAAATGCTTTGACTACAGGACACAACAGGACTCAGCATCTGAGGGGCAGCTTCCAGTTGAATCACAGGGAGATAAAGCCAACAGAGAGCAAAGTGGAAGAACAAGACCTAATGAGGGCTTCTCTACACAGGGCAGCTCACCATGCTGAGAGTATTGGATGGGGGTCTGGAGGGCAAGCAATGGCTTGTGACAGTAGGACTGGACTGTGCAACCCAGGAGCTTCAGTCCTGATTCTACTCAATGCTGCAAGAGAAATCTGTCTTCAGACACAGCCAAACGTCCCCTGTGGTGGGCAAAACAGGCATCCCAGCCCAACACAAATCTATGTCAAAATGTCTCAAGAAATGTGCCTGTTAGTAAGCCAGCTCAGGGAATCATGTTGAAATCATAAACTTCTCAATGATTTTATATAAGGTAGTAAATATATGTGTTTTAAGTCTATCAGTCTAATTTTCTGAGACTTGTTCTATTTCCAGGGACTACACAATGACATTTTAGGATTATTCTCTGAGCCACCTGGGTGATTACACATGTCAGGTAACTGAAAAACTGAGTGGTCTTCTTGCCTTTGTCCTGATCCATCGGGTGACATATGCTGTTGACTATCAGCAAAGTATTTTTGTTCATTCAATATCAGGGTACCTACCATACACAGAAGAAACAGTGTTTGGTGACTGTGATACTTTAACAAATTGATCTCAGATTATATTTATATTGCAAAATACGATTCTGCTTTCTCCCTTTACATCTGTATGTGTGTGTATACGCTCACACAATTTTCCAATTTTCAAGAGTCAGTTCTCCCTACCCATCACACTGACGTCTTCAGCCTTTAGGCAAGTACCTTTACCTAATTTTTCACTTTCTGTGTGTTTTTGTTTTGTTGGCAACGGCTTTCACTAGGCATCCCGGGACCAGTCTAGAACTTGTTCTGTAGTCCCCCACTGCTCTTGACTGTGACATCATCCTGCCTCAGCTTCCCAAAAGTTGAGATTAGGGACATGTGTCACCATATATTTTACATTTTATATCCAAGGGGATCCCACTAGAGAAGGAGCATCTGGAGCTCACAGAAGTCACAGCATGCTACCCACCCATACCACACAGTCCTAAATGAACAGCTGCACCGAAGTAAACACAACCAAGAGTAGTCAGTTTTACACTAACAACACAACAGTCTTGCACACTGTGTCTGTGCTGGTGATGGAGACCAGGGATGGCTGTCAGAGAGAAGAAGAAGCAAAAATTAGTCTCATTGTCGAGATAGAAAAATAAGGCCAAGACTTCCGGGAGGGGGCTACAACCCAGAATGACAGGTCTTGGGGACAACTGGGAACATGAAAGTCCAGCAAAACTGAGGTAGACGCTGGCTCAGGAATGTGGCACTATGTCTCCTGGACAGATGTGCTAGTGCCACATGACAACTAAGCCTGCTGAGCCAAGGGGAAAGGACAGCAGAGCCAACGTCAGTTCATGGGGGATGACACCATTAGATTTCCGTTTCAGAAAAGCTGTCTGGCTCCCTTCACGAAGAGATCTTTGCAAGGCTGTACTGAGAGGCCAGTGGGTAGTTCAGCACTGTCCACTTGAGGGTGCAACAGGGAGACCAAGTCTGAAGGGTGAAATGCTAGCACAGGCCCTTGACACTTCTGTAGAGCATCTAAGTAGCTAAACTCATAAGACTGGGCGGAGAGAAGCCTCTGATTATCAGTATAAAACTGGAAGGCATTTATTTAACTATGCATCAAGACTTATAGACAAGTTTTACAGGTCAGAAATCATACAAGTTATAACACTTGCAAGTTTCTAAAGTTCTTAAGAACCTGAGAGCTCAGAACCTTTTGTTTTGTTTAACATTATTATGTCTTATGCTACACTGTGAGCAGGAGAAGGTGGCCAAAGTCTGTTCTCTTCTTCAGCTATGTGGGTTCTGGGGATCAAACTTGGATCATCACGCTTGCTGGCAGAAGTCTTTCTTTAGAGCCAATCCAGCAGACCCACCTGAGCACAGGACTTTTATTAAACTTTCAAGGAGTATACAATCTCACAATGGATGAAAGCCAGACTGGAGCACGTACAGATTCCAGGAATTAAGCAGACTACAAACCTGTGTCCCTCAATATACCCAAGGATTTCATGGAATAACTACATAGTACATCCCCAAATGTGGTAACAAGGGGTTCCATGGTAGAAGTTAGTGGACATGGTTCTGACTGGTGAGAGTGCCAGCAGCCACAGCTACATTACCAACTCAAGGGTAGCCAGAAAAGGGAAGGATTTAACCAGGTTCTCTAGTCCTGCTCCCACTTTTGAAAGTGTCCCTAATTAAACTCTGAAGAAACGTTCCCTTACAAAGCCTTCCTGAATTCCCGAATCAATTCCTTTTTGCTGAGTTCTGTGAGTGCACCTCATCCTCGTCCCAGGATGAGTCACCACGGACTGTGAGTGTGAGCACTGGAGTGTGAGCACACCCCATGTCCTCCACCAACATACAACCTCTTGAAAGTGATAGCAATGTCCCTTGGCCTCTTCTTTTGAGTTTTTCACTGTGCCTTGCTTACACTCAGCACTCACTGGGTGACTAAATGATGTGCCCTGAGCCATGACACATCTGACCCTGGTGGGACAGCTGGTTATGTCATACGACCTTGGACAAATTGATTAGCCTCCCTGGGGCTCTTTTTCATTCCCTGTAAAATGAGGAGGTTGGACCCTTCTCCACCAGTGGGGAAGAGATGGGACAATTGGAAAAAAGAATATCCAATAGTAAATGTTTTTGCTGTGCAATTCAAAGGCAGAGTAAATGAGAAGCCAGAGGGCACTAAACACACTGAGAGGAAAGAACCAGAAAGCTAAGGAGGCATTGTACAAGGTGATTTAGAATTTTGGGCTCAAAAGTCTACAGCTATTTGGTTATACTGTTCAAGAGATTGCACAAAGTCCTATACTATGTTTTAGACAAAGTGTAGATACCTTCGGGATATCATATCCTGCCACAAACACAGGAGAATAATAAATGAAGCAATGAGTGAAATAAATACACTTTTTACTGTGCATTCTGTGGGCCATTATGAAAACCATCTGAAAACTACACTGGAGCACAAGGCTTGCTGCTCTTGTTTGGAGCACTGTACACTGATAAGTTTGACCCTTCACAAGCTTGTTACAGAACAAGAAACAAGGATACTACTCCCTAAAATCTGTTTGATTCTGGCCCTTTTCTAGGGGGCAAATGACCTACAAATCCCATAATAGTAGCACTAGATCGAACTGCCTTCGCCAGTACTTAGTACTCTCTGTCACTTTCTCTAGACACTTCAAACCATTTAAACCAGAAATTATCAGAGGGAACTTGTCAGATCCATTATAACTTCCGAGGGTGGAGGTTCAAATAACACCTCCCTAACTGAACAAGGCCATCATTCCTCACTAAGCCCCACACCACCATCAGAACTCAAATTATGGAAGGTGGCATCTTCCCAAGTATTTCTCATCCTAAACTGAAATGCTAAAGTGCTTGTGGATTGTGAATCAAGTGGCATTTTACCAACCAGCAGAAGTTAAGTCTTGGCTACTAGACTCTAGCCAGAGTACCAACAGGGAGGCTGAGCTATGGACTAGAGTTGCTAATTCTTTAATCTGGTAGTCACCTCTGGGCGGAGTCCTGCTAGTCAGAAGTAGCCCAGCCACATTTCCCAGTGCACCAGTCACTAAAGGCTGTATACCAGGAAGGATGAAACAAGCTGCCTACCGAGTAAAACTACCAGTACTACTCCAGTGCTGGCCACCTTACGGTAGTGATGCAAGTTAAGAGCAGAGGCCTGAAGACTCCAGCAACAGGGACAGACTTACTTTTCTCTGACAGAAACAATTTTACAGCAACGGGCAAGCCAAAGCATTAAATACAACAGAAACCACAACAAAAATAAACTAAGCTATCAAAAATCCCTAGTGCCATAGCATACTATCAGAGAAAACAGGCCTCCTAACTAAAACGATAGTTACCTGGAGAGGTGGCTCAACACCTAAGACCGCTTACTGCTCTTCAGGGTCCCAGGTTCCATTCCCAGCACCTATACGGCGGGTGATTCACAGCTCTTAGGACTCCAGTACCAGGCGATCTGATTGCTTTTTCTGGACTCCACCGATGTGCACTAGGCATACATGTATCGGTGGCACAGATAAGCAGTTCTAGCAAACACTCATCCGTGTAAAACTAAATAAGTCTAAAGAATTCTTAAAGAAATAAAATTCCATTTATCTGCTTATTTCATGTAGTGATCTAATGCTAAGTCAAATTCAATTTAATCTAGGGTCATGAGAGTAAGTACTAAAGCCTTATTTGCTTTTTGGTATTTTCCCCAGAGGTCAGGCCTCTCTCCTAACAGACAATGGAGCTGCCGTTGTTTGTTTCCACGTACTCTATACTCTTGAGAAGACCAGACGACCGCATCAAGTTGGACTTAAGCTATGAGTCAAAGCAAAAGAAAATAAATAAAAGAGAGGAAGGAAACACACTTAATAGTATAGTTTAAGCAAAGTTTAGTATTTTTCTTCCTTTAAAAAAATGATGGGGATTTTTAAATTGAAAAGAAATGTTTAGACTTTAGTATATTGTTTTAAATTCAAAAAACAATGTGGTAATTTGGTCCTTACCTCCCTTTTAGGATGTTGGGGTTTTTTGTTTTGTTTTGTTTTATGAATAGGCACATATCTAGGGCAAGGAGGAATTCAAAGCAAGAAGCTAGGACAGAGAGAGTGAGAGAAAAGAGGAGAAGAACGTGAGGAAAAACCGTTAGTAAATGCAGCGTTCTTTCCAGAGCAGAAAAGTGAAAGATAACTCTGTTTAGAAGAATGACAAACATTTCTGGAAAACATGCCAAGGCAAGAAAAGGACAACTTAAACAGTAGGAAAACAGTAAATAACTCACGTGACCCCTTCCAGCGGCCCTCTCCTTTACAAACATATACCTCCACCGCCTCCACCGTGTGCCGCGCCTACTATGGCAGAGCTGAGGCAAACCACATGGAAAGTTTTTGTTCTAGATATGGTGCAGGACGGGACTTGGCGGCTACAAGCTGTAATCAGCAAGCTTCAAGAGCTAAGTAACAGAGATAAGGCCCAAATATGCATTACAGGGCCCTGCCTCTCCTCTCCGAGAGGCTGCAGGACGGCCAAAACCCAGGTTACCACGTTGCTATGATTTGGGAAAGAACTTTTCAAATAGGGAGATTTTTTTCCCCTCTCTAGATGGATAAAAGAATTGTCTAAAACAAAAAGATTCTTCCAGTTCATGAATCCTTGTATTATTTACATACAGTGCCATGTGAACGAATCTGCAATGATCTATCAAAAAACTCCTGGCCCCTGAAATGACTTTTGCCAGCGATTGTATAGGCTTAATCATTGCCTACAATCCCTGAAAGTTCCTAAAGTGGCCCCACCGCCAGTTAGAAGGCAAAGAGTCTACCAATGTAACAAACGTGGAAATGCACATCACAATGGACCGCTTTCCCCTCCGTAATCTAAAAAATACTAATTTTATCTGTGCTCTAATCCAAGGGGAGAGGAGAAAGAACCTTGAAGGCCAAGCATTCTGTACTTAGTGAACACAAGGGCTGAGATAAAGTGAGTCACTTAACGTGACTTCAAGTTCAAACAGCAGATTCAGAGGGAGCTCAGGACGCATGGAAATGGCCACCACGTTAATGCCAGGAATGCGAATGAGAGAACCCCCAACACCCCATCGACAGTCAGGAGAGCTTTCAAGCCAGCCAATGGCGTTATTCTCATCCTCCAACACTGGCTGGCCCTCACACAGCTGGGCTAAGATGTCCTCCAAAGTCCAAGTTCAGGCGCTAGCAGCTCAGAAGCAAATGAATCAAAGGTTCCTTTATTCACCGTCCCACACGAACATGCTCCCTCTGTGTTGTAAACTGCAGGCTTGCCAGAATGAATTACTTAGCTCAAAACAGACATAAAGAAATCTTAACTAACGCAGGTCCCTTGGAATTTTAATAAGCGCAGGTGACCGCACAGGTTGCTGGGTTTCTGTCTTCTTAGTTGCAGAAAACACACTGTGGCTAGGTGCCCATGAGAATCTTATTAAGTCATAGCAGAGACAAAAACTTCTCCAGTGAGGAGTTACAGCTGACATCCAAACTCCAGCATGAAGCTCCAGCATTCTGAGGCACTTCTTGTCATTCCTAAGAACTCTTTGTTCATCTAAAACCTTCCTTCCCTTGGGATTTTGCTACCTTGGAGGGCTGCACCTTAATTCTTCCTGGAATTGCTTGAAATTCTGTTGGGAAGTTTTCTGGGGTCATCCTCTTCCCTCCCTGCTCAGTCTGAACTCTTAGGCAACTACAACCTGTAGCCCTCATTTGGCGACTAATCACAGAGAGCTCCACAGCCGATCTCTGAGTCAAGCTATCTAAATGTTCGTGCAGATCCAGCTGGTTTTCACAGATCAGAAGCTCCTCACAGGCAGGGAGTGGACAGGGGCCTCCACTGCATTCCACACTAAGCCCAGGACCAAAGCTCCAGAAATACCTGTTTATTTACTCAGCCAGCAGATAAGCCGTGGAACCTTCCATCCTGAGCCAGGTACTGCTTGTGGGTGCACACAGCCCCTGAACACTGAAGTCAACTGTGCGTCTGTGTTCTCCTGCGCTGAGAGAAACACTGGGGAGCCCAGAGAATTCCTACCGTGTTCACACAACTACCAGAAAGGAACAGTAAGGCCTAGCAAGTAAGTAGCTCTCCCGCTGTCCTCTGATGCTCTCTCCCCCATTCCCCACCCCACTGGAGCTCTACTGGCCTCTCCTCCCCTCCAGATAAGGAAACAGGATCAGACAGGTCAAGGATCAGGTGGGAGGTCAGAGGCTCAGCCCGACCCTCAGCCTGAGTTTCCCCCACAGCTGGGAGAACCCACTCTGAAACCCTTAGCTCTTTCAACCTTCACTATTCTGAGACAGGGGCTTCTTGCTCAGTCACACACTCAGTCCTCCTTCCTCTACCTCCCAGCTGCTGACACTACAAGTCTGAGCCACAATACCCTGCTCATAAGTAATTACAAAAAAAAAAGACAAGATATTTTTAAAAATGCTAGCCTCAAAGTATGTAGCTATGGTGACCCTTGAACTTCTGCCTCCACCTCCCACAGGCAGGGAGGGATTTCTGGTGTACCCCACCATGCCCAGTGCACGAAGTGCTCCAGACAGACCCTGGGCTTCATCTGTCATGCTTGGCAGTCTCTCAGCTAAGCCTCATCCCCAGACCAAAAGCGATGTCCTTTTTTTTTTAAACCAGCAGAATCCTAATCTGTAGTCCTGACAGATGCCAAGGTGAGTGAGCAGAACTTCTACCCCTAATCTTGTCCACCTTTAAGAACATGGTGTCTAAATGCCAGCAGTTCCTCTTCAGGTGGGCTGGCCAAGCTGGAAAGTGGTTGGATCTAAGTTGGCTGAGAAAGAGACCACCAGATGGCCTCCAGCTTTACTATAATCCCATCTACGCGGCAAGTGACACAGCTCCCAATGTCAGGACCGTTTATAGATGCCACGTTGATACTGGAAAGAACCATAAAACGAACAAAGGAAAGTGGCACCTGAATTCTCTGAGCAATCTCTTGTTCCCAGAAAAGGCATGAAAGCCACTTCACTGGACTATCCCTCCTCTTATTTATTTATTTATTTACCTATCTATCTATTTATTCATTCATTCATTTCTTCTTTCATTCATTCATTTATCTTGCCTGTATCCATAACTTTCCCAACTAAGAGTTGAAAAGTTGAAAAGCTTCTAATTAGCTTCCCACTTCCGTTCTTGGCAAAGCTGAATGAGTACCTGTTTTATGTTGTACAAGTTTAGAAAGGAGGATTCAGTTTGGGAAGTTAAAAAGTGGTTAACGAAACTACCATCCAAAATGAATAACTTCCAAATGGGAATTCTGAATCTCCCAAAGGTAAGGACTGTACTTAGGGATTCAGCAAGCTTAATGGGAGAGTGTTATACAACTTACCCTTCTGCCTAAGCACAACAAAAAAATTACCCCTCATTAACTAAGTAGGAAGGCTTAATGTAATTGCTAGTTAAAGACCTGTGTTAACAGACAATGGTCCTGCCGCGCTGCAAAAGGTAGAATGGAGCCGGCAGGAATCCGAAGTGAACGTTCACTAACCTGAAGGCAACCAGGAAAAATGTCCTTCAATGGGGCAGCTGGGGGATCTCAATGTGAGAGAGTCCAGGAGAGCTAGAGCGTGAGATTCCAGATTAGCACACACCCCAGGTTATCCTTGAGCCAAGGAGATGCTACCCAGACTCCCTCCACCACCGTCAGATGGCAGGTGCCCACCCAGTGAGAGAGACTCCTCTCCTGAACTAGAGGCCTGCGCCCAAAGTCCTGACAAAACTGCCCTGTTGACAGCTGCAGCCAACAGAGCTCAAGCTGGGTGACAGATTATCCACCCAAGAACTGGCTGAGGCCTTGCTCTGGGGCTGTCTGCTCTCGGGCCACCTTGCTCCTGGCTTCCCAGGCAGGTTCTCCTACTGAGAAGAAACACCTGGTCCTCACTGAAACCTGCGCAGAGCTGCTGGCTGGGCCAGCCACTGGTGGAGGAGCTTCCCTGGCTGTCAGGCTGGAGGCAGGCCACGTGCAAGCTCCCCCTGCAGAGCAATAGTGAGGGCCAGCTGGGTTGATTTATCCATTTACATTTATTTCTGTGAAAATTTCAAATCCTGATGGGAAGTCCACAATTGCTTTAAAAAAAAAAAAAAAAAAAACTTTCACTGGATTTGTTCTTTGATGTTTTCACGTATGTGCCATGTGCATCCTGGATATTATAGCCCTCATCATTACTTTCTAAAATAAGTCCTTAGTGAAAATATGCCAAAACGTGTATTTTATAAATCATCAAGAGAGACATTTAATGACTGCCAACCCGATACAATGTTTAAGGAGATGAGAAGTCTAACCACCCTGACCTGACCATTACATTTTGCATACGTGTACTAAATCACCACACTGTAGCCCCAGATGTTTACACAGCAGTGAAGACAATTTTATTTAGATGTTGCCTTGGCAAGCCTCAAGTCTACTAGTAAGAAGGATCTTATTAATTTAATTGTGTGTGTGTGTGTGTGTGTTGTGTGTGTGTGTGTGTGGTATTTGTGCTATGGAGCTTGGGTTGAGGTCAGAGGACAACTTTCAAGAGGCAATTCTCTCCTTGCAAGGGTCAAACTGCAGTCGTCAGGTGTGCTCTCACCACAGTGCCCACCTTCCCTCAGCCAAAACTGAGGCTGAACTTTGGATCTTCCTGCTGCCACCTCCCAAGTTCTGGATTACAGGCTTGAGGGGTGTGACTGGCTCAGAAGTGCTGGATAGCAACCACAGGACTGTCTGTACACGCCGCTCAGCTCCGTCCCTAGCTCTGCAAGTTTAAATTTTACTTAGAAATCGGAGCTGAGTTGAGTGCAGAATGGCAGGTGTTCCCTCTACTCTATGACCATGGTGACTACGCTCTGGAGGTCACTCAGCAAAACTGAAAGAGAGCCTAAGGATGTTCATGCCCACTGTGGATAAACCGCAGCAAGCTGCCAGAGGATGGCGCATGTAAGAAGTTTTTACCCTTCTGCATGGGAACGGCCGGAAAGAAGTGACTCTGAGACTCGGGAGTCTCTTCTTTTACCTCCTGTTACTTTCTCTGAGAGAAAGTTCCTCTATCAGATGAACACAAGGGCAAGGAAGAAAACAAGGCCGTGACAGTGACCGGCCAGCGGACAGAGTGGACACGGAAGTTAGAGCTGTACAGAACTCATCAGGGGCCACAATTTTGAGGTTTTAATGATGAAATCAATACTTTTTTTGCATGTGCATGTGGTGTGCATGTCTGTAGGGTATGGACACACACACATGTACAGGAACATGTGTTTTGTGTGCACCGATGGCATCAGATGTCTTTCTCAGTGGCAATTTCCTTTATTGGAGGAACTCTCTTCAGTGTAGGAGTTTGCTAATTCCAGCTAATCTAACCGACCAGCTGGCCCCGAGGATGCATAGTCCCCTACTGTTGGCACTCTAGGCTGCCACCATGCTTGCCCTGGTTCTCACATGAGTTCTGGGGGACAGAACTCTCAAGTTCTCACCTTGTCACACACGAGACAAAACGATTTATCCATTAAGCCATCTCCCTGACCTGAAAACTTTTTTGGTTTTTGTTGTTTGTTTTGTCACTTACAAACCTTCACAATCATTTGGACCACTCTACAAATACTTCGTATCGTATTTGTTTATAACAAATACGAGACAAAAGTCAAAGTCCCACGGGCAACATTTCCCAGCAGAGCCTTGATAAATAAACTCCCTGAAGTTTCATATAATAATTACAGTGCAAGCCTCCAAGATAAGCTTTTCATGGTGAATATGCTCTTTAAAAACCATTATCAGGCCAGAAAGATGGCCCAGAGGGTTAAGGCACTTGCCCTATGATTGGCAACCATAGTTTGATACTCACTCAGGACCCACATGGGGGAGAAAGAACAGACTCCAGAGCACAAGTTATCCACTGACCTCCATGGCATGGAAGTGAGTGTGCACGGGGGCGCGCACGCGTGCACACACACACTCGATCATACACGCATAAAAAAACACACACACACGAAAGAAAGAAAAGGAAGGAAGGGAAAAAAGAAGACATTTAAAAATATTGCCAGGGCTGGAGAGATGGCTCAGCAGTTAAGAGCACTGACTGCTCTTCCACAGGTCCTGAGTTCAATTCCCAGCAACCACATGGTGGCTCACAATCATCTGTAATGAGATCCAGTGCTCTCTTCTGGTGTGTGTCTGAAGACAGCTACAGTGTACTCATATAAATAAAATAAATAAATCTTTAAAAAAAATAAAAATATTGCCAGGCATAGTGGCACATGTCTTTTATCCCAGCACTTGGCAGGCAGATCTCTGAATTCCAGGCCAACCATGACTACAGTGAGATCCTATCAGAAAAAAAAGAAAAAAGAAAAGAAAAAGAAAAAAGCCTGTGCCGGGTGTGAAAGATGAACAGCTCAGTTGCAGATCATTCGGAACTATGTGTAAGGCCTTAAACTCAAGGCCTTGGGCTCTAGTCCCACAGATACACACATAAAAATTTGAAAAATAAAAACCATTATCAATCATCCTTTGGCCTACTTTCCTGGATTCCTTTTACCAAAAAGGAAAAAAAAAAAAAAAAAAAAAAAGGAAAAGAATAGGAAAATGCATGTATTCATGCCTTTTACAAAAACAAAAACCAAAACCGGATGGATACCCAAGTCAAAGGTTCAGTAATCTGAGGATGTCAAATCTGGGGACTAACCCTGACAGAAAAACATCACTTAGCAGTCCTTCATCATTCAGTCACCTGTCGCCTGCCATCCTGGGTCATCCTCACCTACTCCACTAAGGAATAAAAATCACTAGTCAGCTGGACACATGGCTCAAATGATAGAATGCCTCCCACAGATGCACAAGAGACTCAGCCCAGCCCCAGCTCCCTGGTAACAAGCCAAGCTGCTGCACTTTATAATCCCAACACTGGTAAGTTGGAGACAGGAGAATGCCCGATCTCACTAACCCTTTCTCAATGAGACCCTTTGAGAAAAGCAAAGTGGACAGCCCACTGGAATGACACACCTGAAGTTGACCTCTGGTCACCACAAACACATATGTGCATACATGCCTACATGCATCTCAGACGAAACACACACACACACTCACACATGCAAGAAGAAACCACTAGTTTTCCGCCAAGCAAGAAAACCTTTGGCTTCCCCCACATCTTGCTTACTGAAACGCAATTTGGGGACTGAGTTTTCTCTTGAGGGCATCTATAAAAATCAACACCACTCAACTTAAGACACACAGATAAAAACCACTTTCGTTCTGGCTGACTTTCTCTGCACTTACTTTAAGACTTTGTTGTTCCCCAAACTTTAAAAGCTACTTAGGAGCAACGGCTGGGCACTGTGTGTCTGACTGGCTCTTCTTCCTTGAGTTCTCAGCTAATTCACAGAAAGTATAGACTGAAAAGACTTTATGATGTAATCTGAGCTTCGCAGACACCCCCCTCCCCAATTCACCCATTCTTCCCTGATTCAGAAACTAACAGGGTTTGGCATGACTGGCTCTTGAATGGGACAAAATTACTGTGGTCATATAATGATACATGTAAATATACATAATCATACACATATATTCCCACACAGTTTATTTCTACATATATTTATTATTAATATGTTTATTAATAATCAACTGTACTTTGTTTTTGTGTTTGTGGTTTTTGTTTTTGAGACATAGTCCTGGCTAGTCTGACCACGGAGCCTACCATTTCTGTCTCTGGAATGCTGTGTGGTATGAGCATATATATACCACTTGCCCAGTTTTATTTTATTTGTCCTACTAAGACCATTTTTAGTTGTCGAGTTTCCTTCCTGCAAGGCTTTTCTCCTTACCTCGTGGTGGTGCCTAGTACAGAACTCAGCATCTCTGGTGTGCTAATAACTAACGTGAAAGAATGCACTGAACTGCATTATCAGTAAACATAGTACTTCAGTTTCCTCAAGAATCCTAAAAACATCTTTCCTAAATAGTGCCTTATCTCTATCTCCTCACCCCTCATCTCACACACAATCATCTCTTTAGAACTAATTCTGAAGATGCCAGTGCCACTCTCAAATTTTTGGAATCAAGTTGCCATCTTTACCAAGAAATCCAGGCAAACCGTGACAGATGGAGAGACATCTTTAGGGAACCTCTGACAATTTATCAAATCACATCTTTCAATGAAATTACTTGACTGTAATAAATTGTACCAGAAGGTAAGCCAGAAACTCGCTGGAGAGCTCCGTGAAAATAAATATTGCCCGGTTTCACACAAGCAAGCACTCGAGTAATCAGATGGTACGCGGTGTAGGCTCCCCTCCACCAGAAACAGGTTTCATCAAAACAGGTGGTAAACTCTACTTAAGTGGGTACACGTTTTGCTTTTGGAAAACTCATTTTACCCTAAAAATATTTGCTTCAAATACCAGGACAAAGTGTCATTTCTTTCCTGGCAGGGACATCGTAAAATTAGCCGGATCTAAAGAAAGACTAGGATCCCAGACTCCTGATGAGGATACAGACTTCCACTCAAGTATTAAGGTTCCTTCAAGATATAGTTTTCCTAACAGTGAACACAGTCAACTCACAATCAGCATCTTGAATCAATTACGCAAATACCAGTTAAGCTGTTCTGGTGCCCGGGAAAAGAATCCCCAACACTAAGAAATCCCTGTTGGCTTCCGCAGTCCCCTTCTGCGGGGCTTGACAGCGCGTCTAACATCCAGCCACTAGGCTCCCCCCAGCGCCCTCCTGTCGCATCAAACCGCCAGGGTTCTCGGGCCAAAATCCAGTGTCCCTCAAAGCAAAACCACGAAAATGTGAATCCTGCTAAGCAGACAGTAGGGCTCGAAAGAACTTTATTTCCCCTTTCCCTTGAGCGAATATTTTGAAAGTTTGCCTATATTATCTACTTCTCGCGTCCACGCTTCACTTCCCTCCACCTCCTGGAGGCGCAAAGGAGAACGGGCGCAGACCCAATCGAGAGCCCGTGAGTACTATTACCTCCGCGGTTTCTCGGTGAGGGGAGATTTAACAGCTCCATGAGAATCTGATACAGATAATAAAAGAATGCTCTTTCTCCCCCGTTTCACTCCACCCTTGCTAGATGGAATTAATAACAACCAAAGTATGCAGCCAGCTTTGAGCTGGAGAACTAGGCTCCTCTTAACCGGCGACGAGGCCTGCAAGGGAGGCGGTCTGCAATATGGAGGGAGAAAGTTTGGCCGCCGAGTGGACGTCAGGGTGGGAGTAGACCGCACCCGGTCCAGAGCCCGCCGGCCGAGAAAGGGATCGAGGAAGAGGAGGGCGTGATTCGTGGAAGAGCCAGCCCGGCGCGCAGGCTGCTGCAGCCGTGGCCGACGGTGCCCAGACATGTACTTACATAACGCTTCAACTTCTTCTCCGGGGGGGACTTGCGGAGCCATCCCGAGCAAACCACTTCGCCGCCGCTCATGGTGCACGCCGTGAGGGCTCGAGGACCAGGCACTGAAGGGGTCGGTGGACACCGTGGACGCGCTCCGGGCACACGCAGCCCAGAGGACGGCTCAGATTCCCCCGACGGGGCGGCCCGGCTCCCCGCGCCCTGTGTCGGCAATCGAACCTCTGGCTCACAGACCCGCGAACCAAAGAGGAACCCGATCGGGAACCGCGGTGACCAGGGCTCGCCGGCCTTCTTTCAGTGCACCCTCCTGGCCGCCAGGCGCGCCGTCCCGCCGCCTAGGCAGCGGTCGGGCTCGGCTGGGACACTGCCCGGACAGGGAGCCGGGAGCTGGAAGCCCTGCGCTCCGCCCCTTGGGGACAGGACCTCCCGCGGGCGCTCCCCGCTGCGGACCCCCACGCTGCACGCGCACACACAATGCCCGCGCGCGGTGTCCGCTCCGCTCCGCCCGCTGGCCCTTTCACACTGAGAGGGGCTCGATCTTCTCCTTCCCTCTGCTCAGAAAAGGGCGCCTGGGAAGGCGTCCGGCGTCCGGGTAGCAGCCGGCGCAGGAGCAGGTCCTGATCCGCCTAGGGAGTTCGCGGACCAGCGGCGAGGCTCGCTCGGGGCGTCGCCGGGCGTCGGGGAGGTCGCGGGTCCGTGGCGGGAGGGTGGGTCTGCGCTCCAGCCTCCGATGAGGGCGGGGATCAGTGCAGGGACGAGGCGCAGGGCGGCTCTGCTCCGGGGAGGGACCCCTCTGTCCGGTCCCCTGCGCTCCTCCCCCACCAAGGGGGCGCGCGGCGGGTTCGGGGAGGCGCGGCCCGGGCCCCGGCCCTCCTCCTTCTAGTCTTTCTGCCTCCCCTTCCCACGATCGGTTGCCTCTAGCTTCTGCCCAGACTTTCTCCGAAACTCCTCCGGAGCGCTTCCAGCCAAAACAACAAGGGCTGGGGAGGCGGGGCCGGCGCTGGGAGGGAGCGAGATGGCAGAGGCACCCTGGGATCTGTAGTCAGCCAGCGCGCTGGGGTCCTCACCGCCCCGCCGCCCCGGGCCCGCGCGCTGGGGAAGGCGGCCGTCTCCGGGAACGCAGCGCCACCCCAGTGTGAGCGCGGGAGTGCGGGGCACCCTCGCCTGCTCCGACTGAGTTTGCCATCTTGACAACAACCGGTGTCAGGAGTTTGTACTCGGCTATGCCCTCGCGATCCAGTGTTTCAGAAGGTTTTCCCTACTTGACAGCCTGAAAAGAAAACCCAGCCAGGAAGGAGAACTCACTGGAGCGGGTCCTGGTTGCTCGAGACTGAAGGACTGCGTGTCCCGTCCCCCCCCCCCGGACCAGGAGCGCGCCAGGACCCTCACTGTGCACTCGGGGACCAAGGGGGACCTCCTGGATGCCTAGGGCCTGACCCAGGAGCGGTTCTGCCGAGTGATGCGACCACTTAGCTGCATGTATCTCCAAGAAAGGATAAAGTCTCACACTGCCTACACTCATAGGCTGTTTCTCCCAGTTGGCTTTATGTTTACTTAAAACCTGAGTTGGGATGTTGGACAGAAAACAAAATCGTACAGGATACCCTAATTGTATTTGTCTACTTGTGTGTTTTACAGTTATACCTGGGCCAAGCTTGACACAGTCTTGTAATAGAGCTCTTCTTTACGGGTGTGTTTGAAACAAAGCTTTGGGACAAATTTTAGAAGGTAAAATAGTCAGATAAACATGATGAAGAGTTGGGCGTGGTGATGTGTGTCTTTAATTCCAGCACTTGGGAGGCAAAGGCAGACAGATCTCTGTGAGTTTAAGGCCAGTTTTGTCTATAAAGTGAGTTCTAGGACAACGACCAGGACTACATAGAGAGACCCTATCTCAAAAAGGGGGGTTATGTGAAAATACAAATAGATAAACAAGCATTTCTGAGAAGTATGATTTTGGGGCTCTCCTAATAAATGTGTGTTCTGAGTCTGAAACATTGCATGTTGTAGAGAGGAAAAAATACTGGGAATCTGGCCTGGTGGAACCCCAGCAATCCCAGACCCTGAGGAGGTAGATAGGGCAGGGGGGAAAAAAAGAAAGAATAGAGGGAGAAATGGAGGCAGGAGTGAATGAATGAATGAATGAATGAATGAATGAATGAAAAGAAAGAAATTAGGTGCTAAGTTAGTGATAAGACAAAAGCCCTTGCATATAAGAAGAGACAATGACCTTTATTTTTGCCACAAAGTGCTTTTGAAATAGAAAAGTGTAATCTAGCTTATATTATTTAACTTTTGAAATTTCGAATAGAGCTTTTTTCCAAATAAAAGTTTCAGTTATTCCATTTCTATATACAAAAATCTATACCTCCATTTGGCAGCTTACACCTGTAACCCCAGCACTTGGGAAACTGAGGCAGGAAGATTGCTGTGAGTTCTAGGTCAGCCTAGGCTAGATAGTGTAAGAACCAATCTCAAAAAAGATGAATTTAAAGTGTTGTATTAAGACCTAAGAAATAACTCTGGGTGTTCTTCCAGAGGCTCTGGATTTGATTCTTAGTACCTACATGATCCCAGAGGATCAGACAACCCTTTCCAGTCTCTGTAGGTACCAAGTATGCACATGTTTCACAGACATACATATAAGCAAAACACATGTACATATAAAATAAGTAATTTTTTAAAGTATTGCCTTAGATGTATGTTTGGGCCATGAGATATGCCTCCACATATTACACGCTACATATTACACAGGCAGCAGAAGGAGACTGTGTGCCACACCAGGCATAGCTTAAACTATGACCTATACACACACACACACACACACACACTTCCTCCAACAAGGCCACACCTCCTAACAGTGCCACTCCTTGTGGGCTAAGCATTCAAACACATGAGTTTATGGGGACCATCCATATTCAAACCAACACACGTTATTATAGAAAAAATTATATTTTTTACCTACATACTACTTTCACATCTTCTATTGAATCATATTTTGTTTATGTGCATTAAAAGATTTGGTAGTGTGATGGCTCGTGCTTCAAATCTCAGCATTTAGGAGGCTAAGGTAGTGTGAGAACTTGTCTCAAAACAAACAAACAAAATAAATGAATAAATAAGTAAATAATTGGCATGTTGAGAAATGCTATTACATATAAATAGGCTGGGTTTTATTCACACAGCAAATGTTTACAGAATGTCTGATACTGGAATACCATAGAGAGGAAGGGCAAACATGCTCTGTCGTCATCTATTTTGGAAAGAAAAAAATTACAGGTAATTAACCTACAAATGTCTATAATTTAATTGATAAATGCTATGAAAGAAAAATACATAAATACTTGGGCATACATTGGAAAATTCATCCTTCAAGAGAGGAGGGGAGTAGGTTGAGAATGACTCCTTTGAGCTAAAGTTCACACAGAACTCTCAGGACCGGCAGGTGCAGCCTGCAGCCAGAGGAAGACACAGACACGGTAGATCCACAGGTGCTGGGGCTGCCAAGAACTCTGAAAGAACTGGATACATTTGGCAACAAAGCATTCGGAATGCAGCATTAACACTGGGTGAGATTACACAGGCAGTCAGAGAGGGAACCAATGTAGGTGCTTGCTTGGAGGGTGTTTTGTTTCGTTTGGTTTAGTTTGGTTCGTTTTGTCTTGAGTTCTCTTGAATTCCCAACTAGCCTCACCCTGGATGGCCTTGCACTTTTGATCCTCCTGCCTTGGCCTCATCAGAGCTGAGCACCACCAAGCTCAGTTTGAGAATCTTTTGGAATCTAGACCTCTTCCTTAAAGCATATGACCCTCAAGCAACTTTGTGGAGTTAGCGTTACTCCAGCCCCAACTTTAGCTGCACGTCTCCTGCCTGGTTTTTTTCCCTTCACCCTGTGACACCATTCTTGTTTCTAGATGGCTTTTCCAGTCTATAGATATGTCTGACTTTTTTGTAGAACATCAGACATTCCCTTTATTCTTTATGCTCACTTC
This sequence comes from Mastomys natalensis, assembly GCA_021653895.1. Taxonomy (NCBI): domain Eukaryota; kingdom Metazoa; phylum Chordata; class Mammalia; order Rodentia; family Muridae; genus Mastomys; species Mastomys natalensis. The sequence continues at coordinate 549,176 of JAJTUV010000421.1, read as the reverse complement.
TCTAAGCTGCGGTCCGTGGTTTTGATAACATGCTCATATCTCGCAAGAGTCCAATTCCAGTTGAACCTAGCTGTGCCATTATCTGCATGCAAGCAGCCCAGTCATAGCCAGATAAGTGACAGGCAGCACTCTAGAGTGTTCAGTGAGTGATTTTAGATCATCCCCTAGCTCTTAGATCTTTGTATAATGGAATCTAAAGTTTATACAGCACAGAGAGTCCTTTGAAAGAAGAAGTGTAGTTAGGGATGCAGCTCCGTCGATAGGCTGTTTGACTGTCATGCAGGAAACCCTGGGTGTGATCTCCAGCATCACATGAAACCAGGCACAGTAGTAGTTCACACCTGTTATCTGGCATTGAGAGGTAAATGCAGAAGATCAGGAGTTCAAGGTCATGGGGGGGCGTGTGTCAATGTTGGCCTGGAATACATGAGACCCTGCCTCAGAAAGAAAGGGAAAAAAGGTATCCAAATACAATTAGTATGAGTATGCATTTACAATGAGGAAGTAAGTCACCAAGAAGTTACTGTAGCCTTCTTCCTAAGATTTCCAGATGATATCTAGACTCTCTTTATGCATAAACTTCCTACCTCGGCATCCCCTCTCCACCAGTGCACTCTACCCTTCCTTCCAGGGGCCTGTGCAGTAATAGGCCTTGTGCAAAAGCCTCCTAAGTTTTGTCGCTGTCTCCTGGTGTTCCAGTCCATTGAAGCTGTTACAAAGAAACACAGCAGATTGGACAATTTGCAAGCACTAGAACTTCACGTTTTTTAGACACTAGGAAATCCAAGCCCGTGGAGATAGCAGGCTTGGTCTCTTAGTGAGGGCCAATTCCTCATAGAATGTGCCTTTAGTCACTTCATGAGATAGCGAAGATAGATAGCTCCCTCAGGTCCCTTTTTATAAAGCATTAATGGGTAGCCTCCTGAAGGCTGGGCCCATTGTCCTGGTGGACAACACTTTCAGCATGTGGATTTTAGGGAGACACAAACGGACTTTAGCTCCTGCACGCCCACTAAACCTCTTGCTTGATTTTGCCTGTTCCCTGCATTATCTCCATTATCCTCCATTGCTAGGAGTTGACCCAGAGGGGTGTGTGTGTGTGTGTGTGTGTGTGTGTGTGTGTTGGTTTGAATGAGAAATGTCCTCATAGTCTCGGGGACTATGTTGAATACTTGGTCTGCAAGTTAGTCTCACCGTTTGAGGGGTTTAGGAGGTATGGCCTTGCTATAGGAAGTAAGTCACTCGAGGCAGGCTTTGACTCTCTGGCCACTTCTGGTTTGCTCTCTCTGCTTTTTGCTCTCTCAGCCCCAGTTTCTGCTACCTTGCTTGCCTTTTGCCATACCTCTGTTCTACTATCATGAACTTAATCTCTCAGAAATTATAAATCAGAACAAACTCTTCCTTCTATAAATTGCCTTGGTCATTGCGTTCTGTGACACCAACAGAAAAGGTTATGTAGACTAGGCAGGCCCTGAACTCTCAGAGATCTGCCTGCCTTTGCCTCCTTAATGCTAGCAGTAAAGTACACCACTACACCCAACCAAAAAATGCATTCTTGAAATAAAATGTCTACATAGTAAGAAGATGATCTTTTAAACAAGGAAATAAAACATTACTTGCCCTTGGAATATTTAAAATACAAGTGTCGGGGGATATGATTAAATGTAAATGCGTCACTGCCTACTTGCCTACTTTTATTTCCAATCTGATCTTTGATATTTTAGGTCCCTAACTGGGACAAGTGAGGTCTTCTTTAGAAACATAAATAGAATCTTTTGTGATTATGACATGAAAGAAATCATGTGTACTATATATATTATAGCCATTTACCACAATAATAACATTAAGCTCACACTACATTTCCTCTCTCTTGGATGGGCAATAGTTTTCTATGCAGTCAAAAAATGTTTATTGGGCCCTGATTTCATTTAATCCCAGTGTTATTAAATGACCGTATCAGATCAGTGTTATTGTCAACACAGTAAACAGTGTAACAAAGCATGTCACAGGTGACAGTGAGGTGGGATGCGAGGTGCTAGCTTTCCAGTAAATGATGTTGGACCAACAGAACATTCATATGGGAAAGATGCGGTTCATGACCTCACCTTGCAATACAGACAAACATCAATGCCAAAATACAAAAATACAATGGTAGACTGTAGGTCTGAGAAGTAACATTGAGGCCAGGGCCGTGGAGCTCAATGGTAGTGTTTACTTAGCATCTACAAGACTTCTGTTGATCATCAGTGCCGCAAGGAAGTAAAAAGGAGGCTAATGAGAGGGCCAGTGGGTAAGAGTGTCTGCTATCCAGCGATAGTCTGAGCTCCGTCCTAGAGGCCTGCAGGGTGCAGGGAGATGCCGGCTCCCTCCACTGTCCTGTGATAGTCACATAACACCATGACACTTGTGGACACACAGACACAGACAGACAGACAGACAGACACACCACAACCCCACACATGCATACACACATACACACACATACACACACATATACCACATGCATATATTTATATATATATATATATATACCCCACACATGCATACACACATACACACACACACACATACACAGCATACATACTATACACATACACACACCATCACATGCACAATACATATACACAACACACACATAATATCATACCCACACATGCATACACACATACACACACATACACACACATACACATGCATCATACATATACACATACACACTTCCACATGCATACATACATGCTAACACAGCCTACATACACATACAGACACATATACACACACAACATGCACACACATGTATACAGACACACATATACATACACACACATGTACACACATACACACATCAATTTTTAAGAGTATAAATATCACATAATATTAGATATTTTAATAAATGTATTTGTCAAAGAGTTTGCAATTTTTTACAGACTTATTTTTAATTACATATATGTATGTGGGTACATGCATGTAACTGTATGAGGCGAGAAGAGGATGTCAGCTCCCATGGAACTGGATTTACAGTGAGCTGTGACCTCTAGGATGTAGGTACTAGAAACTGAATCAGGTTCTCAGGAAGATCAGTGTGTGCTTTTAACCACTGAGCCACATCTCCAGACCATTTGTTTAGGTGGTTTGTTTTGGTTTTCTTTTTCTTCTCTCTCTCTTCTCCCTCCTCTCTCTCTCTCTTTCTCTCTCTTTCCTTCTTTCTTTCGAGACTGGGTCTTACGTAGTCCAGGTCTTATGTAGCCTCAAACTCAACAAAAATGACCTTGAACTCATGATCCTTTTGTCCCTGCCTCCCAAGCGGTGAGGTCACACCTCCACCACACCTGGCCCACGCATCTGGAATATACAAATTCTTCTAGAATAAATAAAGATACATAGGCCACCCCAAAACCTCTGCTTCCAACAGAGATGGAGGAAGAAGAAGAACATGTCTGACTGAAACAACGTTTGAAGGAGCACATACATGAACAAAGACGTTTTATGACAATGGATATAAAGCCGCGAAGGACAGTCACAGAAACCAGGGAGAACCCAGTGAAGCCCTTAACTTCCTGCTTCCAGTGACGTTCTAGGCCACAACACAAGAAGCTCAGAGGGCTGAGGAAATGGAATTTCAGGTTCAGGGAGGTTAATGCCCTGCAAGGCTGCAGGATAGATTGTCTGACAGGAAATAGCCACAGAGAAGGCTGGAGAGCCCTTCTTCAGTGGCCTCTCTCTTTGTCAACTGAATAGTGGTCAGCAGAAGACATGGGCTGGAGGGGAGGAGGAAAACTCACTGTGCTAGGAACAAAACACCAGATAGGAAGAGAAGACTCAAGATTACCAGAGACCATGTACATTGGAAATGTGAAAGGTTCTTCAGAATTTACAGGGAATTCTAAAGTTCTCTGAAGGGATGTTGTCTCAATAGTGATGTAAAAATAGCCATAGCTAGGTAAACTGTGGTCTTAGCTAAGAGAATTTAGTGATAGCATCCTAAGGGATTAACTTATTTCTAAGTGAATATGTATGGATACATAGGTCCACATATTAATAGGAGACAATCCTGAAACATCCAACAAAATAAAATATATAGTGTCTAATACTGTGAGGGTTAAAATTGTCAACTTGACAGATACAGAATCATGGAAAGACAAATCTCTTACATTGCTGTGAGAGATTATATAAAATAGGTCAATTGAGGTGGAAAGACACCCCCCAAATGTAGGTGGAAGCATCCCATTGAGGTCCTGGGGTGCCTGAAAACTCCGTGAGCCTCTCTCCCCTTCCTGACTGTGCACACAGTGTGACCAGCTGTTGTCTGCTCCTGCTGCAGTGCCTTCCCTGACCTCATGGACTGTGTCCCCTGCAACATGAACCAAACTAGAAACCCTTCCAATCCTATACGTAGGTTATGTTGTCAGGTATTATTAACAGCAAACAATACAGAACAAGAAAGTAGCTAATACAAATATCCATTCAGAAATGACAAGCAGGTAAATATGACCCAAAATGAGGAGAAAACTCATTTGGGACCAACTAAGAAAGCTGAATATGGTGGATTATGCCTATAGTGTCAGCACTCAGAGCTCAGTGCAGGATGCTAGTAATGACACTGGTTACAAATTAATCTTCAATAGAAGTGACACATACGATAAAAATTAGTGGACAAAAACATTAGAAGGGTTGTTATGGCTGGGTTGTTGCTAATGGTACACACTTGCTACATGTGTGAGGCCTAGTTCACTTCTTAGCATTGCAGAAGCTATTCTACATTCATGTTCAGGAAGGATTCTAAGAATGTTCATGTCAGCAGGCACACAGAGAACCTGTCTCGAAAACAAAAAAAAAAAAAAAAAAAAAAGAGTGATGTCATGTTGATAGAAAATAAGGAAAATTATGTTACAAAGACCAAAATCAAACCTCTAGATTTAAAAACTGTGATGGTAGACAAAAACAAAACAAAAACAAAAAAAAATACATTAACAGCAGACTGAATATCAGATTAGTGAATTTGATACATGAATATGCATGATGAAAAAAAGATTGAACATAGCATTACTGGAAATGAGACCACCCCAACAGTTAGTACATGTATAATTGGAATCTCCTGAGGCAGGGGAAGTATACACCAAATATATATATTTGAAAAGATAATGCCCAAGATCTCTCCCAATTCATTGACAGGCTGTCTCAGCTAGGGTTTCTATTACTGCAGTGGAACACCATGACAAAAAGGCAAGGCTCATTCAGCTTATACTTCCAGATCATAGCCCATCATTGGAGGAAGTCAGGACAGGAAGTCACACGGGCTGCAACCTGGAGGTAGGAACTGATGTAGAGGCCATGGAGGGTGCTGCTTACTGGTTTGCTTCCCATGGCTTGCTCAGCCTGCTTCCTTATAGGACCCAGGACCACCAGCTCAGAGATGGAACCACCATCATGGACTGGGCCCTCTCCCATTGATCACTAACTGAGAAAATGCCCTACAACTGGATCTCATGGAGGCGTTTCCTCAACTGAGACTCCTTCCTCTCTGATGACTCTAGCTTTCGTCAAGTTCACACACACACACACACACACACACACAAACCTGACCAGTACACGGCTATAAATTCATAAATTTAAGAGAAGCATTGCTTAGATAAATTTAAAGAAGAATCTAGTAAGAAATACAGAGTTTGTGAATCAAAATGCATTCTCAAGTTACCAATTTCTTCCCAGATCAATCCATAAGTTTAAGACATCCCGATCATTACACCAGCCGTCTCAACACAGCCCTCAAAAATGTACAGACTGACTGTGAGTAGAAAGGACTCAAGAGGCTAAAACATCTTTGGTAAGGAATAAGATAACTGAGGCAGGAGAGAATACAGGGAAACTGTGGGGACATGAAAAAGAAAAGGAGACACTCACCTGAGTCTGAAGGAAGCTTCCAGCATGCAATCAAGAATTTGCCAGCACAGTTAACATCGTTTACTTCAAAATTGCCTATATGCAGACAATATGCTTTTTAGCAAAGGTATTTTCTTTTCTTTCTTTTTTTGGATATTTTATTTACTTACATTTCAGATGTTATCCCCTTTCCCCATTCCTCCCACCCCAGCAAAGGTAACATAATAAGAACATTACAACAGCAGTGAAGGAAGCTGGAGGCAGGAGTCCGTATAACCCTGAGTGTGGCTGGCCTTACTCCTTCCCAGATACTTTCTGAAACTTCAAAAACAAGACTATCAGGTTTTGTTTACAGTGAAAATATCTCCCTTCCCTAGAACTCCTGGGATCTGGGGTGTGACCTTATCAGCTGTAATTCAATCTGGTGCACCCCAGGAACCGTGTTGTAATCCTGTCTGGTGCGCCCCAGGAACCACAGTGGTGGTCTTATTTAAATTTCTCAACAATCCTTTAAGATAATAATTCCAGGGTTGGAAGAGGGCTAAGTGGGTGAAGGGGCTCCCTACTCAAGCCTGACATCTTGAATTCAGACCCCTAGAACTCATGTAGAAGCCAGAAGAGAAGAAAAAAAATTAACTGGCATGTGTTAGAAATTTCTACAGGATGGCGGGTACAGACAGGAGAATGCTCTGGAAGTTTGGAAGCCTGAAGACCACCTAACCTGAGTACCTATCACAATAACAGACAAATGAGACCCTGCCTCAAATTATGTGAAAGGCAAGAACTGATGCCTGAGGTTGTTCTCTAACCATTGTGGTACACACACACACACACACACCACACAAGCATACACACACACATACACAGAACTAACCAAATAACACATTTAAAAAACTAGATAATAATTTTAAAATCCTATCTATGGTTATTGAAAAGACAAAATATGTGTGACTTTCCTTGAGCAGTCCACACTCACACTATTAAGTATCTTCCTCCCTCCCTGAAGACCTCCCTTGCTTTCATCTCCTCACATAGGGTTTCTGTTCAGACTCCCTTTTGATAAGCCACAGTCCTGTTCATCTTGTTCATTCCTCAACTCCTTTTTGATTCAGCTTTACCTGAGTCTCTAGAAAGAACTCTGAAGGCTGTTGCAGGAAGCTGTATGTGTCTCCCCCACACTGGCACTGATAAGTAGAATGCCACAGCACTGAGGACATGTCTTGCCGACATGAGGACAGACAGACTGCTGAAAAAAGAATAGAGCCAAGAAACAGACACACACAGATAAGATCCATTGATTTTCACAAAGTGTATAGCCAATTCAAAAGGAAGAATGGAGGATCTTTTCAAGAATTGATCCTGAAACAATTAGCCAGAAAATGCAAACTTCGAACTGTGCCTTGAAGCACATGCTCGAATGTGCTCTCAGTCAATCACAGATCTAAGTATAAAACTCCGTTGAAAAAACCAACCTAGCCAGGCGGTGGTGGTGCAGCTTTAATCCCAGCACTTGGGAGGCAGAGGCAGGCGCATTTCTGAGTTTGAGGCCAGCCTGGTTCACACAATCCCATTCATTCCTAACTCGTTTCTGACAAGCACATCAGTAGTTGCCTGGGTTGGGGGTGATAGATATGCTCACTTCTCTACCTTTATCTGAGACAGAGGCTCACAACATGAGCTAGGCTGGCCTTGAACACTCCATCCTCCTGTCTCTATTTCCTAGTTGCTGGGATTACTCAGATGTTATCACAGCTGCCATGTTCTCTATCTTGACTTGTGGTAATGGTTTCATGTTGTGTACACGTGACAAAATGTATCAAAGTATATATCTTTTTCCACATCAAGTGAACCTCAACAAAATTCTTTAAACAAACAAAGCTCTGGACAGGTAAGATGGTTCAGCTGATAAAGATGCTTGCCACCAGGACCAGGAGTTCCTCCCTGACCCCATTCGGTAGAACCCACTGGATACAAATTGTCCTCTGACCTCCACAATTATGTAGTGGCATATACTCCTGCCAAGCAAGCAAGCAAGCAAGCAAACAAACAAACAAACAGTGGCCAACTGGATGGAAAAACAGCAGAGGGTTTCAATAGGAATTTTAGGCAAACTTTTCTGTGGGTTGGAGACTGGGCGCTTTCAGGAGCCTGGGCGCTTTCAGGAGCCTGGGGAGGGGGCAGGAGTCTGAGGTTGAAAGCTGATGCTGGGGTTTGTTTCCTTTTGGAAACACGTGCAGTTTCTTATTTGCGCACATTTTTGTTTTTGTGTTATGTTTTCTACCAAAATGCTTATTTCTACCGAAAACAACGCTCTTGCATCTGCCTCCTGGTGTGGAATTCTGCAAGGGTGGCCTCAGCTCAGGCTCAGGGTAGGTCTCGCCTGTTCTGGGAGATGAAGCCCGCCCAGTGCTTTTCCAGGTGGTAGAAACTTTTTCCTCAGAAGTTTCTCAGAAAGCTGTTTATTATTTTTATAAGTGAGGGCTGTGTCTATTTTAGCTTCAAAGAAATCAGCAACCTCTTCCAGACAGGAAATTGCTTGGGAGATGCAATTAGATTGTTCAGAACGCGAATGCAGTTAGATTCCAGGGGGCGGTGCTTTGGCACTAGCCACTTCAGACCTCCTCGTGCCTCTCCCTGGGAACTGTCTCTCTTCCCAAGCCCACGGGGTGGACTCTTTGGTCATGATTTTCCTCCCTCACGCTGCTGTGAGCTGTGGAGAACAATTGATAATCTGGGCTGGGAAAATCAGATTTGTTCTGGAAGGGTTTGGAATTGGAGTAGAGGTTTCAATTAGTTCCTGATGGGTCTCAGAGCTGGGAGATCTTATAACTCTCCAGAAAGGAGCTATGAGGTGTTTGGTGAGAGACTAAGGTGTCATGAGGCACGAGAAAGACTATTTTCAGCCTCCTCAGGGACCCCAGTAGAGGTTTTGCAGTCCCTGAGATGGCCCATGTTGAAAAGTGCATTTTGGCCGGGCGGTGGTGGCGCACGCCTTTAATCCCAGCACTTGGGAGGCAGAGGCAGGCGGATTTCTGAGTTCGAAGCCAGCCTGGTCTACAGAGTGAGTTCCAGGACAGCCAGGACTACACAGAGAAACCCTGTCTCGGTAAAAAAATAAAATAAAATAAAAAAAGAAAAGTGCATTTTGGTGTGATGAACACCGAGTGGTCTTTCTTCCATGCACCCAGCTACTTTCCAAGATCCCTGGTGGGTGGAAGTGGAAGCGAAGCCCACAGTGGTACATGCTTCCAGTTCCTTCTACCCAGCAGGGTAAGGCCGGAGAGCCTGCACTAATCGGTCAAGGTCAGCCTGGGCAACATAGGGTAGGTCCTGCCTCAGAAGTAATAAATGATATAAACAGTTCAAAATAAGTCAAAATCTGGCGTTTGGTAGAAGGCAGGAGTCCTGCTGGTACCGATCTGAGATTTGCTGTAAAACTTCAAGCTATCCAAGCAGAGCTCCACCCTCATTTTAGAAATCCCTTGCTGTCCAAGTTTTTTTTTTTCCTCTCTATCCCTTTCCTTTCTTCAGTTTTGTATTCTTTGCTCTTCCTTCTGTCTGTCTTCCAATAAATATCCACTGAGTATTTTCTATTAGCCAGGCATTATTCTGAGTGCTTGGCATTAAGCAAATCAGACAAAAATATATTTATTTACGTATTATTTTTTGACCCAGGATCTCAAGTAGCCTATGCTGTCCTTGAACTCATTCTTACCTGAGGATGACGTCAGACTTCTGATACTCCTGTCTTTATTTACCATATAAAGACTGGGATTGCATTAAGTGATGGTATTACCTCCCCAGCTTATGCAGTGCTGGGAATCCCCTGGAGCTGGCGTTACCGGCAGTTGTGAGCGTCCTGATTTGGGTGCTGGGAACTAACTCAGGCAGTCTGCAAGAACACCAAGTGCTTTTAACCATTAAGCTGTCTCTCCAGGCCCATTTCTGCCTTTGCTTAAAAAAAAAAAACACTTTTTAAATTACATTTTTAAATGTGTGTTTGTGTGTGTGTGTATGTGTGTGTAACTTCTCAAAGGGGTCTTGATGGCCAAAAATGTTGAGATCTAGGGACTTTGTTTGGCTTGGTGTAGTTTCATTAAACCTCTTTGTTCAGTTTCTGAGGAGGATTTCAAGTAGCCATGTTATTCTAGGATACTCCGGGCACTTGGCTCTCACTATATGAGCAGAATCCAGTTTGTTGGCATATAAAGCTGGAACTGAAAGATCATCTATTTCTGGAAGGCAGACTAAGGTCTGGAGGAAGCCCAGTCACACAGATGATGGAACTCCACTGCCGGTTTTCCTGATGCCGGTCCAGTTCCTGACTTTAGCCCTTACAAAGCTCAATCCACTGTATTTCTAACTTGGATCCTATGCAACACTCCAGTTTCCCAGGGTGATAGTCAGAATACTAAAGTCAGTTCCCTGTGGGAACCAAAGAGTCAAAGTCGGTGCCAAAGATCAACAGCTCACTTACGGTAACCTGTGCATCTCACCTCCCTGGCAGCCTGGAGAGGCGTCACATGCCCCACCCTTGCCTAAGCTACCTGGACTGTCTGTACAGACAAAAGAGGGTTAATCGGCAACGTCACTGCTCTGACTGAACCATTGTCCTGGAAATTCCGATCTCCCCGTCTTGGTCCAACACTCTTGTGTTCCTGTGACTATCAATGATTACATTATTGGTTTGTGGTGGTTAATGTTAACTATCAAGTTCACAGAATCTAGAATCGTCTGGAAGCTGGGCCTCTGGGCATACCTGTGCAAAGCTTATCTTGTGTTAATTAATGTGGTAAGACCTGCCCGTTGTAGGTGGAGACCTTCCCTGGTGGATGATGTGAGGAGATGAGATGAGCTGCAGCAGTGTTTGTCACCCTTGGTCTCCTGGTTAGAGATGTGATGTGTTTGGCTGCCTCAGGCGCCTGCTGCCCTGACTTCCCCGCCATGATAGGCTGTATTCTTGAATCAGGAGTCAGGATAAACCCATGCTTGCTTTTGTCAGAGTATTTTATCCTAGCAACTGAAATGTAACCAGGACACAACTGTGACAGTTGAATCTGACATCTCTCCCATGTGCTCATGTGTGGTACACTTGTTCCCTGGCCAGTGGCACTGTTTTGGAAGCTGTGGAATGTTTGAGACCTGGGCCTCACTGGGAGAAGCAGGTTACTAGGGGTAGGTAACCTCTGAGTGAGACCTGGGCCTCACTGGGAGAAGCAGGTTACTAGGGATAGGTAGCCTCTGAGTGAGACCTGGGCCTCACTGGAGAAGCAGGTTACTAGGGGTAGGTAGCCTCTGAGTGAGACCTGGGCCTCACTGGGAGAAGCAGGTTACTAGGGGTAGGTAACCTCTGAGTGAGACCTGGGCCTCACTGGGAGAAGCAGGTTACTAGGGTGGTAGGTAGCCTCCTTGAGGTGGTTGCACTGTTATCCTGCCAGGTGAAGGTGAATGACTTAACTGTTTTATTTAAAAAGACCTGGCTGCATTTATTTTTTGGGGGGAATAAATCCAACAAATGAACAGAACACACGCGCGCGCGCGCGCGCGCCCGACACACACACACACACACACACACACACACACGAGTTGGGAGTAACGTAACTTCCTTACTCTAAAAGCTGATTCTTTTATGGTATGCATCAATTAGTAGGACTGGGTCCAAATCAACTATCCTAGAATGCCTGTGAGCATTCATCCTGCTGTTTGGCACAGGCTCCGGAGCTCTTGAGAGCTTTAAAAATCTCCATCATGTGAGCCATCCTACTGGTCTAGTTGCCTTTGCTCTGTCACCTGCTTGCATGCTTACTTAGGCTTCTTCGAACCATCTAGACTTACATTTAATGAGTTATTAGAGTCCTGTTGGATCATCAGATCTTGCCCAACATCTGGATTCCAGTCAGACAGCTGAGTTGGTAAAAGGTGTTCTTCTGAGAGGCCTGGAGATGGGTCTTAGGAGGTGAAAGGATTCTGTAGACAGGACCACAGTGTGCCTGCAGGGCAAGTGAAATGCCAGTGTTAGAGGGGATTCTGGGTCAGTTTAGGAACCAGGAAGTATCGATGGCATGTAATTTCAGAAGACTCAGCCCAGAACTGCTATTGTCTGCTTGAAAGGTGAACTCAGCTTTACATTGGCTTTGTGGACGGTTTCTCGTGGAGTGGCCCTCTTGCCACTATTTTTACATTCATTCATTCGTTGTTTGTTTGAGACAAGATCTTACCATGTGTATCTGTGGTTGGCCTGGAACTTGCTATGTAGACGAGGCTGGCCTTGAACTCATGGAGATGTGCCTATCTCTTCCTCCTGACTTCTGGGATTAAAGATGTACACCACGACTCTTGGCATGTGTATTTATATTTTATTTTAGTGTGTGTGTGGTGTGTGTGTGTGTGTGTGTAATTTGTGTATGTAAATGTGGGCACATGTATGGTACAATATGTATATGGAGGTCAGAGGCCTTGAGCGTGAATTCTCACTATGCCCCTTGTTTGAGACGAGTCTATTGGTTGTTTTTCTGATATATAACCAGGCTTGCTCGACCACGGCTTCTGGGGCGTCTGTTACCATAGGAACACTGGGATTGTATATTTGTTCTACTATGTCAGGCTTTACATTGATCCCGAGGAGTCAAATGCAGTTCCTCACGAACGTGCAGCAAGCCTTTATACCCTCAGAGCCATCCCCCCAGAACCCTGTCTGTTTGTTTTGAAGTAGGGTCTTACTCTGTAGGCCAGGCTGGCCTCGAACTCAAAGCAGTCATCTGGCCTGAGCCTCCTGAGGTCTGAATTACAGCTTTGAGCCACATGGGACTCTCAAGCTTCCTCCCCGAGATGGAGAATACCTGTGTTATTAATGCCCTTACCTGCTCAGACACATCTAGTTTCTCTTGGGTCTGAGTGTCTCCTTGGAGATCTGTCAAGTAAGCAGATACCATTGCCTTTCATCTCCACGTCTTAGAAGGTTGGGCCTTCTTTATGGTTCTGTCCTGGAAATGGCTGACAAACCCTTGGGGAGGCAGTGAGCTTGCTCAGCCCCACCCCTCTCCTTGCTTTCTCCACTCAGTTTGAGAGAATGCTCTCTCTCTCTCTCTCTCTCTCTCTCTCTCTCATTAGCAAATACTTTACAAGATTTCAAGCTTATGACACAGCTCAGTGTTGTAAAAAATATTTGTCACCTGAGTTCTATCCCTGGGGCCACGTGGCGGAAGGAGAGATCTGACTCTCATACATTGTCTTCTGACCTCCACATCTGTGTCGTGGCACACACACATGCAAACGCACACGCACATTGAATGAATCAGTCAATTAATGTGATAATACATTTTTAAAACTTCTATCATCACTGAGACAGCTCAGGAGGTGAAGGTACTTGTGTAACCCTGGTACTGGCTGAACCCTGGAAAGGTGGACAGAGAGAACAGAGTCCACCACCTTGTCCTCTACCCTCCACATGCATGCCCTGGCATGCTCTCAACCCCTGCCTCCATACGTCAGGCATACACACACAACAGTAATCCTAGCACTCAGGAGGCAGAGGCTGGTGGATCTCTGTGAGCTTGAGGCCAGTCTGCCATACAAAGAGATCCAGAACCGCCTTTTTTTTTTTTTTTTTCAGATTTACAGAGAAACCCTGTCTCAAAAACTCAAAATAATAATAAAAAAAAAAGCAACCATTTGTAAGGAAGGCCTGGCCAGATGGTTCAGTGGGTAAGGGTACTTTGTGCTCCTCCTGACAACCTGAACTCTTCTGGAACCCAAACGGTGGGAGAAGAGACCCAACTCATAAAACTTGTCTTCTGACTGCCACACAAATGCCATGACATGTGCATACCCACAGACACATGAAGTAAATAAATAAATAAACAAACAAACATAACCCAAGAAAGCAGAAAAGGATTACAGGGTCAGTGAGATGACTTCGGAGAAAAACATTTACCATTCGTGATTGATTACCTAAGTTTGAACCTTAGAAGTCACAAGATAGACAGAGAATGCCAGCTCCTATATGTTGTCCTCTGACCTTCAACATGGGGCACGTGTGTATGCACACACTTGCATACACTAAACAGATTGCTTTTTTTTTTTTTAAGAAAGAAAACAGAAAGGATGCCAATTCTGGGCATTATCATCATCATCATCATCATTATTATTTTGTTTTGAGACAGGGTCCCCTGTAGCCCAGGGGCTACACTATGTAACCAAGAATGACCTTGAACCTTCAGTGCTCCTGCCCCTACCTCAGGAATGCTGAGTTACAGGCATGAATCCCATGCTCAGTTTATGGGGTGACAGAGCTTGCCACGTCCATGCTAGGCAGGTGTTCCACCAACTAAGCTAACCTACCAGCCCCCAGGACTGCAGTCCTTATAGGTGTGAGAGTGAGGAGCTGTCACAGCAATAGGTTCTTTTGGGATGCTCACCCTAAAGCCTGAGAGAAGCTGTGAGGATATACCACGGGAGGATGTACCACGGGAGGATGTACCACGGGAGGATGCACCACGGAGATGACGGATGTACCATGGGAGGATGTACCACGAGATGCCGGGAGGATGCACCACGGGAGGATGTACCACAGGAGCTCTGGCCTATTGTCAACAATGCCTACAGCTTCACCAGGAAACACCACAACCACACGTCATCAAAAGCCCAGCTATTGGTTAACACAGTGGGGTGAAGATTAGATGACATTAGATATGAAAGATTAGATCTTTTATCTGCTGTACCTTTGACATTCTCTTTCATTACAGTAGTCAGCTGGCCCTGTAAGCCATAGTAATTGCTCCAGAAATTAATTTTATTTTATTTACAGTTACTATGTTATATATGATGTATGGGGCAGGGGCTGAGGGCCTGTCAGGGCATGCATATGGAGGGTAGAGGACAAGGTGGTGGACTCTGATCCCTCCATCCACCTTCCCATGGTTCTTTGAACTCAGGTTGCCAGGGTTACACAAGTACCTTCTTCACCTGCTGAGCTGCTTCAGTGACAGTAGAATTTTAAAAACTATATTATCACGTTAATTGACTGACTCATTCAGTGTGTGTGTGTGTGTGTGTGTGTGTGTGTGTGCCACAACACAGATGTGGAGGTCAGAAGACAAATTATGAGAATCGTATCTTTCCTTCTACCATGTGGCCCCAGGATAAAACTCAGGTAAAGCCTAGCTATGATTCCTTGAGAAAAAATTACATTTTCGTGTGCAGGCAGATGGCCATGGAGAACAGCTTTCGGGACCTGGCAGTTTCCTTCTATCACATTGTCCCCAGGGCAGGGGACAAACAGGAGTCAAACTCAGATCATCAATCTTAGTGGCAAGTGCCTTTACCCACTGAGTCATCAAATGGCTGTTAAAATTGAAGATATACTGAGTTTCTTAATTCATTTGCTTTGTTATTGTTGGGACTGGGAGTCTTCAGCAGGAAACAAGATCCTATTCTTCTGGGGAGGCAGCTCTCATTAACAGAGTTCAGTAAAGACCCACGCTCCTTAGATTCATTACATCACGAGTGTTGCATGAGGTGGAAAGAGTATGTAGAGCATCGCCATAGTCTCCTTTTCAGTGTTGCTGGAGAGATGTTCACCATGGCAGATGAGAAAAGGACGTATGCCAATACTATCCACCATAAGACAGAATCACCAGGACTTAAAGATCCATTAGCGTCCTTTTCTTCATCATTGGAGTCTAGAATCGGCACACCGTATACTAATCAGAAATACTGGACGTGAGCTAAGCTGATAGCACTGTTCAATCAAGAGAACTGAGAGCAGAAGCAGAGCACAGAGCAGTGATAGACTGTCAACTCTAAAGGTCCTTTGTGACAAAGTCGGAGCGAGGGACTTTCCGAAGAATTGCTTAGTCATGGATTTTCACATGGAAGATCACCTTTGTTTTTGATTTTTTTTTTTTTTTTTTTGGTATTTCGGAGACAGGGTTCATGTGTAGCCCGGCTGTCCTGGAACTCACTCTGTTAGACAGGCTGGCCTCAACTCTGAAATCCGCCTGCTCTGCTCCCAAGAAGATCACCTTTGTTATACGGAGAGAAGTGCAGGACAAAACCAACGCAGGCAAGGCCCATCAAGAGGTTGCTACAGAAGGGCACTGTCTTGAGGCTTTTCTGTCGCTGTGATAAAATACTATGGCAGGCAATTTATAGAAGAAAGGGAATATTTGGGCTTGCAGTTACAGAGGGATACAGGTCCATCACCATTACAGTGAGGAGGCGTGGCAGCAGGCAAGCATGATGACTGGAGTCAGGAGCTGAGAGCACACATCCTCAGCTGGCAGCAGAGAGGCAAACTGGAAGTGATGTGGACTCTTCAGATCCTCAAAGCCTGCCTCCAGTGGTGTGCTTCCACCAACAAGGCTTGTACCCCCTAACCTTCCCCTAATAGTGGTACTGATCAGAACTAACTTGTTCAAACATCTGAGCCGATATGGGCATTTTCATTGAAGCTACTACATGCTTAAATGCATCCAACAGAAGAACTGGAAAGGTTGGGTGAGTTCAGACCCCTGAAATCTCAGAGACTTGAGATCGGCAGGAGTCTCGCCATTCCCTACCTATTTCTGTACTTGCTCTGGAACATGTAACCATGACACCCCAGTGGGAGGACCATGGCAGTCAGTCACATAGGGAAAACACCTGGGGTCCTTCCCCATGCAAATAGAGCATCACTAACATCTCAAACGGAGCCAATAGAAACACCTACTCCTGAATCCCACCCCATTCTTCAATGTTTATATAGTCCCTGTCCACATAGAGTAAAGCATACAAGGATTGTGGTTGTTTTACTGAGCAGTGTAACACTTGGGGAAGAGTTTGCTTTCCTGAAGCATTCATGGATGTACTGACCAGACTGACACCACTGCCCTGCCGCCTCTGCTGTTGCTGCCCTCAGCTGCCTGCCCTGCATAGGCCACCCAAACCTCCTCACTTCTCTTTTGAGAGCTATAACACTTCCTGCACTCCAGGCTGGACCAGGCTGGACCAGCTGGACCAGGCTGGACCAGGCTGGACCAGGCTGGACCAGGCTGGACTAGGCTGGACTGGGCTGGACCCTAGCCCCACAGAACCTATCCCTCCTAGCTCTGCTTGGTCCTCTTTCTTGGTGGATAGCGGAAGTCACACTGGTGGTGACTCAAGTTATGGTGGTAGCAACTAAAGATGCAGAATGATTAAAACCTCTGTGTGGAAGGGAACAGGGGGTGTGTGGGTGCTGTGTATGGGGTTTTACATTATGAGAAGTTAGCACAAAATACGTTGACTTGTTTTGAGACAGAATCAGGTTGGCTTCTTTTCAGCAAATTAAATCAAATATTTACTGCAGGACTCTCTATACTCAGCATCAAGGAGGAAATGTAATGTGAACTAGTTTTTTTTATTTTCCCTTTCTTCAAAAAAAAAAAAAAGATGTGTGTGTGTGTGTGTGTTTTCATGTGTATGGGGTCATACATGCATGTGTGTATATGGAAAGGAAAGGACAATCTCAGTCACTTTTCTCAGCCATGATCCACCTGATTTGGGGAGACAGGGTCTCTCACTGGCTTGGAGCTCACCACGTACACATAGGTTTGCTGGTCAGCAAGCCCCAGAGAGCCGCCTGTCCTCGGTGCTCCAGGGCCAGGATTGTAAGCATAAGCATGTGCCATAATTCGAGGGTTTCATGTGGGTCGTGGGCTCTGGACTTCGACCCTCGAGCTGATGTGGCTACCCTCGTACTTCACTGACTAGCTAACTCTCAAGCCCTCCCCCACCCTTGTTGTCAAGAGACCAGGCACTGTATCCTTAATTATTGGCAGCAGTTAAAACAGTGTCTGAGACAAAAGTCACGTGGGAAAAACAGAAGACTGAATGCAGAGTGACCACGTGGAAAAGAAATTCCTGGGCTGTGGCCTAATCAGGTAACTCTGTGGGGCCTCAGTTTCTTCCATTTTCAGTGAATCTGGACTATTTTTGCCTTATCCTTGGGTCTTATAAGGCAGGAGAGGAGCTAAAGCAGTAGATATTATCAGAACCAGACCTCCCAGGCTGGGTGCCCAAAGCCTGTAATCTTAATGCAGGAGGATCAAAAGTTCAAGGCTAGCCTGGGCTACCCAGTGATACAATTCTTTCATGTATCCCAGGATGACTTCAGACTTGCTATGTAGCAGAGGTTGGAGTTGACCTCTTGCTTCCTCAAGCTTGGAGACTATGGGAGTGTGCCACCACACCCAATTTCAAATTTTGGATTTGGTCTGTGGCCAGGCTAAGGATATGCACTAGATACCAGCCATGCTGAAAAGAAGCAAGCCTTAGCTCCCAGCTAACCATGTGATCTGCAACAAACCATCCCATATTCTACAGCGCACAGTGCTGCCAAGTTTAGGTGTTCTGTTGCAGGTCAAGGTATTACATTTTGAACTCATGATCTTTTTGATTTACGATGGTGAATTTATCAGGATGCATGCAGAGCCATCCTAATCAGAGGAGCACCCCTACCTCAGAGGTATTTAAAAAGAGATAGTGAAGGATAGACAGTGATACTGAACTGTTTCCAATTCTAGTTTCTGAAATTAGGGGAACCTTTGTCATGTCAGAGCTCCCTTTTCTGCAGATACACTTCCTCCCATGTATGATCACAGAGAGACCCTCGTTACTTTCCTGGATCTGTTGTCTTGGGCTTTTCTCAGTGACCCTTTTTCCCCTTGGAGCAGGGAGACCCCAGGTCCTTTATAGCTGCAAGCAAGTGTTGGGAAAGGACAAAGGCTTATTCCAGGGTTTAGAGCAGCTTCTCCAAACCCACTTTTCTAGTTTGCGTTTGTAGAGTGTTTGGCTCTGGGTTCATTTCCAAGATCTCCATAAAACTGAGCATGGGGTATATGTCTGTAATCCCAACTTCCTTCATCATATTCCTTCATCATAAGCAGAGGATAAGGAGTTCAAAATCATCCTCGGCTACCTTGGGACTTTGAAGCCAGACTAAGATTATAAAACTCTGTTCTCAAACAGCGGCGGCAGCAGCAACAACAACAACAACAACGGCAGCGGCAGCAGCAAAATACCACCCCTCTCTTGCTTCTCAGTATAAGAACTTGAAATTTCTTTGGATAAACCAAGTACCCTTCCAAAAAAACCTGTACTCCCAACTTCAGGACAACTGGCTGCGGTGTGTTGCCTGCCCAATCAATCGGTTCTACCTGAGGAAATATCAAGGAGGTGCCCCTCCCCTGTTTTGTTTTGTTGAAAGATAGAGTAACTTTAAACCATATTTTAAATAACATTCATTTATTCTGTGTTTGGCTCATATGGAACTCTGTCCTCCACACGAAGGGACCCAAAAGAAGGAAGTGTTGTGAGAGGACTCACAACAGTAGGAGCAAAGAGCACTGAGGATCAGAGTGAGGGCCTGAAGCTGGCGTGGCTCACGCTGCACACCGGGGTGACTGACTGGATGCGGATGCTCGCCTACCACTTCACTGCCTTCTCTCATCGCAGTTAGACTTAGAGGAGAAACGATAAAGACCTTTTCTCTAATGATGACTGAAGGATTCCTGTATGCTTGGCAGCTGTATCTCATGTTGCAAAGTAAGTAGAACATCTGGGGCAACGCTTCATGTCAAGATTATGTTTACTTCTTTGTGTGGTGTTCACTGTAGGAACAGCTCTGGTTCTGTTTTAGCCAAGTCAGGGCCTGTGACTTTGAAACTGTGGTGTTTGGATGAGAATGGTCCCCATGGGCTCATATGTTTGAATGCTTGGTCCTCAGTTGGTAGAACTATTTGGGAAGGATTAGGAGGGGTGGCCTTATTGAAGGAGGTTTCAAAAGCCCACTGTCCCCAGTTAGTGCACTCTCTCCCTCCCTCCCCCTTTCCCTATCTCCCTCTCTCTCTTCTCTCTCCCCTCCCTCTTCTCTCCCTCCTTGCTTCCCCTCGCACCTCAGATCTGTGGATCAGATGTAAGCTTTCAACTATTACTCCAGCACCATGCCTGCTTTCCTGCTGCCTTTTTTCTTGCCATGATGGTAATGGACTCCAAACCTTTGGAACCATGAGCCCATAAACTGACTGTTTCCTTTTCTTTCAATAAGTTGTCTTGGTCATGGTGTCTTATCACAGCAGTAGAAAAACAACTAAGACAGAAGTCTTGAGTCCTGAGGAAAACTCTGTGTTCTTTTCTTCCCATTTCTACTAGAACACCTAGATCCTCGGGCTGCGTCCTTGTGCTTTCTGTCTGTACAAATGTAAGTAGCAACTAAAACCCGAGAGTGGGAAGGCAGAGCTGCACCATGGGGCCTGTGCACTTGTTATTCTTAGTGGCCATAAGTAGTAAACGTGGGAAGCGCAGTGCTTTGATTCAGGACTAAAATGTCTCCAGAAGACTCTGGTGCTAAAGATTTGGACACAAACCTGTACCACTTACAAATATGTGTGTCTGTCTGTCTGTCTGTCTGTCTCTCTCTCTCTCCTCTCACTCTGGCGCGCGCGCGCGTGTGTGTGTGTGCGTGCGCGCGCGCGTGCATGTCTGCGTGTGCTGTGCTCCCCCACAGCTGGTTGCATGCTGCCTGAGGTAGATGCTGGGACTTGACTCCAGCCCCAAGCATGTGGCACTCTGGGAATGTGGTAGAACTTTTGGCAGGTGGAGCTTTGTCTTAGCTTCTTTTTCTGTTGCTGTGATAAAATGCTTTGATTAAAGCAACTTAAGGAAGAAAGGGTCTATTTCATTTCCCAGTTCCATCATGGGAAGGGAAGGCGAGGTGAAATACTAAGGTGATGCTGTCCTATTCTGACTCCATTTTGTTTTTGCTTTCCTCTGCCATTTACCCCTTCTACACATGGGCATATCTGCCTTGGCAACACATTTGAGACGCTGACAGCCTTGACCATGGTCCAGATGTATTAACCAAAATAACTGGCATGCTATGTCTAAAATAATCACTGTGTTCTGTCAGGAATGAACAGTTTCAAGGATACTCCAACTCTCATCTAACTTTGGTGTATCTTTGTGGTACCTGAACTTAGGCACCAAGAGACATTTTAGAGTCATAGGCCAGCTTCTGGTCTGGCCATCAATCAGAAGGTTTTAAAATTTTTAAGTGGCTTTATCAACATGGTTGTCAATACTATCTTGCATGGATCATTAAAAATGTATCAGGAGCCTGAAACATCTGGTCACATTGTGTCAGCAGTCAAAGAGTGTAATGAGTGTGGGCTAGTGCTCAGTTCACTTTCTTCATCTGTACAGTCCCAAACTGCCTGCCTAGGGAGTGACGCCACCCACAGTTACGTTGGATTTTCTCCTGTCTAGGAACAT
Source organism: Mastomys natalensis (assembly GCA_021653895.1). Taxonomy (NCBI): domain Eukaryota; kingdom Metazoa; phylum Chordata; class Mammalia; order Rodentia; family Muridae; genus Mastomys; species Mastomys natalensis. Next base: position 528,008 of record JAJTUV010000421.1, on the reverse strand, counting down.
AATCAAGACATTCTGCTCTTGCTGAGTATGTTAGCCCAGCATGACATATCCAGAGGTTCATCTATCAGGTGATTTTAGATTCTGTCAAGTCCGCAGTTAACACTAGCCATTACAGGCTGAGAAAGAAGCCAGGCCACTGGGGATGTACCCCTGAGAGGAATGCTGTGACTCTAGTCCCTGCCTGTCTCTCTCTTTGCCTCCTGTCTGCCATGAGGTGAGCAGCTTTGTCTTACCACATCTTCCCTGCCACGATGTTTCATATCACCACAGGGCCAAACTCACATGGCCAGGCCATCGTGAAACACCTGAAACCACCTGAGCCCATAAAACTTTCTTCTTTCAGGTTGATTATCTCTGGGATTTTGTACCAGTAACAAAAAGATAATATACTCAATAATTGCAGATTTATTGGTTGTATATAGGCAAGAGCAGAGCTTTAAGCGCAGGCAGCAGAGTATGTGTATTGATTTCCTGGTATTGCTCTCACAATTGTCAGCAACTAGATGGCTCAGAACAACAGAAATGTACTGTCTGGAAGCTAGAAGTCTGAGGTACCCAGGTTGCAGTGGGGTCATTCCCTGTGTGAAGACTTGAGGGAAGAATTTCTCCTAGCTGGCAGCCTTAAGCATTTTGTCTTCATATGTGGTCATCTTTCCCCTGTGCCTCTTCACTTTATCTCCTCACTGTGTGTCTGTCTCTGTGCCAAAATTTCCCTTTTTTTTATTCGATATTTTATTTTTTTACATTTTAGAGGTTATCCCCTTGCCCCATTCCCCCCACCCCATTAATCCCCTATCCCATCCCTCCTCCTCCTTTTTTCCCTTTATACTGTTTAAATTACATGCAAGTATTAAGGTCAGTTCTAGGTTGAGGCAAAATTTCCCTTTCTATGAGGATATCTCAAGTTAGATTAAGGCCCAACCCTAATGACATCATCTTAATTAGACCACAATATACCTTTATCTCCAAATAAGGTCATGTTCTGAGGCACGGGGAACTAGAATGCCAACATATCCTTGAGGGAACACCATTCAACCCTTGATGGGACAAAAATCAGATTACAGAAACAGATATGAGAGAATAGATAGAAAGAATTGCAAAGTTAAAAGACCAGGAATTCTTGGAAGCATGTTAAGGAGCCTTGTCACTCCCACGCTATGGGAGTGAAAACCAAGTTTACCTAAATCTCCAAGGAACAGGGAAGCAAGCGTTTCTGTGAGATCTGGGATACAGAAGCACAGGAAGAGTCAAGGACACTGCCTCCCGGAAGGGAACACCCTCTTTGATAGAGCTGTAAGAATCCTAACCCAGTGGGGTGGATTTGGGTCCACAGGAAGCCTGTCTCACAAAGCTATTTCCAAGCCCTTTAAAGATGGATATGAGGAGGTCTGCCAGCCAGGATCAGGAAACATAAACCTAAAATATAATCTTCCTTTATGTTACAGCATCAGTAAAGCATGGAGTGGCGAAGGAGCGAGTAGCTGATTGTCCTTGCACAACTGGAAGAGAATCTGGACAAGGCAAGCTGGAACATCACTAGTTTTCCTCTGTAGGGCAGTGACTCTGGGTGCTAATCTCAAAGGACTAGTTCAGCCTTTCTAGGTAGGAGCACATCACTGTTTCCCCAATATGACTTCATTCTGGCTACTTGCTAACACAGTTCTGACGTGAGGAAGAAGTCATTCTAATTGCTCCAGGCTCCCTGCAAGCCAGCAAAGTATTATTGATTAGCTCCCTTGCAGGTGCATTCCAGATATAACCTCCAAGCTCTGTCTCTGTGCTACAGATCTGTGAGGAACATATTTCCTGGTGTGTGGTTTGCTCATCTATGATGCCTTTACTCTCTTCAGATGATGTACACACACTTATGCATACACACATACACATATATACCTACCTATACACATATATGCATGTATACAAAAAACATACATGTTGCGGTAAATCTCCGACCCAAATAAGACCAGTCAAGGAAAACACAACTCAATAATTATGGATATAAACTGCACGCCTAGATTGGGCAGATTTACCATTACATTACTCTATTCCTCAGCTATGAGATTCCTTATAACTTGCGGTTTTTCCAGGCCATGTGCTTCTCCTTCATTGTCCTTCCACCTCCTGCTCCTCCCACTCCTTCACCTTCCTCCTCTGTTGACTTCCTCTGCTGTCGACTTCCTCTTCCTCTCTCCTCCCCTAAGCCTTTTTCTCCACCTCTCCTTCTACTGCCCAATCACCGGCTCTAGCCTTTATTTTACAAATTTAATTGGACAGAAGGTTCACAGGAAGTCACCTGTGTACAGACTTACTCCTCCTCTGCAGCCTCTCCCAGGAAAGTGGAACTAGCATCAAAATACAAGACTGGGGCTATCCACAACACATACATACACACATACATATACATACACAGACATATACATACCTAAAAATAAATGCACGCACATACATACATACACACACACACACACACACACACACATATATATATATATATGTATATATATATACATATATATATATATATATGTATATACACACACACACACACACACACACACGCACGCACACGCACGCGCACACACCTGCACACTCACACACACAGACTGTTGATCCCTCTAGGGCCTTTCTTTAACTTATATGATGGTTAATACTACCAACTAGATAAGACCTACTGTCACCTTGGACTGTTATGGTAGACTGTATCATCAAATCTTGAGCCACAGTGAGTCCTTCCTGCCTGAAGTTGTTCTAGTTTTTCTTTTTCATAGCAACTGAGGTCTGGGATGGAGATTGTTGTTTTATGGCCTATTTAAATATCAACTTGATTGGGTGGGTCACCTTTGTATCTGCAAGGCTTTTGTTCCAAGGATTGCGGAGCAAGCACTTAGGCTTTGCAGCCCTGAGGTGCTGTTGCAGTTACCACACCTTAATATAAGTCCTCAAGATAGGACTTTAAATGTTTGTGTATGTGTGTGCGCGCGCGGTGCACACGTGTTATATGTGTGCATGTTGGAGAGGGTGATGTACATACATGTAAGCAAAGCAGACCAAAGGATGATACTGAATGTCATGTCTATCATTCTCGCCTTGTTTCGTGAGCTAGGATCTCTCACTGAACCTGGAGCTAGGCTGAGGGCCAGCAAGCTCCAGGGACCTTCTTACCTCTGCCTTCCACTGCTCTAGGGCTACAGGCTCAAGAGCAACCAGGCCTGACTGTCACATGGGTTTTGAACTCGAGGTCCTCGTGCCTGCATAGCACATTCTCTTTCCCACAGAACCATCTCTTCATTTCCTGAGGGTTCTGATAAGTACTGGATGAAGTAATAAAATTCTGTCTGTGTGCTGAATAATGAGACTGAGCTGAAGTGGGCATGAGAACTTCTAAGACGATTAGACAGAATAAAATCCTACACAGTTAGTACTTCATCACAGGCCACTTAGGCAGCCTCTGCCATTTTTTTTTTTCTAGGCATGAGACCGCACTATGACTCTCTGATACAGTCTATGTGTTGCTCAAAATCAATTGCTGTATCCAATGTAACTCCTACCTCAGTTCTTGCTAAAGAACTCTCTAACTTCTGCTCGGTCCTAACTGCAAGACACAGAAATGTATCTTCCCACTCCCTGGTGAAAGGAAGGAATTTATCTGGGATTCAAACTGGATTATGTCTGATAGTTCTGGACAATGGAATCTGGGAGAAATCTCCTTAGAGCTACTAGAAAAGAATTACAACCTGTGCTAAGAAAACACAATGAGGAGCAATCCTAGCACCTGATTATCACTGCAGGAAGATAAGATTCTTGGACTCACTCCGCCTCCCTCACCTTGAGACCACAAAGGAGACTTGACTAACACTGTAACGTTACGTTCTAGGTGTTCAAGGCTTGGTCCTCAGCCCAGGGCATTGTTGGGAGATTTGGGGACTTTAAAGGTAGAAAGCATAGCCGAGGGTATGTCATCTTAACCCTGGATTCTTCCTCTTTCTCATCTTTGTTCTTTCCAGTGCCACAAGGAGAACCTACCACGATGTTTAGGAAAACAGCAGAGTTTAGGCACGAAAACCTCCAAAACCCAGAACCAAAATAAATCTTTCCTCTCTCTCTCTCTCTCTCTCTCTCTCTCTCTCTCTCTCTCTCTCCTCTCTTTAGGTTTTTCGAGACAGGGTTTCTCTGTGTAGCCCTGGCTGTCCTGGAACTCACTCTGTAGACCAGGCTGGCCTCGAACTCAGAAATCCACCTGCCTCTGCCTCCCAAGTGCTGGGATTAAAGGCGTGCGCCACCACCGCCTGGCAATCTTTCCTCTCTTAAGTTGATTTTTTTCTTAGTAGCAGAAAGATAATTAACAGATAGAAAGACTATTTGATTACAGGGTGCTGACCCATTTCCTCTTAGATATAGGACATATGCTCCATATGAACCTTCTAAAAACCTGAAAGAACTCAAATATGCTGCACGCCCCAGTCCCAGCCCTCAGAAGGATGTCCAAAAGATAATAAATCCAAGGTTAGCTGAGGCTACATAGAATGTTCCAGGCCAGCCTCAGCTACATACCAAGAATCTGTCTCAAAAAATAAAAAGATAAATGAAGCTCAGAATGGTAGTATATGTCTGTAATTTCAGCATTTAGAAGACAAAGGCAGGAGGATTCCTTCAAGTTTAAGACCAGCATGGCCTACATAGAGAGTTCTAGGCCAGCCAGGCTACATTGTGAAAGGGTCAAAGCAAACAAACAAAACAAAACAAACAAACAACTACAAAACACAAAGCCCACACACTCATACACACAAACTTAAGAAACTGAACCTAATTTCATCAAAAAACATGAAAGATTGCACATTCTGAAGCACATATGACCAGAGAGTTTTGCATTATGGGTTCCAGACTTGATTGTAATTTGTGACCTGCATTGGATAATACCCTTCCATTTTATAACATCAATTCTTGGGTAAATAGTTCCCCTAGGTTCTAGGAAAGGATATTTTTCATACATTGAGAGAGAGAGAGAGAGAGAGAGAGAGGAGCTTTCTCTATCCAGCACCTTCCCACACTCTCTGCTTTATTGAATTTAAGCATACAAAACCCACCACAACAAAAAGCACACAGCTAGTTACCACTGCTGAGAGTTCACAGGTCGTGTTTCCTGGGGGAATATCTGAGTTTTCCTCTCAGCAATTCACTACTTAAGGGCACAGCAAGGATGAAGTCTCAGTTCTTCAAGATCCTGTGGTGCCTATGGAGAAACAATGTGGGGGCAGAAGGGTAAGTTCTCTGACCTTCTCTATGGCTGCAGTTTGGACCGACGATCTAGTGCTAGTCATTTCCCATCAAAGCTTCTCACTGCATCTCCTCGCTTCCAATTTTGTAATTAAAAAAAAAGCCAGTAGGTTGGCTTGGCTGATAAAACCGGTTTTCATAAGGCCCGTGTATTTTGGGTGGTCTACAAGGAACCCCTGAAGGCAGAAATTGCATCTTGGAAATGTGGCTTTTTTAGAAATGTGTCTGCATCAGGTCTCTTGGGATTCAGATGCAAAGGGATTTGCAAGGTTTGCATTTTTCATTCATTAGTGCAGAGTCACTGCCAAACTTCCCTTCCTGTTAGTCACACAGGAGGAGGGGTCACTGCAGTCAGATGGTTGTAAATTACTCTCCAGCTCAGAAGCCAAAGGATAATACCCAGGGAAACACAAATCTTAGTTTGAATCTTGTGAATAATTTGTGAGAAACTCAAATGTTTACTGAGGAATGAAAGACACAGCCTATCTTTAAACTCAGTAAAACTGAGTCTGTCCTTTATCAAAACCAGTGTGAGGAAGCCAGAATTAGCTGGCTGTAAATAATCTATTTTTGTAGAAAATTATTGAAGACATAGTCTCATGTAGCTCAGGCTGGCCTTAAATTTTTGAAGCTGGCGCTAATCTCTAATTCTTGAGTCCTGGGTGATTCTACCTGTACCTTCCTTCCAAGTGCTGGGAGTGTGCTCTGATGGCCCCAGTGCTGAGAAGGCAGAGACAAGAGGGTTCCAGGACCTTGCTGGCCAGCTAAGTCTTTAAGCTCTAAGGTTCAAAGAGAGACCACCATGTCTCAAAAAATAACATGGAAAGCAACTGAAAAAGATGCCCCAGGTGGTCTCTGTCTCTCTCTTTCTGTCTCTCTCTCTCTCTCTCTCTCTCTCTCTCTCTCTCTCTCTCTCTCACACACACACACACACACACACACACACACACACACACACACACACATTTTAGTTGATCTTTTCCTGCATGAACACACAGTGTACAGCTCTTTACTATGTCATAGAGTTCTTTTAAAAGTCCAAGATCACAAATGCCAGTGTTTGTTTCTGTTTGTTTCAAGTGGGTTCTGCAATCACACACATCCTTGTGCCTTTACACGTCCTTGATGGAAGAAAAAGGAACGAAGCTGTTCCCCTCTAGTTCAGAATCATCGCAGTGGTGGCACATGCCTTTAATCCCAGCACTTGGGAGGCAGAGACAGGCAGATTTCTGAGTTCGAGGCCAGCCTGGTCTACAGAGTGAGTTCCAGGATAGCCAGGGCTACACAGAGAAACCCTGTCTCAAAAAAAACAAGCAAGCAAATAAAAAAACAGTTCCAGGAAGCACCAATCACACACAGATGTCTGCAGACCTGAGTCCTCACCTACATGTTGTCTACATTATTTACTTGAAGACATGGAGGCCAAGAAAGCAGAATGGACTCAGTAAGTGGCGGGCTCATCATTTGAACCTGGATTTCTCTGATACTATATTGTTGTTGTTGTTTTAATCATATACTACTTTTTCTTAGCCAGGCTGCCATGTACCTAGGTGTCCTTGAACTTGCCATGTAGCAGAGGATGACTCTGACTTCCAGTGCTGGGATTACGGTTGTACACCTGTACATCCAATTTAAGCAATTCTGGGGATTAAACCAGGGCACTGTGCATACTAGGTGCACACTCTACCGACTGAGGTACACCCCGAGACACAGACTTTCTTCAGAGCTGATCCTATATTTAGCTGCAACATTTACTGTTTTAACTATGGATTACAAATTGATGAATTGATTATTCATCAAATAAAATATCATTGAAGAATTAAACAAGAAAGGTGTGCATGACAGCTCACATTTGTAATCTCAGTACAGGGTAAGCTAAGTCAGGAGGATTGCCATCAGCCTGGGCTACAGAGCAAGCCTCTGTTAAAAAAAACAAAACAAAAAAAACAAACAAACAAACAACAAAACAGCAAAAAAGCAAAATAAACAAAACAACAACAAAATCCCCAAACCAAACCAAGCCAAAACAAAACAAAGCAAAAACAACCACAACAAAAATCAAAAAAGTATTGTTGGGAGGACCAGGCTTGGTAGCACACACCTTTAATCCCAGCACTCAGGAGGTGGAGGCAGAGGGATCTCTGAATTCAAGGCCAGCTGATCTACAGTGGAGTCTAGGGCTGCCAGGGCCACACAGAGTAAACCTGTGTAGAAAAACCAAAAAAGAAAAAAGAAAAGAAGGAGAAGAAAGAGAGGAGGAGGAGAAATGAGGAGGAGAAGGAAAGAGGAGGAAAAAGAGGAGGAGAGAACAGGAGAGAGACCCATCTGTCTATTTTTCTTTCCTTCTACCGGAAGCCTGGGTGAAAAGCTTCTGGGAATTGACACCTTCACAAATATTAACTGTTGTCTCCCTCTGAGGTGCATGGCACAGCATCTCTCTCCTGGCACAGCTTGTACTGCGGAAGGGAATCGGAAACGGATGTCTACCCCCTCCGCGTCCACCTCTCAGAGTCTCCTTCATCTTTCTCAATGACTACTCTGTCAATGGTGACAGAACACTGAGGTGCGGACTTTGGGGATTTTCTCACTATTCTGTAAGAAAGTGGCAGCCCTGGCCGTACTGACTTTTAGTGCCAAGTTACTAAAGCAGTAAGCACAAGGAAAGGCACCGAGGCTGGGGAATGTGGGACGTGCTGCAGGCGCATGCGTGAATATACACTGGACTCAAGGTGGAGTCTGCATGCACTAGAGAAGGACAGCTAAAACGCAGGTTCCAAGATGGTATGGTGGTTCATGCCTGTAATCTCAACACTTAAAAGAAGACGGAGGCAGGAGAATTACAAGTTTGAGGTCAATTGGGGCTGCATAGTGAGATACAGGCAACTCCTTTCTGTTTTCTGAGATCTGGAAACTCCTGGTTGGAGAAATGTCAGCTCTCTTAGGCTGGAAGCAGTAAGCATGTCAGCTAGGTCTTCCAACTATCATCTTTAGTTGGTTCTTTTTCAGTACCAGAGGGTGAACCCAGGGCTTCACTCATGTTAGTCGCGTGCTCTGCCACAGAGCCCAAACCCACACCCCTCCTTGAGCTGCCTACAGTCCGTTCCTGGGCAGACCAAGAAGCGTGTTATGCAAAGGAGCTGAGGAAGAAATACTTATAGAGAGGACTTCATTCATTGTGTGTCTGGTTCCTTTTCTTGTTGATGTGACCAGATACCTAAAAGAAACAACTGTATAGAAAAAAAAACATCTACTTTGGCTTCCAGTTTGAGGGAATATGGTCCATCATGGCAGGCAAGTTGTGGCAGCCGGTGTATGAAGTGTTTGGTCACATTGAATCTGTAGACAGGAGGCAGAGCGCAGACAGGAAGTGAGCCTACCCTCTGTGATCCACTTCCGCTAGAGAGACCACACCTCCTAAAGTTTTCACAACCATTCAAAGCAGTGCCACCAGCTGGGGACAGACTGTTGAAAAGCCCGAGCTTATGGAGGACATTCTCGTTCAAACCACTGCATCTAGATAGGACCTTAGATAAAGAAGCTGGATCGCTGTAATGACCCTGGAGCTTATGTCCTAACAAAGAGAGGTACCTGGCTGAGCCTTGTGCTGGATGCACAGGACACTGGGGAAAAGAAGGAGGCAGTGGCCTAGGAACACAGTGTTGGGAATGTTCAGGACAGAATCATGGAGCCAAGGGCAAAGGCCTTCTCAACCTCACGTCACCCCTGGAAGGAGCCAGCGTCTCCTGGAAACTGCACTGCCTCTGCCCAGACGGACTTCTCATCAACAGCTCGGCTACTTGAGAGCACAGGAAGCTGAGCTCCGAGCTCTGGTGGACACTCACCCTCAGCTGCTATCTTGGATGAGGCTGGATAGGGAAGAAAATTCCCCAACTGTAGTGCAAACTACTAAATCACTTTATAAAATTAAAATGTCCCAAGGATGATTGGGTAACATTTAAAAGAGCATGAAAAATCTTTCCTGATTACTACTTAAACACACGTTTTGGGCAAGATTAAAAACACAGGCTACTCTGCATTATTTCCCAGAAGGGACTATGAAGCCTGCAAGCACTTAGATAACCACACTGTGGCTGGCTTCAGATAGTCTCTCTCTGTCTCCCTCTCTGTCTCTCTCTGTCTCTGTCTCTCCTCTCTCTCTCTCTCCCTCCTCTCTCTCCCCTTCTCTTTCCCTCTCCCTCCCTCCTTCCCTCTCTCCCTCCTTTTCTTTCTCCTCTCCCTCCCTCTCCTCTCCTCCCTCCCTCTCTCCCTTTCTCCCTCCTTCCCTCCCTCTCCTTCCCTCTTTTCTCTCTCTTCCCTCCCTCCCTTCTTCCCTCCTCCTCTCTTCATTTTCTCCCCTCCCTCCCTTCCTCCTTCTACCCCTCCCTCCCTCCTTCTACCCCTCCCTCTATCCCTCCCTCCTTTCTTTTCCTTCCTCCCTGCTTCCTGGTTGTGGATGCTATATGAACAGTGGTCTCCGGCTCCCATGCCTTGCCCACCATGATGGATTGCATCTCCTCAGACCCCAAGCCCAAACAAGTCCTTCTTCCCTTAAATGCTCCATCTCAGATATTTGGTAAGAATTAAGAAAAATAGCTAATACTAGACAAGACCTTAATGCAGAGGTGAATTCTTCAAGTCCACCAAGCAAATCAGCATGCGAACAATCTGTGTTTCTGTTGAACACCAGTTGGGGTGTCCTGTTGCTTCTGCTTTCTGTACAGAGAGCGACCGTCTACCAGGGTATCCCTCCTTTCAACCACTGTGAGATGCTGCTGCCATCTGTAAAGTTCACTCTCAAAAACTTTATTGTACAACTGAGTTTCAAAACAACAACTACCACCAAAACCTGTTATAATGTTTTTAAGTTTACAGTTGTGGTGGTCCCCATAGGCTCACCGGGGAGTGGCAGTACTGGGGGTACCTGGGAGGTATGTCGCCATGGTTGAGAGGCACTAGGGTGTCACTACCCAGGGTGGGCTTTGACAAAAAGTTCAGAAGTTCAGTATATGAATGACGCTCTGAACTGTGGCCTCATTAGTTTTTTCTTATAGATGCCAAGGTCATGTTTCTTCACAACACCAACACATACTGCTGGGCCACACATGTTTGCCTGCATGTGCATGGGACAGAATCCACAACCGACCCACCAGCCCTTGGATGGTTTATCTTATCAGGCAGGCCCATGGTATTTCGAAGGGAAATCTTGAGAACAGATAATTGCTATTCCAAAAGTGGGATGATTCCTATGGGATGGGAAAGTTAAAACACTAGCCTTCTGCCGCTGGTGGGACTTTAATCCACATGAGGCAGGCAGGGGATTTCGATCGAGGCCAGCTGGAAAAGATATGATTCCAGACAAGCGGGATGATCAGAGAAGATGGTGAAAGATAAAAACTAGCCTTTCCCCATTTCCCAGAGGGAAAGAAGAGGATAGAACTCCCAGAGTGAGGTCGTTTCTCTTGTCTAGCCTACAGTTTCTTCTCACTTCCATGGGGAGGCATGCTTATTGAAAGTCTACACCCCAACATGTGAAAAGTCCGAATGCAGAAAGGCAGGGGTTCTAACAGGGAGAGACAGGAAGTGACGGAGCACACGTTCTGTCACCCAGGGCCCACTGAGTCAGGAAGAAGGTGATGCTGCACATGGAGAGAATGTGATGTGTGTCCAACAGGACCAGAAGGACGCCTGAAGGAGTCACGCTTGGAACTGGAGCTGGGAAACAAACTGCACCCAATTGGGGGTGGGGGCGGGATGAGGGCTGGGTATGCCATGCCCGGAACACCAACAGTTGGAGGCCCAGGGACAGAAGGTCCGGGGCTATGCCTGAGAAACAGCTTTAGTGGTTGATTGGTTGAGTTCTTGAGCAGCAATCTGCAACAGTCATACTGCTGACATAGCCTGTCCCCCGTGGCAGGTGCCCTTTGCTACAGTAATCGGGAAGAATATAGGTGAGACAGTGCCAGCAGGGTTTTCTCCGTCCTCACCTGCGTTTTCCCTTTTCCCATTATTCGGATTTCTGCCTCCTTCTACTTCCAAGTGCTGTAGGAAGCAAGCTTGGCTTTCTCTACTGATAAGGGGGTCTGCATATTCTGCTTTGAAAAATATCCTAGTTTTAAACACAGACGAACAATTTTCCCCTTACTACTAAGTACTGAGCACTTTATGTAACATCTGCTTTGACGTGTCTAAGGTGAGCATGAGGGCTAGTGGCTGTGATCCTAGAACCTGGGAGTCTGGGGCCAGCCTGGGGCACACAGTGAGTTCCAGCCTGTACCATGGGGTAAGACACTTTTTTTTCCCCTGTGAGCAAGCACAGGCAAGACCCTGTCTTAAAAGCCTTACATATTTAGAAAAGTACCTAACACTTTTCTTTCAATTTCTCATTACCATAGCTAAAATAACTCAGTATATTTCAGTGCTAAAAACCCCCACAGAATTGACAAGCTGTTTAACAGTCCTCCCCAAGTACTATGTTTGGACAAAGGACACATCTGATTATTTTAAAAAGTTAAAATGGATTTCTACTATCTATGCATATTTTAATGATATATGTATGTGTATATATGCATTATATATAATGTATATTAATGATATATGTACACAATGCATTCTATGTAATTCTATATAATTGTTATCTTCTTTCATATATAGATTATATATGAATACATGATATACATGGATATAACCATATATGTGGCCAATATATTATATGTAATGCATCATATATAATTGTTCTCTTTCTTCGTATATATAAATATAAAATATATTTTATGTGTATATATTATATATAAAATACATATAATATTATACATATGTATATTACATAGACATATACATATGTATATTATATATAATATATATACATAAAACAATGCATACTTATATATAAAAAATATATCTAAAAATGCATAGTTAGCCCAGGATAGCTAGCTTCAACCTCACAGCCCTCCTATAGCTGACCCCTGGAAATCATAGACGTGCATTTAGAATCCAGCTTATTAAATAAGAATTTTTGTAAGAAAAATACCTTAGATGTAGAATTTGGGCAAGTCATGCAAGCCTTTAACTCTCCTGGTTTTCTTGACAGTCTTCATTCCAATATAGAAGATTGCTATTGGAAATATTAAATTCTTTCGATTTGACCTATTCATACTACCCCCTCCCCTTGACTGGTTGGGAAATGAGAGTAAAAATTAATAGAGCTGGAGGAATAAATCTAGAAGAGTTTTCCTGACTCATAGACTTCACTGTGTGCTTTAAAAACAGAGATATCTCTTTGAAAAACTGAGCAAATGTCATTGAAGGGTTTTTCCTTTCTCTCCTTTTTTCTTTTTCTCTTTTCCTCATTCTTCCTTCCCTCCCTCCCTCCATCTCTGTCTGTCGTCGTCTGTCTGTCTGAGAGATGGGTTCTCATGTATTCCAAGCTGCTCTTAAACTCACTATGTCGTTGAAGTCGGCACTTCTCCTGCTTCTACTGCTCCAGTGCTGGGGTTACCGTACCACACTGGGCTGATCCACTTAAGAAGTAGGGTTACTTTGCTCATGGAGTCTTTGGAAGTCATGAGTTTTTTTTCTCCTCTGGCTTTTTTTGTTTGTTTGGTTTTTTTTTTTTTTTGTTGTTGTTGTTTGTTGTTGCTGTTTGTTTGGGGTTTGATTATTTGAGACAGGGTCTGGCTACTAGCACAAGCCAACCTTAAACTTCCTATGTCAACCAGGCTGCCCTTGAACTTACAGTGATTCTCCTGTCTCTGCCTCTTAAGTGCTGAGATTTATAAGTATGAGCTATCACACCTGGCTTTGTTTCTTCTTTTTTTGTACAGAAAAGAAGATACTGCTATAACCATGTGTCTTTACCATATCGGTTGGAGGATCACCAGGATCCTGCAACTCAAGTGCAGGTGAACCGCTCTGAGAGAAGTGTGACCTTGGCTGGAAGACGAGGAAGAGGTTGCAAACCAATACCAATGGCTCTTTAAAGTCTCAAGGGCTGGAGAGATGGCTAGGTTAAGAGCACTGATGCTCTCTAAGTCCTGAGTTTGATTCCAGCAACCACATGGTGGCTCACAACCATCTGTAATGGATCCAATACCCTCTTCTGGTGTGTCTGAAGTCAGCTACAGTGTACTCTCATACAGTAAATAAATAAATCTTGAAAAAAAAAAAAGCTCCTCAAGGACCTGATGCTGGGTGGCTCTTTGTTATTATAAAAACCCTGCTAAGGATTTGGAGGGCTTCAATAATCTGGAAAGGGTAGAGCTAATTTCCTGCCTTTCTGCACGTGGTGTATCTGGTGAAGCTGCTTTTTCGGAACAGGCTCTGGCCCAGTGCTAGTGTTCTATGATGCTGGGTACATGGCTTAGCTTCCCTAAGGTACCCCCCCCCATTATAGAGGAACAATAATCCCTGTCTGACAGGGAGAATGTGAGGACAAAATATAACAGTAGGGGCCAGGGATGTGTCTCAGTTGGTAGAGGGCTTGCTAACATGCATGATGCCTGAGGTCTGATCTCATAGCACTGCAGAAACTGATCATGATGAGGTGTACTAAAAGTAGCACTTACAAGTGCATCAGAAGTCCAGCACTGCCCTCTAAACACGAGGCCAGTTTGGGCTACATAAGATCTAGTTGCCCAAACAGGCTCCCTCCCCCACCTCTAATAAACCCAATAACGTAGTTTTCTGTGTTTTGTTTTGAAATTTATTTGAGAATTTTATACAAGAGTATACTGTAGCCAGGCGGTGGTGGCACACGCCTTTAATCCCAGCACTTGGGAGGCAGAGGCAGGCGGATTTCTGAGTTTGAGGCCAGCCTGGTCTACAGAGTGAGTTCCAGGACAGCCAGGACTACACAGAGAAACCCTGTCTTGAAACCCTTCCCCCCCAAAAAAAACCCCAAAAAACAAAAAAGAAGAGTATACTGTATTTGCATTTTCATTTCCATCCCTCCCTTTCCCTTCCAACTCCTCCTGTGTCCCTGTCACTTCCTTTCAAACTCATGATTCTATAATTATTGTACGCACACACACACCACTGTATTGAATCCAATTAGTGTTACTGTATGTGCTTGTGTTTAGGGATGGCCACTAAGGAAGGGTCCCTGGGAAAAGAGATACTCTCTCCTTTCGCAGCCATTAGCTACCTGTAGCTCTTCATCTAGGTGTGGGGCCTTGTGAACTTTCTCCTCATCCATTTGACTAGAGCAGTCTTATTGAAGGCAGCCATATTGTTTAGAGTTCATGGGTGTAACAGTCTTGTCCTGTCCAGATGACACCAGATGACAGTATCAAACCACAGTTGTCTTGGTGTTTACAATACTGTAGTTTCAACAAGCTAAGAATAATTTTAGCAAGCATTCTATTTCTTTCACATAATTCACGTCTTTGGATTCTGTAATGACAGGCTCACATTGAAGAGCAGGGCATGGGGGGGCATTCATGATATGATCCTCTACTGAGCCTCAGCTCCCCCCACCACCTCCACCCCCACTTGGCTCTGGAGCTGACTGCATCTCTCAGGGGATCTTAGAGCTGCCTGAGAAGAAATAGCCTTTGGTCTGCTGCCAACTAGAGCACAGCCTTTCCAGAGCTATCCCAAGCCCAAGGCGTTTCTCGGGAACTGGACCAGCTGTCAATGGAAGAGGCCTGGCTTCTTTGGGCTTGGCAAATTTCTTTGGTCTTTCCAAAGAACCCTGCCTGGGTCCTGCCAGACGTGATGTGGTTCCCGTTCTCCTCAGGCAGCTCCTGTTCAGCAATCAGGGCATCTTGGAGCAAGAATTCATCACACTGGGGATATTTCCCCAAAGGTTCCAAGCTAAAAATATTCTAAAACTTTATGTATTGCCATGCAGCAGTCATGGTTCGTATATGTTCCTTAGTTAGATGTCACTTGAGGTTAAAAAGAAAAAAGTTTAAACATCAAACATACTACAGAATTTACCTTTTAGTTGCATGGTTAAAAGCGCTTTCAAAAACCCATGAGTCTCAAGAAAATGATAAACAAAAATGGCTCTTATCAGTGTGGTGATCACTTCTGTGCGTGCTTCTCCGGGAAGGTGAAGAGTCTTCATAGTATTTTATAGTGAATTCTTATATTTTTCTGCTAACTAGTTTTGCAAAGTATGCAGCATACTTTGTGAGGGGTACATCTCAGTCTGACCCTACTTCTCCACTGAAAGTTAGGTCAATAATTAGGTCTCTTAGGAGAGTACAGGGTGAGGTGTAGCTTTGGTAGAGCATGTGCCAAGCTTGCACAAAGCTCTGATTTTAACACCCTGTGTGACATCAGCTGCCTGGGTGGTATACCCCTGACATCTCAGCCTCAGGAGGTGGAGAAGGAAGGATCAGAAGTTCAGGCTCATCCTTAGTCATAAGGTTAAGTTCAAAGCCAGCCTGGGATACATAAGACCCTATTTCAAAACAAATAGACAAACAAAATAAATTACTCCACCAAAGAGACCAGTGTGTGTGTGTTGGGGGGGGGGAGGGTTGGGTTGAGTGCTTCTGAACGATATTTTCCCCAATTTCTTGGAACATCTGCAGGAAGGAAATGAAACTTGTTTTTGTTTCTGTGTGACTGAGAGATGAGCCTGAAGTCGCCTGTCTATTGAAAGAATCCCTGGAGCTTTAGCATCCCCAGAGGATGAAAGCAGGGCTCTGGGAAAGGGGGCTCCGCCAGCTGTTCCTGCCTTGGGTAGCAGTGTGTGCTGTCTGGAAACTTGTTCCCTTTCTCTTTTGAGGCAGTAGATGAAGCTGAGCATGAACGGAGTCCTCAGAAACAGAGACAAACGAACCTCTCCTCCTTTATTTTTTTAGAGGGGGTTGGTTTTGAGACAGGGTTTCTCTGTATAACCCTGGCTGGACCCTCTCCTCCTTAAGGTGCTTACCTCAAGTATTTTGTCCCAGCGGTGGGACTAACACAAGAGATTGACTATCACATAAAGTGGGACAGTTTGAGCACAAGATACAGAGGTAAAGGTTTCTATTCATCATATCTGTGCAGATTTCTTCGGCTGCATCTGTCTTCCAACCAACATCTAATGTTTGTAAAGAGACATGTATGACAACTGACCCCCAAGGAAGACTGCTAGAGAGAATGCTTGTGGTTGAGATCCATATTCTATAATTTACCAGGTCAGTAACCTTGAACAAGCTGCTTACTTGTAGCTTTCTCAACTTGATAGGGAACAAAATAGGAATAACAGTTTCTATCTTCTGAATCAGAACGAATGAAATCAGGGCTTACTAGTAACCTTTATTATTGTTGTTGTTATTGGGGTGTGTGTGTGTGTGTGTGTGTGTGTGTGTGTGTTACTCATACAGATGCACATATATACAGATGTGTGAAGCCCAGTGGACCACCCTCTCTGTCATTCTTGGAAGTCATCCACCTTGTTTTCTTGAGAGAAGGTCTCTGATGGGCCTGGAACTTGATGATTCCGGTTGATTGGCTTGTTGTAAGCCCTAAGAATCTGCTCCTTTGGGATTGAGATTACATGTGTAGATCATCATGCCTGCCCTTTTCTTTTTCTTTCTTTTTTTAAACGTGTAGTGTGTGTGTGCTGCGAGTGGACACAATAGATGTGCACGAGTGTCCACACAATGGCATTCCTGTAAAGGTAAGAAGACTATTTGAGTAAACTGTTTCTCTCCTTCCTCTGTGTGGATCCTAGAGGTTGAACTTGGGTCATCAGACTTGGTGGCAAGAGCCTTTACCGGCTGCTCACTCACCAACTGCCCTCCTTTTTATTATACATCGTTTCTACAGATGGGACCCAGGTCCCTGTGCTTACAAGGAAAACACTTTAAACAGGCTGTGCTCTATCTCCAGCCTTGTCATTTTTAGTATTGGTAAGGGTCTTCAGTGGCAAGTCTTTTGTGTTGGCCGTGGAATAAAATCTCATATCTTGTTTTCTCATTTTAATTTTGCCTTTGCAATGCTAAGAGGTTTGAACAGATGTCAATATTATTCTCTGGGTGATGAGTCCATTCATCGACAGGGGCCCGAAAGACATAAGGATCAGAATAAAGTGCACCCTTCATAAGGTAGCTGATCAAGTACAGGCCGAATAGCTGAGCCCAAATACCTCCCCGGGTTACTTAATGCTTTAAAAGGGAAGGTTTCCCATCATCCCCAGCTGCTGTTTGCTTTCCTGGGAGGGGAGTGTCTTACTCAGGGTAAGTGAGGTCAGGAGCTCAGCCCTGGCAGAACTACCTGTATGTCCTGAGGCAAGTTGCTTAACTTTGGAGACTTAAAATCTTCATCATCTATAAAAATAGACTAATACCTAGCTTTCAGAGATGTTGTAAGGCTGCAGCTCCAGGTTAACCTCAATTATCTGGCTTCATGGAAGAGAGCAAGAGATAATCCAGAAGAAAGAAAGAAACACACAATGAATTTCTCTTTAGTCCTGAGTCTTAATGATTCCTTTTGTCTTACCAACTTTTCCTCTTGATTCTTGCTTAGGCTGGATGAAAAGTCTCTTACATCCTGGAAGGATCCCTATGTGTTGAGGAATACTAGTAGGCGACTAATTTGTCAAAGAGTGTGCAAGCTTCAGGTCATTGAGAAATGGTGGTGACACAGAGGTCACTTTAGACATCAATGCTAGTTTGTGGACCAGCTGGCAACAGAGAAAGTAGAGCATGCTAGTGAGATGACCCATGACAAGGACCCAATGCCTAGTCCTTGGGAATAGCAAGGACACCACTGTGCTTTAGTGTTCTTATCTTAAAAGTAGCTGGTGTCATTGTAGACCTCATCATCCCACAAATAAGAAAGCATTGCATGCTATCAGACCAGCACAGTGCTTTATAAGGGGTTTAAATGCAGTCAGAGCAAGTCTTAGCTGACCTCGGATACTTCTCTTCATGCTCTCAGTGTTCTGCATGTCTTCAATGGTCTCTTCTGGAAAAGCAAAGTTTCAATCTATGAAGTAAAAAAACAGATTATTTCCACCTGATATGTTGGGCTATCATTGCTTACAAGAATGCACCTCCATTTCTTTTCTTTCTTTAGACAAGATCTCACTGTAGAAGTGACACTGGCTTCAAACTCACAGACATCTGCCTGCCTCTGCTTTCCATGTGCTAGGTTGATGATGTGCATGACCATACCTGGCTACCTTCATTTCTTTAGAAGTTGACTCTTCTTTTCTCCTCTTCCTGCATCCCTGGGATAGCCATCATCTGACCATTTTCTTCTCCTTCTATGGTAATATGAGCTTCTACCAGATCCTGGGATTGTCAAGCCCTCATTCTCTTTGACTGTGGAACCTTACCAGTCAGAAAAGAGAACAAGGCCCTGCAAACAGGCTCACACCTGCTCCTTGTCTCAAATTCCAAATTAACTTTGTTATGAATCCTGTTGGTAATATGTAGATGTACCCTTTGTAAAAATGCTAAGTCGTCAGTGTTTTCTTTGGTTATTCTTATTAATTGCTGTATTTCAGTAGGAGCCATGTCACTTTATTTACTCACGCCACCCCTCCACCTTTGTGTAAAACAGAGGCTGTCATGGTGCAATGGCAGTACAGTCATGTGCAAATTGTTCATGGTTTTGAGTTCAGTGGCTCAAATCAAGGTAATAACCTAGCAGATGTTGGATGCACGGCTCCAGATCAATCATATCACCTCCTGCTACCACTTTCTGTAACACATTCAAAGATGTAAGGCTAGAAAATAGAACAACCAGGTTTCAGCCCCAATTTGTGTGTGTGTGTGTGTGTTGTGTGTGTGTGTGAGAGAGAGAGAGATATGCATGTGTATGTTTTCGTGTGTGTGCAAGTGTGTTTGTGTGTACATGTGTGTTTATGTGTATGTACATATTTGTGTGTGAATGTCACATGTATGTATCTATGTATGTGTTATATGTGTGCATTTGAATGTTTGTGTGTGCATGTGTTGGGTTGTAGTGTGCGTGGGTCCTGTTGTTGGTGGATGTGTGGGTCCTGTCTCTGTTTCACCACATGGCTAGGGTCTCTTGTTGGGACAGAGGTGCAGAAATTTGACTGTGTTCACTCCACGATGGTGCCAGGTGGACATCACCGAGGGACTCTGCTTGGGGTGGGGAGCACATTCTGAGGTCCCATGGGAAGCCAGACTCTTGGCCTTAGGGATCCCTGGGCCAAAAGGTGGCTGGGAACTGGCTGGTTCTCAGGCTCTTTGGGCTCTCAGGTGCTGCTGGGGGGCTGTGGCAGGGCCAAGACTGAAGTTGGAGTGCATGGGTTGGTGGCCCGAAGCTGAAGAGGGGAGGGGGAGAGGCTCTGGCTGTGTCTTGCGGAGATGAGAGTATTGGTCACAGCGACTCACTTGGCTGGGTCACAGTTGGCTCACCTTGCTTGCTTGGGTTGGGTGGCT
This sequence comes from Mastomys natalensis, assembly GCA_021653895.1. NCBI lineage: Eukaryota > Metazoa > Chordata > Mammalia > Rodentia > Muridae > Mastomys > Mastomys natalensis. Next base: position 508,380 of record JAJTUV010000421.1, on the reverse strand, counting down.
GGTGGTCTCCGTGGTTGAGAATGTAGAGAGGTCGTCAGTGGGAGATTAGGTGGTGACTCTGAATTGAGACCTAGTCCACTATTTCCCATGGTGGACCCCGAAGAAGAAAAACAGTCCATGGTCTTAAGATATTTATTGTCATGGTGGAAAATAGATGAAAACTATACCCCAGTATTTTCAGGGCAGGCCTGAGGTTAAATACCTTTTGCAAGGAGGAGGTCTGGGATGGAATGTTTAATTGGCTATACCCCTCTAGCCTTTAGGTATCTCATTAATATGGAGATCTGTCTTGAGGCTCAGTGGCCTGTAGTCACACCCTCTACCTGTGGAGGATCTGGGGGCATTGTCCTACGTGACTGGAGTCTGGGAGCATGGCGAAATGCATGCCATCCCTTAGGATCACCTGGGGTCTCCTGTGATTTCTAGCCAGTGCTTGACCAGAAACCATGCTGTCCTTTCACAGACCTACATGCATGTGTGCATATGTGTGTGCATGAATATATGTTTAAATGTGTGCATGAATATGTGTTTATGTGTGTGGCATGTGTATGCACATGGATATTGAATGCTAGAAGTTGAGATCATATGTCTTTGTCCATCATTCGGTAAGCCTAGCTGGCTTGTGTGTGCCAGAGATCCTCCTGTTCCCATCTGCCTAGTGCTGGGATCATAGACATGTGGTAGCACTCTTGGCTTTTTGTTAAACTAGGGATCCAGCTCAGGGGTCCTCATGCTTACTTGGTATGAGGCATCTCCTGAACCCTTCAGCCATAATTTTTGGTCCTAAATTTAGAGCACCTTCTATTACATATCATTTCCTCACCCTGACATACACACCCTGGGGACAGTATAGATGAAAACCTAATTCTTTGAAATATCATGGGATCAAAAATTATGAAAGTCAAAACCACCTGCTTCCCTTTAAATCCCTGATTACCTTGTGCCTCAGACTGCATATGCATGAGTTTATCTGCCAGGGAGGGAGGAGGGAGGGAAGGGAGGGAGAGAGGGAGAGAGAGAGCGTGTGTTTACACCTGTCTCTATTCCCAAAATGCTAGAGGTGGTTTATTGCTCCAGCTAATCTTTGCAGGCTTTCAGTGACTCATGGAGGGTTCATCAAGTTCAGAAGCTGACGAGAATCAAGGAGAGGGAGGGACAGGCACTTGACAGTCATTGAGAGACAAGTATGGACTTTTCCAATAAAGAATTCTGTGCAAATGGAATGTTCTGTTGTTTAAATTAATCAATTAGCACAGTGATCATGTTGCAAGTATTTTCAAAAATGTACTTCAATAAATAAACAGACCAGCAAATACAATGGTTGACAGACTGAAGAGACAAGAAAATAGAAAAGCATCTCTCTGCTCCGTGAAGTCATTCCCCGCCCTAGTTCTCTCATCCTGTGCCATCCGGTCCTGCAAATGAAATGTACGATTTCAAAAGAAGCCTTGAACTGAGTAAGACAGTGTGACTTCTCACCTGCCTCATGCCATCAGAGAGAATGTAGACTCACATAGTCATTCCCGAGGGGATAACGCTGATCAGACAAACACAACTCCTCTGAGTATCCAGCAGCACTGAGGGTGAAGTCAGGCTGACAAGTCCTCCTGCCTGTCTTCTCAGAACTACCCAGCCTCCAGAGTGAATGAGGGCTCAGGCAAGGTCACAGAGAGGAGCTCCCACCGTGGCAGGGAGCGGCAGTGGTTATACTCAGACACTGGAGGCATCAGTTTTTTTGACACTGATATTTAGCTGGGTCTATTATACACAGTTATTAATGGCTTTGCATGTCCCAGGGTTAATGGAGAACAACGACTCTCAAATAGAGCTCCTTTTGCCCCCTCCAGATCTCTGAGGATCTTTGGTCACATTTGGAGACGCTTTTGTTTATCACAAACCAAAATGTTCAGTTAGTGGAGAGAAGTCTGGAATGCTCCCAGACAGCCCTCGTTACACAGGACAGTCTCCATGACCCGCATGACAAAACAATTTCCCAGAGCCTGGTGTCAGTAGTACAGAGGTTAGAGCCTTGACTTGGAGGCACTGGCAATGTCCAGATGGTTGACCCCCCGCCCCCCACCAAGGGAATGTTAGGCAACTTTACTTTTGCAGAATACTTTGAGATCTTTGGATAAAATTTGCTGTGTGCGTTTTTAAAAGAAAATCTCAGGTTGCTACATGCTCTCAGACTTCAGCGAAGCTTGCTGGCAAGCACTGACTCAGCTCCTTCCCGAACTTTACAAATGTTTTGCCTTTCTTTTCCTTGGATGCCCTGCCCCTCACATATGTGCTAACATGAGTGTGAGTACAGGCACGTGTGGTTGCTTGTGAAGGCAGCAGGCAAGTTCAGCTGTCTTCCTCAGTTGCTCTCCACTTATTTTTTAACGCAGGGTCTCTCCACTGAACCTGGAACTTAATGATTAGTGAGAAAGGCTGGCCAGGAGCTCCAGGGACCTGCCTGTCTGTATTATAGTCACCTATCACCGTGTCTGGGTTCTGCGTGGGTACTGAAGCTCGGAACAGAAGTCTTCATGCTTGTATGGCAAATACTGTTTTGTTGTTGTTGTTTGTTTTAAGACAAGATCTCAAGAAGCTCAGATATGAAGTTTGAAAACAATACAAGTCCAACTTGTTTGAGTTTTGAAACTTTGATCCTGCTCCGTCTCTTTATAGATCATTGTTAGCATATTATTAAGAGTCTCCCCTGGTGGTGGTGTCACACACCTTTAATCCCAACACTCAGGAGGCAGAGACAGGGAGCTCTCTGTGAGTTGAGGCCAGCTTGCTCTAAAAAGCCAGTTCCAGCCAAGGAGAAACCCTGTCTCAAAAACAAACAAACACAAAACAACAACAACAACAAAAACCCAAAAAACAAAAATCGTCTCACAGAAAATGTTCCATATTGATCTTTCAACCCCATGACCAGCTGCTCTGACGGCTCAGTCAGATATGAAGTTAGGACAACTCACCTGAGTCCCCAGTGTTCTCATTTCAGGATCACACAGAGAAAACTGAAGAATAAAAACCACTTCCAAAATAAACACTCTCAAGGATCATAGTTATTGTTTCTGGAAGCATCTAAAAACCAAAAATACCAGCCACACAGACAAGATAGTCTTAAATCTGATTTAAGTTCTTTCCTTCCATCTAAGCTTGTCAAAATGCAAGCACATCCCTCTCTGGCCTGAGAAGCAGACCCACTCATGGTGGACTTTAGGAGTGTAGTACTTTGACTTTGACAGATACAACGTGAATTGGGAACCCGGGAGGCTGGGAAAATGGAGAGATATAATTCATTTTAAGGGGTGGGTCATGTAGTTAGAGTGTAGAGATGCATTTCCTGATGATTTAATTAAAGCTGGTGATTGGCAAAGAAAACCAACCACTGGAGACCACATGAAGACACAGAATTTCGAACTATAAAAGCTGATTTGGGCTAAGAAAACTCTCCTTCGTTGCCCACAGAAGAGCATCTGCCAGCTGTGTTAATAGTTCCCTTCCTCTACCCTTCCCTTCACTCCCTCCTTCCCCCTCTCTTTCCCATTCCTCTTTTCCTTCCTTCCTTCTTCCTTTTACAGAATCTCATGCAACTCAGGCTGGCCTTATAGGGGCTATGTAGTCTAAGATGGCCTTGTGTACTCTCAATCCTTCTCCTTCCCTCTCTTAAATTCTGGGATTGCAAGTGTGTGCCACCACACCTGGGTTTTGATGCTGGGGATTAAACCTAGGACTCTATGAACAAGGTCAACATACATACTGTGATTATAGCCAAGGAGGACTCTGAATTCCTAATTCACCTGCATCCACCCTGGGTGCTGGAATTATAGGTGTGTACCGTCACACCCAGTTCATGCCGGGCTGGGATTGAATCCAGGGTTTCTTGCGTGCTAGCCAAGCACAATACCAACAGAGTTACTGGATTCTATCCCCAGCTATACAACATTAGTTTCATGAATCTCTGTAGTGTCCTAACAGTATCACAAGCTGTAGGATACCACTGGAAACCTCCAAGAGGGCCAACCAGGAGGTAACTCTGAGAGTCAAGAAACACCGAAGCTACCTAGCTTGCCACTGCAACGAGGCTGTCGACCTTCGAGTTCTGTGGGATAGATGTTCCTCTAGGCTTTTTTTTTTCCTTCACTGCTTGAAGGGCATTATGGGAATGCAATTGGCTCAGAGTGATGACATTAACATTATGAATAATGCTTAGGGGCTAGACTCAGGATGCTGGGAACTGGCTGTTAGATTCCCAGAACGTTTTACATAATGATGTTGGGTTGCCAGGTCAGCAGAGTGACTGTCAAATGAAAGCAGGCAGCAGAAAGCACTGGAAGGAAACACAAGAAGTGAGCTATCCAAACAGAATTCGGCAAGAACTCTGCTATTTTGGTGTGGTGTGTTGTGGTGTGGTGTCTGTGGTGTCTGTGGTGTGTGTGGTGTATGGGACGTGGCGTGGCATGGCGTGGCATGGCGTGGCATGGCGTGGCGGTATTCATTTTGCCCTAACTATTCCTAGATTCAGCCTGCAAAGTATTCTTTTACTGTTTTTTAAGTGTGCTTTCTGTCCTAATTTCTGTTCTCTACGCTCAATCATAGCAGAAACTCCAAGAGGACCTGGATTTTACTTTTCCGTGTTTGATAAATAAAAAGATGGACTGAAGTAAAAAATAAAAACATCATGACTTGGTAGCTAGCATGATAAGGTACGAAGGAGCTCTTGGGGTGCAAACTTGGGAATTCATGTTATATGTCATGAGTGTACTTGTTAGTGTCTATGTGTGCACACAGGTGTACGTGCATGTGGAGGTCAGAGGTCAATTCTGGTTGCTCTTTCTCTCTCCTCCTCCTCTTCCCCTCCTTCCCTCCCTCCCCCACCTCTCTCCCTCTCTCCTTATCTTTTTATTTTATTTTATTTTTTGACAGGATTTCTCTGTGTAGCTCTCTCTGGCTGTCCTGGAGCTCTGTAGACCAGGCTGGCCTCAAACTCACAGAGATTCACCTGCCTCTGCCTCTCAAATGCTGGGATCAAAGGTGTGAGCCATCACATCTGGCTGGATGTCTTTTCTCAGTAGAGCACCATCTTTATTTTTGAGACAGAATCTCTTGCTGAACCTGGAGCTTCTTGATTTGCCCAGGCTAACTGCCCAGTAAGCTTCAGTGATCCAATCGTCTCTGCCATGTTGGGGTACCACCACATCTTTTTCTGTGGGTGCTTGGGATCTGAACCTGTGATCTGAAGCTTGTTGAGCAGACCCTGTACCACTGAGTTAGCTCCAAATCGAACCTTTACAGGGAAGACTGAAGAGATGTTCAAGAGTACTGATTAGAGCTACAGTTCGTAGGAGTAAATGTCTACTAAATTTTTCAAAGTTGCCACCCACTGGTTATGAGGCCAAATAGTATGTGACAGAGGTTGACAGACTTTATCTCAAAGGCAAAGTACTAAATACATTAGGCTTACTGTCCACTTGGTGGTCTCTATAGCAACTGCTAAACTCTCACATATTGTGGAAACAGCTGTAGACAGTACAAATACGCTGTGTGCCAATAAAACTTTATTTGTGGGGCCAAGGATGTAGCTCAGTTGGTATAATGCTTGCCTAGACGCATGATGTCCGGGATTCAATCCAGTATGACAAGAACTGGGTGTAGTAGCACATGTCTATAATTCTAGCATTTAGGGTAAGGGGTACAGGTAAATCAATAGTTCAGAGTCAACCTTGTTCATACAGAGGGTTCAAGACTAGCCATGAGACCCAGTTTCAAAAACACAAAACAAAAAACGAATTAAAAACCTCACAACTATGGATATGGAAATTTGGATTTCATGTGATTTCCACAGGAACAAAATGACATTCCTCACTTTTACTTTTCAACAATTTAAAGCTGTAAAAGCCACTTCCATGAAGTGGCATAGTAGATTTGTCTATGGGCTGTTGGTTACTGACCCCTGGTGCCAAGAAAACTACAGCGACTACAAACTCAGAGAGCTAGGGTTAGAAGTTTGGTCTTATTTACTTTTAGCAGGTTGCTATATTCCAGTGGAAGCAGATTTCTTTGTTAAGCTTTGGATGCCTCCCATGGAAGCAGGATGGCAGTAGATAACCATGAGTGGTTATTATGGAGATAGAAAGATGACATGGGCCTGAGAAGATAGTTCAAACAGTTCAACAAGCCTGAACCTGAGTTCAGACCTCTGTCATTCACAGAAGCATCTGTCTCTAACCGTACAGCCAGACACCCGGCTCCATAGAGCTCTCTGGCCAGGCAGTCTAGCCAGTGGGTGACCTCTGGATTCAGGTAGATACCTGGTCTCAGAAGATGAGGTGGACAGCTGCAGAGCAGTCAACCTCTGGCCTCCACATGCGCTGTTGTGCTTGAGCACACATACTCTTCCCATTCATAGACCGAGACGATAGCGTAAGTAAATGCTTACACTCTGCTATCTTTACCAAGTGATGACAAGATGCATCTGTATAAGTATGTGTATATAGACACAGAAAACACACGCACACACATATGCATATGTACGTCTCTATATATAAATGACTAGCTCCATGACCTGTTTCCCTGTCACTCAGATTTGCAGTGGTGACACACCTTTGTCCAATACTTTGAAGGTGACATAGGCCAGATTTTCTTCAGCTCGGTCACTAGCTTTTTCCTACCTGAACATTTTTCATGTGAGCATGTCTCTGGAACTTCCTACAGGGCTCAGGTCTGCATCTCCTTCCCTCATGGACAGATCAGTTAACACTCACAGTGTGTTTTTCCTGAACCCGTTTGCACTGCTCCAGAGAGAACCTTGTCAGGCTCAAGTTGCAGTTTACACCGAGTGTTGTGTGGCCCTCTCGGTTGGAGCTGTTAGGACAAGGAAGGTTCTTCGGCTTGGTTCTGGGGCTGAGCAAGCAATGGTTATGAGCCTGCGGCCTGGTGGTTTTGATTAGATTGTGTACGCAAGCACTCAGAGAAACACTCCGGAGTAAGCCCCCACCTCAGAGGCCCTAGGCACAAGCTTGCCTTCAGTCTCCAAAATTTCTGAAAATGAAAATGGCTTCCCAAGAGAGATTCAGCCTCAAAGTCTATGTTCAGTCAGAACTCAGTCAGATTTTCATTGGGATGGCATGAGCAGAGGAACCCGAGTTGGCACATAATTGAGATGCTTGCACGTGCGTGCTCGCGGAGCACGGTTACAGCAGTCACAGAAGGGAATCAGCTTACGTGCCCATCAACAGTCGACAGATAAAGGAGTGTGAAGTGCGAATATAACGAAGTGTCATCCAGTCATTATGAAGAGCAAATCGTGTTTTTACAGAAAAATTGATGAGGCCAGGAATCCTCACATGAAGTTAAATAAGCTAGATCCAAAACAATAGGGATGGCATGCTTTCTCTTACAGACTGTGGTGGGGGGAGAAACATAAAAATAGGAGGGTGAATATTAGAAAAAAAAAAAAAAAAAGAAGTCAGGGAACAACTGGGGATGTGGGGATAACAGGGATGTGATCAAAGCCCGCTGTGTGTGCACGGAAGTGTTGAAATGATACCCATTATTTTACACAGTAGCCCTGTTTCAACACCACTTAGTCTGGAGCCCCAGATCTCAGTAAAAACCCTGCCTCCAATAAAACCAAGTGGGTGTCCCTGGAGGAAAGATGCCTAAGATTGACACCTGACCTCTACACTCAGGCATACACACATATATATAAATCCTCACATGAAAGGTAAAGATTGTTAGTGGAATGTTTTTTAGGAAACTGAAAGTAACACCAGGCATGAAGGAGGATAACGGGGGGGGGGGGGGGAGGTACGGGGGGGGAAGAATATTATTATTACATTACACTGTGATGAGGCAGGGGAGAGTATGGTTACAGCACATGATGTTCTGATGAGCCTTCATAGAAGACTCCATTTTACAGCCAGATTATTACTTTTATTTTGAAGGAGAAAAATTATCGAGCCCGGAGGTGGGGTTGGCAGAAGTGGCACCATCAGTCTGGCACCACCCATACCTACCCAGTACAAACTGATAAATGGATTGATCCTGGGAATAGAAAGGGAGCCATTGGTGAGATGAAACTGTAGGAGAATATTAAGTCAAACCAGGCCCAAGAATTTGTTAGACATGCCAGACCAAGGAAAGCACGTAACTCCTTCCCTGGATCCCCACAAGCGACACACACTTGACACTTGGATGGCATAGCACCACACAACCTATCATCAGACACTTGGCTGACAAGCACGGACTCCCTGACTGTCCTTGCATTGTTTGGATCCTCTGCTGTTGATGTGGCCTCCTGGACAGCTTGTCCATCCACTTGTTTGCCTGTCTGGACTAGATCGGCTGTTTTCTGCTCTGGGCCCAACTGCTGCTCTCCAGTCTTGGTCAGGCCTTTGCCTCACAGTTTCTCTTTCCAACCCTGACTATAGCAGCTTCCAAAGCACCTCCCTCCTGGAGCTGGCCTGCTTTGTTATTTCATCAATGTAGACTCTGCTCAACTCTGAAACCTTTAGAACTGTATGTAGCCTTTTTAACTTGCATTCATTCTGTAAGCCACATATATGCACATAGATAAATTAGACAAATTTGCTGTGTGCTACGTGATATGAGAGTTAAGATTAGTAATCAGTGGAGGCCAGTCTGGTCTACATAGTAAGTTCCAGGACACCCAGGGCTGTATGGGCAGACCTTGTCTTAAATACAAGATAAAACATGTAGGCAGCAGATTTAAGATGGCGCCGGTTTTCCAAGGCCAGCTCAGCTTTCTGAGTAAACAAGCCTGTTGCGCATGCTTCGGCCTTGAGCCCCTCCCGAGAGGGTTTATGCTAATGAGGTATTGGCAGCCTAACCTATCCTGAGAGAACACGCCACCTAGCCTGCCTAGGCAGATTTATAAGCAGCTCATTTCTGTTGCTTGGGGTCCCCGTCCATAAGTCAGGATTTGTTCCTGGAATAAAGCTGTCTGAGAAGGATCCAACCATGTCCAGTCTTACTTGCTGGTCAAGGCAGACACGACAAAAACAAATGGTAGCATAAGATTGGCATAAAAGACTCAGCATTTGCCTTAGCCAGGCTACCAAGATATGCAAATGATATGACAAATTGCTGTCACTGAAACTGCTGAACCTTTTAAATTTATTTTTATTCAATACATTTGACATTTTTGTAGTTGTCTCTGTTTCTGGCATCGCATGCTCACAACAGTTATCTGTATGAAATTATGAAGGAATGAATTTTGAAACAGGTATATATAATAAGATAGTATTACCTATTACAAAACCCCAAAAGCAATGCTGGTAAATCCATAAAGAGCAAAACGTCGACGCTGTGGGTGGATACAGGATCAGTGCTAGTCCAGCTTTCCATCATCCTAAGGGCAGAGAAAGAGTCAGCCGTGTTGACCTCGTAGATCCTAAGTAGACTCGGACTCTTCCTTGGTGTTTCTTCCTTGGGGGCTTGCCAGGAATTACCAGAGCAATTGGAACGAAGCTGGGAAGCTGAGCTGGCCTCTAGCAATGTTTGTTAGCTCTTACCCTTCTTTCTTCCTCCTCCTCTTCCTCCTCCCCTCCTCCTCTTTTTCCTCTTCCCCTCCCCCTCCTCCTCCACTTCTCTTCTTCCTTCTCCTCCCCTCCTCCTTCCCCCCTCCTCCACTCCTGCTCCTCTGTTCTCCCCTTTCTCTGTTAGTACTCACCTCCATGCCTGCCCTGAGATAGAATCTCATGTAGCCCAGGCTGACTTCAAACTTACTGTGTAACTAAGGATAACTTTATGCTTCTCCTACCTCTACAGCCCCAGGGTTAGGATTATAGGCATGTAGCAGCACACCCAATATGAGGTGCTAAGAACTGAACCCAGGACTTCGGGTATCTTAGCAACTACACTACATCCCCTGCCTCTCACTCATTTCTCTCAGCCTCGAGCTGCTTGCTCTATTTCAGACTGTGTAATAACAAATGATCTAAGTTATTTGACTTACAGTAACAGTGGTTTTCTGAAAATCAATACCAACTCTGAAATGTCTTCCGTTGTTGTTGGTTTATCCTCTGCTGGCCTGAAGCCCACACGGTGACCTTTAGTAATTCCCATGGCTATCTTGGCAGTAGAAGTCTTCAATGTGGGAAACTGTTCTCTGTGAAAGTTGATAAAGCCCCCACGGCCGAGGGATTCCCTCTAATCTATCAGTGGAAATCTTTTTAGTAAGTGCTGGCAAATGCAGTGGGCCACTCCTTGGAGTCCTGATGGATGCCAGAGCATTCCTCACAGAGGATGTTTTAAAAGCAAACGTTTGAAGTAAGCACCAGGGATCTATAGGACCATGCATGTGGCGGCATCTGGCATTTATAATCAGAACAAAAGCTCCCTTCCTCTTTCTTAATCTTTATCCCAGATGCGAGCATGGCTCAGTATCAAGAAAGTTTGCAGTTTTTCTTCCCAGGGAAAGCTAACCCAGAAGCATAGAAGGCCATGGGAATGTGGGTCACAGCTTTCAACCATTCCATTCCATGTCTGAAGAACCATCGGGGACATGAAGTTTAAAGTCAACTTTAAAAAAACAGTGATACTAACCCTGACTAAACCCAGCCCTGTAATTCTACAGCAGACGAGAGTTTCTACTATTTCCCAGTGCTTAAAGCTACAAGTGGCATATTTGTTGGCAAACTGCATGTGGTTGTGGCTCCTTCAGTACGGAATCTGAGCTCTAAAACAGTAAAGCAAACATGTCAAATGTTTACCCACATGTTGTCCAAACACACATCAAGTGTCTCTGTGGTTGGTTTGAAGTTGTGATTTGGGGTTTTCTGTATTTATTTATTTTTCCTTTAACAATGTGAATATCCTGTACTGAGATAATAGGGTGAGAGTTGGGAGACACGGATCTTTTCAGATGATGGGAGAGCCTGAAGCCAGTTCTCTCAGGCTTCGACAGCTTCCTGCAGGGAGTAGAGATGAATTTCAACAAGGCACAAAAAGACATTTCTCTAAGGAAATAAAGGGAGGCTTTTTTGTCTTCCCTTTCAGACAGATAAAGACTGCTCATGTTCTGAGACAAACCATGGTTAAAGACAGGATAGAGGGGCTGTTGGAATCATCTATAGGGCTCAGGAGAACACACAGCATGATGAGAAGTGACTCAGCTGGAGAACACATGCTTGGCATGCATCAAGCCCTGAGCCTGAATCCCAGTACTGTATAAAGTTAAAATGGTGGCCTTTATTAGCCATCCCAGCACATGGAGGTAGAAGGATCAGAAATCCAAGGCCAGACTGGGCGTATGAGACCCTATCTCAGAACACAAGAGGGACAATGACATGGTTCAGAGGCTAAAGATACTGCCAAGCCTGCTAACCTGACTGTGGAGTTCACATGGTGGAAGAAGAGAACTGACTCTTGCAAGTTGTCCTCAGAGCTCCACTTGAGCACTGTGGCAAATTCACAAGCATGCACTCAAGAGCGCGCACGCGCAAGCACACACACACACACACACACTGGCACTCATGCATGCAAAACAACTACTACCTCCAGCAACAAAACACAGATCTGTCCCTACTCCTCAGTCAAAGTGGGGCTTACGTATTTTCCCTCCCCACAGCCTTGTGCATTGAACCGACAGCCTTGAAAATACTCAGATGCCAGACTGTATCAGCAACCCAGACCCCTTGACAAGGATGCAACTTCTGTTAACAATGCCTGGAGGCTACAGTTTCTCCATCTTCTCCCCAAATCTTAGCTCTTGGTTTTGTTAGTAGCCAGTTTATGAGATGTGAGGTAATATTCCCTGATGGCTTTAAAGCCCGTTTTCCTGGTGAGCCTAGTGTCTTTTCACAAGCCTGCTACTATTTATATGTCCCGATTAAACAAATACTTGTACTAGTCTCTGCCTATTAAAAAAATAAGATTATTAAAATTTTGCCATTGAGTTGTAGGATTTTCATATGTATTTATTTTGCAATATTAATTCCTATCAGATGTATAATTTGAAACATCTCCACACATTGTTTCTTCTATAGAAAAATTTTAACACAATGTAAATTTGACATTTTTTGTTTTGTTTTGCTTTGTTTCTGGTATTTCCGGGGTAACATCCAAGAGATCATTGCCCAGGCCTGGGAATCAAATTTCTCCCTGTTTCCTTCTGAGTGTTTTACCCATTTTAAGTGGTTTTTCAATATTGTATAAGAAGAGGGTCGAGTTTTATTTTTTTGCATGTAGTTATTCAATATTTCTAATATCATTTGTTAGAAACTATCTTTTTCTCCACTTATCACTGTTGGACAAATATCAGTTGATTGTGGTAAACATGTGGGTTTACTTCTGTGTTCCAGTGTGTTGTTCAGTGTGTCTGTCTCCATGTCTGTATCATTACATACAAAGTTACTGTAGCTTTGTATGTAATAGCTTTTAAAAGCAGAGAACATCAGGTCTCCAGGTTTGTTCTCTTTGGGATGGTTTGGAGATGGGCTAAGCTGCCGCTCATTGGTAGCAGGCTTGCCTGGCATACCTAAGGCTGTGGGTTCTATCCCCATGTCACAGAAAAACAATCATGGACCAGGTTTCGCTGGGTGTGGCAGTTGGACAAGAATGGCAATTCCTCCATAGGCTCAGAAGTTTGAGTACTTGGTCCCCAGTTGGTGGCACTGTCTGGTGAGGTGTAGGAGGTACATGGCCTTGCTGGAGGAAGTATGTCACTGGAGACCAGCTTTGAGGTTTCAAAGCCACATGCCATTTCCAGAATGCTCTCTGCTTTCTGTTTGGAGTTCAAGGTTGTGAGCCCACAGCTTCTGCTTTAGCCACTGTACCTGCTGCCTGCTGCCATGCTTTCCTGCTAGGACGGACTCTTATCCCTCGGGAACTGTCTTAGTTAGGGTTTTACTGCTGTGAACAGACACCATGGCCAGGGTAGCTCTTATAAGGACAACGTTTAACTGGGGCTGACTTATAGGGTCAGAGGTTCAGTCCATTATCATCAGTGCTGGAGCTTCCAGGCAGGCATGGTGCAGGAGGAGCTGAGACTTCTTTATCTTGCTCGGAAGGCAAACAGGAGAAGACTGGAGTTCTCAGGCAGCTAGGAGGAAGCTCTCAAAGCCCATCCCCCCACAATGACACACTTCTTCCAACAAGGCCACACCTCCTAATAGTAGCACTCCCTGGGTCAAGGGTATTCAAACCAGCACAGGAACATTACACCAAATAAACCTTTTCTTTTTTTAAGTTGCCTTGATCACCATGTTTTTATAGCAGCAAAAAGGCATCTAATAACTTGAGTGTGGTACTGCATGCCCATAGAGTTTCACAGGGGTTCCACTGGCTGTATGCCTTGCTTTGAGGCATATATATATGTGTGTGTATATATATATATATATGTAAAAAATTGACTAATATTAACAGTCTTTAAATATTAACTAATACTGGAAATTAATATTACAGCAGTTATTCCTTGACCAGTTAGTTCCCAGATAATCACACAGAGACCTTTTACTATTTCAAAGCTTAGTTCTTAGCAGGGCAGACTCATGGGGTTAACCTGACCAACCGCCTAGCCCCATCCAGCCACATGGCTCACAGTCACCTTTGTGCCCCTTCATGGCTCCTGGCAAAGGGGCCTTTCGCTTTCTTCTTCCCAGAATTCCTTTCTCCCTCCCAGGAAGTCCTGCCTTCTTCTCTTTACTACCCAATCAGAAGCTTTAGCCTTTTATTGACCAATTACCTTGGGGAGTAAGGTTTGTACAACAAAAACTGGTGTTCGTTCATCTTGGGCCAACCAGCTCTTGCGGTACAGAGTTTAGCATTTGAATACATAGCAGCACCAGACTAACCCCAACAGAGATATCTGTATACTAAATCTTCCAACTAGTGTTCATAGCTGGTTGTTTTTTGGTTTTTTTTGTTTTTATTTTTTTTTTTGGTCTTTAATTTGCCAATTGCAGGCTCTGCTGTAAGGACCCAGAACAGTGATCTGCAAAAGACGTGTGTTTTCTGGGTCAAGAGAGTGAATCTTCAATCCTGACAGTGATGTTTACTGGAAAGCCTGTTCCCACTGAGAGCCCCAGTTTTCTTTCTGAAAGGTGAAGATATTATCTGTGTCGCAGGTAACTATGGAGACACCATGTATTCACTGACTTGCCTAGCATGTAGGAGCACTCAGTGAGTTCTGTCTTGTGGCTCAGAACTGTAAAATCTCTCTAGTGGATTCTTCTGCGGACATAACTGGTTTGTATCCCCACTCATCAGAACTGTGATAATGTTAGAGGGGGCTGTGCAGGGCTGAAGTTCTTTCTCTCTGGCTTCTCTCTGTGTCTCTCTGTGTCTTTCTGTCTCTGTCTCTCCCCCTCTCTCCCCCTCCCTCCTTCCCTCCGCCCCCCCCTCTCTCTCCTTTTTAAAGACAGGGTCTCACTATGTGGAACTGACTGACCTAGAATTCTCTATGTAGACTTGGCTGGCTTCAAACTCACAAAGATCTGCCAGTCTCTACACTATTCCATGTATCTGCAGTACTGTATTGTGCTGGTTTCTGAGGTTTCTATAGTATAACTTACATCAGGTACAGTGATGCCTCTGGCAGTATTGCTTTCAATCAAGATTGGATGGGATTATTTATGGCTGTTTGTGTTTCCTTATGAATTTTAAGATTTTTTTTCTATTTGTTTGAAGAATGTCATTAGTATTTTGATGGCAATCACATTGGAGCTGTAGATTACCTATGGCAGGATGGACATTTTTGCAATATTAACTCTTCCAATCCAGAGCATGGACATTTCCTATCTTTTAGTGCTGTTTCCAACTTCTTTGGTGTTTTAAAATTCTTATTAGGAGGTCTGTTGCTTCCTTGGTTAAGTTTATTTCAAGGTACTTTGTTTTATTGATTTATGTTTTGAAGCAGCTGTTGATGGGATTGTTTCCAATTTCTTTCTCCTCATACACTGACTTTTTGAATGTTAACTTTGCATCCTTTCACTTTGTCGAAAGTTTCTGGTATGGTTCTGGGAGTCGTTTATGAATAGAAGCATATCATGTACGAATGGCATATTTCTTTCTGTTTTTATCAGTTTTATTTCCTTCTCTGGACTTACTGATCTCGCTAAGGTTTCAAACATTTTGTTAAATGCAAGAGCTGAGAGTATTCTCCCTTCTTTTGTTCTCAATTTTAGTGAAAATGTTTTGAGTTTTTTCACATGTAGTATGATGTTGCCTGTGGATTTCTATATATCCTTCATTATGTGGAGATAGGTTCCTTTTATCCCTAATCTCTTCAGGTATTTTATAATGGAGACATGTTTTATTTTTGTCAAAAGCCTTTCTTCATCTATTGAGATGCTCGTGTGATTTCTATTTTTAACTCATTTATGTAATAAAATACATTTATTGACTTATGTATGTTGAACCATACCTGCATCTCTGGTAAAAAGACAACTTGATCATGGTGATTTTTTTAATGTGTTCTTGAATTCTATTTGCAAGTATTCTTTTGAGAATTTAAAAGAAATTAATTTTTTATTTCTTGTATGTGGCTGTTTTGCCTGCATACATGTCTTTGCAGTACGTGCAGAGTCCAGAATAAGGCATCATATACCCTTAAGAACTGGAGTTACAAGTGGTTATGAGCTGCCCATTTGGGTGCTGGGAATGCAACCCTGGTTCACTAGAAGAGCAGCCAGTGCTCTTCAGCCCTTTTATGGAGGATCTTTGCATTTGTGTTATAGTTTGGTAGTAGTCAGTAGTGTCTAGCGCCTTGCCTTTCTTCTCCGTTTTTTGGAGTGGTTTGAGAAGGAGTAATAGTAGTTCTCTTTTACAGTCTGTTAGAATTCAGGAGTGATCTCTGTGACTCTGTCTGGGCTGTGACTGGTTTCAGTTGGTGTAATAATAATAGTAATAATAATAATAACTAGATATAGTAATATAATAGTTATTATAATTATTATTATTACTATTATTATACCAACTATTATTATTATATTATTATATATTATATATATATTATTATAATAACTATTATATTACTATTACTACTACTACTACTTCAATTTCATTGATTGGTTATAGATCTACTTAAATATTTAAATTATGTATCTTAGTTTAATTTTGGGAAGTCAAATACATCTAAAAATTCATCCCTGTATTTCAGGCTGGCCTTGATACTAGGTGAGATGATAGCTAGGTGAGGCTGGCCTTGAACTCCTGATCCTCCTGCATTCCTCTCCTGAGTGCTAGGCTGGGATTATAGATATCTTACCACGGCTGGTTTTGTGCAGTGCTGAGGATCGCACAGTGTTTCGCGAATATGAGGCGGACACTATATGGACTCAGTTCTGTCCCCAGCCTAGGAATTGTCACAAAAAGCAAATTAAATCAATAGTTTGCTTTTGACAAACAACGAAAAAAGTGGAACATGCTTGTTACCCAATGTAACGTAAGAACATCTTTGCTTCGGTTTTCAAAAGTCAGAAAGCAGGGAAGGGGCCCCAGAGGATTGCTCTTCAACCAGAATAGAGTAAAACAGGAAAGCTGTCAGGGAGGCACTGGCACAGGATAGGGCTGGCAGGAAGAAGCAGGAGAAAATGCCGGGAACATTTGTTACTGTGGACCAGGAGGCTCTTCCTCTGTCTGTCTAGCCCCAGCCCTGCAGAGACAGGGACAGAGAAGTTACTTGAAAGAGGGATATCTGGAAAGACATCTCAACTTGCGGGGGTCACAGAAAGGAGACTGTGAAAGGAGCAAAACACTCTGGGATTTTAGCACAATCTGGAGGGAGAAGTCCAGCAGGGCTTGATATCATGGCTTCGGGGTGGATTTGGGAGAAGGAGGTAAACCTGACAAGCTGAAGAGATGGCAAACCTGCAGCTATTATTGGTGGGGGAGAGAAACTTGAGGCAAGAGCTTAGCTACATATGTTGTTTCTGTAGCTATGTGTGTTTCTGTATCCATTAGGCTGACACTTGCTTTACTTGCACTTGCCCTGGCTAGTCATCCACACACACACACACACACACACACACACACACACACACACACGAGTGAGTTTCTTCTTTATAACAAACAGCTCTCTTTTATGGTGGGATGGTATAGTCAGAAGCACCAGTGGATGGAGTGAGGGATCTTAGGAAGAAGACACCAAGAAGTCACTACATAATCATAGTTCAGGATGAATTTAACCAGTCCATACCCAAACATGTCCACACACTTACTGCTGTACTGATCCCGCAATAAAAAGAAGCACAGCTTTCTTGCCTCTTCCCCACCCTCCACTTTTCCTTTCTTCTTCTTTTTGTTATGTTGTTGTTTTGTTTTTTGAGATAACGTTTCTCTGTATAGCCCTGGCTATCCTGGAATTCCCTCTGTAGACCAAGCTGGTCTCAGATTCAGAGCTCCACCTGGATCTGCCTCCAGAGTGCTGGGATTAAAGGCTGAACCACCACTGCCCCGCTTGCTTTTTTTTTTCCTTTCCTTTCCTTCTTCCTTTCCTTTCCTTTCCTTTCCTTTCCTTTCCTTTCCTTTCCTTTCCTTTCCTTCCTTCCCTTTCCCTTCCTTCCTCCCTTCCTTCCTCTTCCTTCCCTTCCCTCCCTTCCCTTCCTTCCCTTCCCCTCCCCCTCCCTCCCCTCCCTCCCTCCCTCCCCTCCCCTCCCTCCCTCCCCTCCTTTCCTTTCTTTCCTTCTTCCTTCCTTTCTTTTTTTGTTCTTGTTTTTGTAAAGGTCTCATAGATCTTCCCCAGTCTGACCTCTAACTTGCTGTGTAGCCGAGGGTCCCCCTGTGTCTAACTTTTGAGTAGTGGCTGATCTTGAGGCTCTCTGCCGTCATGCCTGGTGTATGGTGCTGGGGATGGAACCCATAGCTTCTTGAATGCTAGGCAAGCAATTCTTTCAACTGAGCTATACTCCTAGCCCTTCCCCAGACTTTCTGTTTCTTCCAGTTCTACTGGGGCCCTGTAGGTCATCAGGGCAAGGAAAGAGCAGAAGATGGACTGATGGGGGCAGGGACAGGGTGTTCTGAGGCAATTCTGGCTGCCACTGGCAAGAAGGATGAGGAGCGAAAGTTAACTGTAGCCATTGCTGCACACAGGAAGAGCTGACTGTACAAGACAGACAGCCTGCGAGAGTGAGTCAAATGTGTGTGCACACATTTTTACTGTAAGACTTGGGAAATTACAGAGTAGCAGTTGATACATCGAAATTGATGGAGACTTGATTTTTCAGTGCATCCTTGACTTGCTGGAGTTTTGGGTCATCCTCCCTTGGGTCTGCCTTTTGATGATTTGTTGCAGTTTCCCAAGGCTGTCCTTGACCGACCCTCAACTCCACCGCCAGAGGTTTGTCCAGATCAAATTGGAGAAGTGGCCATTTTTGCTGGCCACTCCCCCACAACCTATGACCTAGATGAACTCTGCACATTTTAAAAGCTGGTGTCTTCCTCTCTTGAGGTTTTCCTGGATACTTAAACAGTGTGTCTACTTGCTGGCAGCATAGTTGAGGAAAAGGGTGGGGGTGGGTGCTTTCACTTTAATTTCTCCTGGTCTGGCTGACATGATCAGCAGAAAACTAATTGTGGTTTCCTGTTTCAGTAGCTGGAGTTTTTAATCAAGACAACAGTTAATGGTATTTTTGAAGTTTACAAAATATGTAAGTGATCTAGTTTCTCTATATTCTTGACAGAATTTGATGATGACACCAATTTTTTTTTTTTTTACTTTTTAGTTTGGGGTTGGAGTTATACTAAAGAGTAAAGTCCGGGCCTAAACAATTCTACTAACTGTGAATCAAGCATTCAAACATATGAGCCTACAGGGGGAGGGTGATGCATTCTTATTCAAACCCCGCAAGAGTTCTCAAGAGCAAGCGCTCTTCCCCCCTCCCGCCTGAGCGATCTCTGCAGCTCCCACCTGCCTTTTATACTCTTCAAGTATAAAAGTGTCTTTTAGGGATGGTGCTTTTGTACTGTCTGCATCTCCTTCTGTCAGCTTTTCCTTTTGATGGATGATGCCGTCCGTGTTGCATGCAGGACTTTTGGGGCTAACACTGCATCCTGAGTATATCTCTTCCTCGTGTGCCTTCGAGTCATTTACTTAGCTTAGGGGATTTTGAAATATCATCTCTTCAAATGTTTCTACAGTGAAGCCTTGCACTGAGAGCCTCGGGACAGAGCCTCGGGGCTCCACACTTTTTCCTCTGGTCTCTGTCCACTCCAACCCTGCCAGGTTTCACTTTTTTACCTCCTTTCTGTTACAGTAGTTTCCACTTCTTAATGTCTTCTCCTTCTTTACTGAGATTTTCAACTCTTTGTTTCAGGAGAACTTATTCTTGATAGCGGAATAATTCTTTTTTTTTTTTTTTTTCTGAGACAGGGTTTCTCTGTGTAGCCCTGGCTGTCCTGGAACTCACTCTGTAGACCAGGCTGGCCTCGAACTCAGAAATCCACCTGCCTCTGCCTCCCAAGTGCTGGGATTAAAGGCTTGCGCCACCGCAGGCCTGGCTTAGCAGAAATATTCTTATGATACCTGCTTTAAAATTCTTCTCAAATAATTACTCATTCTCCATCTCTGACTTTTCTTGGCTTTAACCAGTTAACTGGCTTCCTTCCCCTCTTCGTTTGAGATATAATTTCACTGTGTTTCTGTGTCTTGTCTTTCCAAACTCTAGGATCCCAAGAAGGCACCATGCTGAATAAAGTCAGTATCTCTCCTTCCCTCCCTCCCTCCCTCCCTCTTTCCCTCCCTCCTTTCTGCCTTCCCTCCCTCTTTCTTTTTTAATGTAGTCCAGTGTGGTGATTGATTTTAATGCTAACTTGGCCACACATTACAATCACCAAGAAGGGAGCCTTACCTGAGGAATTGCCCTGACCGACTTCACTGCTGTGGAAGACCCACTCCAAGCCTGTGTGGCACAGATGAAAGGAAATCGAGGCAGAGGGAAAATTAATTACCTTTTGTTTGCTTGGTGTCCCTCTTGCCAGTGAGTTATTTTACCTTATTGCTTCTTAGGCTGATTTTTTCCTGGTTCTTCCTGGTTATTAGCACCAGCGATTCCAGGCTTCCACTGTGAACTAAGACCAACAGCTCTCTAGAAAACTTTCAGATCTTTGGCATCAGGTGGCATCCAATTGGAACTGCTGAGGCCCCGGCTTTGTGAACTGAGAGACTACTGGGTCATTGGCCTCTCTGGGATGAGAAAGCCACTGTGGGACTACTTTGAGCTGCAGGCTCAAGGACAAAACAGCTAAGGGGCACTTAGTCTCCTGGGTGAGATACTTGTTGTTACTATCGTAACATATGCTAATGTAGTATATTTTCATTTCAGGGGTTCTCCTCCAGAGAACCATGGCTAATACCTGGCCTTGAGTGTGTGATCCTTCTGCCTCAGCCTCCCTAGTCTTGGAGCTTGCTGGTATGTGTACTGAGCCTGGTATATGTGGTGCTGAGAATTGAACCTAGGGTTCTGTCCATGCTGACAGGGCTTCGTGCGGACATCCAGACAGCTGGCTCTACCAACTATAGTTTGCTCTCTAGCCAAGGTGCACTCAAGTACTTCCGCAAGTCTTTTTGCCTTTGAGCAACTTTGCACAGCTGGAAACAGTGTTCTTTGGGTTTCATAGTAGTCCCCAAACAATTGTAAAGAAAAATAAATCATGATGTTTTCTGTCTTGTCTAACTGTACCATCTCCTGTAATGTTACCAGAGTGTAGCCAAGCCCTCAGAAGCAACAGTAACATGCACACCTGCCACGGCTTGTGTAACTGCATATGTTGGGGCAGGTCATCAGCTGATATGTTTTTACTTTAATTAGTTTGCATAACTCCATTTCCTCTCTGCATTTAGATACATTTAAATTTGCCCTTCAGTGGCCTGCATGTTGGACAAGACCCATGTGCATTTTAATTTTCTGGTCCAGTACCCTGAACCTGTCCTGGATGGTGAAGATCACATACATGTTAGAATAAACAAACATTTAGCCTTAGGAACATGTCAAAAGCACAGGTTCCTAAGCACAGGTCATTGACTTTAGAAATCCAAGGAAGGAGGTCCCTCCTGTCCACGCTGCACCCCGAGGATACCTTTGGGAAGATCCCTTTAGTTCAGTATATGTGCTTGTCTTGTGAAGACTCTTAAGACAGGTTAGTGGACACTACTCACAGGCATCCTCAGACATGATGCCCCTAACAAAAGCATCACATATTCATTTAGCTGTAGCACATCCCAAGCCCCCACAGCAGGGGAGTTGTGCTTATGCAGTGGCACTGCCTACCTAGCCTGCCCCTCCCCCACCCCAGTCTTCCCTGCCCCTAACACAAAGCCTGACAAGCTGGAGAAGATGCTGTATAACAATGAACTCTTCTAGGGCTGGGGATGGAGCTCTTGGCGAGGAGTGCTTGCCTAGCAGAATCAAAGCTCTGGGTTGGATCCTTGGTACCAACCCAACACACAAAGAAAGAGTCCCACACCCTAGCTGTGGCCGACTCTTCCGGGTGGAAGAGCTGCTGATTCCCACAGGAACACTCAGCGCTTTGGTGTGAAAGATTAATGACTAAGTAACTAACAGTATATAAGTCATGAAGATAAATACTAGGAAGAGATTGAAACAGTCAGGTTGGTGGTCACCAAAGGGGTTAATTGCTAATTTATGGGAACGAGGGAGCCCCTTTAGGGGAAGTCACTTTCCTTGCCTGCAGACAGGCAGTGCAGCGTGAGGGAGCTTCCTGCCCTACAGAGCATCTTCCTTTTTCCTGAAAGGAGAGGTTCTTCTTCTTTTTAGTATTTATTTATTTATTTACTTAACAAAATCTTCCTGTTACTAAGGGGCTGCTTCCTGCGGAAAGTCCTGAATAGTGTTTGGTGATTAGAAAACAAAAAGCCATGTGTGATAATCATGGGTCAGGATCCCCATGCTTAAGTCAGGAAGGAAAAAAAAAATGTTAACTGAATCGTCAGCTCAGAGGCCGTCCCGTCCCGTGCCTTTGGGAATCCCTGCTTTTGGTTTTAGCAACTTGTTTTTGGCTTATGAGCAACTTCAGATGGTAACAGCTTTGCTAATTGGATCACAGCCCTGCCAGTGTAACTCATTTTAAGGGTGTGAATGCTCTCTCCCCCTTAATTATATTTGCTGTTATTGAATTCTCTGATGCCCAAGAAAAATGATGTAGACTTCAGTGATTGCATTTTCCACCAAGGGAGCTCTTAACTCTCCAGGCAAGAGAATACACAACAGATTCGTTTGGACTCTGTTATTGTCTTATCGTGTTTCCATAAAATATTTCATTAAAATCCAACCAGGTCCTTCTGGGGAATTTCTCACTAATTTTCAGCATAGACTTGACTACAAAACATAGGAAACATTAGTTGTGTTAGTTTTTTTTCTTCAGGTTAGTTTCTTCCATACAAAAGTTTATATAATCTGCTCTTTGCCAATAGCAAACTGGTGCTGGGTTCATTCGTGTTCTGTACTGAATGCTTGTTGACTGGAAAAGAGGGTTGTGGGGATGTGGTTCTTTTAGTAAAATGTTTGAATCCCCAGCATCAGGGGGAAAAGCCAGATGTAGATATGTGAGTCTGTAATCCCAGGAGTGAGAAGGCAGAGACAGGAGATCCCTGGAGCTCACTAGCCAGCCGCGGGAGCTGAATTCATGAGCTCCAGGTTTAATGAGGGACCCTGTCTCAAAATATAAGGTGGAAAATGATGGAGGAAGATATCTGACATCTGTTGTGGCTTACACACACATACATGCTCACACACACACCACCACACACCCCAATGCACACACTCACATGCACACAAACACCAAGAATTGAAAAACTGAATTTTCACTAACCACTGAAAATGAAGGCACATGGGTGGAAGTGTTGAAGTAAAATGAATATCCTGCAAAAAGGCAAGAGAAGCAGGATGGTTTGGTAACTAAAGGCATTTGCTACCAACCCTGGCAACCTATGTTTGATCCTCCTGGGTACTTGAAGGAGAGAATGACTCTCACAAGTTGTCCTGGACCTTCACACACACATAAACAAAAGTATGTTTTTTAAAGATTTATTTAAGTGTATTATATATTTATTATCGAGTAGTCAGACGTAAGATAGAACTAGTACTATGCAGACACACCAGAAGAGGGCATCTGATCCCCAGTAAGATGGTTGTGAGCTGCATATTCTTGCCACTGCTCAGCTCAGGCCGCTGGCTCAGGCGGCCAGAGATAGTGGCCCTACCACCCACGAGACGCCAGCTGGGAGATGGCTCTGCCAATCTTCCACACTGTCTTACAAGACTGGGCTGAGCCCAGACCATCCGCCATTCATGCAGTACCTGGTAGAAATGAGACTCTAATGTTTAAAGATTATCCAATAGCTTTATATATTTGGTAATGCTCAAATAACAAGATGCCCACACAATTAGAAGTATTAACCAATGAACTAACCTAGATATAAGTTATTATCCAGGACTTAATAACCTAGATATAAGTTATTAACCCGATACATGCGTGGTTCTCCATCGCTTCTACATCTCTCCTCCCTAGCTCTCCTCTTCTTCCTTCTCTTCCGCTCCTTACTCGTCCCACCTTAGCTCCTCTCAACTTTCAGGAAAATATGCCACTACAAGAGAGAGAGAGACAGAAAGAGAGAGAGAGAGAGAAGAGAAGACAGAGAGACAGACAGACAGAGACAGAGACAGAGAGAGAACCAAGAGGAGGAGGGGGAGACAGAAGCAAGTTTCTCCAGGCAGCCTCTATGCTAGTACCATGGTCTACACCACCAAGGTGGCCTGTGGCAGAAGAGGCTGTGGCCCTGGCATTTGGGGTGCAAGAGAGAGAACTGGTGTAGCTGACTACGTGGAGGTTGGCTGAGTTGACCTTTTCCAGACCCTTTGTTCCATCTGAAATATCCTATCAACAAACTTGTCAGAGGCAGATCACTTGTACCTCAGTGCCTCTAAACTCTATGTCTGTTTATGAGGAGGACAGAGCCCATGGATTTATCTCCATGGGATATGTGGACAGCGTGCTAATCCATCTTTTTCTGTGTTTTATTAACTCACATAGGTGATATCTAATCTTTGCCTCAGGACAATCTTCACTAATGTTTTTAAAGCTTTATTTATTATTATTGGTGTGTGTGTGTGTGTGTGTGTGTGTGTGTACATGCACATGTTCATGAGTGTTGGAACGCACATGCCATGGTATACATGTGGAAATCAGAGGAAGACTTCGTGGATTCAAGTCTTTCTGTTCACCTTTATATGGATTCCAGGGATTAAATTCTGGTTGTCATGCTTCTGTGACAAGTGTCTGTCTTTACCTGTTGAGCTCTCTTACTCCCTCAGTCCCCACTGAGACTTGATAGTCCCTTTCGCCAGCCAAAATGACCTATATAAGCAGAGACAGCCTGAGAGGCCAAATCTGTCAAATTCAGACTCTATTTTAGAGAACGTGATCTAAGTTTGAACTCAGGTAAACTAACAGGCTGGTACCTAACATTAGCTTCCAAGTTACCCCCCCCCCAAAAAAAAACCTGAACCTAGTGTCTAGGCTCACCCCCAACAAGACCGCTCTCCAGGTTATACCCCCAACAAGACTAGTGTCTCAGGTTGTTACCCCAACAGATCTGCACCCCAGGTTACAAGCCTGCCCCTACCTAATGACCAGTTATGTTAAAGGCCATAGTAACTTTCCAATTAGATGCTTGGCACACTCACCCCCACTTGCTGCTTATGATAATCCTTCCCCAATAGATATTTGGGGCTCCTCCTCATCAAAACCATTCTGCCTGAAAGTAATGCACTGAGGGGCCTGAACTAGCTCAAATAAAAAGGCCCTACTGTGATTGCATTGGATTGGTTCCTGTCTGGTTTTGGTGTGATCACTAATATTTCCCTGGCACTACAAGCCCACTGAAGCTAGGACTCTATTTGGAGAGTCTCCTCAGGAGCAAGGCTGCCAAGTCCTGCTTAGCCACGGTAAGGGATGGCATGACATGGTTCCTGCCCCTGGAACAGAGCCAGCAGAGCATGAGCCTCCATGAGTGTAAGGCTTGTTTGTATAATAGTATAAATATTTTTACATTCCTCCTTTGAGGAACGTTTTCTCTGCCAAGGTTAATGACCCCATGATAATCAGGACAGCATGAGTCTGGGAGCCGATGGCATGTCTATATCTCAGCAAAATGGTAGAGTTCTTGACCTTCAGGACAGTCCTTAAGGCTGTGGGAAAGAACATGAAAACATGAGTTTGAAAATATAATTTCTCAACTATGCAAAATATAAGGATGCAATATGAATTGTATAAGGAGCTTCACAGATATAAAGGAACAGAGGCATCTCAAACTGGTGAGCCAGTTTGTCAGAAATATACAAAGGAAGGAGATAAAGAGATTTAGGGAGTGGTAATCACAAGGCAAGATCCCATCAGCTAAGCTTTTTTGTTTATATTTACAAAGGCAGGTAAATTCCTGAGTTCAAGGTCAGCCTGGGACAGAGCTAATTTAGGTTCAGGCATGGTCAGAATGGTAATTTCAGAGTGGGATCCCACCCAGCTACCTTATTGTCTGTGCTTGTACTTGCTGTCCCTTTGCAATGAATCTCGGGGCTGGGGTCTTGGGATGCTGATTCGTGGGATAATCAAAAGGGAACCTGGGGTAAAGACTGAATTGATATGTAAGATAAAATATTGGGCTTTTGATCTGCAAGAGATGAGCTCTCTAGAGATTTTAGAACAGCAAGAGGAAGCTGTCTCGAGAGAACAGAACACAGAGAGCAGTCTGGAAAGCTGTCTCGAGTGGAACATAGGCCGTCAAGTTGTAATCCATGATTTGACTTTAAGTTGTTTGTTTCACTGTTCTCAAACACCCTTTCCTCAGGAACCTTCTCTAAGCAGAGGCAGGTCCCTAGCACAAGGCCAAAAAGATTCTTTCTTTTAATATTTGGAATATTGTACTGTTGAGGTTTTGTCCTTTACTGTTTATTGTAATGCTAAGTGCTGGCCTCCAAGATTTGGAGTCTGTACATTGCCTCTGGGATCTTGCCCCAAGATAATTCTGATTGGTGAATAAAGATGCCAGCAGCCAATAGTCAGGGAGAAGAAAGATAGGTGTGGTTTAGGTTTCCTGGGTTTGAGATCTTGAAGAGAGAGGCAGAGCCACAATGGAAAGAGGGATGTGGCAGGAGAAGGAGAAAGGAGAGCCACCATGGGCTAGGGGCCAAAAGACCGTGGCCCAGAGGGCTGCCTGGTTGGAGCTAAGAGCAGCCTAGATGAAACATAGTAAGTAATAACTTGGGTTATAGATATGAGGTAGATTCTAACAGTACGGAGGGTGAGCAGTTGTCCAGCTATTGTATTACTTAAGGCATCTTAAAATATAAAGGCTGTGATTGTGTCTTTCATCCAGGAACAAAAATAGTCAGAGGTGGGAATAAACCCTGTGCCAGGATTTTTATTAATCTTTTTCTCTACATTATACTAAGAGGAAGAAAAATGTGAATTCCCTGCCCAGGAAAACCCATAATAAGCCAGGTCTGGTGGTACATCGAAAGACGGAGTCAGGAGGGTCAGGAGTTCAAGGTCAACTTAAGTTACTTGAGATCCTGTTTTAAAAAACAAAAGCAAAATCAGAATCACCCAATCAAACAACAACAAAAAGAAACAAAGTCCATGAACAGGAAGAGTGAGCATTCCATAGAGTCTCTGGGTCCCCTGTTTGACACAACTGGAAGTTTCTGGAGGTGTCGCTTCTATTCTTACTAATTGTCACTATCATAATTTCCCCTGGTAACAGTGAAAATGCTTAGAAAGAAGCTGCAGTTCCCAGTCCAGGGATGGCCAAGGACTGTTGCCCATTTCTAGTAATGATGCTGAACTATCTGACAGCAATGTAAACTTAGTCCTATTGAAGAAGCATGATAAAGACAGAATAAGGGAAAGTGTTCCTCTGGCCTCCACCATCTGTCTGTCTCCTGCTTCCTGCCTTTGAATGGAGTGCCTGGTGGTTATGGCAGCCTTTTGTGACCATGAGGCATTCAAAAAAAAATGGCTGACCCTCTACGGTGACACTGTACAGGGACAGACACAAGCACTGGGATTGCTTTTTAACATTCCATACCTGAATATAATGCATGCTGATCATATCCACAGGTTACCTCCCTGTCCCTCTTACCCAGTCTCCTCTTTACTTGTGTGTGTGTGTGTGTGTGCCTGTGCATGGGGGGGGGGAGCAGAGAAACTTGTTAATGCTTTGTGATAGTTTGGATGAGAATGGCCTCTAGAAGCTCAGATATTTAAATACTTGGTTCCCAGTTGGCAGCACTGTTCTGGTAGGTTTAGGTCATGTGTCCTTACTGGAGGAAGTGTGTCACTGAGGGGCGGGCTTTGAGAATTCAAAGACTCGTGCTATCCCCATGGTGTGCTCTTGACTTCCTCCTTGCTGTTTAAGATGGAAGCTCTCATCTCACTGTCTCAGACAGGTCACTGTCTCAGACTCCATGTCTGCCTGCTGCCAAGCTTCCTTGCTATGATGATGACAGATTTCTATCCAGAACTATAGCCACAATAAGTGGTACCAGCACTCAGGAGGTAGGAGGCAGGCAGATCTCTGTGAGTTCCAAGATAGCTTGGTCTATATATCAAGTTCTAGGACAGCCAGGGAGATCCTGCCTCAAAAAATAATAATAAATGCATGCATGCATGCATACATACATACATAGATACATACAATAAAATGAGAGATTGGCTTATGACATCTGTACCCACAATCAGTTAATTCTTCACCAAACTGTTTTGTCTGTAGCTAAACAATTCATTGCCCTTTTCCAGTGGGATAGAGCTGTGAGACTGGGCGATGTCAAGGGAGTCTCAAGAGAAGCAAGCAACGGGAATTATTTCCAGGCTTGACAGAAGAACCCTCCTATACACAGTTTCCTCTCTTCGCATCTCCACTTGCACTTAAACAAGTCTAAGGATCCAGAGAAGCTTCTAGAAACATGAATTGCTACTTGAAGGTAAGTTATCCCGAAGACTTAGATAACCAAGCTAAAGCGATAATATGAACAATATAAACTTTATTTTGGATTTTTCTATGCAAATTTTAAATTTTGAAAATTTGAAGTTGTTTAATTAATTTTGTTTTTGTCTTTTGTTGGTGGTAGTTCTTTTTTTCCCCCCTCAGAGAGGTTCCCTAGTTTATTTTGATGAGGGCAGTACAAAGTGTAATTTCACTTTACTAGTTTATTTTGGTGTGGCAGAGTCTCCAGGAACAACAGCTACACTTCCAACGGGCCTGGGCAGCTGGTCGCAGAGCATTTCCGTAGAATGAGCAAGCCCCTGGGTTTCTTTTGTTTGTTGGTTTGGTTTGGTTTGTTTTCGTTTGGTTTTTCGAGACAGGGTTTCTCTGTGTAGCCTGGTGTCCTGGAACTCACTATGTAGACCAGGCTGGCCTCGAACTCAGAAATCCGCCTGCCTCTGCCTCCCAAGTGCTGGGATTAAAGGTGTGCGCCACCACTGCCTGGCAGCCCCTGGGTTTCATTTCCAAGATTACAAAAAAAAAAAAAAAAAAAAAAAAAACCAAACAACAAAAAAAACTTTAAGACATACATGAAGGGCTAGTGTCAGAAAGTACCAGCAATAAACGATTATAACTGATAGAAAGACCACAAGTATAACTGGGCTGTAAATAAGTAATCTTAACAGAAGGTCATGTGACTTAGGGATGAGACAGAATTCAATGTGCATGAATGAGTAAATACAGCACTGTGCATATCAGATTCCAAAGAAGCCCATTTTTATTACAGAGAGCACACAGAGGTCTTTCCTTGCCAGGATAAGTCCTGCTCCCCTTTTCCAGGATGTCAAATGTATCTCTCCAGCTCCCATTTCCGTCCTATCTGTACTTCTCATGTCAGTTAAGGTGTCTGTAGAGATAGCTGATCGGTTTGTTAAGGTTGTGCAGGTCCTCAATGAACATTGTTTCCCGCCATTGTCTTCTTTCGGATATAATGCTGCAATTCATTTTCTCTCCAGCCTGGAAGCCATACTGGGCCTTGATCAGTTCTTTTGGGGTGCTTTTTGAAATTCCCCAGGATTCCAATGTTGTCGAATACACCAAACAGAGCATTCTTCTCGTTCCAGCGATCAACCACTCTTTCAGGTAAGCCTTACATGGGCCAGTAGTGGAACACCAGAGAGAAGCTTCTGCATGACAAGGGCGTCAGCCCCATAGTCTCCTACTTGCTGCCCAAGGGACACTCCTGCATTCCTCTCACCTGTTCACCTCAGTAGGAATAGCAAACCAGCTGGAAAAATGGGGGATGTCAAAGACAAGACACAGGTTACCGTCCCAGGTGGGACTCACGCGGTAGTGACAGTAAGAGAAACCATTTTGGGCCTTACCCAGGTAGCTTAGGTAGTTCTTTTTTTTTTTTTGTTTGTTTTGTTTTTGTTTTTGATACAGGGTTTCTTGGTGTATCTTTGGTTGTCCTGGAACTTACTATGTAGACCAGACTGACCTCAAACTCAGAGATCCACTGTCTCTGCCTCCAGAGTGCTGGGATGTGCTGAGAACTCAGCTTTCTAAAGGGATCAAGTAAGTAGTTAAAGCTTTGAAGACATCAAAGTCTTTGGCCAAATAATAATGCTGCAGATAATTCATCCCAAGGAAATAGTGACATGACAAATGTGGAGTAAATGTTTCTATCTATAGTATTAAAGGAAGCTGAGACAGGGAAAAAAAGATAATTTAAAAATTCTAGTATATCAACAAGATAGTTAATAATATACATCCATTAAATATAGTTATGCAAACAAGGTTGAAATATCAAAAGTGTGATATAGTTGTTTTTTTAAAGTAAGATATATAAAATGTATCATGATTTGTAGACGAGATCTGGAAGAGACATGGAAACAATACAGAAA
Source organism: Mastomys natalensis (assembly GCA_021653895.1). Taxonomy (NCBI): domain Eukaryota; kingdom Metazoa; phylum Chordata; class Mammalia; order Rodentia; family Muridae; genus Mastomys; species Mastomys natalensis. The sequence goes on along the minus strand of JAJTUV010000421.1, from coordinate 478,515 downwards.
GATTTTGTGGAATTAAGTGGAATTGAGGGCAGTTTCTTCCTTTTTTATTTGGTGTGTGTGTGTGTTTGACACATGTGTGTGTCTCTGTGTCCCTGTGTGTTTTTTTTTTTGTGTGTTGTGGTGTGTCACATGTGTGTGTGTGTGTGGTGTCACATGGTGTATGTGTGTGTGTCATGTGTGTGTGTGTGTGTATTGTGTCGTGTGTATGTGCGTGTGTGTGGGGGTGGGTGTGTGTGTCACCTATGTTAGTGTCTGTGTGTGTGATGTGATATGTCACATGTGTGCATGTGTGTGTGCTATGAACACGACTCTGGATGTGCACTGCACACACTATGAAGCGGAGGATGTCAGGGGTCTTCCTGTACCCATTCCCTTCTTGTCTTAGTGCCGTGAGTCAGAGTATTCACTGACCGGAAAGTCATTAGTCTGGCTGGCTAGCCCGCAAGCTCCCAGGATCCCTTTGTCGTCAGCACTGCCCCGATCCCTGAGGCCCCTAGTGCTGGGGTGACTACTCACTAGCATGTCTGCTTTGTACATGAGTTCTTGGGATTTGAGCTGAGGCTCAGAGAAGCACTTTTACCTACTGATCACCGTCCAACTCCCACTGTATTTTTTGATCCAGGGTTACCTGCTGTCTGGAAGCTGGTGAAGTAGGCTTGGCTACTGGCTGGGTAATTATGTCTGTGGTGCAGGGATTGCAAGCATGTGTGACTTACTGCTATGCCTAACTTACCTTTGACTGGGGTCTGAAGTTTCAACTCAGGTTCTCAGACAGATCAGAAATACTTCTTAAGATTTATTTTATTTTAAATTGTGTACGTGTGTCTGTGTCTAACTATGTGCACACGAGTGTCATTGCTCACAGAGGCCAGAAGAGAATATGGGATCCCTGGAACTGGATTTACAGGTGGGTACAAAGCTCTGGACACGGATGCTGGGAACTGAACTCAGGTCCTCTTTAATAGCAGCAATAGCCTCTAGCCTCTGGGCTGTCTTTCCGCTCCAGAAGGGCTTCTGGCAGATGAGGAGGACTGTTGGAGACCCTTACAGTTCTGTGAATCTGGGCAATTCACAGACAACCCAATCTGAAGGCGATGTCACTGTGAGAAGGCCAGATTTGGATGGCTGTGATGGCTTTGCTTACAAATGCTTCACCCAGAGCCTGAGGCTGCGGGTCATGAGTTTTGGGTCAGCCTGGGCTATACAGTGAGAGTCTAAAAAAAAAAAGCAAGAAAACAAGCAAAAAAAAAAAAAAACCCCATCAGGTTTCAAAACATTTTCTGCTGAAATTCAGATTTTGTGACATTTTTCTAGGTGCTGTACCTTTCAGGGTTTCTGGGATGGTATTATTAATGATGAGAGAGAGAGAGAGAGAGAGAGAGAGAGAGAGAGAGAGAGAGAGAACTTTACATCTCCGTGTTGTATGTGGTTTTATTCTAACCCTTACTCTAACGCAGTCTAGCTATCTTCAAGCTACACACACATTCCTTGACATGCTGGCGAGAGTTAGGTTTGTGCTGATGTTTTATACACATGACATGACAGACTTTATTAAAACTACAAGGGATGGACTGACAGCAGAGAATATGCTTAGTTCTTATGTATCATTAGCTTCCTGCAAAGTGTTTTTATGGTCACATGACCCTGTGCAGCCTGGTCACATGACCCTGTGCAGCCTTTTGCTTTCAACCCTCCGTCTGTGCCTGATTTGTCACCTGGGTTACAGAGGACTAATAAAGGGGAGGAGTCTACCCATTCTTAATTGTCATCTACATTATATAAGGAGGACAAACCTAAGTGCAAGAACATCATTCCTTAGACTGAGGGGAAGTAAATGTGTTGGGAAGAGAAATATTATCCACTTACTTCCAATCTCTTCTCTATATTGAAAATATATTTGAATGTGTCAGCAATTCTAAACACAGGCTTCCTCATATCAAATACTTTAGCTTTGTTTAAAATAATTCAGTATTCTCCCTCCTCCCTCATTCCCTTCCTGTCACGTTGAAAGGACCCTGGGCTCTGTCTAGTTCTCAATGTGTTTTGTCCTCTTGGTCCCCACCTGCAGCAGAGACCCAGTGAGCAGCTACCTAGGGCATCCTAAGAAAACCTCAGTGTCCGCTTTCCTTCTGGCCAGCCCTGGCCATGCTACTTTTGGCTTAGTCTCTTGATATAGTTATTGCCAGAAGAGATAGGGCTGTGGACTTTGGGGGGAGGCTGTTTTTGGAGCCTGAATTTTCATCTCCCTTAGAGAGGAGAAGCAAGCCCTGTGAGAATGCAGGGGAAGATAAAAGAGTATTTTTCTTAGATTAAAAATCAAAATAAGAACTTCGTTCTCCCTGTGGTGCCTTAGCAGTCCCCCAACCTAAGGCAACTGGGTAGAGGAGAGAGGGCAGGCTTTTCTCCATGTAGGCGGCCACAGATTGGTCCCCAGAGGCATTCCCTCCCAAGAAGAACAGAGCTCACAGCTTGGGTGGTCAGAGACGCCCTCCCTGGAAGATGTGAGGTCTGGACCAGGTGAGCCGGAGAGCTCCCTCTGCCTCTCACTATTCAGGCGTCAGCCGGAGCCTCAAGGCGGGAGGCCTGATGGAAACTATGTTCTTGTTTTCTGTTATTTTAAATGGGTGCAATATTATTCTGTTCTCTATAGGAAGACTACCCCAGTCCTTCCCAGCAGATAACATTACTGAGAAGTGTGGTGTGGACCCAGAAATCCTGGCAACTCCACCACAGTGACACAGTGTCCTGTTCTGCTAAATCTAGTAAAGGTTTATCACATTTGCTTCCATCCCCAGTGCTCACAACCTTCTTGACACTCTTAGGACCTACTAAATGCTCATTCCTTCTCTGCGAAGCTGTCATCCCACCCAGATTACCTGCTCATCAGGCAAGCCACCCTTTGAGGAACAAAGCTTTATTAAAACCGGTTGCTGAGCTGGGGAGATGGCTCAGTGTATAAAGCAAATGAACACAAGGCCCGGGGTTGGATCCCCAGAGCCTATGGATAGCTAGACACGGACACTCGTGTATAACGCCAGCACTCCTACAGTGAGATGGGACGGGAAGACAGTAGATTCATTGGGAGCCGGCAGGCCAGCTAGCTTAGTGTACACAGCCAGCCAGAGAACAAGAACTATATCAGACAAGATGCCAGGTGACACGGACACCTGAGGTTGTCCTATCTTAACACGAATGCTGTGACATGCACACACCCACATTGGCAAATGTGAACACACATATCACAACACACACACAAAGATGAAACTTATGAAAAATTATTTAACTAAGAGGTCCACGGCAAACTGCTTACCAGTTCTGTCCATTCTGGGGCAACAATGTAACAATTGGAACAGTGTATCCAACTGGTGAGTGTTAACACTCATGGTCACCTTGACAATCCTTAGAATCACCATGGGAATACATCTCTGGGTATGCCGACTAGAATGGGCCAAGAAGTATTTAACTGTGAGGTATACCATAAGGATGGGGGTACCATCCTATGGGATGGGTCCCAGTCTAAATACAAAGGAGGGAGCAAGCTGCTCACTGACATTGCCTCTCTGTCTTCTGACAGCCGATTCAGTGTGACCGGCTGTCCCCTCACCTGCTCCCATGTCTTCTTCTTCCAGACAGACTACTCTGTCTTTAACTGTGAGCCCAAAGTGCTCTTCTTCATCTGCTTTGTCAGCTATTTAAACACAGCAATGAGACAAGGACCAGTGCCCTGCAGTGCCTGCGCTTCTGAGAGAATCTTGAACAGAATTTCAGGAAGAGAGTAACAGTCTACAAAAGGGGCGTGGCTGAGCCCACAATGCCTAGAAACCATTCACGTCTTATTTAACTCTTTCTTCAGACTTCTGGAGGGATTGCAGCAACTGTCTCAGTCCCTGTACTTCCCCAGAAGCTCCAGCTCCTGATGTATCTCACACTGGTGACTTGCTTTTCATACCAGAGCTTTCTGACTCTTAGATGTTACATGGGTCTGCATACAGTAGGTCTAAACTACTTACTTGTTGAACTAAAAACAAAACAAAACAAAAAAAACCCTTCATATACTGCTGATAGGACTGTGAACTGTTCCAGCCACTATGGAAATCTGTAGAGAGTTTCCTCAAAATTTGTGCTAAGTCATGTCACCTCACCAATAATCCGTCTCTGCGTGGTGTTCCTCCTCCACTGAGGAGATTACTCTCTTTTTTAAATTTTTTTTTTCTTACTTATTCACTTTACATCCTCCTCACTGCCTCCCTCCTGGTCATCCCCTCCCAACTGACTCAGACCAAGGCAGACACCCACAGCAAACAGTGATGGAGCTCGGGGACTCTTATGGAAGAATAGGAGGAAGGATTACAGTCCCTAAGGGGATAGGAACTCCACAGGAAGACCGGCAGAGTCAACTAACCTGGAGGCAACCACTCTTAAAGTAAGTGTCTTGATGTCATTTCCAGAAGAAATGAGACCGACTTTCTAAACTGAATGAGGTGGTGCACTGTGCTAACCCTAGACCTCAAGTTTGAGGCTAACCTGGGCTCTATAGCTAGGCCATGTTTTTTTTTTTTTTTTTTTTTTTTTTGTTTGTTTGTTTGTTTGTTGTTGTTTTTTAATTAGAGATAAAGAGGTGGCAGAGGCATGGGGACGGAGAGGAGAAAGAAATGAACAAAGGGGGTGAGAGGAAAGAAAAGGAGGAAAGAATGGAATGGGAAGGGGAAAAGGAAGTTGTTTTTCCACATCAGGAAGAAGCAGAGAACACAGGCCAGGTCTTTGAACCTTACCTTCCTGGGATGGTTAATATAGTGTTGACCTCTTTGTTTCCTCACTATCTGATCTCACAGAAGGGTGTGGACAGCTTCTTCCTGTGCGGAAAGCTCAACTTTCTCTCCATCAGCGACAGTTGAGCACAGTGTCTCTCCAAGGCTTGGCAAGCTGTTCTATGGGGATGGGTAATGTTCTACGGGGCTGACTCTGAGGGCCATCTGTCAAGTTCCTGCATGCCTGTTGTTTATAAGACTGCTCTTACTGCCTTGTGGACATGAGTGAATGAAGCGGTTTCTTACCCTGTATATTGCTCAGGCACATTCCTCCTTGTCTTTTCCTGTGCGACACCTCAGAGGGATTTCTGGGCTGGATTGATTCATCACTTGTGACTAATTTTAGTATATTTCCTTCGCAAAGAATAACATTATAGTTCCTCTAAACAAAGATAAATATTCCACAATAATGAGCAATGGAGTTATGAGTAACTGACAGAAACATCTCACCAAGTATGCCTTTTGAATGTCTTTGTAATTGACAGGGGGAAATGTTCATTTAGAAGCTGCATAGAAACATCTCTCCTCTATTCATGAATGAAAGAAGTTGAACCAGTCACTGTATACCTGCCTAGCCCCCAAGAATGACCAGAAAAAACCAAAAACAAACAACAATGAAAACAGGGACCATGGCTGGCCCTGGCTGAGGAGAGGCTGAGGCTCCTGAGATAGCCCCTTGGCCTCTATTTCCTGGTTAAGCAGTGCTGAGCTTAGCAGGGCTGGGAGCAGGGTGGTGGTGGGGACTGCTGCTGATACAGTCAGAAGGGGACCGAGAATGTTCAGCATTGGACAGGCCCAACCAGAGGGACATAGAAGCAGCTGGCATTTGATTCTATTCAAAAGAAGCTACAGTTAAAAAATATCACAGTTGTTTGGAGAGATGGCTCAGCAGTTAAGAGCACTGACTGCTCTTCCAGGGGTCCTGAGTTCAATTCCCAGCAACCACATGGTGGCTCACAACCATCTGTAATGGGATCTGATGCCTTCTTCTGGTATGTCTGAAGACAGCTACAGTGTACTCATATAAATAATAAACAAATAAATAAATAGTTCTTAAAAAATAGTATCACAGAGCACTTGGCTTCATTGGTACAGCAGAACTCTTCCCCTAAAGATGGAAAATTTATGCCTTGGAGTCTCATTCTGTGTCCAAACAGGAATAGAAAAGAGCCAGGGTAGTTAACTTTTTTTTTACTGCAGGTTGCTGGCTGCTGGCACAGAGGACAGACTGAAACTTAGGAAAGATATATGGAGAAAACCAAGGACATAGCACACAGTGGCTGTTGTGACCTGAAAAAAAAAAAAAAACCCAAAACAAAAAACCAAAAACAATGACAGGAAAGTAAGGTGGAGGGAGAGATAGAAAGAAGGAAGGACCTTAGACTGGGATAGAGTCAGAGTGTGTTTACAACATATTGCAAATCTGCACAGAACTGTCCAAAATTAAACGCAGATAATCAAACCCATAAATATTTAGCTGTGAACCTACAGACACACAATAAGGAGTTGTGGGAGAGGTCTTTTAAATAATTTGTATCAGTTAAAGTGAAGAATTTATTACATTTTTGTTTTAAATTAAATTGTTTTAAAAACAAGGCCTACTTTAGTTATATATACATATATATACATACATATACATATATATGCACATATATATGTATACATATATATATGATGGTGATGATCTGAGTTTGATCCCCAAACCCATGAAGGTAGAAGGGGAAACTGTAGAATACTGTTCTTTGAACCCTATACAGGCATCATGGCATGTGCACACCTGTGCATATCACACAGGTAATAGAGATAGATAGATAGATAGATAGATAGATAGATAGATAGATAGATAGATGGATAGATGGATAGATAGATGGATAGATAGACAGATAGACAGAGTTCATAAAGGCCAGTCGTGGCAGAGATCTGCAGTCCTCCACTGCAGAGGAAGAGTTGGGAGGGTCAGGAGTCCAAGGTTACCCTCAGCTACATACCTAGTTTGAGGTCAGCCTGGGCTACAAGAAACCTTGTCTCAAAAGGAGAAAATGTTTTTTAAAATACAAGAAAACAAATTGCCAGGAGTTTACTATTAAATAATGGGTTGTCTTAAAGGAACAGGAAAAAGAGGATATCAAGAGTTGTTTCAGGGTTGAAGGACGCTCGTGTAGTGGTGCACTCCTTTAATCCCAGCACTTGGGAGGCAGAGGCAGTGGATCTCTGTGAGTTCCAGGCCAACCTCATCTACAAAGGGAGTTCCAGAACAGCCATATATAATGCAATCCTGTCTTGAAAACTAAATATAATAATAATGATAATAGTAATAGTCTTAGTTGGTGTTCTACTGCTGTGAAAGGGTGCCATGACCATGGAAACTCCTATGACGAAAAGCATTTAACTGGGGCTGGCTTATGATTTCAGAGGTTTAGTCCATTATCTTCATGGCAGGGAACACGATGGCATGCAGGGAAACATGGTGCTGGAGAAGTTGAGAGTATTAAATCCATAAGAATTATATATATTAATTGAGGCATCACATAATATTTTTAACCATTTGCATTTGTGTAAGGCTTGTGTTTGGTCTTTCTGTCATCTGAAGCCTTTTCTTTCTGGTGTAAACATTTAATGCCTCTCTCCTGGCTTGTTATCTGTGCTCACTCTACTGTGCAGCCTTGTCCAGAGCGTCTAAGGTCACTCCCCTACCCTGAACCTTCCCTGCACTCTTCCCTGATCTCCCGGCTTCCAGTAATAAATATCATGTACCTCCTATTTCTATATGAAGTAGCTCCTCTTTATATATGCATATTTTGAGATTATAATTATACCATTTCCCCTTTCCTTCCATATACCCTAATTTGCCCTCTTTCAAATTCATGGCTTCTTTTTCTTTTCTTTTTTCCTTCTTTCTTTTCTTTCTCCTTTCTCCCTTTCTCCCTTTCTTTCTTTTTCTTTCTTTCTTTCTTTCTTTCTTTCTTTCTTTCTTTCTTTTTCTTTCTTTCTTTCTTTTTTTTTTTTTTTTGAGACAGAGATTCTCTGTGTAGTCCTGACTACTGTCCTGAAACTTGCTCTGTAGAACAGGCTGGCTTCGAACTCACAGAGATCTGTCTGTCTCCTGGTACTGGTACTAAAGGTGTGTGCCACCACTGCCTGGCTCAGCCTCTTTTTCTTTAATTGTTGGTGGTGGTGGTGGCAGCAGAGGCAGCGGGGTGTGTGTATGTGTGTGTGTGTGCATGTGTGTGCGCGCGCACGTGCATGCGCATTCCTAAACACATAAGTATAACCTGCTCGGCCTGTGTCATGTTACTTGCATGTACACGTTATCAGGGTTGACCATTTGGCACTGGATAACCGAGAGTGTGCCCTTTCCTGGGGAAGACCATTTTCCCACTCCGCACCCCTTAGTTGCCTGTGCATCTTTGTCTAGGGCTGAGACCTCCTTAGCATTCCCGTTCCCTCATTAGCATGTCTATTGGTGTTATCTTTGGTCAGGCCACATTTAGGCAGCCATGTTTGTGTGAGACCATGGGAAGAGCTTCTAGCACATCCAGGAGACAGAGTCTCATAGCAGACTTCCGGTCCCCTGGATCCCACAGTGTTTCTGCTTCCTTGTCCTAAATGGGCCCTGAGTCTTATGTCTAGGAGCTGTGTTGGAGATATAGGAGTTGGGACCAAATCGGCTTTTAAAATTCTACCTGTACTTGAAACCAGCAAGTACTTTCTGTACAGGCTTATCACGTTTAAATAGTGAGCTCAAAATCTATGTTGTCTTAAATGATAGGATTTTATTATTTTTATTTACATTTGTTATTATTATTTTTACAGCTGAATAGTATTCCACTGTATATATACATGGTTCATGTTTTCCTTATTCATTCTTGGCTGATGAATATGTCAGATGTTTCCATCTTAAAAATATTTTATGTAATGAAATATTGTAGTAAAAATCAATTGGGGGGTTTCTACCCCACTTGGATCATTTAGTTCCCAGATAAAATCCACAAAACTTTTATATTTATAATAAGCCTTAATAGTACTAGAGCTGGGCAGATGTCAGCTCTCTATTTCCCTGTCAATAACCTCGAGTTATAACTTGCCATCTTCTGCCTGGGCTGCTCTTACTCCAGTCGGCCTTACTCCCTAATGGCCATGTGCTCATGATTCTGCTCAGACCTCGAGCCGAGAAACCAAAGCCTGGCTTACCTCTCTCCTGCCCAGCTGTAGACTGTCGGCATCCTTATTGACCAACAGGGATAAGATAACTTGGGGCAAGGTTACATAGTATCACTTGGTGTACTAGGATCTCCTTGTTGCTGCGGCAACCAGAGCCAGTATTTAGCATTAGAATACATGGCAACAGACCAACCCTCAATAATGAAATGCAGTGACTATAATAATTTCTACGTGTGTTTGTGTGTGTGTGTGTGTGTGTGTGTCTGTGTGTTTGCGTGCTTTTGTGAGGTTATTTGCACACAAGCATCCAGGGACTTGCAAAGGCCAGAAGGGGGTGGGGGATCCCCTGAAACTGGAGTAACTGATGGTTGGGAGCTGCCATGTGGGTGTCAGAAACTGAACCTGGGTCCTGAGCCCCAGTGCTTTTAACTGCTGAGCCAGCTTTCCAGCCTCTCATTTCTTTACTGTTGTGACTGGTGCTACAATGAATATGGGGTTTCAATTATGTGTGTGTGTCTCCGTGTGCGTGTGTATTCACGTGTGTATACCTGTGTGTGTCTATATATGTATATATATTTATGTGTATGAATGTATGTATGTATTATATGTATACACCAGTATATGGGATTTATGGCCATGTACTAGTTGTTTTTACTTTTTTTTAGACAAGACTCCATACTGTTCTACCTTGTTACTATATTAACTTATATTTCTGTTGAAGTTATGCAAAGGTTCTCTTTTCTTTTCTTTTTTTTTTTTTTTTGTTTTTTTTTTCGAGACAGGGTTTCTCTGTGTAGCCCTGGCTGTCCTGGAACTCACTCTGTAGACCAGGCTGGCCTCCAACTCAGAAATCCGCCTGCCTCTGCCTCCCAAGTGCTGGGATTAAAGGCGTGTGCCACCACCGCCCGGTAAAGGTTCTCTTTTCTAAATGTCCTCACCAATATGTGCTATTTCCATGAAAATTTAAAACTTAAAATTAGGCAGAGTATGGTGGTACACACTTGTAATCTCAGAACTTAGAAGGCAGAGGCAGGTGGATCTCTATATGTTTAAGGCCAGCCTGGTCTATTTAGTGACTTTCTAGATATTCACGCTACATAGTGAGACCTGGCTCAACAACCACCACCAACAAACAAATCCACCATCAAAAAAACCCAAAAAAACCCCCACCTTATAAATTGAGAAAAAGTCAAAGTAATCTAATTCTGTAACTAGTTAGAAGCAAAACATACAGGGACTAACTATTGGAAGTGCCTCTAGCATTAATTTGATTCTAACACCAAGGCAGTTCTCAACCTTCCTAATGCTGTGACCCTTTAATACAGTCCCTCATATTGTGGTGACCCCCCAGCTATAAAATTATTTCATTGCTACTTCATAACTGGAATTGTGCTAGTTATGAGTTGTAATGTAAGTATCTGATATGTAGGAGATCTGATGTGTGACCCTGTGTGGGCTGCTTCCCACAGATTGAGAACTACTGCTCTAGAGGAAAGTGTTTTATGGGAAATTATACAACAAGAAATGGTTTCTTTAACAATGACGACAAAATTCACAAGGACGATAAGAGAGAAAGGGGAAAAACCACTGAACGTTTGAGGCAGCATCTCCATCAGTTACAACACATAGACCGTGTTTGGTTCTTGACTCAAACTAATTGCCTGGGAGGAAAGGAGACCATGGTGATTGGAGAAGTCTTGGTACTCCTGAAAATCTGACGATATTGAGGAAAAATTGGTATTTTTTTTTTCATGTTTCAAATCACTTAGGATTTAAATACTGATTTTATAAAATAAAATTAAAAGGTGACCTAATTTAGAACTCCATTTGCTCATATGACTGATCTTCCAAACATGCTGCAGCTAAGACCCTGCATTGTATTGTGAGGAAACAACTCAGGAGGAGCTGCTGCCTCAGGAGACTTGGTCAGGCCACCAGACTGTGAGCTGAGGGTCACGTGGGCCTTGCTGGATGGACACACAGACCTGTCCTCCATTCAGGCCAAACCTAAACATAAAGCCAAATGCCTGATTCGATGTTTTGAAGGAAAACTCTTTCTTTGGACAACTTTTCTCTTAGTTAATTCCAGCCCTCCTCCTGCCTCAGGCCAAGAAGAACTTGGCTACATCTCTATTGGTTACGCCTCTATTGCTGTGCTAAAGCACCCTAACCAAGGTAACTTTAGAAGGAAGGGTCCATTATGGGTTCCCCATCACTACAGCGGGGAAGTATGGCAAGCACCTGTGTGGTGGGTGCTAGGTACAGAGTGCCCTTCCCCAGTGCCAGTGTGAGTGAAGTTGTCCTAAACACAAAGGCTTTAACCAGGTAAGCAAGCCTAAAGGCAGATTTATGTTTAACAGAAAAATTGGTATCCTATGGAAGGTTCCTGTTTGCTAGGAACCACCCTTAATCCTTTCGGAACCTCTCTCGACCTTCCCCAAAGGTCAATTACCTTGGGCAAGGGCGCCTAGTCAATTGGAACAGCCCATTTAGCTCAGATCCTCACCCTGCTGTCAAATATAAAATCTGTTTTCTTTTCTGACATTTTACTCTTCTCTCTGTTCCCCTCCCCCCCCCCCCCAGTATGGTCTTAGCAGTTTGATCTCTAATAAATCTTTCTTTCTACCCATGGGGTGGTCTAATTTGGTAATTTCTCTGCACTGTTGCTTTATAGCAGGAATAGCTGATAGCTCACACTTTAAAATCTCAAACAGGAAGCAGAGGGAGCAAACCCTAAATGGTGTTAAGTCTTTTCTGAACCTTAAGTCCTGGCCCTAGTCACACCCAGTCACACATTAACTCCAACAAGACAACATGTCATAGCCTCCCCAGAAAGCCAATCACTGGGAACCAAGTATTTAATACGCAAGACCATTGGGACAACTGATTCAAACCTCATAGTAACAGAAGTAGAAATATTTAATGACTAACTGGTGCCTAGGATTGTTTCAGAGTAATTCTGGGATGAAGTAGGTAGGTACTTGAATTTAGGGCATACATGTTACAAATAATATACACAGACTCCACTGATATATATGCTTCTCATGCCTTTCTGTTATCAGTTAAAATTTTAAAGAGTTGTATAGCAATTGAGCTGGAAGTGGAGGGGGAACAGGAGGGTTGGCAAAGTTAAACAGGTGTTGTAAGAGAGAGACTGGGGAAAGGGAGCGACCATGGGTAGGCAGGGTCAAACTGAAACCCAGCATGTACCAGGTTTTATAAGCTAACAAAAAACATAATTAAAAAAAGAGTCTGCTTGGAGGTAGCCTGCATAGAAGGACAATGCTGCTCTCAGAAGCCATGGACTTTTGTCAGTGAAAACCCTGGAGTCAACTGTGGCCAGGAAGCTTACAGAGGCTGCCGGAACAACAGAGGCTATTGACATTGCTCTTGGCCACCCGCTAGAACTAAATGATAAACCCCTTGTGCTGAAGACATCACATGCTCAGGGTACACGGCACAAAGAATACAACTGGCGTTGACCTAGAAGCTTCCACACTGTTGGCTAGTATCCACCGTGCCGGAGGTACAGTACAGGTTACTGGAGGTGAAACTTCCTCATTAGCCTTACTCAGCCGCGGACCCTGCAAGCATCAATACTGATCTTCTGGGTGAGGCGTGAGAACTGACGCAGTCACGGTACAGCTGTTTGTTGGTCAATGCTCCAACCCCACAGCTCGGAAGTAAGTAACACACCATTGCTCTGCTTTTGGAGCTGTTTCGTTCCCCAGACCCCACCACCCATCTTCAGAATGGATCTTTCACATCACTTCACTGATCACATGCCAATTGATTCTGGAAACATCCTCACTGTCACAGCCAGAAGTATGCTTTACTAGTTTTCTAGGTAACTCTCAATCCAGTCAGGTGCTGTAAGACACCATCGTGGTCTGCTGTTTCCTACTGTGCACCTCTGTCTTGTAGCAACGGTGTCTTAAGGATCTTTAGCACAAGTGGAGTTGATCTGAGGTTTTTGTCTTTAAAGATTTGTAGACAGTAGGAGGGCCATTTCTAGGAACAAGTGACCCAAGCAAACCTTTGCTCACATTATTTAGAAAAATCTTCAAACAGACTCTAGTGTTGTTTTCAGAAGGAGGACACAGGAAAGCATGGGGAGAAGGCCCAGATGAAGAGTGGTCTGAGGAGTTAGCCCAGTCGCTGGAAAGAGATACTCCACATACCCGACTCGAAGGAGCAGGAGACAGAACAAGATTTCATAAGCAGATCTTGTGTATCACCCAAGGCAGCTTTATTAGTCTACGGAGTGTATATGTGGAGGGTGGGAGGGGGATAAGGATGCCTATCTGTAAGAGTGATTGCATTTTTAGGATGGTCAGGGTATAGTCCAGTGGTGGGATGCTTGCCTAGCACATGGGAGGCTCTGGGTCCCACCTCCAGAGCCAACCATCACAACAGGATCAATGAAGACACCAAAACATCTCTTAAAGGCACGTGACGGGGAGAAGAGAGTTAAGAGTACTGCTCACATATGTGTGGGTATGTGTAAGCATGTATGTGGGCAAGCTACTCTTGCTTGTAAGCTGTTACATTTCTGTGACTAATGTGAGTTGTGAGAATTGTTATTACCAAACTTAACAAAGATGATCATGTTATCATCACCATCACCATTGTATCGCCATCCTCATCTTCATCATCATCGCCGTCACGATCATCATCACATCACAATCACTTTGGTGTTCAGCTTAGCTAGAAGTACAAAAAGTAATATACTTTTGTCTTGCTACTAGCTGATGTGGTTGTAAAATTGCTTCTGCTAGTACTAAAAGCCCAAAGTATAAACATTATCCAGGCAAAGAAATGATTTAGCAATATTCAGTGGAGAGCCTCTTTATAAAAGCACCAGACTTATTCATTTTTCAAAATCACTCCTGCAGGTGTTAACTGATGCTAAGTCACCTGGAAAACAGAAGTAGGGATTGTTAAAGCTGTCATTGTGACTCAGTAGTTGATCTGGGAAGAAAACAGGCCAGATCATAATTGCTCTACTATCTTGCCATTAATATTTAACACACGCTTCTTTGCTGTATACTTGTAAATGCCTAACTATGGTGTTTCATATTACATGCCACTGAAAGCAGAATAAATTACTGTTCCAACTGCTGACCTAATATTGACAGCCAGCATCCTCAATGAAGACAAAGGAGAATATTCCAGACAATTCTCAAAGAAAAAGTCTAAGTTTAGCTAAGAATGTTTTCTTGTGAATTTGTTGGGGTTTAAGGGAAGATGGTCTAAGCTGGGAGGCAAGTTTTAAAATTTTATTAGACAAGTTAGTGTGTGTGTGGTGTGTGTGTAGGTCATGTCATGATGTGGATGTGACGGTCTGAGGACAACTTTCAAGAGTTAGTTCTCCTCTCCTACCATGTAGGTCCCAATGATTGAACTTGGGCTATTAGTCAATGTGGAAAATGTTATTTACAGAGTCGTTTCACTGGCTGGAGAGGCAAGTTGTTTATTATTATTATTATTATATTATTATTATTATTATTATTATCATCTTAGCTATTCTTAGGAAAGCTATACACTTTTGTCTACTAGCTGAAATTGCTTCTGCTGTTGTAGAAGCTAAGAGGGCAGAAAATATCCAGGGAAAGAAACTGCTCGGCACAGGCCTATGGAGGCATACCATCAATTTCAGTGACAAGTTGGTTTTCCATGTTGTGAGTCTATATTTCAACATTTTCCCCTTTAACTCTGGACCATGGCTTGAGAACAGACTGCTCCTGGCATTACCAAGTTAAGGTCAAGCTTGTCTTTCACACCTGAAAATGGAGTCCTCTGGAAATAGAAGTTGTCAAAACCACAACATGAGCATGATTTGTAAATGTGTCCTGGCTTAGCCAAGCACATACTGTGCTAGAGAAATGAAATGGCTTCAGAGCTCGGCCCTGGAATGTTCTGTTGTTTTGATACTGAGACCATCTAAACCACAAGACGACATCCTGAAAAATGCTCACCTTTGTTCTCATTCATCTCAATAAACTATGGTCCTTGGAAGAGAGTGGAGGAAAGAGTATGACCCCAAATTAAGAAATAAAAATAAACTCCCAGGGAAGACATGGTGTTCTTTTGGGGTCAAGCACATGTTGTGAGTTACTTCTTTTATTATAGCCATGGAAAAATTGAAAATAAGCTGCCAACGGCAGCAGCATTAAAATGTAAGTTTATTGGTTTGCTGTGTTAGGCATGGCAAAGCTATCAATATTGTTTCTCTGTTGGAACTCATATATGGTCTAGTCTCTAAAATGAACCCCACATTTCCTGGAAGACAGGTACCCAGGATATTTTCCTTAAGCATTTTCATCTATTTCATCACTTCAGAATTTAAATTACTTATGTAAATATTTTATTTAATTATTAAATGTTTATTTAAATATGCAATTATTTAAATAATTTAAATTAAATAAAATAGATAATTTAAAATAGTATTTAAATGCCCTGATGGTGGACAAGATGGTAAATAAAGTACAAAATGACAAAAGGCGATTAATTTGTCACCACCAGTAGAGTTGAGTTCTTTATGGTGGACAGCCACCAGCCTCATGAGGTCCACATCCTCTTAAACTGTGGCTAGTGTACCCAGGGGACTGACACATTATTTAATTTACATTTAAGTAGATACTCAGCTTAGAGATTGCAAACAACTCATTCCTCACTGAGGACTGACCTTCCTCCTTCTTTTTTATTTTCTCTCCTTCCCTCCTCATAAGAGCTTGCTATGTAGCCTAGGCTGGTCTCAAACTCACGATTCTCTGGACTCAGCCTCCAAGTCCTTAAATTCTTCCTTCCCTCTAGTTTTATACCTTAGGAGGCTTGACTCAAAAGAACTGCCAACTGTAAAATCTTTTGAGAGTATAGAAGTCACACATTAATATTTTAAGTACCAACAGGAACAATCCAGTAAATGAAGAAACGGATATAAAATACAACCACCACACACTCCAGAGACCACTCCTCTAACCAGTTCTTCCTTAAAGATAACATCTTATTCTCAATATCAGATTAGCTTAACTTTTTTTTTTTGTTGTTTAATGGTAAGCTAATTCTAAAAGTGTCTATGTAAGTTAAATATTTTTATGTAAAGTATTCTGGATTTTTAAAACTATAGGGAATGGTTCGTGGCTTGCTAGTTCCTGGTTTGGTTCACGCTCCTCCTTCTGTGTGGTGTGGGCTTGACACACAACGGATGTAGGATGACATCCCAAAGGCGGCTCATGGACAGTGGATTTGGGCTTTCTAAAGCTCTCCTTTCCTGGACAGTCTGTAAACCAAGTGCATGGCCATAATATGCATTTCCAGCAAGCACTTTGTGTGCAGGTTTAAGTTTCTACCTGGTCGCATTTCCCATCATGCTGAAGACCTTTCCTTCACACAGAATGAATATCCAAGGAAAGTTCTGTTTTTTTGTCAGTGCTATCTATGGCTTGGCTGTAAGGAGCCATGTGTTTGGGACTTGGTCCCTAGGTGGTGGTACTCTTTTAGATAGTGGTGGAGCCTTTATAGGGCATAGAAGGAGGAAATGGGTCCCTGAGTAGGGACAAGGCTTAAAGTCTATAGGCTGATTCCACTTGTTCTTCTGTCTCTGCTTCCAGACCTCAGAGCTGAGCAAGCTTCTGCACCAGAGCCCAGAGCCTTTGCACACACAGCTCCCCTTTTTGGCCACATTGTCAAGCTGAGTCAAAGCAAGTCCTTCCTTGTTTATGGTGTTTGTTCTGTGTTTGCCATCAATACAAACAGTAACTAATACTTCTAAAAATATTACTTCATGTCCGCTTTGAAAATTCCCTGGCTACAGTCATTGGGAGTTTTTCTTTCCAGGTTTTATGGATGTCCTGTAACCACTTCAAGCTTGTGTGCTGACAGCACCCAGTCGTTGAGTCATAGAGTTTTCTATAAAGTACTCTGATAGCTATGCTGCTGACAGTTTGCCACAAACTCAAGGCTGCCGTAGTAGCATAGAAATAAAGTATGTAAGCCAGCGGGGGACAAGTGTTCCAGTCCAGCTTCACGCAAAGGTGGCCTGGGGACTGGAGAGTTTGCTGAACTTGGTTTTATGTATGTCTCTAGCTGTGTTTAGGGTTTTCTCCATCACTGTTTCTAAGTAACAAGATGGTGGTGGCCTTAGTTAATTTTGGATCTTCCATTTCTCTCCACGTTTTCCTTTACATGTAAGTTTCTAGTTTACAGCTTCTCACCTTTCCATTATTTTCTAATTGGTTTCCACTTGTGAGTGAAAACGTCTTCCTGACTTTGAATGATAATTCTGATCATTATGAACTTACTTTCCTAAATGTCTATTGGAGTTTGTTCTATTAGCCACACATTAAGTAGAGTCAGACTCTTTCAGAGCTTACTTTTACCTGTTTCTGAGTTAAAAGGTCCTTTAGGACCAATTCCCTTCTACTGCTGAGCCTTCTCGTTCTTGACCAGGAACCAGTCATTGAAAGCAGGGAGAAGAGAGTAGGAGGGCAGCAAGGCCAGGCCGACTAGAAATGCTCCAGCGAGCCTACTTCAAGCTTTATGTGTGCTCTGCGGAAGTTCGATTCCCTCTGTCATTGTCCTCCAGTTCTGAGTATCAACTACAGTCTTAAAGACGTGGGTAAAATCCTCATTCTGATGTTTATGGGCAGAAGCCCACTATGCAGCACACAGGGCAACACTTAGCATTGTGCTAATTTCCTAGGGAAAAGCCCTAGAAGGCGGCTTAACACTGCCGTCCCGTTACCCGAAGCTCTCAGGCAGCCTTCATATTAAAACCACATCCTCAAAGGCAGATGCCCAGTGCTCACATTAGTCTGGAGTTGAGGCCTGAACCTGGAGTACTTAATTTTCCAAGTGATTTGTTTTTTGAGACAGGGACTCTCTACATAGCCCCGGCTGTCCTGGAACTCACCATGTAGACCAGACCGGCCTTGAACTCCTGCTTTTGCCTCCTGAGGGCTGGGATTCAAGGTGTGACTGTACACCCAGGTTCCAAGTGATTTTAACATGAGTGCAATGTGAAAACAAACAAAAATGAAAGCCAATGTTCTCATACCCCAAATCAATGTAGAGGGTGTGTGTGTGTGTGTGTGTGTGTGTGTGTGTAGTATTACACAAGGCAAAATCTATTAATAGGAAAACAACTGCAGGCCATAACAGACATTGAGAGCTGGCAATACACTTGGCTGACTTCTTAGATTCTATTTTTAATGTTAAAGCCACACTGGTTATGTAACATTGGGGCTAAAGGTTTTACATAACAACTTTTGAATGCCTGAAACTCAGATTGTTGATTTTATAGAAATGTCAGTTCTCATGTCTTCGAAATTATTGCTGTAGGAATTCTCTCTGCCTGGGAGAGTTGCAGTTTAACAAGCTATTTTTTTTTTTTTTTTAAAGCACTGTTTACTTTGAATCCTTTTGTAAAAAAAAATAAATCCTCAGTCCATTTTGAGGTTCATTCATTTCTAACAAAGGGCTCTGTAAAATAATTTTCACTTAGGGTATCTTCTAATCTGGACTTGTCACTGAACTTAAACCTCCATTACAGGCTGTCACCTGAGACTTACCCTTCCAGATGATGTCCCTCAGGCTTTAGTAACAGTTCACACTTCTTGGGTATTTTAAAATAAAACACAACTTCACCTTTTCCACCTCAGGAATAGTTTCAGAAATCCAAACTCAATAGAAACAAAACACTGTAAACAGTGAAATCTATAAAGCGGATTTAAAGACCCGATCTTATTTGTCCCAGGCTGCTCCTGAACCTACTGTGTAGGTGATGATGACTTGAACTTCTTCCTGATCCTTTTGCTTACACCTCCCAAGCACTGAGTTAAAGACGTGGGCTTCCAAGACTGGTTTATGGGTGGGTGCTGGGAATAAAACTCAGGGACTTGTACCTGCTAGGCAAGCACTCTGCTAGCCAAAATATACACGTCAGGCCCTACAGAATAGCATTTTTGAGAAAAGACGCTCCACACAAATGTACAATATTGTCTTTGAAACACTCCCTCAAAAGTGCTCTAGAGTATATATAGACTATACTATGTAACGTACACACCTTGAACAAATAAAAGTGCTGACTTCAGGTGACTGGACAAGCTGTATCAATTTTTTATTTATTACAGGGCACAGAAAGAGCATCCAGTCCTCATGTATAGACATCATTAAAGGGCTAGTATGTGAAAAAAATATTTTTGTAGATAGCACCATCATAAAAGAACGTTAAAGAGCAAAGAAAACCATAAGTTTTCCTCCTGGTATGTGAATGTACGTGGGTGGGTGTGCTTGTGCCACGGCATGTGAGGCGCAGCTTGTGGAATTGGTTCTCTCTCCATCAAGTGGTTCCTGAAGACTCAAGTCAGGTCCTCAAGCCTCAGGTCAAGCACTTTTTCACTCAAGACTTATCTCATTGGTCCTCCAAATTACAGATTTTTTAAAAATATTTATTTATTTATTTAATGTATGTGAGTACACTGTATCTATCTTCAGACACACCAGAAGAGGGCGTCGGATCCCATTACAGATGGTTGTGAGCCACCATGTGGTTGCTGGGAATTGAACTCAGGACCTCTGGAAGAGCAGTCAGTGCTCTCTCAGTCAGCTGAGCCATCTCTCCAGTCCCCAAATTAAAGATTTAAGACTCATTTTTTCTTCTCAGATGTGATTTAATGAGTCTGAAACCGTCAGAAGCATCTCAGTACCTCTAAGACACAATGAGTGAATCTTGTGTCTCTACCAAACGACTCTACCGGCATCTTAAGACAGTTTCTGGCTATTCAAATGAGACTTGATGCTAGACGAGTGAGCCAGGACCATTCCTCCAACTAGCTATGTTAATGTTAGGAGTCAGACATTTTTTGCGCCCACTAGTGGGCATATTAGATGGGTTTGGCAGCCCTATACATATTTTCTTCCTTGCATATTATTATTTGGGAAAAATATCCACCTTTTTGCAATGTATCAAGAGACATCTTTTAGAGGCACAGACTTACATGTGCAGTTTTACATTTCCGTTTATAGTGAAGCCTAATGCATGTTCTCTTTAGCAGCAATGGGCCATTTCATTTGAACTGATTTTCTTGAACTGAACAGAAATAACAATGGTCCTCTGGTCAGCGTTTAATATGAGATGTCAACAAGATTTGTAAGAAGCATGGAAAGAACATGGTGGTCCAGATGAGGACGCCTTGTGTTAGTGTATAAATAAGGCAGCAGTGAGTACCAGATGTGAGGCAGAGCAGTTCAGCTGGGTGGGCTTCTCGATGGGGCTCTCTCCATTGAAGAACATATCAAACCCAGCAAGACATTAGCGTACTACATTTCTGATCTTAAAGAAAGCCCTCAATTTTGGTATTGGTTAGTCAACTAAAATTTGAACAATCCTAATATTATTACTAAAATTTAAACTTTCTCATTTACAATTCAATACATTTTATTTGACACATAAAAACCCTTAAAATATTTGATAGTCACAAGTAAAAGTGGGGCCTTACTGTCTTTGTGGATGTTCTAAAAGCATCTTAACCTAATTTCAATCCAAGTGTTGAATGAATTATCAATTTCAGCAAATGCTAAGACTGACACAATCTGGTTATAAGTTA
This sequence comes from Mastomys natalensis, assembly GCA_021653895.1. Lineage (NCBI taxonomy): Eukaryota > Metazoa > Chordata > Mammalia > Rodentia > Muridae > Mastomys > Mastomys natalensis. The sequence goes on along the minus strand of JAJTUV010000421.1, from coordinate 457,937 downwards.
CCATTCTGCTTGTGGCTAACTGAACACAGGGTAACTCAGGAAAGCACCATGAGGTCTGGGGACCTCACAGGCTGATCCACTCACAGGAAGAGCCCAATGCCTCACAACCCCATTCATCTGTAGAGCATTCTGGCTCCACAACAGCCTGCTTTCAGCATCTTCTGGTAACCAGAGACAGGTCAGGGCTGGGGGGCAGCAGGATGAACATGGGGAGCTGTTTTTAATCACTGCCCAAAAGCTTGGGAAAAAGATAAACCTTAAGTCACCAAAGACCATTATTTCCTTAAGTGTTTTCAAAATAAATATGTGACTGATCTTCAGAACAATACATGGGCATGGATATGCTAAAATGGCCAGGAAGAAGGATCTTTGGGACAATGGTTGAGTACTATATAATCAAGTCCCAGGAGGACTGACATGTTTCCAGTTTCCTGGCACAAAACACACACACACACACACACACACACACACACACACACACAGACACACACACACTACACAACCCACTCTCTTCTCTCTCTCTCTCTTCTCTCCCTCCCCCCGCCACCCGAACAGCAAACACTCCCAGGACCAAAAAGGAAAACCCAAACAGGCTAGGAGGGATGTGGGGTGTGGCATTTTAATATTTGATGAAGCAGGTTATATTTTATGTGTAAGGCATGTGTCTCAAAGGAAAAAAATCCCAATATACAACTCTCAAAATGTTACAATATTTAATGTGAAGATTAAGTAACAAATCAATGAAAGATTTTTTACTTAAACTAGCTTCATTTCCTCTGAATTTTTCTAAGAGTTAGAAATTTACCATTACACTTACTAGTTTAGAACCATCAGATTTTACTTCTAAAAAATCTAATACCTTTAAAAAAATTATAATTTTAATATTAGCACAAAATTACTTCCTAACATTTTGTTTTAGAAAACTTTCTGCAGCCAAAGATAACCTACTTTTGAATTACAGTTCTGCAAGGCACATACAGGACTCACCTCCTTGAAAACACACAGGAGGTAACACCCCCCGAAACAGGATCTTATTAAGTCCTTGGACAACTGGAACACTACAAAGTTCAGTTAAAAACACTGCTGTCCGGCGTCATGCAACTTGTGTAAGTTCACTCGCCACGTGTGTAAATGATCCTTTAAGGGACACTTGTTCCTGAATCTGGAGTACCATGCCGAGGAGCGCGGAGACAGGAGCGCGGAGACAGCGGCCCAGAGACTGGCAGCTGGGGTGGAAGGCAGTGTCGCCTCCAGAGACCCACCATCTCTACTATTTTCAAAGACTTGAATTTAATATTGGGGTAATTATACCAGAAACAAAGACTTTCATTTTTCTTAAAACAAGATATATATCTAGCATCGATTCTTTTATAAAGAATGCTAAATGAATTATTTTGTTCAGTACAACTGAAAATACACCATTTAAATCCTTCTACCAGATTCAATGCAGCTTAATTAGGAGCAGGTATGCCTCTTTCTCTCAGCACTTGTGGCCCAGCATGTCTAACCAGAACTGCAAATGGAAGTTTAAGAGGTAGATTTTTTTTTTTTCCATGATGTATTTTTGTCAAGAAAATAAAAACAACCACTGAGTGTATTTTCTTAAAGTATTCGGGTCTAATGAAAAGAAAAATAAAAGATAGATATGCTACAGGTTACAGCCTGACACTTTAACAGCCACAGGATGGATGTTTTGTGACCAGATGCACTTTCAATTTCTCAGGGTCAAAATACGAGTCTGCCAACTGTACTAAAGCCTCCCCCACCCCCTCCACCAGTTGGCCCGCAGCTTCCTGGTGGATCATTGTCGTCAAATCCATTGGGCCGAAAGGAACATGAAGCGGATGCAGCTTGTAGGGCCCGGGCTCGAGCATTCAATTCTTGTTCCTAAAATTAAAAGTAATGTTTATGAAGTGAATTAGCTAAGTAGAGTGGATGAGTATGGCGCATACACACATCTTCTCAAATGTGTTAGTCTCTACCAAGCAAGCATCCTTCTCTAAAAACTCTGACATCAAGACAGGCACATGTCTTTAATTCCAGTACTCAGGAGGCAGAGGCAGGCAATCTTTGAGGACAGCTTCGACAACACACAGTTCTAAGACAGCCAGGGCTACACAGAGAGCCTGTCTTGAAAAAAAAAAAAACTAAACAAAAATAAAATAAAAACTACCATCTATCTTTGCTATTTCCCATGAAGTACGTACTCACGGGCAAATTCCTCATGTAACTGTAGTGACAGACACTTTGCAACAGAGGAGGGTCAACTCCTGAGAAACCTCTGGTACAGAAGGAACGGATTCTTCAACATCTATAATCCATTTTGGAAGTGCGTGAGTACGACAGGTTGGAAATGACCACTATGCCTAAAGTTTTCCCTCTACCGCCTCCTCAGGTTAGAATCAGGCAGATCTCGAGGAAGAGAGGTAAGGAATAAGGCCTGCCTCTGGACAGTGGTGCTTAGAACCCCCCCCCCACACTCGTTTATTTGGAATTTTCCCAGGAAATCAGTGATGTTTGTCTATGTGTAAAGTGCAACGTCAGGTGCGGGATAAACACAACACTCTTATTTTAGAACATCATTGTTACTGGGAAGCTGAGATGGTCTAATGATGAGTTTCACGTCTGTAGCCCACAAGGTAGAACTGATGCCCATAAACTACTCTCACTTCCACATGTGAATAACATGCATGCACACATATACATGCATGCAAAAAATGTAAAAGTTAAAAAGAAATCATCATTCAGTTTTACAAAGAGAACTGTGAATAAATAACGGCAGAGTCACACGGTAGGGTTCAAAACTGAACCCAAGTCAACAATGAAGGAATGGCTGCTCATGGTCAAATCCCACGTGGACCACAAGAAATGGGTAAGCCAGAAGCAATCTGTGGACTTGGACTGGATTCCAAGTAGGCCTAGTTGTGGCTATAGAACGTGATTGCCAGCTCAGTCGTCGAAAGCAGATTGTCATCTGATAAACGTTGTAACACTGATAATCTGTTTACTTGAGAAGGGAAGGCCGTACTGGGCCCTGTAGGATACATTTTATTTTATAGCTCTTCCTATTCCATCTTAGCGCACTGCTTTCCTTGCACCTCCAACCTTCAAACACTGTGATCTGTAATGCTGAGTGACACAGGCAAGGAAGAAATGACTAGATACATCCTATTTCTCTTGCCTGGATATTAAGGCCATCTGCCTAAGTATTAATGGTAAGTCAGTCTAGTTCTAAAATTTTAATGATTTTGCAAAGCTAATTAAGTTTTATAACACTCTAGAACATTGCCATATCCCTTTAAAATGTATCATGTATCATCCTTTGATAGTTTATAATTCAGTAGAGTTGAAAGCCTTTGAATAACCCTGTAATTTCACCTATAAGTTACGGTAGTTCCTTTTTTGTTTTGAGAACAGGGTCTCCAATGGCAATCTTCCTGCCTCCAGTTCCTTCCTTTTGGCTTGCTGGCATGCACCAGCACACCTAGCTTCTGGTGGCTTTTTGTTGATAGAAAGTTGAGAAATTTCACACACACACACACACACCCAACACAATTTGGGGACTGATTAACATCAAAGAAAGTAGTTTCTTGAAAAAGATATATTCATGATAAATCTCTCTCATATCTCTTTACTCTACAGCTTTTCCTCAGTAAAAGAGGCATTCCAGGCTCTGTGGTAAATCTTTGAAGGACACAAACATCCTTCACATATTCATTAAGTTCTTTATCTGATTTATCTGAATGTCAATAAATTTTCCTTAGAGCACTGACAGCCTGCAGGAGTTAGTGTTGGTGTGGTGGTTCAGCATATGCACAGGCCTAAGGGGCTGAGATCAACAGGACTCATATGGAGGGGGAAGGAGAGAACTGACTCTATAGCTGCCTCTGATCTCCATGGCTGTACCACGCCCACAATAAATAAAAACAGGAAAAAAAATTAGCTCTTTTCCTTGCAGGAGGAAACTGAGGGGCAGAAGGAAGAGAACATTACATCCCACTAAGTTTCTGTTTCAGTATAGCATGATTTGATAATACTTTGTAACTAATATGGCACCATTTGCAGTTCTGAGGCACAGCTTTCTAATTAAAGACAAAGTCTTGTGTATTGCAGATGATTGGCAATATTTCATACTACATGGATGATGAGTGGAAATATATACATCCAGACTTAGGCTTCAGTATCCTGGAAAATGTGTCAAGTTTAAAGTTAGAGCACTGGATTAACTCTGTTACTCAGTACTGTACAGAAATGAATCTGTGGTTGCAACTCACCTGCAAATACAGTTTGTTGTCCTTTGTTATGGCATCCATCAGTTCTTTCTGTAGTGGTGGGTCTCCATTGACCCAGACGCCACTGGCTGGATTGTCACTACGGACGCCATTAGCTCTGTTTTGTTTTTTGTACAAAAGCACATAAGCTGTGTCTTTTGGAAACCTACTTGTGATTTTCTGGACTGACTGAAATGAAGTAAACGTCACCCTGCTGTCATTAAATAAAAACCACTCTTGTGACATTTCCTTATTTTCCAAGTCCTGTTCAATGACTGTATTGGGGCTTTCTCCCCCTAGTAAACAATTCTGGGAGGGTGCTAATGCCAGACTTTCAGACTGGGAGCACATCTGGTATGAAGACTCTGTACCTGTGATGTTTCTGGCATAAGAATAGTAATGGCCACTTTCAGAGGACACACCAGAGTGCACAACAACAGAACTTAATAGGTAGGGCACTAATTTGGGGCAGAAAGCTTCTTCAGTCCCAGAAGGTTTTAATTTTTTAGCTAGGTTCTCATTAATATCAGTGAAGTCAACATCTACAGACCAACTTTCAGACAAGGAAGAGAAGGAAGCAGTTCTTTTAACTGGCAACTCCAAAACCAGCGGCAGTGACACATTGTCTAAAATTTTTCTTCTCACATGGTACTTCTGATCGTAGGAGAATCTGAGGAGCGTAAGGATAAGGTACTCAGGCTCCTCTGTGATCTGCATGCTTTTCTCTGCATTCTGTAGAGAGGCACAGTTTCACAGTAATACTGGTTCTCACCAGTAAGAACCTCTGGAGCCAAAAAGTAGTTTAGTAAGTCAGTCACTGAAGTTGTGCTTTCTCCTCCTGGGTTCTGAGGTACATCTTTACTGATGAGGATCTTTGCAGATTCCTCAGGGACAGAAGAGTTCTCCTCACAGTGAAACTCAACAGGAGGACTGGCTAATAGTCTTTGATTCGCAGCTGAGTCACAGACGAAGGCAGCCGTTGCTGGATTATAAACTACTGGCTCTCCTTCCGGGTCAGCAACACTGGTTTGCATTAGCCCATCATCTTGTGCACTGGGTAACGGAGCTGGATCTTGGAAAGACAAGTCTTCCACAGAAGGGCTAGGACAAAAAGCTAGTGAAAGATCTGTGAAGGCTTCCACTTTGTGTGAAGTACTCCTGCAGTTCAGGCAGCAGATGTGAGTCCGTAGCTTCCCTCCAAACATTTTCTCTATTAGAGTCTTCTCACTGTCACCTGTACCAGGAGACTCTGCAGGCACATCTACCTTACTGGTTACTTCTTGTAAACACGTTTCAGCGCAGCCCAGACCTTCAGAAGGCTTATGTGCGGACTGACTCTCAAGAGCTTTTCTTCTTCATGGAGTCTGCAAGAAGGTATATTATTACATAGCCAAGATTAATGGTATTTATGTTTGAGATCTTGGTAGCTTAACAGACATGTTAATTCAATCAAGTAAAAAGCTTCAAGTCATTTTCTCCTCCTTTACACTAGTGTGTGAACAGTTAGTAGGAAAGGCCTTAAAGAGCATGCTCGCTCTCCACACTCGGCTCACGGCCTCTGCACTGATAGCCAGTGCGCACACACCACACTGCAGTCACCCACCCACCCAGTGGCTGCTTCATACGGCTTGCTGTACTTGACATCTCAGCAGCCTAGCACTGAGAAACCAACACTACACGGGGGAAGGAAGGCTGTGCAGGCTGACTAACTTTACTAGTTATTCATACTAGAAAAAGGAATGGACACAGAAACATACAGGTGCAGTAGGTCTTATTGTTAATGAAGTGGTAAAAAGACACCACAAAATAACAAGCCCTTAGAATTTACCAATTGGCTCTTGAAAGATTTTGATCTCAGGGTCCCTTAATATTCATTAAAAAACAAAAAACCCAAAACCACACAAACAAAAAACCCAAACCCCCAAACCAAAAAACTAAACCCTCTCTATGTACCAGCACCCGCAGTTGGTGGTGCTGTTCAGCTAGCCTTGCTGATATACACTGCCGAGCGCAGGCTTTGGAGATTTTATAGCCTGGTCCCACTTTCTGTTCTCTCTCTGCTTCCCAACTGCCAGGCTGGCCTTAAACTCCTGCTGCCAGGCATTCTCTGCTATGACAGACTATACACCCTCTGAAACTGTGAACCAAAATAAACTTTTTCCCTCTGTGTTGTTTCTGGCCGTGGTATTTTATCAAGCAATAGAAAAGCAACATACATACGTACGTACACACATGCATACATACATACATATGTATATATGAAAAAGATATTTACTATATTAAAAACAATATGTCTAAAATGAATCCATCACAAATTAATTTCCAGTATTTTTAAGTAAGTGTCATTGCTTCACACTTTGGAAGTATTTTAAGCATGTGGCGCCCACCGCAGAAGACAGCTGGGTACGGTATCTGGCTGCACCCTTCCTCCCTGATAGCTGCTTTTACAGTAAAGAAGGGCAGAGCTCCCACAGAGATGCAGTTAAGAAGGATTCCACAGAGTTCTGAGGCTTTGGCAGCCCCTTAGGAATCCTGCCGCTATATTTTGATAACAGGTACTCTAAAGAGAAAGCATCCAAAACAAAAACCAAACTAAGAACAAAGACAACTTTATAAACACACAGCCACAAAGGGTGCTTTAAAGATCAAATCTGGAATCAGTATTGAGGGAAGTAAGGTGCTAAGAAAGACAGCTTCATGAACTTTAAACTATTTGTACCTGTCCAGCAGAAACCTGAGGTACTCAGAGCAGTCCTGTTGTGACCTGGGAGTAAACCACGGAGGTCTGGAGGCCTCAAAAAATATCCGAGGTGCGTATGCTTCCCTCTTGATTGTGGAAAGGAAATGGGAGAAAGTGACTCTTAAAGCACAAACCAGTGACTGAACCTCATCGAGATTACTCCTGTACTCCATCTTTACCAAAATATGCCAGGCATGGGTACTATGCAGAGGCAGAGGCAACTTTTACATGAATCCTGTACAGAAAAGCCACAGGACTTGCTCAGATGGAACTGCCAAGTGGACACAGGGGTGATTACAACAGAACTCAGATGTCTCTAACTCCTGCCATAGGGTCCCTGCTTTTATCCTTCTATGACACGCATGGTGTTGAGTCCCCAAGTCTTTTGGAAAAAACAACAAACAAAAACAAAACCTGGAGTGTGAAAATGATGTTTAATAGGAATGCAAATGATGTATCTGTGTTGTAATATGTGGACAATAGGAATTCACAACGCATGTTATTTAATTTGGCCTTAACACCAAATATCAACACAAACACTCGTTTATGTATAAAGTATAGACTAACAATTAATTTAGTAAATTAGTAGAAAACAACAGGAGAGGGGGAGAGAGAGAGGTTTTGTTGTTGCTTGGTTTTGGTTATAGTCTAATATTGCTTTTGTAGTATTATGACTGGCTTGAGTTTGTGTCTGAGCCTCCTGCCCCACCTCTGGAATACTGGAATACTGGCATTATAGAAGTATGCCCTACACCTGGCTAAGAGGCCGTTTTCATTTCCCTGGGTCCTGATGTTAATTTGTTAACACATTTCTCCAGTGAATCACATCCTGAATGTATCACAAGTCATCTCAAACTTGCTCTCCTTTCCATTTAAGAAATTTATTCCAGTTCTAAAGATTGTCGTTTCCTGACAGTGGTCATACTGTGAGACAATGACAATTAGAGTGAACCAGCTCTATATGAGCAGCATACATAAATTCTATGTATGTTCAAGCCTTAGCTAGAAGTTCCTTGGGAGCAGAATCCCTGCTTAATTCTCACCAGACTACACAGAGAACTCTGAATATGTCTGTTCAATGAATTTAACTACAGGACCTATAGACCCTGCCTCCAGTTGACTTCCTTGAATTAATTTGTGGATATAAAAGAACACCACAAAGTTTTAAGTTCAAGAGCTTTAGAGATGAATAATGATCTACAAAGATCTGTAATTACAATAAAAGAATAGCTAAAATAGAGAAAAGCCAGGTGTGGCGTACCACACATTTAATTCCAGCACTTGGGAGGCGGGGCAGGTGGATCTCTGTGAGTTCAAGTCCAGCTTGGTCTACAAATTGAGTTCCAGGACAGCCAGGGTTACATAGTAAAACCTTGTCTTGAAAAACAAAACCATAACAAAACCAAAACAAAAGGATCACAGAGAAAAAAGCCTAGACCACAATTATTTTGTGTTCATTATTATGTCAATATATTCAGTCTCTGTAAACCAACAAAACAAAACAAAACCTCAACAACAGTCAATTCTTTCTGTCCTTCCTTCCCTACTCTCTTCATGTGTGAGACAGGATCTTGCTATATAGTCCAGACAGGCCCTGAACTCAGAGTCCTGCCTCAGACTTTTGGGTGCTGGAGTGACAGGTGTGTAATATTAAGCCTAGCTTTAGAGTTCTTTTTTCATAAAGGAAATTCTTTATCAACAGGAAAGGAGAGCTCATGTGCAGTAGGTTTGAGAACATACAGTCCTCCGCAGGGAAGGAGAGCAGGGAGAGACAAGAGTTCTCAGTGTCCAGGCAGAGTCCCTGAGCATTTGGAGGTGGATCAGTTATCTCGGGTAAGACACGTGATACACAATTCCATCAGTTAAAAAGACTCGTTAGGATCTATAGTTTAAAGAACATGATCATGCAGTTAATATGTACATATTACACACATACTCACTTGTGTATGAGCCAAAAAAGCAAAAAGATGTTGCAATTTTTTCATTAATGAGTTACACCCATTTAGATTTAAAGATAATACTTGTCTTCTGAACCTGCAAAAGAACAAAATCTAATGTTATCTACACACTCACGCACATTTTATAAAAGCAGCTAAAGGAAGCTGGTTTAATGAATGATCATCCTCAACATTACCTGACGCACAGCGCAGCTCTTTACTAACAAAGTTACTGGCACACGTTGGTGCACTCACACGTCCCCCACCTGCTGAGTGCTGGATCACAGGTGTATGCCACCGCCCCTGGCTTCTAGCACACTCCTTTTACTTCTAAGAAAGAGAAAGGGGTTCAGGTGCTTCCTGAGGCTGTAGGATCGCCTGGAGCTGGAGTGAGCTGCCTGACATGGGTGCTGGGAACCACACTCCGAGCCATCTCTCTGAACCATATGGCTTGTTTTTACTTTGTCTATGCTCATGTTTTGCCTGAGTGCCTGTCTGGAGACTTATATCATAAAGTGACAATAAATGGATGGACTCTTGCTACATGGCCTGGTCTAAATACTGTCATAGTTCTGTTTTGTGGGTTAGCAAATATAAATGGGCTAAACATTAATTTTAACACAAAAATCAACCTAAAATTGATTTCAAAAGTAAAAACTATTCTTCCATCAAAACACATCATAAAGTTCGGGTGATTTAAAGAGAGGCGGAGTGTGGCGGGGAGGTGGCTGGCAGTTCAGAGCACTGGCTGCTCTCGAAGAGGTGCTGGAGGGAATTCCCAGCATCCACAAGACACTCATGAGCATCTATAACTCTAGTTCTAGTGGCCCTGACACTATCTCAAAAAAATATAGGAATAATTGGTTAAATATCTGTAAAAAAAAAAAAAAATCACTCAAAAGTAAAAAGGGATTTTTTTTTTGGGTGGGTCTAAAATCTAGATAGTACAAAAGTTCAGATATAACTATATAAAACAAAACAAACAAATAAATAAAACACTATAAATCTGAATCACATGATTGGAAGAAAGAGCCACAATATTACCTAATCTATATAAACTGACATAAAAATCAAACAAAAAGTCAACAGAAAAACACACAAAGAAAATAGCTCATTTACTTCATTCTGCTCTCAGTAAAGAGGAAAAAATTCTCTAATGGTCAGCAATGTCAAATAAGAACACACTGACTAGCTGTGTTCTGAGTGTGCACTTGTAGTCTGTAATACTTGGAGCACTGTGGCAGGGGGATCATGGATATGAGGCCATTCTGAGTAAGACCCTACTTCCCCAAAATAAAAAAACAAGAGTAACATTTGCTAAATTGTGAAAAATTTAGGACTGATTGATTAAATCAAGTGCTGTCAGAGGTACAAGGTCACAGGCACAGTCATATACTGGTATATAAGGTCAAATTTGGGTTAGGGAGATGGTCCGTTGGATATCCTCATGTCTCCAGCACTCATGTGAAAGCTGGGCAAAGTGTTTCTCCTCTGCCACCCCAACACTGTGGGGCACAGACAAGTGGATTCTGGGAGCCTGCTGGCCAGCCGCTCTAGCTGCAGTGAGGAGCTCCAGGCTCCACGAGGGACCATACGGTCCAAGAAGTGATTGAGAAGCTATCCTGACATCAGCCTGTGCACTCTAAGTGCATCCACAAGGGCGAGCGCCCCTCTCAACCTCTGCGGTGTTTAAAGAAAATAATTTGGCATATCCTAGTCAGAGAAAGTCTCATCTGTGTATGGTTAGAGGAATGTTAACCATGAGCCAAACACTCTGATATTTACCAGAAGGATGGGTAAGGAAACTCCAAGCTGGCAAGATGGCTTGCTGAGAAAGGGGCTTGCCATACAAGCCTGAGGATCTGAGTTCTAGTCCTGGAACCCATGCAAAGGTGGAAGGAGAGAACTGACTCTATAGGTTTCTTCTGGCTTCTACACACATGTCATGGCATGTGTGCATGTCCCCACTCAACACTAACAAAGACATTCAAAGAAAAAAGATAAGCACCATGTCAAGTGACTAACAAGAAAAATTTCAACAGGGTTCCTTCCAGATGTGTGTACACATAAATTATATGCAACTGTTTTATATTACATAACTGTACAAAAAAGGTCTAAACAATGCACATAGCTGTCATTTTGAGAAAGTATGCATCTTGGGTCTTACAAGTTTTTTTTTTTTTTTTTTTTTTTAAACCAAGAAAAATAATTCATGTATTTCTTAAGAAATTTTCCTGTTCTGAGATATCACTGGCAGCCACAACACTTTGCAGTCAAGTGCTTACGGTCTTACTTTTCATAAGATGAAATGGCTAGCAAGGTGACCTCTGTGGTGGGCTATGGACTCTTCAGTCTTATATTATCCTGTTGTCTAGAATTCCTTTTTTTTTTTTAATTAATTTTTTATTGGATATCTTATTTACATTTCAGATGTTATCGTAAAACAAGTTGTCAAATACAAACTAACCAAAAAAAACTGAATGCAACCCTAGACGCTTGGGTTTTATAGTCTGAGACAAAAATAAAACCCTAAAGCAAAGCCCACATCTGACAGTCTACTTCTCTAGAAAGTGTTTAAGTGCTAACAGCTTCCATCTTTGGGTCAACTCAATTAGCACTAGTTTTAAGGAAAAGTTGACAATTATTTTGTATCTTCAAGGACATTGTTTTTGAGACAGAGCCTCATGTAGTCTATGCTAGCCTACATACCATGTAGACAGGGATTACAACGAACTACTGATCTTCCTCCTTCTATCCCAAGTGCGGGGACTGCAGATGTGCAACAGCAAGCCTGGTTTTCTGAGCTGCTGGGGAATCACACACAGGCAGGCGCTGCACTAGAGGCAGGCACTCTAGCAGTTGTGTCTCCAGCACAAGGCTGTCACTCAGCTAAGACCTGATGTCAGGTCTGTTGCATTCAAAAGAAAATGGGTTTCGAAGAAAATTCACAGGAATGCAAAAGAGCATGCCTCTGTTCATTATCTGTTTAGGAACCAACATCTTGGCAGGGAAACAAAGCGGAGGTTTCCGAAAAGCAAAATGAAGCTATGATAATGAATTAAAAAATACAGTGGGACAGCAGAAGCAAGGAAACAGGGCCAAAAGCACAAGTACTGTAGAGCACATAAACTCTCTAGAGTGGGCTCAGTCAACCCCTTTGGTTATATTACAAAAATATCAAGTCACACTGATTAAAAATCAAACAGTGGCACTGTAAATACAACATACAATCTAATCAGTCAGAATCTATACGCTGGCATTTCAACCGTTTCTAGGCATTAAAAGCAGTTTCATTTCAGACCGAGGCAACTGATGTCATGTGAACACTTCTGCTGCTTACACAGACAGAGGGATGATTCTCTCCTCCTGTCTTCTCAGCATGTACTCACTTCTATTTCAAATCAGAAAATTCACATTTAAACTTACTCTGTAGCCATAAACAATGCTTGTAAAACACTGTTCATGTAACACGTGTTTCCCAGGTTAATAAGACCAGTTTTCCCAGTTTCAGATTTTCCAGAAAGTCTAGACAAACAAGATGCCAAAGCATTGGATTGAGAAGTCCAGGCACTTTGATTGAGAATCAACTTAATTTTCTCTTCACTGGGCTTCGGAAAATCCTAGATCATAAAGAAAAAAAAGTTTAAAAGTAAAGAGAAAACTATTTTTTTAGTTAATCAAGCCAAAACCATAACGTGGGTCTTCCCTGCTGACGTTTGCAATTTCTGTGCTCTCACTCCTGTACATGACAGAGAACATCCAGCCAGCCCTTTCCAGGGTGACGGCTAATTTCAATCGTTGACTTTACTGAATTAAAAACAAGGAAGGCATTTTGGGTACGGTGTGAGGGTGTCTCTAGAAAGGGCTAGCCTAGAGGTAGACTCACTCTAAATGTGGGCTACATGTCCTTCTCAGCTCAGGTGTTGACAGCTGTCATTACAGCGGAGAGCTGCCTGCTCCTGTTACCATGACTCCTATAGTGATGGAGCAGGCCCTCAGACTGGAGCCACAGGAACCCTTCCTCCTAGTCACTTTAGCACAGCATCCACAAAATAGATGGGGCAAATGCCTCCCAGAATCTTGTTAAGGGCTTTTATTTTTTTGAGATAAAAATCTCAATCTGTAGCTTAAGCTGGCCATGAACTCACAGTACTCCTCCTGCCTCAGTATCCCAAGTGCTGAGATCTCAGGCATGAAAACCATGCTTGTCTTAAAATACTTTAAAAGTCGATGGAACAAGAAATTCAAATTGCATAGTGAATTACTTATACTCAAATTCTGTGCTGAAAACAGAAGATTAGTACCAGCCCTTAGAAATGTGGCCTACAGTAAGGATGAAAGGGAGTTTACATAATGATCTGACTGTGGAAAGTAAAACTCAGTCTCATGGTTGCCAACTTGAAAATTACTACTACATACAGTCCTCTTACTTAGTAAAACCAGGAATAATAAAATAAAGACCTAAGTGTAAATGCTTTCACACTTGAGCAGAGCAATGGGCAATAAGGAATGCCGGAGAAGTCATTTATGCTTAAATGCTTAGCTTTTCTAGACCAAGTGTGGTGGTCTGAAAGAAAATGCTCCGTCCTGGCCCATAGGGAGCGGGGCTATTAGGCGTGGCCTTGTTGGAGTAGGCATGTTTGGAGGTGTCACTAGGGGTGGGCTTTGAGGTCTCAGATGCTCGAGCCAGTTCCCTTTCTGATGCCTGTTGATCCAGATGGAGAACTCTCAGCTCCTTCTCCAGCACCATGTCTGCCTACATGCAGCCATGTTTCCTACCAGGATGATAATGGACTAAACCTCTGAACTGTAAGCCAGTCCCAATGAAATATTTTTCTTTAGAATAGTTGCTGTAATCACGGTGTCTCTACACAGCACTAGGAACCCTAAGTCACCAGGATCACCATCTAATGTTCACACCACAGAGAACTAACACTTTGAAATGGCATTTTAAGCTAATTTTGTCTGGTTTGTTTTTGCTGCGGACAGCTCCTTGAAAATATTTTCCTTGGGCTAAGTAAGCCCTTTGTTTCTGAGTACTGGAAAACGGAAGAATAACAGTCAACAGACATGGCAGCAATGAGGGAAGACAGTAACAATCTCTGAAGTCCATAGCAAAGCTTCTGTGCATCATTTACTTCTGAAAGAGCAGTGTCATACCAGCACCACACAGGCCTAACCGCCTTGTGATCCAGACCTAGTCCTTAGTCTGAGTTAGCTGAATCGATGCAAACCAGCAATGTTCTTAATTTATCTTACATATATTAGGAAGGCAACGAGGCCTATAGATTGTATTTGCTACACTAATATAACAATTAGAATTGATCTAGGAACTTCTGCTTAAGCCTGACTGAATTCAGCTCTCCAAGTCTTTGGCTATGCTCTGATTTTGCAGTCATCCATTCCTCTACACAAATAAATTCACCACTTCTTAGAATCTTTCATGAACTTGAAAATCAAGGTAACAGATAATTTAAATAGTAGTTTAAAAAATATAGACATTCATAAAGTAACACAAAAAATAAGAGGGGATCGAGCACTGCCTTGATTCTAAGAAGATAGACTTAACTGTTCCACATTTCTCAAACGGATGCAGAACTAATGTCTGTATGCATCTAATGGAGAATTCCATCACTAACCAATTTCTTTAACAGCTCATAAATTACATAATTAAGAAATGTGATTATTGACCTAGTATGTCGATAGCAAATAAGAGATTATGCCCTGGCATTAATGAAACCACAGTTCATTACTGTAAAGTAATACATTTTACCAAATTTGTCCCTTATGTTATGTGTAGCTCACAAAGACTGGTTCAAAGCCATCATACCTTTACTGCCTCCAAATAGGCTCATAGAGATCTGGAAATCCGGAGTAATGGTACATCATACAGTGAACCAACTCTGTTAACTGCACTAAAAAGGCTGTGCTGGAAGGCAGGCCATCACTTCTGAAGGAGTGAACCAAGTTAACTATATGAGGGACAATCTGAAAGAAAACAGAGACAAGCACTCTTAATTCACACAAGATAAGCACATACTTTTCTGTATGTTAAGTCATGTTTTTTCTTAAAGTCATACACTGTTCAATTAGCAAGGTAAATCTAATTTTTTTAAAGTCACATAATTGTAATTGCATTAACAATTATTTTTTATTTATGTGTGTGTTGTCTGCCTGAGTGTGTGGTGTGCACCCACAGAGGACAGAAGAGGGTGCTGAGCTCCCCTGGAGCTGGAGTTACAGGTGGGTTTCGAGCCACACAGACGTGGGTGATGAGAACTGAACTCGGGTCCTCTGGTAAGCACTCTTAATGCTGAACTCTCTCTCCAGATCCTGTAATTGCATCTAATATGCTTCTCCTTGGCTCAGTAGTAAAAAGTATCTATCTCTCATCAAGCCCAACTCAATCTCAACTGAACCAAGCTCAGTTCAATCTCTGGAACCTACATGGTGGAAGAACTGTCAAATTGTCCTCTGACTTCCACACACTTTAATTATATTGAATAAAATGTTTTTAAAAGGACCAGTGAGATGCCTTAGTAGGTAAGGTACTTGCTACCAAGCCCCAGGGACCTGAGTTTGATCCAGAGAACCGATTCTCGTAAATTTTCTTTTAACCTCTGTACGTATGCCATGGCCTACACACAATTCACCTAAAATACAAACTAAATGTACATAGAGTTTCAGTCATTGTTGCATTTAAAAAACACTTATAGGTGAAGATGCTAAGGTCATTCTACTGAATGGATCAATGTTAGTTAAAAACCCTTGAGTACCATGGCTCAAGCCTTACCCTTGTGTATGCCAGGCAAGTGCTCTATTAGTGAGTTACACCCACAAGCCAACCAGATTATTTAACAGAACAATGTTAAAACTCCCACAAAAACAATACGATGACCACCCCCTGGAACTGGAGTTAGCAAAAGAGCTCCATCTAGTGGTAAGTTTAAAATTTCCAACTGAAAAAAGTACATAGCAATGTGTACTTCAAAAGTCTCAGAAATAACTTAAGTATGTAACTAAAATTATGCTCAGGTAATAGGAGTATATTGTTTGATAAGCACAGGAGTGATACCTTAGATAGATCAAATCCTTATTAATAAAACAGCTGCTCCAAAAATAATGCTCATTATTGATAAAAATCTTAAAATATTTAATACTGGTAAACAGTACAATAATGCTCTTTGACTTAAAATTAGTCTACATACCAAACTCTTATACAAAGATTTAAGACACAATCAAAATGAAAATTCTGTCTTATAGAAATGGCTGATATCAAGATAGAATATTTTTTCAACTAGTTATTAATCATAATCTGATACTATATGTATACTTCTGAACTAAAGGTGTCTCAGGTTCTGTATTCATAATACCTTTGCAGCTCCAAATCCTGTTAAGTTGCATTCACAACTCTACCAGAGCTGTGTCACCAAACGATACTAGGACAACAGTACTGAGAACGACAGTATTAACAACCGCCAGTACTGGTACTGGACAATCGGCTCCCTTTCTTGCCCCAATCAATGGTCAGATTCTCCCATTAACAGTGACTGCTGTCCTGCACTGTCAATGCATTTATGTCACTTTTTTTTTTATTTGTGTGTTTTCTTTTTTTTTTGGTTTTCCGAGAGACAGGGTTTCTCTTGTTTAAAGCCCTGGACGTCGTCCTGGAACTCACTCTGTAGACCAGGCTGGCCTCAACTCAGAAATCCGCCTGCCTCTGCTCCCAAGTGCTGGGATTAAAGGCATGAGCCACCACTGCCCGGCCTAAAATTTTCTTGAATAACTTACACAATACATAAACATTCTACTCTCATTCCCCACCCTCTCTCTAATTTTTAATTTTAGGCATTTGGATGTTTTCCCTGCACATATGTCCATGTACCACATGTGTGCCTGGCCTGGTGCTCACAGAGACCAGAAGTGGGCACCAGGTTCCCTGGAACTGGAGTTCCAGTCACTTGGAGTACTATGTGTGTGCTGGGAAACTAAGCAGGCCACAGGCAGAGTAGCCAAGCTCTTAGCCTGCTGAGGCATACCACAGCTCTCTTGGATTCACTGATCCTAGAATCCCTTTCTCAGTCAGCTTAGGATTTCGTGCTGTGTTCTCATTAGCTTTCTCAGTTTCATGTGGCTGCCTGGAGTATGGACATGCCCGTACCAGATTCTATTGAGTTTGTTCTTTTGCTAGCATATCTGCTCTGCCTCCCAAGTGCTGGATTAAAGGCGTGCGCCACCACCGCCCGGCCATTTATGTCACTTTTAAAACCTGAATTCTATTACAGTTAACTGATGTGGTCATACTGTAGCAGGTGTGGTATGGTACCACACTGTCAGCTTCTAGGCTTGTGTTCCAAAATTGGGGGGGTTGGAAAGGAGGAGGCACAGGAAGTGCACATTTTGAACTTATGATTTAAAATGAATTTTATTAATTTAAATTTTCTTTTCTTTTCTTTTTTCTTTTTTTTTTTTTTTGGGGACCAGTGTCTCTGTGTAGCCTGGTGTCCTGGAACTCATCTGTAGACAGGCTGGCCTCAAACTCAGAAATCCGCACGGGCGCTCTGCTCCCAATGACTGATTTAATGTTAAAGGCATGAGCATAACTGTTCTGGCCTATAATTTTTCTTTTTTTTTACACATATTACCATGAAACATGTCCTGCTGTCCTGATATCCACCTCTCTCTAATTTTAATTTAGGCATTTGATGTTTTCCCTGCACATGTCTGGTACCTAAATGTGCCTGCTGCTCACAGAGACAGAAGTGGCACCAGGTTCCCTGGCTGAAAATTTCTAGTCACTTGGAGTACAGTGTAGCTGAAACTAACAGCCCCAGCAGAGTTAGCCACTTTAGCTGTGAGGCTACCACAGCTCTTGATTCACTGATCCTAGATTTCCTTCCGTCACTAGGATTTCGGTGCATGTTTCATTCTTTACATCAGTTTCATGTGGCTGCTGGAGTATGGACTATGCCCGTACCAATTCTACATGAGTTGTTCTTTTGCTAGCAACTGCTTGTCTCCCATCCTCTCGTCTTACCTGAGAATACTCCCAGGGACTTGCATTCTAGATGGTGTCTCTCATGATCAATTTCCTGTTGTCATGCTTATTTCTAAGGATGTCCAGTGACAATTTCATAAAGCTTAAATTCTGTTCACTTTCTTGCTAATTATCTGAACATCCAAATTATTTCGTGTTCAGAGGCGAAGGAGAAAGATGAAAGAGATGCGACTCTAAAATTGAATTTCATATTCAAGTTTCTATAAACTATCCAGTAGCTAGATCTGGTCTTCACAACTGGGCTGCAGTTTTGTCATCCTAACACTGTAATTGGCCCTCACATCACCACTGTAATGAGACACAGTCCTTCGCAGGAGCACAGATGTACATCAAGTGTCCTAATGTCCTGTTAGAACGTCTTTAGATGGAATAATATTATATGTAATTTACTTTAATGTAGAGACACATTTGAGCAAACTCAGGAAGGTAGAAGAAGGTGTCAAGCTGGGTGAAAATTAGTTTTAGTTAGTGGTTGCACACATATGTGCAAACTCAGGAAGGTCAGAAGAAGGTGTCAGAGCAGGGGAAGTTGGTAGTTACAGATGGTTGTGAGTGACAGTGTGGATGCTGCGAACTAAGCCTGGGTTGTTCAACAAGTGCTCTTCAACACTGAGCTATCTGTCTAGCCCCAAATTAAATATTCTTAATGTGTAAAACTAAATGCATTTAGAATTACTGCAATACTCATTAATCTACTTGGGAAAAGACATATAACTTACTTAATTACTACTTTTGCAATTTTTTTTTTTCCATTTTAACTATGTACCACACATCTGTCTA
Source organism: Mastomys natalensis (assembly GCA_021653895.1). NCBI lineage: Eukaryota > Metazoa > Chordata > Mammalia > Rodentia > Muridae > Mastomys > Mastomys natalensis. The sequence continues at coordinate 439,151 of JAJTUV010000421.1, read as the reverse complement.
AAATGAATTTTCCTTTACATACCTACCCCACATAAAATCCTCCATTGAGTTATCTGGAGTCACTGCTAACTTAACCAGCACATGTGAGCTTCATTACTGGATCTCCAGGTTATTTTTTCTTGAGCTTTACAGAGTATTCACACAGTATTAGGTCTTGATTTTCAGGCTTTACTTAGTCAGATCAAAAACTTCAAATTTCAAACCCAGGTATTTCTTAACTAGGTGATTTAAAACTGCTTTAATCCAACAGCTAAAATTTCAGTCAAGTATTTCAACTTTGTTATTTCAACTTCCTTTTTCAGAAAGAGATAGAGAAAAAACAATACAAAAGGTAAGGAAGTATCTTTCTTTTTTTAACAAACTGTAAGAAATTGAGAAGGTTTCAGCAGAGCCCATGTGACTCTCCAAGAGGTTAGGGAACCGTGTCAGTGTGCAGGGTGATACACAGTAATTCCTTTCCCACAACTTTTGAAAAGAAGCCTTCACTCAAATATCCTGTACACAGTGATGTCAGAAGACAGGAACGAATGTTTCCTCTTCTGGAGTATTTTGTTTGTATACTTAAGAAACTGAGAGTGATCTGATAAAGAATCTTATGGTTTCACCATCAATTTCACTCTATGAGAGCAATGACTACAGAAATCACACATCCAAAATATGAAGTGACTTATTGCCAAGGTTTCCTTGAAAGAGTCTGTAGATTCCCCCAAGGATGAGGAACTGGACAGCCCATGTGAGCCTACGGTGCTGAGGCTACCTCGCTAGCTCTGCTCTTCATCATGTCTCCTGACGTGTCATGGTGCATTAGTGTCCCTCAGGTGGGAGGGGCTGCTGCGGAGTTTCTCCTCCTGTAAAACATGGTCAGACCCTGGAGATAATCATGTGACAGTTTCCTGAAACAGACAGATTCCCAGTAACATTCTGCCATTCCTCACATGTAGTAACCGACAAGTGCAATCAAATCAAAGCCAGCAAGCAACTGGCTCTGGTGGTCAGTGCATCTGTGACTATGGTTAAGATGGGGCTAGGGGGCTGAGAAAGAGGAAAAAGCCCTACATCCAGGGCTGGCTAACTTGTTTTCGTGCTTCCCTGGGCCATCGCCTATAGTTTCTGCCACTTTGATCCTGCACTGCTGCACTGTAAAGGTGCCCTGTGGTGACAGCTCCCTACAGCAGTAACTTCCAATTGCTGGAATGGTTATAAGTGGGCAGTTTTGGTGAAGTATAAATTTTCTCAAAATACAGTTTGTCAGGATATTGTATAAACTTAACTTGTTAAGAATTTATAAAGTTACATGACGTAATATAAAGCTACCCTACAGTCTTTTCATGAAACACCCAATGTGAGCTAAGTTTTGAGAACAAGTACCTCTAATTCAGGGAGCTTACACTGTACTTACCACATGGAATGCCTCTGGAGAATGCTGAAAACTAAGCAGCATATGAGAGAGGACTGCAAGAGCACCAGGTCTCACAAGAGGAAACCAAAGTCGGTTAAAAACCTGCGGAAGGAGACACCATCCTCAGAGTTCACAGCTAAGGATATATTAACCCAACCCTACAGCTGACAGCTCTTTATATCAATGTCCCTCCTTTATTAGAAGCAAAGGAAAAAATAATAATGGACTGAAATTAAAGAGAATTTAGTGGTCTAAACAATTCTCAAAATTACATTATGTGAAAATATGCAAATAAGGTTATAGCCTCCTGAGTTCATTATTCATTATTCAGTTTACTTGGTATTTGCTGAACACCTACTATTATTTGGCACTGTTCCAGTTACTGTAGGTCACACATGACTTATGGCTAAGAGGACATATACAAGATAACAAAGAAATAAACAGTAATACATGCTAAAAATATAAAGTAGAACACAGTGGCCAACAAACACTGTGTAGCAAAGGAGTCTGTCATTTTAAAGAGGGTATTAAAAATGACCCAGAAAAATGTGACAGCTGACTGTAAACTGAAGGGACATCAGCTCCACAGACAGTTAGGACAAGAGCATTTATAAACAGACAGGCCAAGGCCCCAGGCCATCCAGACTGGTGTGCCAGACAACTAAGGGCAATGTCACTGAGGTGAGAGATGAGACTATCTGGAGACAGGATGACAGAAGACAGCAGCAGGAGCTCTTGTGCACATATAAGGATCCAAAGGCAGGAATACAGAAGCTGCTGAAATCAATGTAACAAGAGTGATGACTTTAGACCAACAACAGGGATATAACGGGTTAAAAGTGGTGGGATGACCCTGGACATTTAAAGTTAGTAAAATTTATAGGACAGTGCTTGACAGTATAAAGAGAAGGCTTGCTCTAAAGACTAGAGCCTAAGTGAGCGGAAGCTATTTAAGATAGCTATTTATCAAGAGGGAGAACACCAGGTTTGGGAGTAAAAGTCAGTAGTGAGAGTGTGGATATGAATTTAATATTTTCCAGTATAGGCTACTCACTTCCTGAGTTGGTCAGAATATGTGTCTTTGTAATATATTTTAGCTTTCTTTTGCTGTAATAACTCTTTTTATGGAAAAAACCCACAAAATCCAAAATACCTCCACTAGCCCCTTCCCCCGCAAAGAAAAGAAGAAAAGCAAAAGAGAAAGATCTGAGTTTAGATAACTGAATAAACGTGGGATGGTTTGAGTAAGCGTGGCCCCATAGCCGTATTTGAATGTGTAGTCACCAGGGCGTAGAGCTATTTGAGGGTAGAAGGACTAGGTGTGTTACCAGAGGTGGGCTTTGAGGTTTCCATGCCAGGCCCAGGTTCTGTCTGTCTGTCTGCCTGCTGCTGCCTGGGTTCAGGATGCAAAGCTCTCAACTACTGCTCCAGAGCTATGCCTGTCTGCTTCCAGACATGAGGATCATAGGCCAAAGCTCGGAAATTGTAAGCCAGCCCCAATTGAATGCTTTCTTTTATTAGAACTTTTCTTGGTCTTCATTGTCTTAGGGTTTCATTGTTGTGAAGAGACACCATGATCACGGCACCTCTTAGAAAAGAAGACATTAATTGGGGTTGGCTTATAATGGCAGGAATTAAGCCAGAAACCAGGTAGATATGATGCTAGAGCCGAGAGTTCTACATCTTCATCTTCAGGCAGCAGAAGGGGACTGTGTCTGGGTAGAGCATGAGCATAGGAGACCTCAAAGCCCCCTCCAGCACACACTTCTTCCAAAAAGGCCACACCTTCCTAATAGTGCCATTCCCTGGGCCAAGCATACAAACATGTGAGTCTATGGGGGCCATACTTATTCAAATCACCACAGTCATGGTGTCTCTTCACACCAATACAATAATAACTAAGACAAAATGAGTACCTAATTCAAGAGTAAATAATGAACTAAAATGTAAATCTGTTATGCCTTAAGTCAGACACCTTGTTTACATCTATGCAGCATCTCTGGTTACTGTATGGTATAGAACCCTTGCTGCAGTAAGTATGGACTAAGAAGAAAGTGGACCAAAGATAAGTTAGAACAGAGCCTGATCTGTCAGTAAAAGACAAGAGCAAGAGGGCATGATGCCCTGGGAATTAAGTAAAGACAGTGTTTTAATGAGAGAGTAACTTGATTAAGAATGTAGATCAGGGGTGAAGCTTGCCTAACCCTGGGCTGGATACCTAGCACTGGGGAAAGACCAACCCCTCCCCCCAAAATGTGGTGGTCAACTGTGTCCTAAGTTAGCAACACAGAAAGCAGAGTCTCAAGGCGTTAGGTAGAGCGCAATGCTACAAGTCTGAAAATCTGCATTTAAGAGCTCATGGGAGCCAAGCATGGTGTTAAATACCTATGACCTTTCTACTTGTGTGGCTAGGGCAGGAGGATTGTGAGTTTGAGGTCAGTCTGGGCTCCATAGTGAGAATGTCTCTAAAAATCAGAAGATTGAAAACAAACATTGTCATAACTAACACTAACAAGAACAGAGAAACATGAAAACTGTTTGAAAACTGCAAACTAGTTTCAATTAACTACCTCCATTTCACTGGCTTTTGCCCCCAAAACCAATTTAAAACAAAACCAAAACTAGGAACACACTCAGAATTCTATGCACTCCAATGGACTGGTCCATTCTACTCACCAGTTCTATTTTCAGCAAAGTAACATCTATCAAAATAGTAAACTTCTGAACAGCTGCCAGGCCTTTCAGGAGAGCAATTACCCACGTATCTACATGCTGAGCCAACGGCCAGGACAGCCAGTCAATCATTCTGAAAAACAAAACAAAACACAACATAACACAACACAATTATCAGTGCTTAAAATACTTTCAACATTACTTAGGAGGAGCAAGAGTTACAATGAGTAACCATCCAGTTTCTAAATCAGTATCTACTGAGCTTCTAGTAAAAAGTACACTACAGAAATGAGTCTAACTGTGGCCTGTCTTGAAGCACGTTCTTGTCTTGTAAGCTGACAGTTTCTTTTTTCAATATATTCCCATAAGACTTTATGATAAATGATCACTTCTCATAAATGCAAATTTCAAATGGTTGCTTGATAGGGGGATATCAAAAACTAGTTCAACAGTAAATGTTATAAGAGGAGTTTAAAAATCAGACATCTGATGTATGAGTATCAACCAAGATTTTGCTTTTTGGTAAGCAATGTAATATGAAAAAAATCATGAAAGAGGCTACATTCTGAATCCTGAAGCAGGTATCTACACCTCTTTCAAAATCCTATACACAACAAGAAGAAAACCTCCAACATAAAAAACACCAACTATGAGCCGGACAGTGGTGGCGCACGCCTTTAATCCCAGCACTTGGGAGGCAGAGGCAGGCAGATTTCTGAATCGAGACCAGCCTGGTCTACAGAGTGAGTTCCAGGACAGCCAGGGTTATACAGAGAAACCCTGTCTCGAAAAACCAAAAAAAAAAAAAAAGGAAAGAAAAAAGACAAATCACCCACTATGCAATAATATTCTAATGACCTGTTTTCCATTACTGCATTTTCCTTTCTTAAATATCAAGCCACTTCAATGGAAAAAAGACAAAGTAATCTGGGCTCTGATGGAGCCGCTTTCTAAAGCTAGATATATAGCACACTGAAGACCAGTATAACTCTTTGGGAAGCAGCCAAGCTACATGTTTATGAAACCTGATGAAGCAATCTATATAGGTGGATTAGATACGAATAAAAGAGTAAGGAAAAACTCTCAGGTTTCTGAAGGTTGGAAAATCTCAATGATAATTTATTAGTTGGGGGAATCTAACATTGGAAATACTCATCATACTACAACCCTCCATCAAACAGTAACACAAGGAGCAATCTGCACCCGTCTAAAAAGTTTATTCATTATTAATGTGTGAGTTGTATATATGTGTATGTGTGTGAGTATGGTGCCTTAACACACACACGGAGGCCAAAGTATGACATCTGAGGAATGAGCCTTAGGTTGTCAGACTTGTGGAGAATATGCATTTATCTCGCTGAACCATCTCATCTCAATGATTGTATAAACTGTCAAATATAAACACTGAGGACATAAGCCCGTGACCAAGAGAACACCACCACACCAGCATTACATAGCCATCTACCTTAAGGTGGAGTGCTGTCTTCATCAGTTTTTCTTTTTCTTTTGGCTTTCAAGACAGGGTCTCAGCGTGTTGCCCAGGCTAGTCTTAAACTTGTGGCAGCCTTCTGTTGTGGGCTCCCAAGTAGTATCAGGTTTCTAGTAGTGCACAACCATTTTTTTTTTCTTTTAAGATTTAACTGTTTTAAAAACTATGAAGTAAGGATCCAGTACACAACACAGGTTATCTGGTGCTCTCCATTCTCTATACAAATTTCATTTCTTTTCTTTTTTCCTGGCTTCTCACCACAACAATGATGGTTTCAAGTCATTGAAGCAGTTGCTATTAGCTATCTTTCAACTATTGCAGGGCTGCTTTTCAGAAAAATCTGTAGGCATTATACAGAGAATAAGGAAGACACGTGCATTTCTGAAGAGTATATTCACTTGGGAGCAGGTACTGAGTCGAGGTGGGAGAGAGCTTGTTGGTTGGTCATGTTAGATCACCTTGGGCTGGATCATCACTTCGAAAATCAGACATCCCCACAAATTCCAGCACTTAAGATGAGGATAAGAAACTAAAGATCATCCTTAGCTACTATCAAGTTAGGGGGTGGGCAGTCTATGATACAGGAGATGCTGTCTCAAAAAATAAAAGCAAGCTTAGTATGGTGGTACATGCCCCTTTAATTCCAGCACTTGGGAGGCAGAGGCAGGAAGATCTCTGTAACTTTGAGGTCAGAAAAGGATACATAACAAGACTGTCTCAAAAAAAAAAAAAAAAAAAAACGCAAAATAAAACCTATAGGAGTATGCTGTATTCTCAGGGTGGGAACATACCTTAAGGCAGAACGCTTGCCTAGTGTGTGCCTTGGGTTGGAGCCACAGCATTGCAACCTCCTCCCCCAAATGTATACCCTACCATTGTTTATGACATGGTAAGATTTCAAAAAATGTAACCAGCCACCCATAAGGGAAAGACAGGTACACTGTAGTCCCAACAATGCAGAATACCGTGGAGGTACAAGGGTGCTCCAAGAAAGGTAAGAGCAGGGCACAGTGGCTCACTTGTAATCTTAGTACTTATGAGCCCAAGGCAGGGAGACTGCCATAAATTTGAGGATAGCCTGAACCAGAAAGTAAGTTCTAAACCAGCCTGGGCTAGACTAGAGTCTTCCCGGAGCCCCCAAATAAAAGATCTGAGATATTATTAAATTAAAAATACTAGTGAGTTAAGAAACTCCAACAAGTTATTTTTTTTTTTTAAATGAAAATGAAGTAGATTAGGCATTTCTGTTTGGCTCTGGACTCACTGCCAGAGCAGATCAAATGGACATAAGGCCAGAACCTTCATGTCTCTTTAAAGGAGTAATGTCCACTCTCAATGGCTCTTTACTATTGATAATCATCTTATTTGACTTTCCTGGGGTGCCCTCTTCTAGCTTCTCATTCTAGAAGTCTCCATTCTACCTTATCCCAGAAATTAGACAGTGCTAATGTCTGTATCTTCTTTACACTCCTGTGCTGAAATCTAATCGAATTGAGAAATGAGGCCTCGGAGGTGCTATGCTATGACCAGGGACCCCATGACTGGGATTAGTAAGTGCTCTGATAAAGGTGCAAAGGGTGAGTGTCCCTGCACCTTCCACCATTCAAGAACATGAGGGAAGTTCTACGGTGTCTTGAGATCAGATTTTTCGGCCATCAGGACTGTAAGAAGTGTGCATCTGCTCAAAATTACCCTGTCTAAGGTTTTTTTGTTTTGGTTTGTTTTTAACAGCAGCCCAGACAGAAGTCATTCATGAGACAAATATCTGAGTGTTTACTCTATAGCTAGTAAGTAAGTACTGAGAGTGTAATGGACAGGTATGCTTTCTGCCTGTGAACTGGAAGGAGAAGTCAGGAAAGCTGTCAACTGTCAACTGTCAAAGACTCATCAAGCAGTATTACTGATGTCTGTACTATGCTCTGGACATTATAATGCACTCTGGGATGTACTTTACTTTTAATGATGGCAGTCCTTTGTATATTTCACTCTCTTTTCCAGGGATTGTATTCTTTCATCTAATACTTTGGATTCCAGTGTTTGTAAGTAAGGCCATTTATTTCTACAGCTCAAAGAAATACACACAGCTTTAAAACCCTAACTTTAAACAGGCAGGTAGCTGGGTGGTGGTAGCACACCTTTAATCCCAGCACTTGGGAGGGAGAGGCAGGTGGATCTCTGAGTCTGAGGTCAGCCAGGACAGCCAGGGCTACACAGAGAAATCCTGTCTCAAAAAACAACACCCCCCCCAAAAAAAAACCCCACCAAAACAACAACAACAACAACAACCACCAGGCAATATTCTGAAAAGCAACGAAATAAGAGTTACCCATGAATTATGGAACATAATATAAAACCAATTCACTTTCCAGGGCAGCTTGAGGACGCCGTCCCTCTTTCAGTCTTATCTGGCCCACTGTTTTATACAGATAATTTGACTTGAAGCTTCTTTTGAAAATCTGAGGCAGCAAGACCAGATTCAAGTATCAAGAGAGTCCTGGGGCTGAGGGCCATCTTCCTTTTTCAGAAGCTACTTTTACAGCGCAGTCCACACCATTTCACTGATCCTGCCTGTTTCCAACTTGAATGTTAGACCTGTTCGTGGAGTACATTTACATTTGGCTAGTTGTACTGCAACAGTACAGGTTCCATTTCTCAAGTGGTAGAGACAGGAAAATGACATTCTAAGAAGTATTCTTTAAAAAAAAAAAAAAAAGATTTATTTATTTTATGTATATGAGCACTCTGTCTGCATGTACACCTTACACCTGTGTGCCAGAAGAGGGCATCAGATTCCAATACAGATGGATGTGAGCCATCATGTGGTTTCTGGGGATTGAACTCAGGACCTCTGGAAGAGCAGTTCTTAACCAATGAGTCATCTCTCCAACATTCTTAAAGATAGAATTCAAAGGACTAGTGATATTAATCAAAGTAAGAGAAAGGATGGAGTTACTTGCTTCTAGATCTGTGATCTGAGACATTAGAAGTACAAGTTACAGATTCATTGGCTGCATTAACTGAAGAGCATGAAGCAGCAGCAGCCTCTTTCTGTGTTGAGCTTGTGTTGTAGGAGGTAGTGTCAATGCACAGGGCACTTTCTGAGAGCCTAACATCCAACACTTCAGTTCATGTAACTGTAATAGACACAGAAGCCACTGTAATCCTTACCTGCTTTCTTTTTTTTTTGCTTTGTTTTTCGAGACAAGGTTTCTCTGTGTAGCCCTGGCTGTCCTGGAACTCACTCTGTAGACCCCGCTGGCCTCGACTCAGAAATCCTCCTGCCTCTGCCTCCCAAGTGCTGGGATTAAAGGCATTCGACATCACTGCCCAGCAATCCTTACCTGCTTAAACAGGCTAAATATACAAGACAGAAAAACTTAAACAAAAATTAAGCAGCTAAGTAAGACAGCTCAAGCTCAATATGAAAACAATACTGTCACTGAGATACAGAAACTCCGCAGCTGGGCCAGGCACTGTGGACAGGCACTGGACAGGCACTGTCATCAACGACACTGAGCAGGTTTGAAGACAAGGCGGTCGGCCCTCCCCGACTTTGACAGCACTGAAGATTGATTGTAAATGGAAAATACCACAAGGAGTAAAACCTCCAATATAACAACCTACCAAACACCCTGATTTAGCAACATATTCTACTTGACAACACTGGGCACTTACCCTGCTTTTGTGACTGACTTCGAGGTATGGCTTACTTTATCTACTTGGCATTTTGAGAAAGTCTCATACTTTATATGGTAGCCCAGGAAAAGCAGAACTCAGAAGTCAAAGCATGGCTTCACCGGAGTGCTTGTTTTGGAAGCATCAGAAAGTTGAGAAATCCTAACTGTGACTGAGCCACCCTAACGTCAGACACTGTCTCAGCCAGAGAACCGCAGCGCTGCTTCCTCTCTGACTTCAGAGCCATGAGCACTGCAGTGAACCCTTCCTTAGCCAGCTAACTGACAAGTGCAAACAACCTAGTCACAGCCTACCCCTGTTGTCTACTGTCTCCAACAAACGCCATTTAACATACTAAATCATTTACCATATGCTCTAAAACAAACCTAAATCCAATACAAACCCATGTGATTATGTAGCAGTATGGCAAGAAAGCCAGGTCTGTTTAACTAGGGCACCCATTCCTATACATTCTAATAGCTTAAAAGTCACCATAAGGGCTGGAATCAGTGAAGTGCTATTACATTACTGTTGGTCTCTCTGACTAGAAAGCAGCTATTTTTATCAATTTGCTCAAGGAATTTTGAGCGGTCTGACACTATTGTGTCAGTAAGTCATTTTGAATGAACGACTGAGTACAAGCATAAAAGTGCTGCAAAGGGTAAATCAGTTCCTATTTAGACATGGAAAGTAGATCACTTAGGGTACGTTATCAGAAACAGCTGACAGTCAGACTCCAGCTCCCGCCAGCAACAGTACATGCCCAGTGACAATAACGTGCGATTACTTTGAAAATGATTACAAACAAACAAACAAACAAACAAACAAAAAAAAAAAACCCAGCTAGAATAAGGGAGAGAAAACAGAGTCCATGAGGCAAAGGTAGGGGCTGGAGAGACGGCTCAGTGGATAAGAACCATTTGTTCTTGCAGAGGATCCAGGCTAGATTTCCAGCATACACACACCTAGTGGTTCAGAAGCATCCATAACTCTAGTTGCAGGAGCTGACCTCTGACACCAAGCATGCACACAGTATACATACATATTCAAAGGCAAAACACACACACACACAAAATAAAATAAATAAATCCAAACAGACAGGGCAGAGGTAACACTATGGAGTCCGGCTGATAGAGAAGAATAAAATCCCTACCTAGCTAAGAGAAACAAAACCAAACCCAGAACCATACAAGGATAACAAGCACCACCCACACAGAAGTAGGCTACAGGAAACAGTGAGGAACAGAGAGGCTAGAAAAACAACCCAACCACACAAATCAGATGAGACTATATACAAAGGTAAATCATTCTAATTAATCTGGAGAAACTACAAATTTACTTGTAGATTTTGGTTTTAGAAATTTCTCAAAGGTTTCCCTATCCAAAAAGTCCGAATATGTGCTGGTATGAAAACAACAAAGTACCTGCAGAGAGCTTGGGTCATGCTCGCATCTTTTACGTTTGGGTCGGTGGTCAGGCTCCTGATGAGGACTGTGATCATCTGCAGAGGAATATGCTGCACCAGGCTTGCCAAGGCAACCGAGGGCTCAAAGGATGCATCTAGTTGTTAGTTAAAAAGATAGACAAATACGGCATGGAGGTTCAGAGTGAAGTACTGGTTCAAGGGAAAAACAAACTACATAGCACGCACGCACGCACAACACACAAGTCAATAAAGGTGCTACAAGAAGTTATGAAAGTTAAACCACTGAAATGAGAGGTTAAGTAACAAGAAATAGCAATAATCACCCATTCTATAACCACATCACTAAATTAGAAAAACTATTGTTAAGTTTTTTCAATAAGGTAATTTGTTGTTAATAGTACATTTTTGGGTTTGAATAATGCTTTGGTAAGCAGTAATCAGGGTGGAGTGGGGAAGAACCAGTCAAATATTCTAATTTCCATGTCAGAGGCTCATATTATAGTAGTCATTGCACTACTGTGATACTTGAAAAAAATTTAAGAGTAGAAATTAAGGTGAAGGGGACCGCTTTGCTTATATACAATGTAAGGCATTGAAATTGTCTGCTTCAGGACTACAGTGAAAGACTGGGAAAAACTCTGACAGCTATGATGAACTACCATTACAGGAAGCGGAAGCTAATGTACCTGGTATTTATTAAATGCATTAGACGATGTGAGCTTTTAAAGTTCAACCCTCGTTTCTGCCTAAGGTAAAAAGAGGGCAGCTCCACAAAGTTCAGTCTGAACCTGGTTGTGCTCCTACTGTTTTCACAACTGACAGACTTTAAAGCCCCTTCAAGAACAGACGGACAAAACTCTAGGTGAGAGGTTTTCTAAGTGTGATCCTTTGCCCTCTGACCTCTCCATAGTTTCTGAGGATGCAGTTCATGATAAAGACAAGACGACCTTCTACCTAAACACTACATGGTAAACTGGGACAATCTTAGATTTCACACTACTCATGAATCTTTTAAAAATGAGAACACTGGAAGACAGAAAAAAAAAAAAAACCTTCAATAAGATGATAGGTTACACACACAGTAACAATAACGCCCTGCGGCAAGCATCATACATGACCATTAGTCAGTAATGATTAGAAGCTTTTCATTGTGGCTGTCAGCTTGTAAGAATTCCAAAACTGGAGCAGAGGTGGTGTAATTAAGTGACTTGTTCAGTGACAAAGGTCTTTGGACTTAGGCATCCTCAACATTTTGGCTCCAGCGTACCATTCTGAACAAGGTATTGACGTGGAGTAAAATTTTGGCCAACGGTATTTAGATTTGCTCTCCATCAAGAATGTCTTACTGGAGGATTTACTGTAATAAAACATGCTTGCTGACCCCTTTCAGTGCCCCCAAAAAGAATGTTTCCAGGAAGAAAGTGCACTGTGTTTATGAGAAACGCATGTTGAATTTCCAAGATATACTACTCTCCTGAAATAATGACCCTTACCTGTGGAAGAGATGCTTGCAAAAACTTCTTGCAGAGAAGGTAGCAGCGTGGAGGGCTCAGCCTTCCAAATATTCTGTAGTAAGCTACTCACTTTTGTCACCTGGGAGACATACTCCCGGAGCTCCTTCTCCTGAGTGGACACGCACTGGAAATGACCTATCGTTCGAACCAGCTGTTGACAGAAGGTAATCGACAGTTTCCCTTTGGGGACACACTGCACGAAATCGGTCAGAAGGTCGCTCAGCCGGGCACAGAGCAGTGGCTCCGGTCTCTCGCAAACCATTCGCAGGACCTCCACCTGTAGCAGGCTGAAAAGGTCCAGCACCGACGGGCAGCTCATAATCAGCCTCAGGCCATTGTGAATGTAGTCTAGGATGGCTACGTCCTTACTGTCCAGTGAGTGGTAGCCCTGTTGAAGGAGGCCCAACACGAAAGTCTTGTTGAAGAAGGACTCGAACTCCGGACGGTGGTACCGCGCGTAGGCCTCCAGCACCTGGTGGCCCACTTGTCGCTGGAAAGGGTCCTGGCCCTCCAGGATGAGGCGGGTCGTCAGGTCAAACATGGCCTCGCATTGCGCCTCGTCGAGCCAATGCTCCGCGGATTCCACCACCTTCCGCACAATCATCCGCTTGAGCGGCAGCGGGTGCGAGGAACTCACCAGGCCCTCCAGAATCTTGTCCATCTTCGCCACTCTGCAAGGCCAGACCCAGGGGACAAGGAGCTGGCGGCGGCAACCCCGGGGGGCAGCAAAGCGCCGCGGCGGGGGGGAACTCCGAGCCAAGCAGCAGCAGGTCCGGCCACCGCCACCGCTGCCTCAGCAGCCACATTTATCGAGAGGGAAGGCCCATCCAAGCCAGGACGGGAGCGGGCGATTCTGGGGCGCCGAAAGGCTGCCAGTCCCCGCGGTCTGCCTAAGAGGCCGCAGGTCCGCACACGGCTGCCTCGCGGGGCCCGGGACCACTCTCAGCATCCGGGTGCAGGGACCCACCAGGCCTCCAGGCTGAGTTGGAAGGTGAGGAAGGCCTTCGCGTCCCGGGGCGGTGAGGGGTCCAGGCTTCCGCGGGTGGGCAGTAAAAAGCCGCCCTGGGTTGAGTCAGGAGGCGCTGTCAACCGGAGTACCTCGATCTGCCAAGGAGAGGAGCTAGAAGCGCTGAACACACTTAACCCGGAAGCAGAAATACCGGCAAATAGGAAGTGAAGTTCCGAGGTACAGCCAATAGGCCCGCCCTCGCCCCGCCCACTTCTTTCCGGTCCTTTCTACATTCGACCCATTTCCTGCTGGTCCCGCCCCTCCTCCTCTTTTCCATCTAGCTCCTCCCCCGACAGGCCGCGCAGGCGCGGAGGCACTGAGTGAATCCCGCGGCTGCTCCTGCGTCACTGGAGACGCTGTGACACGTCACTGGCGGACTTCCGGAGGAGCTGCTCCGGGCGTCTAGAGGGCACGTCTGCACTCTGAGAGTCTTGTCGCAGGACGTGATTCCGTCAGTGTTGCTGGTTAGAGACCCAGAGACCACTCAGCACGACTGAATGGAGAGTCTCTATTAAGCCGCCGGCGACTGCCTGGGGAGAAACCCTTCTCACAGAGCAGCCCGAATAACGCATTTTACAGGGAGCTTTCAAAGGCAAAGGACACGGAAACACTACTTCCTTGTTTGCCTTTGGCAAGGGGAATAAAGTAAGCAAGCAGCTTAATAGAAGCCCCAAACGTGCAGTCAGCGGGGCCACTTCCCCGAGTTTCTAGAACAGGGCTGGAGTACAGGACTTTTTACTTTCATCAGGGCATGATGGTGTCAGTTTCAGCATAAACCAAAGATGGCTCCAGCTGAAACAAAATGGAGGAACCCTCTTACTCTGTCATAGTCTGGGTCACGGTGCTTATGAAGAAAATTCGAGAAAGTGCTGTTAATTGTTTAAAAATCTTGTGTCTGAGAAAGTTCTGGAAACTCAAGGGCACTGGTTGAGAAAGTGAGAAAAGTATAAGAAAAAAACAAGCTTTTGGGGAAATCTTTTTAAAGACTTCGTTAGGCCAAGATATGCTCCAGTGCCTCAGATGGCTGGATTTTTCCTATGAAACGATTGCTAATGTGAAGAGAGTACTGGTACATTTAGTGATGATTTGAAACAAGGGTGTGGAAAAATTAGTGAGCTTTTGTATTCAGTGTTCAGTGTATAAGCTGTGCCTCAAGTAGGCTGGGGGTGTAAAGTTGAGAATGGAAGTATGTGTATGTGTTTGTATAAAAAAGGACTTTGAATAGAAAACTTTTGAAGATACCATGAAGATTACATTAAAGATCTTTTATAGCAAGGAAGGACACATGTGCCCTTTCAAATTAAGTCCCGAAGATTCCGAAGGATTCAAAACTGTCTTTTTATGTGACCCCAAGGTACCTGCCAAGGACTGGATTTGACCCCCTAGTACTGAAACAAACAAAAACCGTAATCGTAGGCTTTTACTTTGGAAAATGTTGCCTAATTTTATTTTCCTTCAGCCTTGTTTAATATAGCTGTGAAATCAGACATTGCCAGTTACTGTATACCTTTATAAGTGTAATAGGGAACAAAAGGGAATTGTTTCCATTTGCTCGAATGTTTTTTTCTTGTCACAGACATGATCACATCAATATTTTTAAAATACTTATTTTCTTAATATTAAAAGTAGCAGCGGAGAGGAGATAGGGGCTGGGTGAAGAGGAATTGGAGACTCTGATTTGTAGGAAGAGATGGAAAAATGAAAGAGTTAAACAGGCTGGATCTAGACCTAGGAATGGCTTTCAGCCCCCCACCCCCAACCCCTTTCAGGTACATAGAAGATAAAGTTACAGGGAAAACTTTGGTTTGGCTATCCTGCTACGTTTGAAAACAAGTACAGTGAAGTAAAGTTTCCAAAGTTTTCAGGATTGTGCATATGTTGTTTCTTTTGTCTCAGCTGCTTAGTTAAATATACCATGACTTACCAATTTCTTCTGCCTTCCATCTCCAAGTGCTAGGCTCACCTGCCTTTTCCTTTTGCTCCATTTTATGAAGAAATTAAGTATAGATCAGTTTCACTTCTAGGCATATACCTCAAAGAATTAAAAACAACTATACCAATGTTTACAGCATTATTATTTAAAAGTGGCCTAAAGGTGAAAACAGTCTATTCATGAACGGATGAGTGGTTAAGTAAAATGTAATACACGCATACAAAGAGATATTATTCAGACTTAAAAGAATGAAGTTTTGATACACGGATGAACCCTGAAAACACTAGCTCAAATGAAAGAAGCTACTCAGAAAACAGTGAATACTGTGATTCCCTGATTGTGCAGTAACTAGAAAAGTTAACAGACAGAGTAAAATAGAGGTTTCTACAAGGGTATGAAGAGAGAAGGGCATTTATTTGGAGGCTGTACAATTTCTGCTTGGGAAGATGAACAGTTCTGGAAAGGAGCAGCAGTAGTTGTTGTATGCTAATATGAAAGTATTTTGCCACTGAACTTAATACTTTAAAGTGTGGCTGAAGATCAGTTGGCCTCAGCACTTGATAAACCGGGTTTGGTGGTGTGCCTATAAGATCAACACTCAGAAGTAGATGCAGGAACATCAGGATCTTGGAGTTATTTTATTTTATATAGAACAGCTGTGATGGTTTGTATATGTTAGGCCCAGAGTGGCACTTTTAGAAGGCGTGGCCCTGTTGGAGTAGGTGTGTTGCTGTGACTGTGTGCTTAACACACTCATCCTAGCTGCCTGAAAGTCAGAATTTTGCTAGCAGCCTTCAGATGAAGATGTAGAACTCTCAGCTCCTCCTGAACCATGCCTGCCTGGACACTGCCAAGTTCCTGCCTTAAAGATAATGGACTGAACCTCTGAACCTGTAGCCAGCCCCAATTAAATGTTCCTTATAAGAGTTGCCTTGGCCATGGCGTCTGTTCACAGCAGTAAAACCCTAACTAAATTAAACAGCACAGGCTATATGAGACCTTGAATAAAAAGAATACATAGGTACGTACATACATACATATTAAGAAGCAATCCAGCTAAATATTAGCAAAATTCATGAAACACATTTAACATAAAAGGGAATACAGATGGCAAATAAATACAGGAAAAGATACTCAGCATCACTAGCCACAAAAACAATGTAAATTAAAACCATGAGGTACTAAACACACGTGTAACAACCGTGAACATTAAAATTGGTGACAATTCAGAGAAATCAGATATACATTATTGGTGTTAATACAAGATGGTTAGTTCCTCTGAAAAATTACTTAGCAGTTTATTATTTTTGTTTTTAAAACAAAGTTTCATTATATAAGCCAGGCTTGCCTCACCTTGTAATCTTTCTGTCTCAGCCCCTGAGGTACTACAATTACAGTCATGCTTCTCCACATCCATCTTATTTGGCAGTTTCTTAAAATCAAACATGTTGGCTGGAGCCGTGACTCAGCAGTTAAGAGGACATAGTGCCAACATTTGGATTGAAGAGTACACATTGGATGACTCGCCGAAGCCTGTAATTTCAGCTCCGAGAGCCAGTGTCTGTGGCTTCAATGTGCATCTGCCCATAGCCACCTTGTCTTAGTTTGGGTTTCCGTTGCTGTGGAGAGACACCATGACCAAGGAAACTCTTATAAAGGACATTTAATTGGGGCTGACTTGCAGGTTCAGATGTTCAGTCCCTTATCATAAGAGGAGGGAAACATGGCAGTGTCTAGGCAGGCATGTCAAAGGAGGGGTTGAGAGTTATACATCTTGACCAGAAAGCCTCCATGAAAAGACTAACCCTTGGCAGCTAGGATGGGGGTCTCAAAGCCCACCCCTATAGTGACACACTTCCTCCATCAAGGCCACACTTGCTAATAGTGCCATTCACTCCCTGGGCCACGCATATTCAAATCACCACACACCTCCACTCCCACACAGACATATATGCATAACTTTAAAAATTTTTAACATTAAGTATGTAATTATCATATGATCATGCAGTTGAACTCCATGGTAATTATTTTAGAGAAATGAGAACTTATATTAAGACAAAAATAATTATACACAGTTGTTTACAGTAGGTTTATGTGTAATAGTCAACAATAATGGTAATCAATGGAATGGTTAAACTGGATAAATAAATCAGTTTGTTCAAAAGAGAATATCAACAAGAAAATGCAACAGGCTTGATAGGAACTGAACTGATTTCCTGACAACACAGATGGGATGTGTTCCAAAGAACATTTTCTTTTTTTTTTTTTTGGTTTTTCGAAACAGGGTTTCTCTGTGTAGCCCTGGCTGTCCTGGAACTCACTCAGTAGACCAGGCTGGCCTGGAACTCAGAAATCCGCCTGCCTCTGCCTCCCAAGTGCTGGAATTAAAGGCGTGCGCCACCAACGCCTGGCCCAAAGAACATTTTCTAAACAGGCCTTTTCTCCTATATCCTAATAACCTTTCTTTTCCACTACCTCTGGTGGGTGGCGGGCTAGAAGGGAGGTTAAAGCATTTAAGAACCATTATTAAAGTTAGGGTTGAGAAATATTGAAGTTACAGATGTGTAACACTGGGGAAACTGGAATGAAGAGTTCAAAGGATCTCCATATTTGTTACTCTTTGTAATCTTCAAAATTGAGACAAATGACCTTTCACCCTCATGTCTAGCCTTAGTGGGTAAGTAGCGAGAGCTTATGGTTAGGTGACACTGCTGTACTCTATATTATTTTCTAAAGGGAAAAGCCAGCCTGTAATGTATAGAAATGGTGATACCGGAGCTTTCCAAATCGTATTTCAAGAGGCAAATGTAAACATGACTGTGCTTACATTCCTCACTGGGGGATTGAATTTTCCCCCTTACCTAGTTATTTCTACCCATCATTAAACTAAAAAAGAGTTAAGAGTTCGGTGTAATAAAGACTCTCAAGTGTCTGGGCCCTACCCCTTGTAATATGGAATTTCTGATTGTAAAGAATAATATCGATAGGCACTGCCTTAGGTTACTTGAGATGCTATGATAATGTACCACAGGCTGGGAGGCTTAAACAACTGAAATGTATTCCTCACAACTCTGGGTGCTGGACATTTAAATTAGGTTGCAGCAGACCTTTTTCCTGTTTTCACCTGGCTACGTCCTCATATGGACATTCCTCTTTGTGTGCAAGGAGAAAGAAAATTTTCTGCTATATCTTTCCCACCCCACTTCTTTCTCTCGTCTTCTAAGACTAGAACAAGGATTATGTGCAGGAGAAGACAGGGTTCAGAGAGAGATGAGAGGTGAGAACAGGAAAGGAAAATGGGAGGAGAATAAAAACAAATATCACATGTTATCTCTTACATATGAAAAGTAGATTTTATATCTATATATTTCACAAAAATAAATATTTATATATATATATTTCACATATATGTGTGTGTGTGTGAAAACAGAAGTGAAACTGTGGAGGAAGAGGACTATGAGAATGTATATATGAAAATGCATTGATGAAACCCATTCTGTATGCTAAATAAAATTAATTTAAAAGGCTTTTTTTTTTGTTGTTTGTTGGTTTGGTTTTCCAAGACAGGGTTTCTCTGTATAGCCCTGGCTGTCCTGGAACTCACTCTGTAGATCAGGCTGGCCTCGAGCTCAGAAATCTGCCTGCCTCTGCCTCCCAAGTGCTGAGATTAAAGACGTGGACCACCACTACCCAGCTTAAAAGGCTTAATAAAATAAAATAGAAATAATAATGACAAACATAAAACAGCAGTTTTACTAGATTAAGTGCCTCACTTAGTTACCTTTTAAAGGTATCTCCAAATATGATCACATGGAGAGTAGAAAACATCATACATATTTGGGGGTTAGCTTTTGGGGGCAAAATGTAGTCCATATTGGAAATCAATTTTCCTAACTGTAAGGACTAATTTTGCTTGTATCTGAAAAAGAGCCAATTTTAAATCAAATCAATGCATCACCTGAGGTAATATTAAATTTTAAGTTGGGGCAGAGCTCAGAAATCTGAAAATTTAATACACTTGATGCTGACTCATAAGCAGCTTGAGTACATTAAGCATTTTCTCGCACTATGTTATAGATCAGAAAAGTACAACAGGTTAAGCCAACTATTGACATAGCTGTAGCGCTACAGGTTTTATGTTTCTTGGTGTATAACTGCAATAATTGTGTGTGTGTGCATGTGTGTGTGTGTGCATGTGTGTGTGCGTGTCTGTGTAATAGTCAAGAAAACGCTGAAAGATTTAGAAATTGAAGGCATCTTAAAATTCTAAGAAAAGCCAGACTGAGAAGCAAACAGGCTTGTGTTGTGAGCCACACGTTGTGTTCATACTTGAGAGGTTGAGGCAGAAAGGATCAAGAGTTTAGAATAATTCTCTGCTACATAGGAAATTTGATCCAATCCAGAACTATATGCAACTCTGAATCAAAGACCCAACATCCTTGAACTTACATAGTGGGATGAGCATGAGAGATCTGACTCCTAAAGTTGTCCTTTTACCTCCCCCAACATGTGCTTGTGGGTTCTAGCCCCATAGATAAGTTAATTGGGTTTTTTTTTTTTTGTTTTTGTTTTTTTGTTTTTGAGACAGAGTTTCTCAGTGTAGCCCTTGCTGTCCTGGAACTCTCTCTGTAGACCAGGCTGGCTTCAAAATCAGTGATCCACCTGCCTCTGCCTCCCAAGTGCTGGAATTAAAGGTGTATGGGGCGCCACCACCACCACCTGGCATCATAAGTTAATATTTTTAAAGGAAAGAAATGGAAAATGAAATTACATGTGGTTCAATGATTCCTAGCCAGTATTAAGGACCTATCTGAAAGTATGGATCATGAATGTTAATGAGACCTGTCAATTTGTTTTCTTTGCATATAGCCATATTCATTTTTACAAATCTAAGCAGAGAATAAATAAGTAGAAAGTGGAACGGAACTACTTCTGATGTAGCCAAGTCCATGGGAAGTAGGATTGTAAACACCAGCACTTTCCAGACCAAAGAATACCTTATATGGCTGGTGAGAAATGACTCTTGACCAGGCACAGACTGGGTGTGGGGGGTCACAGCTAGACTGAGCCTGTGACAAGTATGTTGCAAGCAATCAGACTTTTTATACCTTTGTCAGAAACAAATGTTCTGGTGGCTATGAGGAAGAATAGAAGGAAGTTTCCAATTACAATGATATTTGCCAGCTATACAGGGTACACAAGACTGTCTAAGACCAACTATCTTGTCAAATTTCTGTGTGCTTCATTGACCTCTAAGAGACACAGAAACACAGAGGTGGCCTGAATGCTTCACAACCTGACGGAGTGCCTCTGTTTCTCAGGATCTCAAAGGCACACTGCTCCAGGAGCTAGACTCTTAATCTGAAAAACCTTTGACACAGGCCTGTCAAGGGAGCTAGACCAGGCCAACTCCATGATTTCCCCACACAAGATGAAAGCAATAAAAAGGCTATATAAGTGCAAGGGATAATTAAAGTGACCGTGGGATCTGACTTGTGAGACTGTGAGGGAGTGAGATACAGAGGGAAAAAGGGGTGTGTGTATGCTGGAATGAAGGAGTTGTAAGGTTTACTGGGGCCAGAAGGCCGAATGCTCTAGCTTCCATTAAAGAGAGTAAACTGGAAAGATGCAAAGTGGTGAGAAAATGGGGTATTCGTGTTCATGTGATGTCAATGGGAATGACAAGGATTGAGTTTTGTGAGAGTGAATGGCTGGAGGCAGGGTGGACATTAACACAAAGTACATAGAACTGGTAATTGTGTCAAGCGAAGTGAGCTAGTTAGAAAAACACTATTTCTCTCATATAAAGAAGCTAGGTTTAAGCCTCTGCTTGCCTGCTCCTCCTTGTTCGCTCTCTGTCTCTTTGTCTCTCTGTCTCTCTGTCTCTCTCTCTCTCTCTCTCTCTGTGTGTGTGTGTGTGTGTGTGTGTATGTGTGAGAGAGAGAGAGAGAGAGAGAGAGAGAAGCAAAAATAGTGGGGGAGGGAGCAAACTGGAGTATAGTGACACTCATGTATGACAATGCCACATGAAACTCATTACCCGTGCTGACTTAAAAAGTAGCTTTTAAACAAAATGATGAGATTTGTTGTCCAAATGCAGCAGAAGTACAGTAATGGCTTTGGCTGTTTCAGGTGAGCCCTTCCACGTTGACCAGCCGTCAAGCAATCATTTCCTTTGTAACTCACCTCAGATCGGTTCTATCCTGGTTTCTTTCCTCTGGCCTTGTTCATTCATCCTGTAGGGTGTCAGCTCACATATCTCCATGTTTTGAGCTTATTTGTCATTGTGACAGAATATCTAATATAAATCTTTCATCAAAGGACGAAAAATTCGTTATCTCAGTTTGCGGTTTTGGTTTGTGGTCCCTTGGCCTTGTGTGCTCACTGTCATGGAAGTGGGAGAATGACGTAAGAGTTAGAGAAAGGGAACATAGGAAGGTGTAAGATAAAGCCCTCAGGGACAGGTCCAGTGACCTAATTCATCTAAGCTTCATGCTCTACCTTTCTCCAACTCTTTAGTGATGTCATATTACTAATCCTACCATTCAGCAATCCCTTCATTAGTTCAGAGCACTCACAATTTAATTGTCTTTAGAAATGCTTTACAGATACGTCAGAGCTGAACTAATCTGTTTTTTATAATTTTATTATTAATTATTTTGAGATTGGATCTCTCTACGTAGCCCTGGCTGTCCTGGAATTAACTATGTAAAGCTCACAGAGGTCTGCCTGCCTCTGCCTCCCAAGTGCTGGGAAGTGCCCCAAAATGCCCAACCCTTTAGGGGTTTCTCAATCCATTCAAGCTGTCAACTAAAATTAACCATCTCACCCAGCCTCCAGGGACACTTTACCAAACTTAGGCAGTAGCCAGTTATTCTACAAAACATCCTTAGAGTGTCTTATACTTCTAGCATTTACCACAATTATATTTCTGTAATTCCTGTCTGTCTTTATTATGTGCTAGAATACAGTCTCCTTACAGGCAGGGCTCATCTCTCCTGTTCATTATCCAGCACCCACCATAGTATCTCCTAGCACTTAGCACTCAAAGATTATTTAAGATGTGATTTTTGTTGTAACAAAAGCCCTTTGGGGTATGTGCTCATGTGTCTCTTTTCAAAGAAATCTTTGCCAAGAAGATTTTACTATTATACATTTTATAAAAATATATATATTAATTATATATACACACACACATATGTGTGTGTGTGTGTGTGTGTGTGTGTGTGTGTATTTCTAAGGGTTAATTCACATAACACACATATCCTTGTCAGAGGAAGATCCTATCAAAGCTCACATGTCTTGATAAGGGAAAAATTTAGTTTGATTTTTTTAAAATTGTATTCAGACACTAAGTTTGAGCAAGGTAATGGTTTTGGAGTCTATATACAAAATCACAAACAGTAAACAAAACAAACAGGAAAAAACTTCCCAAAAGAAATAAATTATAACTTTTAGTGAAAAGCTTATTTCTATGCTAATAAATTTCTTTTATAATTTTTACTCTTTGATACTTCCCTTCCTGAATATATATTACAAATAACCTTCTGCAGTATCTTCTTCTTGACACTAAAGTCACATTTTTTTCTTGGTTACATTTCTATTTTCTAAGGCAGGATACACTTACTATGCAAGTTATACTTCATAATTGTGTGAATAAAAATATTAGAGACTAAAGAACAAATAATAGTGTAATTATTCCACCAAATCTCACATAATTTCAGGAAAAAAATCACTTCTATAAAGCAGTAATTCTCCCTGATAAATTCTTTTCATGTCAGAAAGATGAAATTGTGGGAAATCTGTGGTAGTTTGCTGTATACTGTGTGCTTTTTACAGTTGTCTGTAAAAAGACATCTCTGTTGTCACTTGATAATCATATTATAGGACTAGGACTTAAATAATACTCTAATAATGCATAATTAGGGTAAGTATATGAAGAAGCTGAGCAAGATATTTAAATTATGAGATTTAAGTATCCACTTAAATTTCCCATGTTTTACCTTTTCTAGAACATTTATTAAAGTTGTTGAATCTATAACGTCCTTCTTTATAAAGACAGTCATTTTAGCTGATGACATTCAGTGGCCATGCTAATTATTAACTTGGGCTTCCACATTGTATTGTTTCACCTCTTCTCAATGTTACCCTGTCATTTCTCAGGTAATATCTTTGTTATTTCTTCAGCATCTAGTGGACCCTTACTGTTTCAGGAGATCTGGTGATCAGCTTTCCTTAGAATGCTGGGAAATTCCAGTGCTCTTAACCACTGAGCCATTTCTCCATTAGTGCTCCCCTGATCCCCTCACCCACATTAGTTGAGGAAGATTTGTTTCTTAGATTAAACAAAATGTTACTCAGAGGCTTCAATGTAGAAGAAAATATTTGTCCTTTAGGGTAAGGGTGTTTGTTACATTTGAATTTAAAGTATCCACCTCAGATTCCAGTCCTTGTGCCCAGTTGTGGTGTTACAGGGGAAGGTAGGCCCTAGATGATGGGAATAGGTCAGGAGGTGTAGGGCTGAGAAGGCTGCACTTGGCCTTAGGTTCTTTCTTTGCTTCCAGCTTCCTAATCTATTGTGATATGAGAGCCTTTGCCACAAGCTCTCACCAATGTGATCTGAGCTGCTTTGGGACAACGTCTCTGAGGTGATGGACTACAATCATCTGAAACAGTAAGCCTAAAGAAAGTTTTCCTTTCCTAAGGAAAGTCAGAGTGTTGGGTCTGTTGAGTTAGTGGTGCAGGAAGGCCTATCTGGTAAAGTGTGGGAGTTGACCTCAGCGATGGAGCTCTTCCCAGTATTGGGAGTGTCTCTTTGAAGTCTTCTTCTCACTGAGATACAGTTGTGGGGGTGCAAGCAAAGATTCTGAGGGCTGGGAACCAAGCAAGCTATCTTTCTGTTTTTGGTCTTGAATGCTCTATCTAGTTTGAGTTGTAGATTCATGAAGATAAATCCTTGTTTCCAAGACAGACAAAACGTGGTTTACTTCCAGTTAATTGTAGCCTTGGGTAAACTGCATGCATCTTTAGTTATTCACTGGCAGAATGTTAGTATCACTCCAGTCTCAGAAATGCTCTGTAGAGTGAAATGAGTAATGTGACTTAATAGGCACCAGGGAGTATGGTTTCCCCTTTTATTGGTGAGAAACTGGTTATAAAACCCATACAAGCACACGTCTCGTGTATAGAATGATGTAGTTGCCTGTATGGCTGAGAAAAAAGATCAATAGAATGTAATTGAGCCAAATCCTTTAGCACTGCAGACTGGGTAACACTGCACAGCTGTCTGGGGAGCCTGCTTCTACGCACCCCAACAGGAAAGAGCAATTACGATTCTGTCCAAATCTAGCTTGGCAAATCATGAGTCTTTTTGGGTTATTGACAGGTAAGGGTTACATTGTGGGTGGCTTCAGCATCTGTGTCACCAAAAAGTTCCACCCAGTATGCGTGGCAACTCAAAAGCTGATTCCAGAAGTTTCATACAAAAGTTGCAGGCAGCTACAACACTGAAGAATCTATTCCTCCACCTTGAGGGGAAGCCTTTTGAGTCTTACAGGTTTTGTGATTGTCCGAGTAACTCTCTGGTGAGTTTTGTGAGCCTCACATCCCCTCCATTAGTCAATGTTTCAATCTGAAGTTGCAGCTACACAAAAGCAGAACTTGGGGTTTGGGTAATGAGACAACACACACCGCCTAAGCACCTGCCTCAGAATTCACTTTATAAGTGATAGCTCCATTGTTCCTTGGTTGTATTACTGTGTGGACAATAGCACTTGATGTGGAAATGAGGTTGCTGCTGTTCTAAACATTTTCCAAGATTAACTCATTGAATACTTAACAACCCACTGTAGCACTGATCCTTGCTCCCCCCCCCCCCCCGACAGGGTTTCTCTGTGTAGCCCTGGCTGTCCTGGAACTTACTCTGTAGACCAGGCTGGCTTCGAACTTAGAAATCTGCCTGCCTCTGCCTCCCAAGTGCTGGGACTCCCACTGCCTGGCATGTAGCACTGATCTTAATAAAAAGGATCCACACTCACACAAGTTAAAGCTCTTGTCCCAAGCCAAGCTTTGTTAGACCATTCCAAGTCATCACAACCCGGGCTTAGCAGAGAAAGTTCCAGGCCACCAACACTTCTTCATATTTCTTCTTACTGTGTCAGGAATTCATGCATGTATCAGCATATGGAGGCTTTAAAGAAGAAGTGAAGGAAGAAAAGATGCTGGGTGGGACTTTTGGCCCCAGAAACCTCCAAAACAGGCTAGTGCCATTGCTTATGGCTGCCTACCATAACTAGATGGTAAGACTTTATTGCTGAAGCCACAGCACACTTGATAGCAAGACAGAGAAATCAAGCTGGAGTTGACCTGGAAACGTCTCACTGTTGGCCTGCTTTCACAGTACCGAAAGGTGCTCTGCTGGCTGCTGGGTGAAAGGTCATCAATGGTATATTACCCAGCACTGATCCTTGTATGCTACAGTACCAGCCTGACAGGCAAGCGGTGTCCACTGGTGCACCACATGGCACATATGTTACGGGGGTCTAACCAAGAAGTCTTTTTACTGGATTTGAGGCCTGCTTCATAGGAAGGACTCACGCCTAAAACTATAAACCTAGTCAGAGGACAATAGGCTCTTGGGGAAACTGTTATTGTTGTTTTGCTAAATGGACATTTTGTCAAACTGTCTTCTAGATATTTGTTATGAAATTGCCAGTAAAAAAAAAAAGGTACCCTAAAAAGAGTTATAATTTATTGATTATCAGTATAGATGAGGCACTAAGTCTTATGACAAAACATTTAATCTTTCTAATAACTTAAAATTTGAAAAGCTAGTCTAAAAGATGCACAAATATAAGAACATGTATGGCAATGTATTGATAAAATAGCGTGCAAGCCTTGTTCTCTCCTAGTGTTCTCTTAGCAACAGCATTTCAACACAGTTATGCAAAACAGAATACAGGAATTGCCTATGGCTCCTCTTCTTCACTCACAAGTGCAGTGTTTCCATAACAAATTCTATTTTTGCTACCTCATATATTGGCAGGTGATTTACTTATAATTTGTTCATCTCTTCTATATTCTCTTGCCTGAATACTATCATCCCTTCCCTAAACTATCAAAATAAAAAAAAATCATAGGTGAAAGATTAGTCTATATAAGAATACTCTTAAAATCTAGTCCATTTAAAATCTATAGCATTTGTAAAATAATCTTCTCAAAACACAAGACTGATGGTGTTATTTTCCTACTTAAAATGCATTAAGGATTGCAAGCCTTATAATAAGACAGGAGTCAGTGGTGGCGCACGCCTTTAGTCCCAGCACTTGGGAGGCAGAGGCAGGCGGATTTCTGAGTTTGAGGCCAGCCTGGTCTACAGAGTGA
Source organism: Mastomys natalensis (assembly GCA_021653895.1). Lineage (NCBI taxonomy): Eukaryota > Metazoa > Chordata > Mammalia > Rodentia > Muridae > Mastomys > Mastomys natalensis. The sequence goes on along the minus strand of JAJTUV010000421.1, from coordinate 412,651 downwards.
GTTCCAGGACAGCCAGGGCTACAGAGAAACCCTGTCTCGAAAAACACAAAAAAAGAAAAAAAGAAAGAAACCAAAAAACCAAAACCAAAACAAACAAACAAAAAACCAACCAACCAAAACAAACAAAAAAAAACCAAAAGACAGGAGTCTTCACGACCTCTGGCTGCAGTTATCCCCAGTTTGCATTCTTCTCCACCGACTGGCTCATACTGATCTTATAGCTTCAGCACTTTCCTGTCCAAATGGTCTTCTCTTTTGTTCCTGCTTTTGCTTGGATGTTGTCCTGTGTTCCTTTCTCCTGATTGTTTTCATGTATTCTTTTTTTTTTTTTTCTTTTGGTTTTGCAAGGCAGGGTTTCTCTGTGTAGCCCTGACTGTCCTGGAACTCACTCTGTAGACCAGGCTGGACTTGAACTCAGAGATTGGTCTCTGCCTCCTGAGTGCTTAAAGACACGTGGCATCACTGCCCAGCTTCATGTATTCTTTACGTCCGAAGTCATTTTTTTTTTTTTTTTACTTTAATGAAGTCTTCTTCATTGTTCTGAAGACTTCTGTATAGGCCCTCAGCACACAGAACCTCAGGCAGTTTTCCTGAGAAACAGTGCAGACTCAGCTTCACAAACGACCAATCTGCTGACAACAGTTTGGCAACAGACAGTCTGCAGATTAGCTCATCGTCCCGGTCCAGGAGGGTTGCCGCAGCTGCCTTTCTGGCAGTGTGAGCCGGGCAGAAGCCAGAGTGGAGACAGTAAGGGAGACGCTTACATTGGAATGCTATGTTACTGGGCAGTAGCAGAGTAGGACTTGGCATTTAAAGTGTGAAAACGTGAAACTGATAGGCAGCCCAGATACACAGTCAAACTGAGGGTTAAAGAACTGTCACCAATGCATTAAAAGTAGGAAATGGAGACTTCAAAAGTTGCCAGCAATTCAGTGAATTGATCAGTCGGTGAAACTGACAATCTGGCAGACTACTTTTCATCAAATTGATTTTCTAGAAACTGGCGTTTGGCAAACTAGCTTCCAGAGAGTTGTCTGTTAGGGAATTCAGTGAATCAGTGATTTGGAAAATTGACTTTTGGCAAATTGGCTTTCTGCAAATTGATTTTTTTGGTAAATTGGCCTTCTTACAGCACCTTGTACCCTCACCTTGTAGTATTTTATACTTAATGCTTCCATTTGTTTTATGATTATTAGATTTATGTGCTTTGTCCACTCTATGTGAACACCAAAGGGGAATGGTAATATTTGTTTATCTTCACCTTTGTATTCTCAGCTCCAAGTATAGCATCTGGCATATGGTAAATTCTTGATAAATGTTTGTAGAGTGGAAGAAAACAACGTTGCTGAAGAGCAAAATGAAATGAAAATGGACGTTGGACATCAGCAACTGGATCTCCATTACCAAACACCTACAGGACTTAATTTTACTTACAGCTAAGTAGTCTTTATGGATGCTACAAAGGTGTACATGCACATGTGCACACACACACACACACACACACACACACACACACACACACTACATCACACACACCAGTACCTCTTTAACCTTAGTGATGATTCATACATGTTTATACAAGGCAAAGATGTAATTGGAATCCTAGACTCAGTAGGATGGAGCAGGGTGGTATAAGATTTCATCACAGTCCTCAAAAAAGTACACAAATTTAAAACTTTCTGGAATTTTTCAGCCAATATTTTCAAGGTCATGATTGATGATAGGAACCAAAACTAAAGACAGGCAAAGAAAACAAAGCCTTGGATTAAAGGGAGAAGCATAAGAATTGCATAACTAGTCACCACTTTGTTAATGATAGATGATCTTGCCCAAAAGTGGGGTAATAAAGGATCCTGCAGTAGACGAGGCTGTGCTACGCTATGACTTTGGTAGGTTCAGCATAATTATGTTTGACTTAAACATTTTCAACATAATACGGGCATGTTGTATATTTTTATGTCAAGTTGACACAAGCTAAAGTTCTCTAAAAGGAGGAAATATCAATTGAGAAAACTGCCTCTGTAAGATCTGGCTGTAGGCATTTTCTTAGTGATTAATGGGGGAGGGCCCAGCCCATTATGGGTTGTTCCATCCTTTGGCTGGTCCTGGGTTCTCTAAGAAAGCAGGCTGAGTAAGTCATGCGGAGCCAGTCAGTAAGCAGCATCCCTCCATGGCCTCTGCATTTCGAGCTCCTGCCTCCAGGTTCCTGTCTGTTTGAGTTCCTGTTCTGTCTTCCTTCAGTGATAGACTACAATGCAGAAATGTAAGCCAAGTAGCTTTTCATCCCCAGCTTGCTTTTTGGCCATGATGTTTTGGTGCAGCATTAGTAATCTTAACTTGGAGCATCTGGGTAAAATTCTGGCGTGACATTAGTTCTCCAAAGGTCACCTGGATGGGAATGAAGTAAGAGAGGAGACAGTGTCCCAGTTATAGCTAACGAGAATGAACAGGGAGGTGATACATCTCACAGAGGCTCTGTTGTGATATTAAAACAGTAATATGAAGATGGAGATCTAAAAGAAAACAGGAATTTATAGCTTATTGATTTATAGCTTAATGATGATTTTATCATTTTGTAGAAAAAGGAACCATTTTATAGGCTCTCCATTTCATTTTACAACGTGCAGTTAAGTAGTACCAAGTTAATTTAGCTTTTCTGATAATTGTTAAGATTTGATTTTAAGCTGGTGGGCTCCGCATGTAGTCCCAACTCCTAGGCAGGCTGAGGTGGGAGGATCCTTTAGCCTATTAGATCAAGACCAGCTAGAGCAACATAACAAGACCCCATCATAAAAAAGCCAACCCTCCAAGTTCCCCCAACAGTTTATGCTTAGTTAAATATTAGAATGTTTTTTTCATATTGTTGCAGTCACAGCTAAAGAAAGTGTAAATTTGGAATCAAAATGTTTTAGGAAGACTTCAATTCATTATTTACTAATAAGCTTTTTATAGAATCTTTCTTTTTAGAATCACCTCTAGTTTTCAGCTGTTGTGTGAAGCTTTGCTACCTCCCTTTACTGCTCAGGGAACAGGGCCACACTACCAACCTCTCCCCCTTTCTCCAGAGACTATTGAATTCACAGATGAAACAGAACACACACACACACACACACACACACACACACACACACACACACACACACACACACATTGTTCTATTTCAACTGGCATTTTTGGCTCAACTGCTGGGTGCCTCAATCTACAATGGCTAGTGTGCCCTTCCAGTACTCCCAGCTCAGCACTCCAAATCTGCCCTCAACTTCGTTGCTGAGCCACCTTCAGTCCCAGTTCAACACCCAGCCTCCTGCCTGGAAAAGCAGCCTATGGCTGCCCTGCCTGAGACCTCACATGGCTTTTCTCCCCCTGAAGCATGGCGAAAACTTCTTTCTCTCTGTCCTGTGTCTATTAGCTTGCCTTTAGGGACCTGGAAGTCCTGTCTATTCTTTCCAGTTCATTGACTGCTTGCATCTTTATTTATTTTATTTTATTTTATTTTATTTTTGTTTTTTTCGAGACAGGGTTTCTCTGTGTAGCTCTGGCTGTCCTGGAGCTCACTCTGTAGACCAGGCTGGCCTCGAACTCAGAAATCCGCCTGCCTCTGCCTCCCAAGTGCTGGGATTAAAGGCGTGTGCCACCACCGCCCGGCTGCTTGCATCTTTATTGATAGATCAAGAATCAACTGGGGAACAGAACAGACCCATATCCTACATTCAGCCATTAAAAGAATCTGAACAAGTTCTGTTTTAGTGCATATGTACCGTGAAATAGGTAGATGTGTGGTTTGTTCCATGACAAATTGGGTCTTCTTTTGACCTTTTTGTATGATTACAGTAAAAGCTATTCCTTTTCTTCTGTTTGTATGTAGATGATGTGCTTTGTTGAATTTCTGGTTTCATTTGTGAAGAAATCAATCTTAATCTCCCAATAACTTTCACAACTTTGTAATAAGCCCAAGGTAGGGTCGTATGACAGATGACATTACTTTCTAAGAACACAGCACTGAGGATATTCACTTTCCACTATGTGGGGTTTTTTTTGTTGTTGTTTTTTGTAAAATCATTGCAGCACAAAGCTGATTTGGCCTAAAATATAAGGTGCTCTGAATATCTCTTTACATCAATGGTTCTCAACTGTGGATCATGACCCTTAGTAGTTGAACAAAACTCTTTCAAAAAGTGTCACACATCAGACATCCTGCATATCAGACATTTACACTATGATTCATAACAGCAGCAAAATTACAGTTATGGAGTAGCAGCAAAAATATTATCATGGTTGTGAGGGTCACTATACCATGAGGAACATAGTAAATGCTCACAGTCTTAGGAAGGTTGAGAGCCACTGCTTTAGATCCTTTTAGTTGGTGATAAAGTAGCATTGCCTTACTTGTTTTGTAAAGGGTGGAAAGTATTAATATTTGGTCTGTGTGACTAAAAATGTGACTCAATAAACACTCTAGAATATACTGCATTATGCAAGTTTTTTTTTAAAACATGGCTTGAGTGCCAATTAAAAATTTCCTAATTGTTCAGCATCCTTAGTCATCTGGGAAATGAAATCAAACTACAATAAAACAAATGACAGCTCATGCTGGCAAGGACCTATGAGTAAGGACACTCATCCATTCTGGTGGGAGTGCATATTATGGAAACCACTGTGGCAGTTCCTCAGGAAGCTGGGAATAGATCTACCTTAAGGTCTAGCTATACCACTCTTGGAATATGCCCAAAGGACTTTACATCCTATTAAAGAGACATTTGTTCAACCATGTTCATTGCTGCTCTCTACATAATAGCTAGAAACTGAAAATGTCTGTCCAAGATGAATGAAAAATGTAGTACATTTGCACAATGGGGTATTACTCAGCTGTTAAAAAAGAGAATCGTGAAATTTAAAGTAAATGGATAAAGCTAGAAAAAAAAATCAACCTGAGTAAGGTAACCCAGACCCGAAATGACAAATATGGCCTGCATTTGCTTACATATGGATGTTAGCTGTTAAGTCTTTGATAAGCAGGCTACAGATCTGTTGGGATACCCTTTTGTACATTGTGTGAAGGTTATCCTGTATATTTAATGTTGATTGCCAAACGGGCAGAGAACTGAGTTCTAGTCAGATCTTGGTATTGTTATTCCCATGGCCCATTGCTGGCCTCATATTTTGTAAGCATTAATTCTTCCATACTCGATGATTGACTTTAATAAAGATCTGTCGACCAATAGCTTGGCAGGAAATGGAAGGCAGAACTTCTGTGTAGAGAGAGTCTTTGGGAGAAGAAATAGAAGGTGAGATTCACCAGCAGAAACAAGGTGGATGGATGATTCAAAGTGGATAGAGAGGTAGACCTGGCCACATGATGGGGCATAGAGCAGAATTAGTCAGTTTAAAGCATCCAGAAGGGAGCCCAAGCTAAAGGCCTAAGCTTTAACTGCTGGTGGGCCCCAAAAGTGTTGATATACAAATCCATATAACCACAGTGGTTAGGCAGAGAGTAAGAGACTGGGGTGGAGGAAGTGGGTTGGATCTCCCTAGGATGAGGAATTAGAATAGATAGTTATGTATTTATAGGGGTTAGAGGATTAGAGTGGAGGATGAAACAATGGGAGGAAGAAAAATGGTAAGGTAAGAGCTATAGGGAGGGACAGCCAAAACTAAGGGCCATTTCAGAGGTCATATGGAAACAATTCAGTAGAGGCTTTCTAAATATACACATGTATGTGTATGTGATCTAAATAGATTTGCCAAATACCAGAGGATACTGAGCATCAACTGGACATCTCTCACCACCAAATGAACCCTTAAGTTCTGGGAATGGGTTATATATAATAAGTTGTTGGCCAAAGTGACTCCACGGGAACACCCCAAACAACCCAGGCCATCAGAAGCCCATAGGTTACTCTCCAGAATGATGGTAAGGCCCTGATGCTGAAGACAAGACCTACACAACTCATTAAATGAGGAGATGTTGAGCTGGTGCCTTTTTATCCCTACTGACTAGTGTTGCTGGTATTGGAATATGCTCTGCATGCTACCAAAGGAGAAAGGCAAAGAACAACTCAGCTGCAAACCTTCTTATCTATAATGGTGTCCTGCCTGCAGGATGAGCTAGTGCAATAGAGGCACAAAGCCTGTGGGAGTAACCAACCAAGATCTGGATGTAAGGTCCACTCCACGAGATGGAACCCATGCTTGACACTGGGTGGCCAAGGACCTGAGACTAGGTGATTCATGGCCCTACAGTTCCAAATATTATTATTCTGCTAAAGAACATAGCAATAAAATGGCTCCCAACAACATTCTGCTGTACTCACAGATCAGGGTCTTGCTCGGCCATCTTCAGATGGAGGCATCCCATTTAGGACAGAGTGTTCCAAGGTAGCTCACATTCTGCACATTGTCTAGCTGTGGGTCTCTGTATTAGTTCCCATCTACTGTAGGAGGAAGTTCTCTGAAGATGGCTGAGCAAGACTAAGTGGGCCTTACATTCAGATATTGGTTGGTCATTCCCACAGGCTTTGTGCCTTTATTGCATTTAGTGAACTATATAATTCATTTCTGGAGAGTAACCTATGGGCTTTTGATGGTATGTATATATATAACATATATATGTGATATATATAAAAATGAAGTGTGGTGGTGTTTGAATAGGTATGGCCCCCACAGACTGAATGCTTGGCCATAGGGAGTGGTACTATTAAGGGGTGTGACCTTGGAGGAAATGTATGAACGATACCCAGTGTAGTACAGTTTCTAGTTGCCTTCGGATCAATATGTAGATCTCTCAGCTCCTTCTCCAGCACCATGTCTGCATTCTTCTTGCCATAGTAATAATGAACTAAAGCCAGTCCCAGTTAAATGTCTTTCTTTATAAGAGTTGCTGTGGTCATGGTGTCTCTTCATAGCAATAGAACCCAAACTAAGGCGGCAAGTTTCTACTGTATCATTTCCATATGACCTGTACAGGCTAACTGAATATTTTACAATTTAACTGCCCTCTAACAATATCTGGGGCAGTACAGACCACACAGATGACACACCCAGCCCCTGACTTCATAGGACAACTGTACATAGCAGGTATTCAGGTTACCCACACTTCTGACTTGATTACAGATCAAGGGGTTTTAACCCCTCCTCACCTATTCAAAGCATCATTCTCTGTCTCCACAAGGGTGTCTCCTGTAGTTTTTCTAATTAGTGTTCATTCTTGAAATCTGTGTTTCTGGTTTGCTTTTATAGTTTCTCCAGGGTTGATTCTAGGTGATAAAACCAGCAGCCCATGCTAATTTGCCATATTGAGAAGTGTAGTTTAACCTTAATGAAGTCAAAATACATTTGCTTTTCTAAAATTCTTGAATTATTGGAGTCATTATTTTTTAAAGTGAACTTTTTAATGTCTCTGTCTTTGAATTATAAGAGAGTTCATTTATAAAACACAAGAAATTCAATGCAGCTTCCTGTTTAGGAAAAAGGTGTTCATTAGTATATGAAATACTCCATCCCTCCTGGATCTCGGTTCTCAGGAGAGGAAAGGTGAGTCTTTTAAAAATCATTTTAACTTCCTATATCTACTGGGTAGGTAATCAGAAAACCAGGTTGGATGTCTACTGCTGAGACTATTTGTTTAATTTTGACAACTTCTTTAAAACTTACATGACTAGAAAGCTCTATCTCAAAAATGAAAAGGTTAATGCACTGAGCCTCTTTTTGTTCTGTAAGTTTATAAGAATAGTTTTTTAGAATTTTCAATAATTTACTTAAGTTACATTCTTTAATGTCTTACGCTGTGAAATTGTTAATTGTCATTGATAACGTGTCTTGCAACTGAAGACAACCAGCATGTGATGCTGATGAAATATAAACTACTAATCTCCACGATTGACAGTGAAAGGAGCTGGGAAGCTGGATCTGTCAGCAGCGTGCTTGCCAAGAAGCATGAGGACCGAACTTGATCCCCAGTACTCCTGTAAGAAACTGGATGTGTTGATGTGTGCCTGTGATCAGGAGAGACTGAGGCCTGCTAGATCACTGCTATAACTGAATCAGTGAGCTATAGTTTCACTGAGAGACCTGTTCTTAGAATAGAAGGTGGTGGTGATTGAGGGCACCAAGCTTGACCTCTGGCCTCTACATTCATGTATACACACACATGCAAGCATATACATATGCACACACACACACACATATACATACACACGTACATATACCACACACAACCCATCCACAGGAGTATATAATGACAAGACACTTGTTTCTGCGTCAGGATGCACTGTTTTTGAGCACCTTGATCTTGAATCTCCTTGCCTTTAGAACTGTGTGTGGTATCTTTATCTAGTTTATAAATTACCTAGTCCTATTGTTTTCCTCACAGCCCTAATGGACTCAGATGAAGAGGTAGTTAATGATTTTAGGGAGGCTTCAGTGAAGGACTAATATATGAACTCACCTTGAAGATTGAGCAGGAATTCATCATATAAAAATTGAGTTTTGGTATCAAATTTCCACTCTGGAAAATGCCCCTAAAGCCCACGAATATGCACAGCTTCAAGAGAAGGTGACCCTAGAGTATGAGTGGATTTTGTAACTAATGAGACAGTGATAACAGGCTTATGAGTTAACTTTTTATGTTTTAAAGGTTCCATCACAGAGCAAGGGGAAAAGGTAACTAACTACCAGGGAAACCTGCTGGAAGGCTCAGAGTTGCACTACTTCAGAGAAAGGATGCTTACTGTGGGATGGAGCACTCTGGCCCTCTTCAGAAGAAAGGGGCTCATCCTTACAAATGGAGAGTTGAATCCTCAGGTAAAGGAAGAGTCTTCATTGCAACAATGCTGTGCAGACTTAGGAGGGAAGAATGTCAGAGGGAGGAGTCCTGAATACGATCAGATGTTGTCTGAGTTAGGGCTTTCATCACTGTGAAGTGGGAAGCATGGCAGTGTCTAGCCAGGCATGCTGATGGAGAGGGTGCTAAGAGTTCTACATCTTGTTCCAAAGGGAACAGAAGACGAACTTACAGGCAGCTAGGAGGAGGGTCTCAAGGCTAATCCCCACAATGATACATTTTCTCCAACAAGGCAACACCTCCTAACAGTGCCATTCCCTGGGCCAAGCATATTAAAACCACCACAGATATCGTGGAGCTTGCCTATACCGATTTCTTCAGAGACAGAACCATGTATACATACTGTCATACTTTGTGACAGACTGCATCTATAATAGTGACCTCACAGTATTAGGTTTCTATGACATCATTGCCAACTTAGTTTGTGTAATCATATTCTATGTTGTTTGTACAGTGACAGAATTATATTGGATACATATCTCAATATCTTGTCATTAAGCAATATATGCTGCATATGAGAAGATTTATTAATAAAAAACTGACTCATGTGATTATAGAGGTAAGAAGTTCCCCAAGACTCCATCTGAGAGCTGGAAACCCAGGAGAGCTGCAGTGCAATAGTGTGAGCGTGAAGGCCAGAGAGTCAGGATCGTCAGTGTCTGATGGCAAGAGAAGATGGATGGTCTAGCTCAGGCAGAGGAGGGGAGGGATGGAGGTGAGAAAGGGAGGAGAGAGGGAAAGGGAGAGGGAGAGAGAGGGGGGAAGGGAGGGGGTGAGGGGGAAAGGGAGGGGAGAAAGAGAGAAGAGAGAGAGAGAGAGAGAGAGAGAGAGAGAGAGAGAGATTTTCTTCTATCATTCTACTCTGTTTGGGCCTTCTGTGGATTAGTTGATACATACCCAAATTGGTTATGTTGTTCTTTATGCAGTCTGCCCATTCAAGTATTAATCTCTTCTGGAAGGATCCCTAATAGATACGCCTAGAAGGAATGTGTTACTAGTTAGTCCTCTAGGTTTTCTGTGTCCCAGACAAGTGGTTACACAAAATAAAACCTCCACAGAGCTAAAGTATGATAAAGACTGAAGAGAGATCCTCACTGCTATCTCAAGGTTGCTTTCACTGGAGAATAGGGTTGGGTCTCAGGATAAGCAGATGTGTACGAGTGAGGTATAAATGGGAACAAAGAAAAGGGTGGGAATGCAGAAACAGCTTTATTTTGGAAACCTGGCTGTTTACCAGGGAGCCAGTGGTATTAAGTAGGAATACATCAGAAAACTAGTAATAGCTGGGCAACGAAAAGAGTATTCCATGAGTAAAGGTTTTGGCACAAGAGGAAGTTTTGTTGTGTTTCCGAGGCTCCAGATGCCTTTCCGTAGAGGGTTTGACAGGGAATTTGAGCTGCTAGGAGGTACTAGTATTTAAGCACCAGTGACTTTCAAACCTTTTTGATTGTGATCATTACTAAATAGGTGAATTTTAATTGTACCCATTGTACATATGTATATGCTCAAACACACAATGGAAATGAGGAACAACTTTAGTCCCTCTCCCCCTCCCTTTCCCCCTCACCACCTCCTTTCCCCCTCTCTCCTTCTCCCTTTCCCTCTCTCCCTCCCTTTCTCACCTCCATCCTTCCCCCTCCCCTGCCTGAGCTAGACCATCCATCTTCTCTTGCCATCAGACACTGACGATCCTGACTCTCTGGCCTTCACAGCTCACACTATTGCACTGCCAGCTCTCCTGGGTTTCCAGCTCTCAGATGGAGTCTTGTCTCAACTGTAGTAGAGACATCGGTATTTTCCTTGTTATTTTTGTTTTTTGATAGTTAATTATGATTTCTTGTATGTAGTGAATTTCAACTTTGGCCATTGTGAGTCTGAAGTTTGATTGCCCAAGATTTATTTTGACCATGGAAATGATTATACAACCCAAAAGCATTTTGCGTATTTATAAAAATTTTATTAATTATTTAACTTGCAACTTATTTACAAACTTTCTAAGAATTTAATTTTATGTGAAACAAGATTAAGCAGTTTTAGAGACAGTTATCTTATGCCAATTTAATCCAGCTGGGCAGACTAACTCAGTTGAATGGTAAATCCCATTTGTAAGCTTAATTGTATTTTCTGAAGCCTTCTAAATGGCATTTAACAAATTTAACATATTTGATTTTCCTTGAAGTCCTTCAAATGCCTTATTAGGCAAGCTATTAGTTTATCTAGGAAAACTCCCCTAAGAATTTGACTATTAGAAGCCTAATAAATTAAACTTAGAAATGGGCCAGAATCTCAAACTCCTCTGGGCACAGCTGTCATGTGAAAAATAGCTCCCAAACTTACTGATGTAGTCTCAAAAATCTCTCGGGAAAAGAAGGAACAATTTTCATTAAATTATTAAACAATTTATCTGACTAATCTATTTATTTAGTACATATATGTTTTAACAATTGAACTGATTTTTGATGGGTCCACGTGATATGATCACAATCACTCTGTTTCTCCCCACACTCTTTATTTCCAACATTTCCTCCTCCCAAGGTCACACCCTCTCTTTACTTTTATTGTTTTGATAACACACAAAGTCCAATTAGTGTAACCCATGTGTGCATGAGTATGGGGTCATCCAGTGACTACAGCCTCAAAAGAGTGGTCCTCCCTCCTGCATCTGTTAGTAGCGTCTTAATAAAGGGTGAGGCTTGGAGAGTATCTTCTGTCTGTCTCTGCTAGAATTTTTGGCTGAGGTGATTTGTCCATGTAGTCATGGCCCCTGTAGTTCCTGAGAAAAGTGGCCATGTCACTTCTAGAAAACAGCACTTTACAGTGCTTCTCCCTATGCTTACAACATTCTTGCATTCTTTATTCATGTGTGTGTACGGCACATTCGTAACATGTCATTGTATGTGTGTCACATATGTGCATTGTGATGGTGTGTCTCTCTGTGTGTCTCACTAGGCTGGTCTGGAACTCACAATCCTTTGCTTCTGCCTCTTTAGCACTGAGATTAAAGAAGTGTACCACTAAGCCTGGATCTCAAAGATTATTTTACTTACACATAGAGAGAGGCTGATCTTGATTTTGGCCTAATTTCTTGCATAGTTCTGCAATTCCTGCAGTTTACTTTGAAGTAAGGTTTCTATTGCTGTGATAAACACCATGACCAAAATACCTCTAAGAGTAAATGGTTTATTTAACCTTACATATCTCAATCATAGTTTATCATGAAGGGAAGTCAAGGCAGGGCCTTAAGACAGGAACCTGGAGGCAGGAGCAGAGGCCATGGAAGATAGCTGCTTGCTGGCTTGCTCCTCCTGGCTTATTCCTCCTGGCTTGCTCAGTTTTCTTCTTGAAATACCCAGAAACACCTGCCCAGGGGAGAGCACTACCCTAAATCATTCATTTATCAAGATACACTTAGAGACTGACCATAGGCCAGTCTTATGAGACAGTCTCTCAATTGAGATTTCCTTCTTCCCAATTTTGTCTAAGTCTGGGTCAAGTTGACAAAACAACGGCACACTATAAATCTAAATCACATATCATGCACCTAGAAGGTAGAACATGCCAAAGAAACAACTTAGAATATGGCTGTGGATAACACATCTGTGCAGTTTTAGTCTCTTGAGTGTTGGTTAATAGTCTACTTCCCACGAAGCCATCTCCTTCTTAGGAAAGTTCTGGAAATCCTGGCTCATCCATTCGTGTGTGTGTGTGTGTGTGTGTGTGTGTGTGTGTGTGTGCCACATTGGATTTGAAATCTGTATCTGAGTTAGTTCTTTCAGGTGTCAATACTGCAAAGTATGGATGAGAGCCCTTCTTTAGCATTCTGTTTTTTTTTCTCTCTCAAATAATCAGGAATGTAGTAGGGCCAGCATAAATCACACAAATTATTCTCATGAGACAAATATAATGCATTCAGTGTATTAAATTCTGATTCTCTTATTTTCTTAGCTTTAAAGAAATATTTGACTTAAATGTGTTTATTTATTGCTATTAGCCAATCAAAATAGATCTCCTAAGAGACTTGATGATGTAATTTATTAATTCCCTCCAGTGATGTAGTCAATCAAGGAGGAGGAGAGGAAAGACTCAGCTCTTTAATGAAAGTTTAGAAATCTCGTCATGTCAATTCTATGTTTTACCACTTGATGACAAGAGCTAAAATGTCATATTCTCCAGCGAGCCCAGTGTTTCACCATATTATTATAAGAACTTTATTGTCACCATTTCAGGCCAGATGTTTAGGCTGGAACTGGAATCTGCATTTGTAGATGTGGTGCTTCTTTCCCAAATAGTCTATGAAAGCAAGGTCCTCAGGGGCTTCCTACTTTACCTGGCCAAGGTTACACTCTATTATCCCAGGCTGAGGTTATAACCTCTACTGAGTTTCTCTTTAATTAAAAACCAAGAAGCGTAAAGGCCTACTATGTTGATAGTGATTTTATATTTCTCATAGTATCATAGTGTGTTTTCAAGTATTTAATTTAATTTTTTCGAAACCTGAAGGTGTTTCAGGCCACAGTAGGTACCAAGCAGCAGCAATACGGGCTTGAGACAGGGGAGAAATTAAATGGGGGGTCCATCATGTCTTTTGAAACCATCTGAAAAATGGAAGCTGGGGTAGTTGAAAGCTGGTTGGATGGAGGAGACTGATTTACCTGCAAAGTAAAGCGTACATGCAGGCTTGATGACGGTTGCTTGAAGCTGGGATCAGATGAATAAAAAAAGTCAGTATGGAGCATGGGCCAGTTGCAGTTGATGATTAGTTTTCAAGGCACGACACCATCTGAACAAAAACAGTGACTATTTCATACATGACATGGCAGAATAGCGTCTGATATGCAGGGGAGAGAACTGTAGGAGGCAGGATCAAACCCCTTACTGACATGTTTCAACACAAGGCAATCTGTGACGTCAATCAGTCTTGGGCAGCTTGAACAACAGGATAACAGACCAAGCTTCTTGCAAGTATCGTCAACAGCAGGACTTTATAGTTTATCAGTAGTCAAGATACTGTTCATAGAAAAAGACTGGTCCTCAAGTCCTTTTTAAAAAGTCGTTAGATGGTAGCCTGGTTTGTTACCTTGTGCATTAGCGACCAACACACAGGACACGTTATTACAACAAGGCAACATCCTTTGACCAACGATCACACAGCTCGAGTCTGTGGGTATGCTTGCTACACCAGGCTTAAGAAAGCACCCAATGTTTTCCTAGCACAAAAGCGATCCGTAGCCCTCACACAGCAGAGAATTCATAGTTAATTATTCCTTAATCACATGTCAGTATGATTTCTGATTTAAAATACATTGTAAAAAAAAAAGCATGATGATTCCTTTCTCTATTTTTTAGAGAGGGTAAGATGCATGCTGAAAAATGATGATTCTGTTTACACTGTGATCCTAAAACAACACAGACACAGATATTAGCGAAGTGAACCCTTTGACAACAAAAGAAGTTGTTTCACAAGTAGCGTATGTGGTTTTGTGTCTGCCACTGTGTGTTGGTGCTGAGGGGGCTAAAGGAGGGTGTTGGATCTCCTGGAGTATAGTTACAGTTGGTTGTCAGCCTCTCATTGTGGTGTTGAGAACCAAACTTGGATTGTCTGGAAGAGCTGCAAGTACTCTAACTGCTCAGTCATCTCTCCAGTCCCCTTTATGGTTGGGGTTTTTTTTTTTTTTTTTTTTTAACTTCAGTGGCAGAAGAGTACTGTGACAGAGATTGTACCAGAAAATTAAAAAAAAAAATTATGATGTGGTCCTTTAGAGAAAAACATTTCCCCTATCTAGATGGCATGAAAAGACATGATAGGAATCTTCAACCCTATTCAGATCTCCAGATGGTAATGTGGTTGTCTCTCGTAAAGAGAAATAAAGGAAAGTGACTTGTGGAGATGAGCACGAAGCTATGATGTGCGGGACCCAAACAGCACATGAAGCCATGATGCACGGACCCAAACAGCACACGAAACTTGATGTGCCGGATCCAAACAGCACATGAAGCCATGATGCACAGGGACCCAAACAGCACACGAAGCATGATGTGTGGGACCCAAACAGCACACGAAGCTATGATGTGAGGGGACCCAAACAGCTCTTGGAGATTATTTAGAGACATTTCTACGAGATTTCATCACTTAATGGCGCTGCCTGATCACCCAAGCCAGAAACCCCGTTTACACCCTAAATGCCCACTTTCCTCCTTCCCCTGCTTTCTCGCCGCTGTGCACACTTGCCCATCTCCACTGCGGCTCAGACTTCCAGGCAAGCTGTACACTCGCCGGCAATGTTGGGACATTTCCTCACAGCTGTTCCCACCTCCAGACACGCTTCTCTGTGCCATCTCCGTCTGACACGGTGGCATTATAAAGAGTCCCCAGCCCCCTGTTTATATAGTTCAGTGCCTTGCTCCTGCCTTTCGAAATGAACCCGAGGTCTGAGCATAAATTACAGAGTCCTTTGCCAGTGCTTCATTCAGCTAGCATCTCTTTACCGCTCAGGTCCCGGCTCATCCACCACTTCCTCTAGGGTTCTGCCTCTGCTCCTGATTCTGAGTTTACTTACTGTCAAAACATCCTTGTGAGGCACTTGAGAGTTTCTTGTTGAGATGGGAGCATACTACATTGCAGTTGCATAATTATCTGTCTGGCAAGTCTAGCGTTGTGAGGGAAAGGACCATGCCTTCATTAATTGAGGACCCAATAGGGAGAAACACAGATCTGGTCTCTGCTGAAATATCACTTGCAGCATTCTGTGAGAGGCTAACATTTTTAAGGTAATTATACAAGTGTCAGCAACAGGGTTCAATTAAGAGATTTTAAGGTGAGTTTCTTATTCCTTCATGCTGAGATGATTCATACTGTTTTAACATTCTTCACCCATTCAGTGATTTGAGAACAAGACAGACCTGGATAAAGTAGATTACATACTTTGATAACAGTATTCACAGTGGGCGGTACTCCTGAAGGCTAGATTGCAATTGCAAGAGCTTGTTACTTCAAGGAGGAAAGGATTTCCTGAATGTTAATGGATTATGTTTAATAACCCTACTCAAAGCTTGGAGAACTCAAGAAGAATCCCACTAAGATCCTTAGAGAAAGGAAGGATACAGGATGCCTTACACAGGAGGAGGGGTCGCCGCTGTGACCTGGGCTGGGCAATCTGGAATGAGGAGGGGAGAGGCCAGGAGAAGGGGAGTTGTGAGTGAGATCATTCCTATCTTTCTCAGTCTGTGATGGTTAATCTTATTGCCAGCTCCGTAGGCCCTGACATCACGGAGGACACACAGAGCTGTGCCTGTCTTTGAGGATAAAGAGGAAGAGAATACCTATCCTCAGCCTGGGTTCTAGTCTGCTCCCAGATGTGAGGGTTTTAAGGAAAGAGCAGTGTTGCTGCTTGTCTCTGCTTCCTGCTGAGCTGATGTGTCTGTTGCTACCACAGCCATCCTTTGCTGACATCAGTCTGTAGCTTCTCTGGCCTCCTTGACAAGTACTTCTGACAAGACCAATGCCTCTTAGGAATCTGCCAGCTCTCAGTACCCAGGCTTGGACTGCTGAGTTATCCAGCTTCCTGGATTGAGCAGCTACCGGGTTGTCAGCCTAAGACATCCTACTTTATAATATATTCTAATATAGTTCTATAGGTTCTGCTCTTCCAGAGAAGCCTGCCATATAGCCTTTTCTTTTTCTTGTTCTCCTCCTCCTCTTCCTCCTCTTCCTCCTCTTCCCCCTCTTCCCCTTCCTCCTCTCTTCTTTTCCTTCTTCTTTTTCTTCAGAAACTCTAAAATGATGTTGAAGATTTCTGAGTTTTGGGTATCTCAGTGGGTAGACTACTTGCCTTGTTTGCACAAGACCTTGAGTCTAAACTCCAGCACTGCATACATTGGGCATGGAGGTGCACATCTGCAATTTTAGTCCTTGGGAGATGAAGACAAGAGGATCAGGAGTTCAAGGACATCCTCAGCTGCATAGTGAGTTTAAGGCCAGCCTGGGATTCAAGGTATCATATCAGAAAAACAACAACAACAACAAACAACAACAACAACAACCAAAACAACAACAAGCTTCTGAGAAGGACTTAACGTTCTATTTTCCTTTCTGTCACTCAGAGCAGGAGGACCCTCCACAAAAGCCCTGAGTTTAGTATGATGCTGGAGCAATGTGAATCCTTGTTGGTTGATTACAACCTTAAGATGGGTGATTGTATGAATACATTTGATATAAGGAAAAAAAATGCAGTGGTTTGTGCATTGTCTCCCACAAAGTGCCATGTGTCAACTCTATCCTCAGTGGTGACACAGAAGGAAGTGCCAGTGTTTAGAAAGTAAGAGTTAATGGGAGGGCCTTAGGTCGCCGAGGGCCTGCTCTCAAAAGAGACTGCAGAACCCTGCCCACTCTTTCTGTCTTCTTCCTGGCCTAAGATTCAGGCACTCATATGACGTATGTTCTGCTATGATTTTCTTTAGGAAATGGAGTGTTGAATTTAAAACTCCAAGGTGTGAAATGAATAAAACTCACAGATTTTGAGGTTTAGTGCTTCAAGTATTTTATTGTAGTGATGCAAAGCTGAACTAGAGAGGTCTGACGTCCTGTGACCCCTTAGAGAGAGAGGACAGATGGACAAAGAAAACACGTAGTAGGACCTGATAGGTCTTACTGTTTAATTCAGGTATCTAGTGTAGTTCGCTGGTGCATAGCCACAGCTAATATTTACTGAATGGACTGAATGAATGGGGCGTAGGAGAACAAGAAGAGCACTACTAATTTACTGAAAAGGTATTTGTGAATGGAACTGTTACATTGATACTCGACATAAAATCTCTTAACTTGGAAATTGATCGTAAACCTTCATCTTTGAGAGGGCCCCCTTATAACCTACTGGACTGAAGGAAGTCATAAAGTCATTATCTCTCTGTTTCTTTCATGGCTCCAAGTCCGTGGGTTGTCTTCGTGAAACACTGATACTTGCCGGTCCTACTGTTAAGAATGTCCAGCACTTCTGAGAGACCAGATCTTTGGTTCAGACTCCATCTTGAAAACCTGACCTAAGGTTGAACTCAAGTTAATTAACAGTACCTAGCACCAGTTTCCAGGTTACCCACCATAAACCTGCACTAGTTTCCAGGTTAGAAGCCAGCCACTGGCGCTCTACTTTCTAACAATCACCAATCAAGAGGAAAGCAGAAGAAAAGTTTATGGTTTGGCTCCCAGCACCAGCCAGTTATGTTAAAGGACAACAAAATTCCATAATAACCCCTCAATCAGATTCGTGCTAGGGTGGAGACCACCTTGCTTGCTTGCCATTTCCTTTAAAACCTTGTCCTACTGAGAGCTCAGGGGGGCCCCCACTTCCTGACCTGCTGTGCCAGAGATGGCAGTGTAGCTCAAGCTTGAATCAAGAGACCCTAGTACGCTTGCATTGGAATTGGCTCCTTGGTGGTCTTTTGGGGTTCACAAAATGGGCACAACTCTTCATCATAGCTTGAAGTGCTATGTGCTGGGATTTTTCCATTTGTTGCATTAGTTTCTGGTCCTACAATCAATGTCTAGCCCTTCATCTCAGCTTTCGATGCTCAGACAGAGATCAACATATGCTTGTTGAGCAGATTGTTGAAGAAAAATCCACCTAATGTCCAGATTAGAAAACCTTGGAGGAAAGAAGAAATCCTTTATTCTTTAAATTCTATTTGTACTAATTATCTGTAGGCCATTTGGTATAAGATAGATATTTGTTGAAGCAACTGACTGAAAAGAGAAAAAAAAAAAAGAAAAACAAAATTCTGTATTTTGCACACTTCCACCGAAGAACCATTTTTGATATAAAAGTTTTCCTCTATTGCCTTCAATAAATTCTTAATTTGATTTTGTAAAGAAACTCTGTGTTCAGACTCATTAACATCATGCAAGGATAATTTAAAAAACCAGTCTTTCCCCATTCTTTCCATTTGGCTTTTTAAGGAAGATAGATTTCGGGGAGCATCTCTTTGTAGCATGAGACATGTAAGGTATAGATGAGAGCAGATGGTCTGCACAGAAGGAACAGAGAGATGTGGGTGAGAGGGTATGTGAGAGGGACCCCATCACACTCTTCATTTCTGTCAGCGTGCTCTTCCTTAGGTGTGTATGGCTGCCACTCATGATATGTGTTTGATTTCGTTTACTTCTTGTGTTTTGCTAAGGTCTATAGTCTACCTCTTCCTTGCTAATCTTGTGTTTTATCCATAGGCTGGTGGAGACCTGATTCTGACACCTCTTGTATGTGACTTGTCCTTGATGGTATGAGATCCTTGGCATCACCATTACACTTCCATTTAACCAGGGCCAAGAGGGCTTGCCCTGCAACCATAGCAGGACGGTCCAGTTTCCTCACCTATGGGTTTTCATCTCAGCATCTCATAGGAACAGACAGAGCCCCTCTGTAGCTGACTGTGCTACTCAGATGTCATTGCCTAATGACATCTCCTAGAGCCTGGAACAGAAAATACCACTTCCAGGCAGATATGTTCTCATTGTTCCCCAGACTCTACCAGCTTGTCTCCCTTCTCTTCTTCTGTGCCATTTTTGTCCCCCAAGTCATCAGGTTCTAAGTGATGGGATGCTTGCTTCCTCTTTTGTCCAATTAAAATATTTCTTGTCATTTCCTTAACTTTCTCAAAATAAATGTTCGCCTCTCCACTTCCTGAAAGCTAAGACTACGAGTGGGCACGGAGAAAGAAACCTATTTACAGACAGAGAACACACAGAAGCCATTTGGGAAGTACCGGTGGGAGCACTTTGAGGTGATGCTGGCAGCCAGTGTTCTCAGGTTTCTCTGGGCTTTCTCATTAAAGAAACTCTACCGCATTTCTTTGTAAAACAGCAGACTGGAAATTAATATTAATACACTCTTTAAGGGCATGGGTGCTTTGGTGATTAGGGTTATTATTTATGGAAGCAGGGTGTATCAACTTCATTCCAAGTTCTGAGGACCCACACCTCAGACCTGCTGTATAACAACGGAAGTTTATAGCTTTTGTAACAGAGTGATTCCACTGTAGTATTTGCTTACAAGTCTGCGCCATCTTTAGATTGATAGGAACTGTGGTAAAAACTTTGCTGCCTCTCCCGTATTGTTGTTCTTCTGTGCCCCAGCAGTTGGCTCACCACTTCACACAAGTACACACTGACATCTGTACTTGGCAAGTAACAACGTATTGAGAAGCAGTAATATTCTGAAAGGCCACAAGATGGGCTCCTTTCACTGTGGAAGTTTGTGAAACACTCCTGAATCATTATATCAGCATTTCTTTTTCTGAGAGAGAGAGAGAGAGAGAGAGATTCACAATGTATATTCCTTAATCTTAGGGAGGAATTAAAGTGCTTTTAGTATTTAGCTAGTTATTTAACTGTCTAAAATTATATTAAAGCTATAGCTTTAATTACTTATCAGTTTCTCTTGTGGCTTTGAAAAACAGTAAGATTTAATCATTATCGTTCTTTCCGTATTATCTTTATTATAAAACTGAAATAAATATCTTGGTACATATGGGATGGTAAATGATATTTCTTGTTCTTAGACCTCAAGGTAGCGATTATCACTTCTTTTTTTTTAAATATGAAATTTCATTACATTGAGTGTCCCTTTCTCCATTTCTTGAAAATTAACTCTGTGCCAGGCAGTGCTGCTCTTAATCAGGAGAGATGTCAGTTCCGGCATCACAGTCCACATACTGAGTCCTGAAAGTACCGCCGCCTAAACCCGCACTGACTGCTGGGAAACGGTCTGCTTCTGGGGAACTGGATGTGAAGGTGTTTGCAGAGATCTGTGTCCCCTTCACATAGTAGCGTGGATTGTAGCCTGGCACTTCTTAACACACTTTACCAGTTATGAAAGCTGCCCCACACCTTCAGACCGTGTCCACTCAGCTGCCCTACACCTTCAATCTCAAACGATCTTCTCTTTTCATGCAACCCATTTGTGTTTTCTTCTTTTTGTCACTATTCTAAATTGCCAGTACAAGTTCCATGACTAGAGGCCTGTGCATGTCATACAAGTTTCATGATTAGATGCGTGTGTGTCACACTCCTTTAATTTCTACCCTGTCACCACAGTTTCTATAAAGACTTTTAGAAAGTTGTAATTTTGTCTCCTGCATCTTCGGGCAAGCATATTCCTTGAAGCTTATTTTACAGTGCTAATGCTGTGTGTTGGCACTGTCTGTGCACCTGATAAGTGAAAAGTTGTCTGAAAAAACTCTACATTTGTGTAAATAAAATTTCTTAAGATCTCAGCTTACAGGGCAACCCCGAATGCAGTGGTTCTTGATCTAGCTTCTGAGGAGGTTTGAGCTTTCTGACCATCAGAGTACTGGGACGACTGTAGCTATGAAGCTGTGTGAATGGCTCCCAGTTGCATCAGCACACTCTGCTTTCTGACCTGTTTCTTCATGACTTCAGTTTGTCTGTCAGGCTGTTGTGTCCATGTTACTGTCTTAGTAAACCTGCATGCTTATGCTTTTAGGAGTGTGTACCCTAATTTTGTCTGTTCTTGCAGAAAGTAGCCTATGAATGTCCTACAGGGTCTTATCTATTCCTCAAGAGATTCTTCTTTATAAGTAAATACATTTTAAAACAAGAATTCAGAATGCTATATGTTAACCTTTTGAGACTTTTAGATCTCTGCGATCATTCAGGATTTCAACATTTGCTATTACAGCATTGAGGAGTATGTCTCAATTATGGTCCAAACTCTATGCTAGAAGAGTCTACCTTTTAATTTTGACATTTGTTTACTAGGCTAGGAGACTGAGACTCAAACTGAGAGACTTGCCAAGTCTCCAAGTATTCAATGATGATGAATCCAGCTAATAATAATCTATTAACTATAGTTTTCAATATGTGCTTTTTTGGTGTGTGAGTGTGTGAGTATGTGTGTGTGTGTGTGGTGTGGTGTGAATAATAGGTCTCATTAATCTTATTCCTTTATAAAATCATTTAACAGATGCCCCTCTGGTAACTGTACATAAAGAAGCTGAGACATGGAACTACGATAGGCACAGCCTCTGCCCAGAGGCACATCTCGGCCTGTATGGAAGGAGTAAACCAGAGGATGCCTGTTGGTATGTAATAAAGGTGGATTCAGTAGTGCAAGGAGGGGAGGGCTTGAGTGGGGGAGATGACATCTAGCTGATTCGCCTCTTGTTCACTCGACTGGAGCTGATTTCCAGGTCTTCTTAGGGCATGGTTATAGTGATGATCCAACAGGTCCCCTGGCTTTATCTCTGACAGATTCCATTCATTCACTCTACAAGATGAGTCAAACGCATGCTGTGAGCTACACAATCTTTTAGAGGTTTGTGATACAGGAGTGAAGAAAGAAGTAATAATTCCTTCCTTCTAACAACTAAGCTTTAGCATGGAAGACAGATAACAACCAAATGGCAATTGTAAAATTTTATGGAGGGGATTTGAAGCCCCTAGAACAGTTGGTGCAGAGGCCCAGGGGTTAGAGGGAAGAATTTATTGTGCTTACTTTGAGAAAGAGATAGGGGCCAGAGAGATGCCTCAGCAGTTAAGAGCACTTACTGCTCTTGCAAAAGGACATAAGTTTAGTTCTCAGTACCCACATGGCCGTAGACACTGCATACATGTAGTGTGCACACATATATGCAGGTACTCATGCAGACACATAAAATAAACAAGTATATATATATATTTAAAGAAATAGATATAATACACACAGTACTAAAGTTTCCTCCTCTGTCACCTTCATGCCTCTGGAGTGGTTGATATTAGCCATCTAATGTCATGGCATCCCTTGGAAGAAAGCACTCACTGCTGTGCATCTTTATAGCATCAGTAAGGACCATGGCTCTGTTTAAGCAGCTGGTATACACTGAGAGGTCAAAGAAGGGCCAGCTCTGGAATGACTGATTAGTGAAGAGGTTTAGTTAGTCCTGTTAGGATGGCTCCAAGCCAAGCAAGACACCAGGCACCTCTTAAAAGTGGGACTATCCATGTTGTGTCAACAACACCACGAGTCCAGAGCCAGGCACCAAGGAATGCTTAGAACAAATAAAGCTCCCATCCTCGAGAGGTCCAGAGCTGAGGACATCATAGCAAGGTTTACAGGATGACTTTCAGGCTTACAGGATGGCTCCTCATTCTGTTTTTTGTTTTTTGTTTCTGTTTTTTATTTGTTTGTTTTGCTTTGTTTTTGTTTTTAAAAGTCTACCTAGCATGACTAATGTAGTTATTTATTGCATTTGAACCAGAGCTTCTACTCAGGGTTTCCAGTCTCTCCTTATAGCCCCAGCTGAGTTTTGTTTCACATGGAAATTCCCTAAGGGACAGGAATTAGTCCCACTGTCACTGTTTGCGCAGGTCCTAAGCATGACTCTTGGAATCCCCAGAACCTGATAGAAGAAAGGCTAGTCTGGCTCACGTGTGAATTCTTGCCTTGTTGCTGGTTAAAAAGACTAGAAATGTATAGGGACACGAGGAGGAGAGAGGAGCCCCTCACAGAGGAAACTGGCTGAGGTGTCTGGCCAGTAGAGAAGCAAGAATTTTAGCACAATTTGCAGCTTCTTAAGTCCTGCGTTTCTTCCTAGGAATAGGAATTCCCGTCAGGAATCCCAGCAGAAAGACCATTTACAGGGACAGTACATGTTCTAAACCCCTTGTGCAAATCTAATCGGTTTTGCTTTTACTTTATCTCATAATTCTTGATCCATCTGACTATTCAGAGAGAGAGAGAAAGAGAGAGAGAGAGAGAGAGAGAGAGAGAGAGAGAGAGAGAGGACAAAAGGAAAAATGAAAATGTTTCTTAGTAAATTATTGAGAGGTAACTTGAGGCCACCATAGTTGCACGTATGAGTAATATTAAGACAATTAATTGGAACTCTCTCTTGAAAGGCCCATACCCATCCTTGTACATCCTTATTTACTGTACTCGCCCCTGGGAAATATATACCTGTATGTATGTATGTAGATATGTCTTTCTTTATGACTGCTTCTCTTTCTCCTAACCCTTGTACTTAAAGTCTGGATTAAGTTATATTTAATGGAAACTCCCAACTCTACTAGACTTGATGTTGTTGTTATTATTATTAATATTTTTTATTTGAGCCACGAATCCCACTTCTTCCTGAGTCGAGGTCCTTGAAGGCTAGGGAGCTTCTCAGGCTGCTGGGGATGGCGGTGTGGGGCTGCCGGTGTGGAGCTGCCGGTGTAGGGCTGCCGTGTGGGGCTGCGCCCCTCTGTCCTCCCATAACTCAACAGCCCATTTGGCTGTTGTCCATCTGATCACGGTCCCTGCCCTCATAAGTCTGTAACACAATAAGTACAAACATCTCTAAGTTTTCCTAAAAAACAAAGGGAGGTTTAATTATTGTAGGATTTAATGACTTTTAAGAGTTTCCCCCTCAATATAGGCTGTCGTGATGAGGATTTGATAGAGGAAAAAACAAACTAAAGTTGTCCACTGACTTTTCGACACAAGGTCACCTCTTGTGAACATGATATACTTTATACTTCACATAGTACTCATTTACCAGGGAACCCTCTAATAGGGTCTGAGTCCTCTTAGCTTTGCTACTTCGCAGTTTGTCACCAGAAACAAATGATACAGATTTTGTGTGTGGTGTGTTTTCTCAATAAAATCTTATAAGTATGTTCATGCCTCCTTAGATTAGCTTTCTATCAGTACAATAGCAAGTTATACAAACTCTATGACACAAGAAAACACACATCCATTTTCTCTTAGCTGTAGACTGGAGTCTGACAATGGGTCTTACTGGGCTGACAGGACCAGGTTTCTTTCTGAAAGCTTTAGTCTAGAAGACAAGGTCTCCTGGCCTTTTCCAGTGTCAGAGGTCACGTGCATGGCCTAATTCCTAGAGCTCTTCTCCCACATTCAGAACCCACATGTCTCTGTGATCATCTTCATCCTTTTCGTTGGCCACAGCCAGGAGACAGTCTTCATCTTTAAATATCGCAGAGATCAGTCTGGGTCTGCCTGGATAATCCAGGTGATTTCTGTTTGCTTGTCATTAGCATCCTAAATCACATTTTCAAAGTCTCTGCCTTATGTGGTGATTTGAATGAAAGTGTCTCCCATAAGCTCATAGGGAGTGGCCTTATTTGGAGTAGGTGTGGCTTTGTTGGAGGAAGTGTGTCACTGGGTGGGGGAGGGAGGAGGGAGGAAGGAGAGGGAGGGGATTGGCTTTGAGGTTTCAGAAGCTCTAGCTGGGTTCAGTGGCTCACTCTGTCTTCCTGCTGCATGCAGATCCAGTTGTTGAACTCTCAGCTCCCTCTCCGGCATAACATCTGTCTGTATGCTACCATGCTTTCCACCACGATGACAATGGACTAAACTTCTGAACTGTAAGCCAGTCCCAGTTAAATGTTTTCCTTTATAAGAGTTGCCTTGGTCAAGATCCTAAGGCAGCATTTAAGATGGGATACTCAGTCCCAGGGATGACGACATGGATGTTCTAAGACCCTTATTTTGCCCACATACCTTTCTCTAAAAGCTAAGATGAAATAAAA
This sequence comes from Mastomys natalensis, assembly GCA_021653895.1. Taxonomy (NCBI): domain Eukaryota; kingdom Metazoa; phylum Chordata; class Mammalia; order Rodentia; family Muridae; genus Mastomys; species Mastomys natalensis. The sequence continues at coordinate 387,293 of JAJTUV010000421.1, read as the reverse complement.
CTGGATGCCTATAATTCTGTGCAGGAATCTTTCTGCTTCTAGTTTCAATATATATGCATGTCTCTGTAAATAAAGAAAAAAAGTCCTCATTTTACACTTTAAATAAAGAGAAAAAAAATTTTAATTTTGACTCTAAGGCCCTTCTCTTTCATCGTCCTCATTTCTCCCTCCCTCCTTTCCTGTCTGCCTCTTAAAGAAACAGAAGCAATGTGACGAGCTGGGTGTGGTGTTACCCAGCTTTTCTTCTTTTCTGTTGGTGACAGAGGTGAGCTGCCTTTCCAGTTCTGCTTTCTCTTGTACTTTCATAGAGTTAGTGTTCAGATCTGCTTAACTCAGAGGTGGACACAAGACCGAACCTCTTCCCGTGATCATCGTATTCCCCGGAATTGTGAACAGTTTCCTGCTTGTGCATATAACCCACGCTGGGTTAGTCAGAACTCTTCCTTGCGATGTTTTCACTTTTCTTTTTCATAGATGATTCAATGGGGAGCATCTTCCCTTCACCGCATCCCCCAAGGAAACTGGAAGCCTATGAATCACAGCATCCAGACTCCACACCTTACTGCTTAGACTGAGATGGCCTTGAGCTGGGAATGGTAATCTCAATGGGTTGCCTAGCCTGTGTCAGGGTGGGTTTGGCTCTTGTTTGACTTTGCAGCCCTGCATATTTCTTGTCAATAAATCTATTGTTAACCTCATCTAGTTTAAGAATTGGTTCTTCCTCTGAGTGGTGGCATACACTTTTAGTCCAAGCACTCAAGCAGGTGTGTCTCTGACTATGAAGCCAGAATTGTTTCTTGCAACTAAAAATGGTCTCAACTCATACCAATTTGTCTTCTCCCGATCATTCCTTTCCCCAGGTTTCTTAGTGATTTTGCTATTTCATTGAATTCCAAATCTAAAATCATGGATATCTGTCATGGAAAGAAAGACCAAGAAATGGGCCTAATTCTAGGAATACTGAAAAATTTCCCTCCACATTATACTGTTTGTTTTGGATTATACAACTTAATCAATTAGAGAACTTTGCATACAGATGCTGGCAATCCTGTTAGTACAATGGGTACATGATGAAAGCTTGAAATCTGAATTTGTTCCTATTATCAAATTTCCAGAGTAAAAGTAAAACCTTTAAAATGAAATATTTTCAGTCTTTCTTAGTTTGCTTCCGGAACTAATATATTCTCAATGAAATCTTCAAAGCCAATTTATTCTAAATCCAAATCACTCAGGACATCCAAGTTTGCAAAGTTCAGTAGGTTGTATAAGAACATTTTAGCCACAGTTCCCCCAGAATATTCTGACTCAAGCACATGTAGAATGTGACAGTTTCACAATGTAATCTGTCTGCTCATGAGCACAGTTCTGAGACTCAGAAGATTGCTTATATTTTCCTGACCTACGAGTAGAGGCCTGACAGGTACTTCCAATGATAGAAAAGTACAGCTCTTTGGGGGAGGAGTGAGAAGAATGGCCCACCAGGCTTATAAGATCAGCCTTTCTGTTTATGTTAAGAATGCAGTCCAGCCATTACTTAGCCAAGTTTACTGAGCATTACATCTGCTCTGTATTTGTGAAATCATCAGAGCAGTACTCTCTCTTTCATTGGGAATACCAAAGCATAAAGCAAATCTAGCAGGTTGTTAAGGAGCCCGCAGTGGCACAAGTGTCCCAGAACTCAACTGAGGCTTCAATCCCTTTCCTGGATGGGACACACAGTTCACTTTTTTTTTTCTTAAAGATTTCTTTATTTTATTTATTTTAGTACACCGTCTCTGTCTTCAGACACACCAGAAGAGGGCATCAGATCTCATTATATATGGTTGTGAGCCACCATGTGGTTGCTGGGAATTGAACTCAGGGCCTCTGGAAGAGCAGTCAGTGCTCTTAACCTCTAAGCCATCTCTCTAGCCCTATGGTTCACTTTTTATTCAGAGAATCAGAACTGGAGCTCTCTAGTCCCTGTGGTAAGGGTGTCACTACATCTCAACACAGATATATTTTTATTAATCTTTATTAATTCAGTTTTGTGATTGCTTACAGTTTAATTTTTTCCTCTGTGGATGTGATAAAATACCCTGACAAAATCAACTTAGGGGAGAAAGGGTTTATTCTGGATCACAGTTCCAGAGGCATACAGTTCTTCACGGAAGGGAAGATGCAGCAGCAAGCAGAGAAGGCATGATAACAAGAGCAGGAAGCTTGCTGGCCATATCACATCTGCATGCAGGAAGCAGAGAGTAACTAAGAAGCAGGCTGGGCTGTCAAGCCTCAAGGTCCAGCCCCAGTAACCCATTTCCTCCAGCAAAGCTCCACAGCCCAAGTATTCCACAGCTTTCCAGCCTTCTGCACTAGTCAGAGAGAAATGTTCAAATGCATGAGGCTATGGGACACATTTCATATTCAGACTATGGCACTTTTGAATATAAACTAGGCACTTGACATATAAAGGAAGACAGAAAGGACATGACTTGCTTTTGTCTTACTTGATTAATGCTGTTATAAGACATCATGACCAAGGCAGCTTGTAGAAGAAGAGTTTATAGGGTCTTACAGTTTCAGAGGGTGAGACATGACTATCACGATGGGGACATGGCAGCAGGCAGGCAGGCATGGTGCTGGAGCAGAAGTGGGGAACTTATATCTTGATCCACAGTTATGAGGCAGAGAGGGGGGGAGGAGAGAGAGAGAGAGAAGAGAGAGAGAGAGACAAAGAGAGAAGAGAGAAGAGAGACGACAGAAAGAGAACGAGAGACAGAAAAGAGAGAGACAGAGAGACAGAAGAGAGAGAGAGACAGATGTAAGATTGCAACACAAGCAGATTAAGAAACTTCGTTACCGGCGTGGGCGCACCCTATCCAGCACTGGAGGCAGAGGCAGTGGATTTCTGATCGAGCAGCTGGTTAAGGTGGTTCCAGACAGCGGCTACAAGAGAACCCTGTCTCGAAAACAAACAAAACAAACAAAAAAAAAAAAAAAAAAAAAGAAACTTCAGTTATACAGCTGAATGTGCTAGTCTGGAGTTCAGAAACAAGGTTTGGGTGAGAGATTTAAGCATGAGATCAAAAGCACACATTCTTCCCATTTTACCCTTTACTCAAGAATAATATGGAAATGATAAATAAATGTCATAGAATTCTGCCAACAAGGCTAACTTGTGTCTGACATGACTTGTGACCCAGCCAGGCATCACCACTAATAAGGGCTACACGGTCCACAAAGTTTACTAACAGCTTGTCATTGTTTTTGCATTTATCCGTTTGTTCCCCAGAATCATAATCTAAGAGTATGTTCTCGCTCTCCCTAGATCTGGAATAACTCCTTTGTTGAAGTGCACTGGGCATTTGGACTGTGCCATAACCCTTCATTGAAACTGTCTGAATGTTTTTCTATGCCTAAGTTAAAAGTACTTTTCTGGTAAGCAAGATGCTTCAGAATCTGAGAGAAAAAGTGAGAAGCTTGTGCTATGAGAGAGTGGGAAGGTGTGATATGAAACTGGTATCGCTTGCCAAAGAGGAAACTGCCTGTCTTGGATGGGCTCCATTTCCGGACCCTCCTCCTCCTCCTCCCTGCTATCTGTATTGCAGGGATCACAGCAAGCCAGTCTGGAGCATACAGATGAGGACAAAAGTCTTGAGGTAACTGAGCAAGAAGAAGGAAGCTGGGTCTCAAATGACCTCATGGAACTAAGTGTCTAAGTGTCTCACTAATTCAGACTTCTTGCTTTCCTCTTTGAGGGAAAATAAGCTTTTATTTTATTAAAGCCATTATTTTGGAGATTTTCTTTTTTAATAGCAGCTTAGATTCTGCTTTAACTAATGTAATGATGATGAAGTTCTTCCTGTGCCTGAGCATGAGAGAGTTCTGTGGGAGAGAACTGAGAGGCTGGGAGCACAGAAACAGCTGAGCACAGCAGACTTCCTTTCCGGGGCGGTCCTGAACTAAGGTTGTGGATAACACTGGGCTTCCAGGGAAACTTTCTTGACTATTACATGGTACTAGCTAGTTTAGTTCTGAGATTAGATGACTCATTATTTTAAGATGATGGAAAAATGATTAGTTTAGTTGTAAAAGTTGCACAAATGACAGGAAAAAACCAGATTAATATTTCAAAGGGCTAGAGGGAAGCCACAATACTTTGGTAAAAATTATACTTTATTCAGTTTCTTTTAAAAACTGAAATGGTTACATATAAACTTTGTCTTAGTCAGGGTTCTATTCCTGCACAAACATCATGACCAAGAAGCAAGTTTGGGAGGAAAGGGTTTATTCAGCTTATACTTCACATTGCCGTTCATCTCCAAAGGATGGAGAACTCAAGAAGGTCAGGAAGCAGGAGCTGATGCAGAGGCCATGGAGGGATGTTATTATTGGCTTGCTTCCCTGGCTTGCTCAGCTTGCTTTTTTATAAAACCCAAGACTACCAGCCCAGAGGTGGTACCACCAGAAGGGCCCTCCCCCCTTGATCACTAATTGAGAAAATCCTTACAGCTGGATCTCATGGAGGCATTTTTCTCAACAGAGGCTCCTGTTTCTGTGATAACTCCATCTTGTGTCAAGTTGACACAAAACCAGCCAGTACAAACTTGAAAACAAGATGATTGAAAAGTAACAAAGCAAATATTCAATTAAGATAAAAGGAATAATAGAGAAACATTAAAATACATAAAATTAAAAATATTGAAGGGAATATAAATCAAACAAATTACAAGATTAACTAAACTAAGAGCTAACTACTCCCAATCAGTCACAAGATAAAGAGAAGTTACAATGAAATAGTAGTAAAAATTAAAGAGTAGGCATAACAACATGTAAGATGAAATATGAAAGTGGGGAGTACTACAGCTTTGCTTTAGTGAGTTAGATAAAGCTTAAACAAATGACTTCAGAAAATGTAATTCTCCAACATCAGTTCAGAAGATATAAAAAAATCAGAATGAGCATTCAAATGCCAGCGAATGACAGTAGTCCCTCTCAAGTTCTCATGGATAGATATTATGGAGCCTTTAAAGAAAAGAAAATTCTACTTATAAAACATATCTACATAACAATAAAAGAAGTTGCACTTCTCAGTTCCTTTTACAAGTTCAGGATCTCAGATATATGACACAGTTATTATAGGAGAGGACAATCAAAGGCTGTTTTCATTTGTGGCTCTGGTTTTGAAGATTCTAAACACAATGTTTTCAAACTAAATCTCAACCAAACGAAAAACGTGGCGGATGCCTCAGGTGTACAGGAGCCCCTCAGCGTAGGGATGACTCGATGGCCAGAACTCTGTAATGTGACAGAATCTCATTACAGACTACAGGACGTTAAATGTGATACAGGGGCCCCTGGGTCTGGTTCTGCTACTATCAAGAAATGCTCACACACGTACTGGCTCGAAAGAACAAGTCTTCTAGTTCTGAAGAGTAGAAATCATGCTGACTCATTATGCAAAGCTCAAGAAAGTATGGGGCACTAGAAGCTCCAGGGGAGAAGCTTGCTGCCCCACCCAGCTTTGGAAACTGCTGGTTGTCCTTGAATGGAGCCCCATCTTAGTTTTTGTCTTCAAAACTAGCCCTGCAGCTCCTCCTGCTACCTCTCTCTGCTCTGACCTTTGCTCCCCTTTCATAAGGAAGCATGTAATTTCATTGGCTCAACTAGATAATTGATAATACTCTCCACACTAGGAAACTTTAATCACTAGTGAAAGTTCCTTTGTCACTTAAGACATATGCACATATCTTTAATGCCAGCGCTTGGGAGGCAAAGGCAGGTGGATCTCTAAGTTCCAGGAGCTGGGATTGTTCCATTAATGGTCAAAAACTGAGCCCTTGGGCCTGAACTCTTAGGTGAGTTGCCAGAATGAATAGCCCGTTTGTTGAAAATGGGAGGTGATCTAAACAGCCATTTACCAAGAAAGACCCACCCATGGCCAACAGGCATGTGAAGAAACATAAACATCACTAACAGTCAGAAAAATGGGCAGGAAAAGAGTGAACTATTTGTATCGCTTAGGGTGGTTTTGTCAAAAGGACAGAAGGTAACAAGTATCAATAAGAATGAAAAATAGATACTCATCCAAATTGTTGATTGCCGGGTAAATTAGTGCAGCCTTTAAGAACAGTATGGGATGTCTTCAAAGGAAATAAAAGATAAAAATATCGAATAGTTTCCCAAGCTCACGGCTAGGAGCTGTCAGAGGAAGCGAGCATGCTGAAGAGATACAGGCCTTCTGTTTTCCTTGCAGCCTTTTTCGTCACAATGGTCAACACACTGGCTCAACTGAAGTGAGCAAAAGACAGGTACACATACTTGATGGAATGTAAGTCAACTTTTCAAACGACACCATGACCACATAGAAAGATATGGAGAAATTCAGAAATTCTATGTGAAACAGCTTGGCCTAGAAAGATACATGCTTCATTGTCTCACACAGGAAGCTGTAAAACATCAAACTGCTAATAGTCATGATGACGACTAAAAATTAAAAATTTCTAGCTGGAGTAGAAAGGTTGTAAACTGTCATACATTTGAAAACTGTTAAGAGAGTAAATGGTGTTTTCACCATTAAAAGTTAGCATGTATTACAATGCATATTAATTTAGCCATCCCATAAGGACACGTGTATACCACAAATGTACAACTTTTACTTATCTGTTAAAAAACAACAGCTGTGGGTATAAAAAAATGTAGCTTGCACCAAGAGTTCTCAACAGCCTAGAATAACAAACTTCTCAGGGAGTGGTGCAGGGCAGTTTGCTACCTCACACTGAAAAACAGTTTTGAACCCGGGCAGAAGACGCTGTAATTCAGCATTTCTCCAGGTGGAGAAGAAGAGAGAGGATAAGGTCCAAAAGGATACATAAGATTTTGCTAAGTCCCACTTCTCCAGTGGAAGCAAAGAGCATAGTGTTGTAAATTACTGTTTTAAACCTTGATGTTTTTTGTGGGTGTCTGGGTAAGATATTTCTTCCTCTTTCACACCAACACCCACTCTCTAGAAATTTCATTCAGGTTAGCAATAAAAACTAACAGTTATTTAGGAACCCATCTGCAAAGCCTGCATAGTTCTGGAAGTGCAGCACTGGAATTCAACATGGCCGAGCGAGCTGGAAACCAGACAGTTGACCGTCCTATTCATACTGTTTTATAATTTAACACAAGTCTTCCTCCTTTTTTTTTTTTTTTCTTACAGCATTTCATATCAGCTTTGGCTGACTCCCTGCACACTCATCTTCTCCTGGATCTCACTAGCCCCTTGTATTGGGTTACACCCTTCCAGCTACAGTGTTTGTATCTCATTCGTTCTCGGTCCCATCCTGCTCTCCGCTCTTCCTTACAGCCTCTTTACCTTGCCCTGTGCTCTCTTTCTTTCTTTTTTTCCCCCTTTTATTATTTATTTATTTATTTATTTATTTATTTATTTATTTATTTAAATCAAATCGTAATTTTTATTTATTCACACAGGGGTTTTAAACACAAAAAGGCAGGACATGGGGAAGGGGATGACACCGGAGTGTAGGTGTTCAGGGGGAGTACAGATATCTTTCGGGACAGGGTATCGGCTGGGTGAAGGTTCAGGGGACAGGTCACTATGACTCTGCCTATGATTCACTTGTCCTTATCTAAGTTGGTATTGTCAGCCAAGGCTACCTATTTACAAGGTCTATGACTACTCATGCTGGTAAATTTCCACAAAAGCTGCCTGTTTACAATAGCTTGTAGCCATTTGTCTCAGTGTTTTTCCACAGAGACCCAAGACTTTGTGTTAGCATGTATGTATGTCAGGCCTATTGCTGATTTTAGGTCTATGGCTGATTTTAGGCCTTCAGTGTATAAGCAGAGCTGCCCCTGACATCTCCTCCCTTCTCCAAGTATAGAAGGGCCTTGGCGATTCTAATCTTTCGAAGGCGGGGATAGAGGCCTGACCTCCAGTAATTGAAGGGGACCTTGTAATGGCTCCGGTCCTCTTGTTGTTGTCCAGTGAGGCATGAGGGCCATAACCATCCCGATGTCTTTTTCCTGGAGAGGGGATACTTTTGACATCAACCCCTATGCAGTCAGGCTTGTCCCTCAGGGAACCCAGGGAGATATTTTTAACTTTTATTTATATTCCCTTGCAGTGCTTAGCCTCGTAGCCTAAGCAAGAGTTCAGATCGCTAGTCAGAGGGGGTTCTGGGTGACCCCTCTCTGCTTGGTCTAGGGGTGGAAGTCTCCTCTTTTAGGTTGGGTGGAGATATGTTTTGGGAACACCCTGGATAGAGTAACAACCCCATCTTGAGTCTCGTGGTCTGCTCTCTTTCTACTATGCCCTGACTTGTCTTTGGTGGATACTGGTAAGGCAGGCATAAGTTCTATGGAAATAGAAGGGGCCAGAATTAGCCAAAGTAAATGTGATTCATAAGAATGAAGAGACACTCATGCAACATCTTTTGAAGCAACTGCCTCCTGTGGCAGATACAATCTAGCTTGCCTAGTTAAGAATAATTACCCAAAGGAGCTTATCTGCAGGGTCCTTTGTCACATCTTAGATCAGGTGAATTAGATTCTCCAAGAGAAGGCTCTGGGGATAGATATTTGCAGCAAGCTGCCCACTTGACTCTTAATGTTTGGCAAGGGTGTAGACCTACAGTCACTTTCTTAGAGAAAAATCACTAATAAGGGGAAATGAAGAATGAAACAATTTTGTAAAGGATCGAACCAAAGTATAAAATAACAATAATCAGATAGAAAAAGATATTTTGTAGAAATTATTTCCATCAGGATTTGGAGTTGGTCTTAATTACTAAGCAACTCTTTAAGAAAGCTCTGATGATATATCTAACTTGACAAATTTGAACTCAAGGGCTAGGGAAATGGTTTAGTAAAGTACCAGCCATGCAAACAATGGTCCGAGGTGAGGTTCCCAGAACACAAGGTGTTGGGCAAGCTAGTGCATCTGAATTCCCAGTGCTGGGAAGGCAGGAACAGCAGGGTCCCGGGCTCTCTGGCCAGCCAAGCTACCAAGTGCTAATGAGAATTCTGGGGTCAAAAATAAGGTAGCGAGCAAATGAGAAAGACTCTGGACACAGATCTTTGGCATCCACATACCTGCTCTTACGTACTTACCTCTAAAACATACACACACACACACACACACACACACACACACACACACACTTAAAATGTTGATCTAAAAAAGTGTTAATATTTAATTCTATTACTTGGTCCAGATATGCTTCCATTTTCTATACCTTTTTATAGAAAGAAATGTAATACCAATTTTGAGTTGTGGATTTGTCCAATAAGACCTTACGTGTTTGGATGCATTATAGTCAGGAGAGGAGCATATCTGTGATTAGTAGAATAATAGAAGATTTATGTTTCTTTTAAATTCTCACAGCCTCAACTTTTACTATTTGTTGAAATGTGTTTTTGATTGTGATTTTCCAATGGTACAAACAGCATATGAATATATTTCTTTGCAATTATTCAAACAATTAAAAATTTAATACTGACTGTTGTATATTTTATTATATCTAGTAAGAGTATTTTTCCTGGATTATCTAAATTAATTCTCAGAAATCTAGGAATTTTGTGACATACACACCATAATTGTTTTATAGGAAACCTTGAGTTTGTGTGCCTGGAAAGTAGCAGAACTGGTGTTTGAAGATAGGTGTTTGATCCCAAAGCCTATAAATACCTCGAATCTCTCTTTAATCTAATTGCTAATACATGAAGGGAAACTTTAATGTCTCTTTCCCTCCTACTTCCTTCTCATCCCCGCAGAGGTTCACAGTCATGTGAGCTTTGAGTTGTCTTTGTTATTCCTGTAGTATGCATTTATATGTGTTACTGTATCTCCACATGACATTTATTAAACACAAATTATTTTGCATTTTTTTTGCACAATAACTCTAAAGTTTTTTTATACCATGACTTATTATATTATGGTTTAAAATATTCTATAGTATGTACATAGCAAAGCTTTTAACTTTCTGTTATGGGAATAGACAGAGTTTTCTCTCTGTGTGACAGGTATCTGAGAGAAACTATCAGATGACAAAGGGCTTATCTTGGCTCATTTTCAGAGTTTTATCTGTGGCCATGGCTCCATTATTTCTGGACTTTGGGTGGAGCCCTACATCATGAGTGTGTTGGAGAAGATCTGCTCACTTAGAAAAAGAGGAATGAGAGGTGACAGGACAAGACAGACCCTTCAAGGACATACCATCTCTCACCTTTTCCTCTGTCTACTCACTGCCAGCCACAGTGTCTACCACTTCCCAAAAATAGCAGCATCAGTTAGGGACCAGGGCTTCAGTGTGCAAGCCTGTCTCAGACATAACATAAATCCTTTCCAATTTCTTTTCAATCATAAATGATGCTCTAGTGCATATCCTTGTATAACTCTGTACAACATATGAATATTTATCTGGGTTAGATCAGGAAAATGGAACCTTTCTTTAAAAGAATCGCATGAATAATTAAACTTCTGATATAGGTGTGATCTACATTTCAAAAGGCTGTGATAATTTACACTTCTAAACATCACACACACGTGCGTTTTTCCATATCCCACCAGCAGCTGATTCTATCAATCTCTGCAATCGTTTGCCAACTTGATGAGAAAGTTATATTTGTTACCTTCATTCTCTATTTTCGTTTTGTACTTCCTGTTTCCTGTTGTATGCCCCCTGCTAGGACAATGATGAACTTATAGAGGAGTCAATGACGGTTGAGTACAGAAGGATGATGTTTGGTTGTGTTTCTGTAACTCTTTGGTTGGTTCCTAGCTTTTCTCCTAGTCTGTACTGACCAAAGTTTTCTCATCGTTAACACTTCTACCAGTCTTGATGATCACTGGTGTTGTCTGTGCTGCGAACATTGTTTCTAGTCTATCGCTTGTCTGTCGTTCTGTTCCTGCGGATGTTTTCACTAAAGGACTCTCGTTTAACTTGAATAGCTTTCTTTTTAAGTGTATCCTAAATCATAAGTGTTCCAATAGACCTGTTCTAATGCTATACTTGTATAAGAGTCCCCATCCTCCATTTTCAGGACTGAGCTTAAGGCCTGTACATGCTTGGCAAGTGCTTAACCACTGGGCTGACCCAGAATGCCTTGTGCTTCTACTGGGTTTAGTTCTTTAAATCCTGACATGTTTGCATTTGTACATGTTCAGATTATGTATGTATGTATGTATGTATGTATGATGTTAATATTATGTATGTACATACATATATATGTATTATATGTGATGTTTTAAAATACATGTTGATTTTGTATTTTCCTACATGATGTTGGCAAATCTTTTTGAAAAGGTCATTTGCTAGTTCATTCTTCTGAAGCTATTTCTACATACAAATCTTGTTGGACTTAAATTTTAATATGTTTGTGTTAGTGTTGAGTTCACAAGTTTTATTTTTCTCTGGGTGTTATATATTTAGAAAAAGTGGCTAGTTTACTTGAATACAGGGGTCTTGTCTAATATTTTGTAGGAATATGTCTAGTTTGTGATGTGTTCAACAAATACTTAGTAAATGAACCACAGAAATGGATAAAGGGTGAGCCATATTACAGGTAGTCAGGTTAAAAAAACAGACAGACAGACAGACAGACAGTCAGACAGACAGCTTTTTGGGAGGCTGAGGCAGGAGGATCTAGTTAGCCAAGGACTTCACAACTCTCCTGAGTACTATAGTGAGATCCTGCTTCAGAGACAAGCAGCAGTTCCTGTTAACAGGATTCTGCTGAACTTTTAAAGAGCTTCAACTCAGGTAACCTCACAGAAAACAAAAGCCACAAATGCTACTGTTTTTGCGTTATTTCCAGAGTCTTTAACCTTTGTGTATTTGTCTGGATGTTTAAAATTTAAAAAAAACTCAACATTATTGTTTCAATCAACATGCATTAACATGCTTGTGGTGGTTTGAACAAGAATAGCCCCCATAGGCTCATAGATTTGAATGCTTGGTCATCAGACAGTGGCGCTATTAGGAGGTGTGGCCTTGTTGGAGTAGGTGTGGCCTCCTGGAGGATATGTTCCTGGGGGTGGGCCTTGCGGTTTCTAGGGCTCAAGTCAAGTCACTGTCTCCCTCTTCTTGCTGCCTTCAGATCTAGATTCAGAACTCTAAGCTACTTCTCCAGTGCCATGTCTGACTACATGCTGCCATGCTTCCCACCATGATGACAATATAAGCTGGCCCCAGTTAAATGCTTTCCTTTGTTAGAGTTTCTGTGCTCATGTTATCTCTTCAGAGCAGTAGAACATGGAGACGATGCTCTCCTCTTAAATTCCATGCTCTTTTAGAAGTGTATTTCCCATGCACAGCTCCTCACAACGACGGGAGAAGGCATTTCCAGCACCCCAAGGCCTCCTGCCGTCTGTACTCCTCAGGCCTTGCAGTGCCAGGTGACTTCTATGTGTCTATCTCTGTAGGCTCGCCCAGCATGTAGGAGTGCTACACATGAAATCGCATGGTATACCTGGCTTCTCCTACTCAGCATAATGTTTGGATGCATTTTTCAGGTGTCTGTACCTTTCTGGACTGTTTTTGCTCCATGTGTTCTACTATGGACACGCTGGTGACCGTTTGTTTGTGCTTGTACGGGACACCATGGCTGTTTATGTTGTTGTTGTTTTTTTTGTTGTTGTTATAAATAAAGTTGCTACGAATATTTCTGCAAAAGAAAAAAAAAAAGGATGAGGGAGCTAGGGTAACAGGAGGGCTGTTTTCTGTTGTACAGTTGACCACTACTCCCCAGTTGCTTTAGGGATAAGGAATTTGGTGAATTAGGTGGAGGGCGATTGATTGGTTTAAGCAATTGATTGGTTAAAAGGCTCACCATGCTTCCACCTGACTTCTGTTCTCTTTTTTGATAAACTATTTTTAGAAGACCTCTCCCCCTCTGCATAATGGACTTGTGTTACTTGGTGAATATAAAGACTGACAACATGTCGCCCACTTTTTGGGAAACTATTCCACATCTTTCACCACCACAGGAAGAATCAAAAGCTACTTTGTGGCTACAATTTTGAGTTCCTACATGTACTTTCTTTCTCTGAAGCAAAATGGTTACCAGTAAATCGGATCCACATAGGCCCACCTTACAGTAAGGGTTTCCCTGTGACCCTGCCGTCATGAGATTTGGATAGTTCATGGTTAGTGCCTTCAAAGTGCCTTATACTGCCTGCATTATTCCTTTACTACCCAGAGTTCCCAGTGTGACATTCTGAGAACTGCCTTTTGAGGACTCAACGATAAAGACTCCTCAGATGGCAAAGACACAAAAGGAAAAAAAGAATTAGTCAGAGTCAGAGAATTTCCAGCAAATCGTTTAAAAAGTTCCATTAAAAAATCATTGTGAATATTTCTGTGTCCTCGCAAATCCAGACTTGTTAAGGGTCATCAGGCACAGCTCTCTTAGAAGCCGAGAACTGAGCTTCTGCTGAGTCGTCTGAGTTGCAAACTCCTCTAAGTCAAAGCTGCTTTCCTTGTCAGGTAAAGGAGGACCTTGTGTGTCCTGTCCCATCATAGTCCCTTACACTTTCTCTTTCCATCTCTGTCTCTCTCTTCCCTTTTGGTCCCCTTTCTCCTGATTGCCTTTACTCCTATTATCATGTCTGAGTCAGAACTCACGGTGTGTGGGTGTATATAATGGTTTTTAAGGCCAAGGGGGCATCTTGGCATCCGGAAGCCAAGGAAACAGAGTCACCCCACACAAGAACCTTACACAAGAGATTTATTTGGGGAGAACAAAATGGCTGTTGCCTCTGAGCAGTACAGGGCTGGATGGAGGGAAGGCTTTTCCAGGATCTTTCTAGCATGCTCAGTGAGCTAATGGAAAGCAGCGTTGGAAACATTGCTTGGCCGACAACTTTGAAACACTGTTTGACTCTTAATGCTGAGTCAAGGGTGGGGATTTCCAAGTCTCAGAGGCTTAGGGCTCAGAGACAGGCTAGGAGGACAGGCTGTCCCTGGTGCTTGTTTCCCTACCGTGTGTGTGTGTGTGTGTGTGTGTGTGTGTGTGTGTGTGTGTAAGTTCATCTCTGTAGGAGCACGTGGAGACCAGAAATGAGCTACTGATATCTTCTCCATCAGTCTCCAAATTTGAAATGAATTTGTTTTCATTTTATGTGTATGGATGTTTTGCTTGCTGTGTGTCTCTTCACCTGCATGAGTGCCTGTGGAGGTCAGAAGACAGTATCACATCCCCTAGAGATGGATGTGAGCGGTCACCCAGGTGCTAGGAATTGAACCTGGATTCCTCTGAAAGAGCAGCCAGCGTTAGCTGCTCCATTCATCTTACTTCTTGAGATATCATCAGTCTCTGAAGCTGGAGCTCACTGTTCCAGCTAGACTGGTTGGATAGCAACCCCCTCCCCTGCATCTTCCTGCCTCAGCCATTTCTGGGATTACAGGTGTACACTGCTGTAATTGGTTTTATGGAGTGCTGGGGGCACTAACTCAGGTCCTCATGTTTTCTCAGCAAGCAATTTACCAGCCAAGCCAGCTCCCAAAATAGCAACTCAATGGTTTTCCCTGACAACTTAATACTTACTACATACAGCTTCCTTGATTGTGACCATGTGCCATTTTAGACTTACCATAGGGAAGGACATCCTAGGAAAGTCAATCCAAAGATTTCCTCATGGAGAAGCTTATGGAAAAATAAATATTTGGTAATGATTTCTGATTTTTTTTTTAAAAAATGCCTTCTTAAAGATCATAAACTTGCTACAAGATGATTGTAAACTGGGGTTTGTGGTGGTTGGCTCGTGTCAACTTGACACCTCGGTAGAATGTCAACTGACAAACTGCTGCAGTGACATTGGCTTCCGGGCATGACGATGAGGCATTTTCTTGATTACTGATTGATGTGGGAGGGCCTGGTCCACTGTAGAAGATGCGGCCTCCCAGCCCAGTGGTCTCGGGTTGGATAGGAAAGCAGGCTGGACAAGCCATTACACAGCATTCTTCCACGGCCTTTGCTTCAGTTCCTGTCTCCAGATTCCTGCTCTGACTTTTCTCAAGGATGGTTTGTAACCTGTAAGCAAAAAACCCCTTTACTCCCAAAGCTGGTGTTGGTCAGTGTTTTATCCCAGCAACAGAAAGCTAGCCAGGACAACAACAACGACAACGACAACAACAACTGCTCCTTCAGATTATTTATTTTGTTAGTACACCGTTGCTATATTCAGAAACGCCAGAAGAGGGCATCAGATCCCATTACGGATGTTACTGAGCCATCTCTCCAGCTCCCACTCTAACTTCTTAAAGGGCTTTGCTTCACCAGTCTGTCAAAAACTGCTGTGAGTAGGAGAGTTCCCGAAGGTGCAGTTAAATTGCATAACAATGCAGGGTTCAGTCCCAGCTCACATGTGCAGCAATTTCCCTTTTTGTTCCCAAGAAATTATTTCCTGAAGAACCATCTCCATCAAGAAAAAGTTTATCTCATCGCAACTTTCCCCAAAGTATGTTAATTTTACAAGTGTTGGGAGGAGTTACAGGCTTAGTTTACACCATCACAAGAAGCAGGGACACTTGTGGCCACACTGCCCTTAGTTCACTGAGTCACCTTCCAGGTTAGTATCTGTGAAATCTGTCAGGTCATAAAGCCGTGTGTGTGAACGCGTGTGTTTCCTGACTCACAGAAGAGCCACTGCGGTTGCTGGTGATCTGTCTTAAGTAAATTTATAAAGCATAAATCTTTTGATTGCTAGCCTCCTAAGAGTGGAGCATTTTTGTTTATCTGTTCAATCTCTTTACTATGGTTAAGTAATGGAAGGATAGGACATGCAGTCCTTCCTCCTTCAGCGAGAAGCCCCACTGAGCATTGATTCCAGGAGAGAGGGAGCTGATGGGGAGCAGGGATGCTCTTTGCCCCTTGGAGGGAAGCAGGAGTCTCCGCAGGCTGCTTCAGATACAATCACTTCCCCTTAGACTGGTAATTTCCTGGTTGCTTGGGAACCTGTTCTCATCAGAGCCTCTCCTCTATTTTGATCTTGCATAGCTGTTAATAATTTGATTCTCCACTTCTTTAGATGAGGTTGCCTGGCTATGCTGGATTTTTTCCCCTTTGATCATCTTTTTTTTTCTTCTTCTTCACTCAATTGGTTCAATTACTCATGGTCTTACTGTGACCTCACTTCAGTTCTAGACAGCTGGCATTCACAGTCCACTTCACTTTTTATAAGTGAGATTTTCTTTTGGCAGGCTATTTGGCCTTTTTGCACCTAAACTCTTTTTTTTTTTATAATAAAGATATAATATTTTTATTCTTTGAGAATTTTATATATTTTCTATGTATGCTTTCAATTGAGTGTGGAGGAAGGGAAATTGCTTTCAGTCCAGCCTGATGGTTTAAAATAAAAACTCTAATAAAACCCAGTGTTACCCTGCCAGGAGGATTTGTTCTTAGGTCTTTTTGCTGTGTATATGGGCACCTATTTCTTTTCTCCTATCCAAATTATATTGTAAAAGGACTTCTGCATTTTGTTGAGAAAGAAGGCAACAAAGTTTATTAAAAACTCTGTAGTGTGCACACTTGTGCACCCAATAGTCTTTAAAGTGGCATTTGTCATATACAATAATGACACGTTTTACAACTGGGAAGACAGTATTGGCTGCTGACAGGCTTCTCAGCAATATCCCTACTGCCTAAAATACTTACTTTGCCTTGAAACTCTAGAAATGGGAATTTCTCAATAAACTCAAGAATAAATAAGCTGACTCATTGTTGACTTGATTAATTTCCATGAGCTTGATAAAGCAGAATACCGCCATACTGATGCAAAAAGGAGCAGCAGTGTGCACAGTAACTTGGCTGGACCCACGCATCTCCTGGGCATCTGCCTTCCTAGTGTTAAGAACTAAAAACCTGAACTATTAAATGGAGTGTGATAATCACAGCAGAGCAGAGAGTCAGAATTTGGGAGAAATGAATTAGTAAATGAAAATAAAGCATCACTAGTGTCTTAGTTAGGGTTTCATTGCTGTCTAGAGACACCAGTGACCAAGGCAACTCTTATAAAGAACATCATTTAATTGGAACTGGCTTATAGGTTCAGAGGTTTAGTTCATTATCATCACGTCAGGGAGCATGGCATCTTGCAGGCAGATGTGGTGCTGGAGGAGCCAAGAGTTCTACACCTCGATCTGAAGGCAGCAGAAGGGGACTGGCTACCTCAGGCAGTCGAAAGGAGGCTCTCTTCCTCACTGGGAGGAGCTTAAGCACAGGAGCCTCAAACCCCACGCCCACAGTGACACACTTCCTCCAACAAGGCCACGCCTCCTAATACTGCCACTCTCCATGGGCCATGCATTCAAACGCATGAGTCTGGGCGGGGGTTAGGGGAGGGGAGGGCAAACCTATTCAAACCACCACACTAACCTTAGTCAATAAAATTATTTATGGGTTGAAATTGACTAAATTAGTAATAATGAGTAATAAAAGAGAAGTTTGGAAGGACTAAGCACATCTTAAATTATGTGCATGAGTATATGGACATGATGCAGTGCTCGAAAAGCCAGAAGAGGGTGTCAGATCCAGGAAACTAGGAACAAAACTTTGGTCTTCTGCAGGAGCAGCTAGTACTCTTAAGCCCTGGAGCCATCTCTCTAGCCCTTGCACCTCATTTTTCCTCTCTCTTTTTTTTTTTTTAAGATTTATTTCTTTTATGTATATGAGTACACTGTTGCTATCTTCAGACACACCAGAAGAGAGCATCAGATCTCATTACAGACGGTTGTGAGCCACCATGTGGTTGCTGGAATTGAACTCAAGACCTCTGGAAGAACAGTCAGTGCTCTTAACCGCTGAGCCATCTCTCCAGCCTAAAGGAATATTCTCATTTTTCAAATATGGAAAACATTCAAAGAGTTAATTGTAAGCAGAGATAAAATGTGACAAGAAATTTCCTGGGAGTATTGGGAATGTGAAGAAGTTTTGGAAGTTGTGTGGCTAAAAACATGACAGATAAAGGCTCCCCCATGATCACTTCTTTGTTTTTGCAGAAATGGGAACTATTGCAAATGAATCTTTGCCAATTTTTTAAAAAAATATCTACTTATACAAGCAAGAACATTGGTGCTCTGGTAATTACTATCTCTGAGTTTCCTGTAGTCTATTTTGCAGTTCTTTGATTGGAAGTCTTTTGCCACAGTTTGCAGAGAGATTGGAGGGTGGGGGAGTAAACAGACATAGAAAAAGAAACACTCTGAAACCTAGGAACAAGAGAAGAGAAAGGCACATGCTTGCAGGATTGTTCCCATTCTTTCGAGCGCTGGGCCACAGGAGTTTAGGATACAAGCAAGACAGTCTGTTTTCTTGTTTTGGTTTGAGCAAGAAATCGTCACTGAACTTAAGGAAAGGCAACCATCTAAACAAGCTTCATGGCTGAAGACAAGAGGAGAGAAAAGCAAGGTTGGAGGCGGAAGTCAAAATGGGCACTGGGGTCTTAGGAAAGATACCCATAAATGTGAGGATGTGAGGATAAAAGTGCAACCATGAGCCTCGCTCGGGAATATGATGACCACATTACAAACCATTTGGTCCCCTTAGCACCGAGAACGAAGTGCACGGGCCCCAGTATAAGCATCTGTTTGTTAAATGAACAAGAGTCTCAGCCGACATCTTTAGAAGCACGGCAGGGCAGTATCTTTATACTTCCTATGCTTATAAGGATGTGCAATTATAAACATTATGAGAAGATAATTTAAATATGCAAATGACACGCAAATGAGGATCTCCATTAGCGGTGAAGCCGTGGTTTGATGGGAAGGGAAGTGGTTGTCAACGTAGCTCTGAGCTGGAACAGATCAGGAAGTGAGTGTGATAAAAAATGTCTAGGAAGAGAAGTCTCGGGAAGATGCTCCGAGGGAACTAACTTTGTGTTCTCACCGTAGATCAGGACTCTGCTGCGGTTCCTTTGTTCTTCTAACAGCGGAAGCAGAGGCCAGCGAGCACTCTTTTAAAAAGCAAACAAGCAACAGCTCTGTGTCCGTGGTTGTCAGAGAGAAACATACATATTAAAACATTGATGCTATTTTCACTGCTGCAACTCTGACAAACTGCACCGCTTACGCTGAGTTGGAAATAGCAATAAAACAAGAACAAAGCGGCTTCATTTATTTACTTGCGGATGTATGCTCAGGCTATTTTTATCTTAGTCAGAGGCTAATTTAAAAGTGTATTATTTGGTATGGGGGTGGTATGAAATAAAGGGAGAACTAAAGTTTCTATTTGTTTGGCTAGGAATTAGGAACAAACAAAAATAAGTAATGTATGTATTATAGCTATGATTTAGGAGAATCAATGACGAAAATAAATATTTATGGGAAAGAAGGGAAAACTCCCTACAAGAAAAAGGGGCAGGGAGGGGGGGTGATGAGAGGGAGAACCTGCCACCGTGGGTGGGCTTGTAGATGTGAAGGGAGAGGATGCTACTGTGCTTAGAGGCACAAGACCTGATGGTTCTACATCAAGAGGCAGCTGGAATATGTAATATTGAGTCTCATTTCCAAATTTCTATTTGAGATGTGTGAAGCAAAGTGCATTCACAATCAAAATATGAATCGAGGGCTGAGTTCTTTGAGGCAAAGGGAGAAAGACAAAAGTGTAAGGATTTGGAGATCAGGCAGGCAATGAAAGATGAAAACTAGAAGTGAGTCAGTGAGAAATAAATAAATGCCCTTCTCTCTTGCCTATCTACCAACCTCCATCTCACTGTACTTGCTCAGACATCAGCCATTTTCAAAGCCCCGCCCATCAACTCTGGCACGTGCTCTTCAGAGCTCTTCTCTCTAAGATCTTGGGTGAAAATAGCCACCATGACCTTATGTGTCCCCAACTATTTCACAGCACCCACAAGTGTTGAAGGTGGATTTAGATTCTTTCAGATGTTTTATACAATGGATTTCTGGTTTGAACCTGCTGGTTCTCGTATTTCTTTGTTTAATCAAGCTACTTTTCTTCTCCATGAAAGACTTCTTCCCACTTCTTTCCTTCTCTCCCTCTTTCCCTCCCCTGCCCTTCCTTCCCTTCCTTCCTTCTCTCTTAGGTGGAAACAATGGCTTTCATTTTCCTTTAACTTTCTCTGGGCACACCCGTTCACTCGAAAGCGTGCTGTACACAGATCTGGCCATTTAAATTTGACATATATTTATCTTGGGTTTTCAATGAAGTGTTTGCAAATTTTTTTTTTTAACCTTCTGTGAATCATTGAACTTTTAAGTGCTGTCATTCATTTTTCCCTAAGTAATCCTTATAGATTTTTAAGGCTCTTTTTCTAGAATGGAGAGTTGGGATACATTTTGCTTTCTGTCTGCTACTGGTATGCTTAATTTAATTGTGTCATGACAGATATTTACCTAAGGCCTTAATGGAATGCAAGGAAATAGGGACCTAAAGAAGCATAGGGCGTGGCTGTTCTCAAATAGCTTGTAACCAAGATAGAGAGATGAGATGCTGATGAAAGGTAAATGATAATAAATGGCAAATATGCTAAGTTACCGAAAATGTTAGTGACCACCATAGGAACTGAGTCATAGGAATGTGCTATGGTTTAAATGTATCTTTTAAAAGTTTGTTTGAACTTGATTCCCAAGTTCATTTGTTAATACTGTTTGAAGGCAGTGCCTTGTTTTATTTTTTACATTTGTGTGGTGTGTGTGTGTGGTGTGTGTGTGTTATAAGTGTGTATGTGTGTGTGTGTGTTTTGGGGGAGGGCTATGAACAAACACCACAGTATTGGGAGGTAGAGGCCAAGTAATGGGATTCAGTTCTCTTCTAAAATGTGGGTCCTGGGGATCGAACTCAGGTCTCTTTGTGCTGGCACATGACTTTGTCCACTGAGCAATCTGACTTAAGGTTGCCTGCAATCATGAGAAGGAGGTGCCCAGGATGGCTTTAGAGCTTTCACGTGAAGAGAAGGAGCCATCATAGCTAACATGGATACTTTGAGTCACCAACTAATGTCTTCTACCATGTTTGTCAAAGCAAAAAGCCCTCACCAGATCCCAGTACCATGTTCTTGAACTTTCCAGATGGAAAAAAAGATGATGAAACAAAATGCGAACAAATTTATCAATCATGATAAATGTCAAATATACTAAGTTATGGAAGAATCTCATGAGCTGAATAAACTTCCATTCTTTATGTTATTCAGTCTCTGTCTATTACAACAACAGAAACAGACCACAAGGAACTATTACTACGGCCTCCATTTGTCTGTGAAGGAAGGAGGAAAATGAATGCTCTCTGAGGCCTTAGGCTCTTCTCATGTGCCATTTCCCATTATTTAAACACAGGGCTGTTGTTTTCATAGAATAATAAATAGAAGACTCAAGAGAGGTTTCAATGGCATTCTCAGTGATGCAGTGTGATAAATGGCATCTGAAACTGATGGCCATGATGTATTTGGGGCTGATTAACCCAAGAGGAGTAGAGGTTTGTATGGAGCACAGTAGAGAGAATAGTTTTAATGGTAAGGCTAGATTGTGCAATGCGTTGAATGTCTGCTTCTTAGTATGAATTTAGGTTATATTAAAAGACTGTGGCAATCTGATGGAGAAAGATAGAGCATCTACTAAAGATTTCTTATTCCAAACATGAATTAGAAAACATTTCCACCTGACCTTTGGCCTACCAAGCCCTGGTCTAGATATCTGTCAGGAGACATTGTGACACATTACACAAAGATGTAGCTAAAGGAAGGGTTGTTTATTACATCTTTGCTTTTAATAGGGAAGGAGGGAATTAGCTTGTATGGCTAAGACTGACTTAGTGCTATCGTATTCATTTCTACGTTATAGCACAAATTAAACCTAACACTTTGCATAGGCATCCTCACTATTTCTAGCCAGCAGGCTATGCGCTGGACGGAACATCATTTCTGGTCCCAGGCATGGGAAAGCTAATCTGTTTTGTTTTCATTTACTTCTTCCATTGGATGGCCTTAAAGAGGGAAGAAATAGATGCCCTACGAGAGAGAGGAGAGAGAGAGAGAGAGAGAGAGAGAGAGAGAGAGAAGAGAGAGAGAGATCTGCTTACTGCTCCATCAGACAGCATTAAGTTCAGCCAAGACTATGGAGATGGGTTACAGAAATGTCAACACTGTTTCCTCAGAGATTACCTGAATTAACACAATTTGATAAATGCATAGCAGAGTTGCTAGTAGATTATGCCTATATTATAGCTTTCTAGGTAGTAGGCCAAGAGAGTTGAGTAGATTTTTGGTCTATTTGGTTCATATTTATTGAAAAATTGTTTTTCAGTTCTTGATTTTTGCAGTTCTTTATTTGTCCTAACTGTAAACATATGAGCATAAACATTTACCTGGCATGTGGTTGGCAAAGATTCTGTCTTTATTCTCATGTTTATGCTTCCTTAGCTGTACAGAGCTTTGAAATTTTCTGCAATCTCATTGGCTATTTTCTCTTCTATTGGAGCATTTCCAGAAAGTCCTTGCCTATGTATATATCCTTGAATTCTTTTCTCTATGCATTACTGCAGCAGTTTGAGGTCTTATATTGAGGGCACTGATCCATTTGAATGGACTTTTTCCAGAGTAGGAGATCAGCATCCAGTTATATTCTTCTAGAGATCCATTGTCTCATCCCCATTGTTAGAGATGATTTTTCTCCAGTGCATGGTTTTTACTTCTTGGTTGAGATTTATGTGCTTATAGTTGTCTGGTTCATAGGTTCTCCATTCATCCTGCTTTTGCTTTCTTTGCTGTGATAAACACCATGTCCAAGTGAAACTTGGTAGCAAGAGTTATTACAATTTATATCTTATAGCCTTTCACGAAGTGAAATCTGGTCAGGAACTCAAGGCAGAAACTGGAGGTAAGAACTCAAGTAGAGGCCATAGGAGAGTGCTGGTTATTGATTATTCCACATGGTTTTGATTTCTTATAACACTCAGGACCACTTGCCGAGAACTAGCTTGCTCACCAAGGCCTGGACCCTCCCATATCAACCAAGAGAGTGGCCTATGGATGTGACTAGAGGCAAGCTGAGGAAATATTTTCTCAATTAACTCTAACTTGTATGAAGTTGTATGAAGTTGACAAAAAATGAAGCAGGATACTATTTTTCTCCATTTGTCTACATGTCTACATGCCTCCGCCTGATTTTGTCATTACAGTTCTGTTGTAGTTTGAGCCAGGCATTATATTTCTACATTGCTGTTTTTCCTTCGGATTGCTTACAGTCATTATGTTTCTATGTGAATTTTACTATTTCTTTCTAGTTCTGTGAAGAATGCAATTTGAAGTTTAATGGAAACTGCACTGAACTTGTAGATCAATTTTTTTTTTTTGTAGCACAACCATTTCATGATATTAATTGTGATGATCCATAAGCATGGAAGATATTCATGTTTCCAACGTTTTGCCTCAGTATTTTAATGTTTTCATTGTAGAAGCCTTCTATCTCCTTGGGTAGGTTTACATCTGGGCATTTTTTAAAAGGCTTTGTGAATGGGACATTTGTTCTAATTTCTTCCTTGGCAACTCTGCTATTGCTATAGAGAAGTGGTACTAATTTTTGTGTATTGATTTTGTATCCTGCTGTTTTACTGGAAATGTTTGTCATACGTAAATATCTCTTTGGAGAAATCTTTAGGATCTTTTAAGTATAAGTTCATGTCAACTGCAAATAGAGGTAATTTGATTTCTTGTTTCCTTCATATCCTTTCTTTCTTCTGCTTCTTCCAGGTAAGACTTTGACATTGCATCGAGTAAGAACAGAGAGAGTAGGCACCCGTGTCTTGTTCCAGAGTTTACTGGAAATACTGTTTTTTTTTTTGTTGTTTGTTTTTGGTTTTTGTTTTCACATTTAATAGAATGTTGTCTGTAGGTTTGTGTCCTAACTTGGGTTTGTAGAATTATGTCTGTAGGGTTTGTGTTAGGGTTTCTATTGGTGTACTAAAATATTGACCAAAACAATTTGGGGAAGAAAGGAGTCATTTCAGTTATTACAGTTACTTTCACTTCAGCCCAGGGAAATCAGGGCAGAACTCAAGCAGGGTAGGAACCTTGAAGTAGGAACTAAAGCAGAGGCCATGGAAAAATGCTGCTTGCTGGCTTGCTCAGCCTACTTTCTTGTACTATCCAGGGTCACCTGATTTGCTCCCAGTGAGCTGGCCCCTCCACATCAATCACTAATCAGAAAATGCACTACAGACTTGCCTATGTGCAAAACTTACAGAGGCATTTTCTCAATTAAGAGTCCCTCTCCACAAATAACTCTAGCTGTGTCAAGATGACATAAAACTATTGAACACAGTTTGTCATATCAGGCTTTTTATTGTGTTGAGATATTTCTTCTATTTATAGGAATAGTTTTTATAGTAACAGAACAAAGAAAGTCATAAATCAAAGTACTTTTCAAATGCATCGGTAGAAACATTAAGTAGGTGGTTATAGAAAATGGAGAAATTACAGCTTTAGGCTTCAGATGCTGATGATTCTCAGCTTTTTGGTTGGTAGAAACTATGGTTTTGTTACGTTAATACCTTCCATGACATTTTTATCCCTTAATCCCAGAATGTTAGGTGTGACACAGGAGGGTTCAGGAATGGCTATTGAGGGGCTAAAGATGCCCCAAGATAAACTGTAAAAACTACAACATTCCAGCTTCTCCATAATCACTGAAAGTCTGATCAGTTAGTTGAAGGTTTTACTTTGAGAAGGGAGAGAGAGATTGCTAGAATTCAGAAATGAATCTCTAGTCCAGGTCGGTAGGGTGGTGGTGTGGTGTGGTGTGGGTGTGGGGTGGTGGTGGGTGTGGGTGTTGGGTGTGGTGTGGGGTGGGTGGGGTGGTGGTGGGGTGGTGGGTATTACTGTTTCAGTCTCATTGCTCCTAAGGAATCTTGCTTATATATTCTTAATTTAATTTTGGTAGGTCATATGTGTTTAGTAATTTATATACTTTGTTGAGTTTTCTGATTTTTTTTTTAATATAAAATATCAATATGTTAGATTTCATTGAGGTCTGTTGTAACAGTTTCTTTTCCAATTGCAACCTTATTAATTTGGATCTTCTCTTCCTTTTTGTTTAGTAAGCTAGGTGTTTGCCAATCTTGGTTATCTTTCAAAGAAGCAAGTCTTGGAGACAACTGCATGGTTTTGGAATGCTTCTTCCCTTGCTGACTTATATCTGCTTTGCCAAATGTCTTGTCCTGATCTGGGCCTGCCTTACTTCGTTCATTTATTTAAATCATCTATGTTGTTGCTGATCCTCTGAAAATTTGGACTCCAGAGTCCCTTCTGAATTTTCAACTATCTTATTACCTTTGGATTCTGGTATTGAGTAGCTGTGAGCCTGTATCTAGGTGGCCTGGTTTTTCATGCTTTGTGTTTTTGTTTTCCATCTCTTGGGATAGGTGTCCTTCAGTTTTTGCCTTTCTTCTGTCCATACATGTTTTGAGTCTTTCTGGTTCACTGTCTTCTCTTGGATTTATATTCTCCACAACTATGGTTGATGGTGGTGGTGGTGGCGGTGGCAGTGGTGGCAGCAGCCATGACAGCCTTGGCAGTGGCAGCTCCCTATATAGTAAGAGATACAGTGACTTGACAGATGCTCTCATGTGGTTTCTGTGAAGGACACTTGAATCCTTACCTTACTTCCTGAATAAGGTGGATAAGGTTCAGAGCCAGCACTAGGGTATTGACTGGGGAAAACGTTCATGCAATTTTAAAGCTAAGCTATCAATGTTTCAGCAGTGAAACCAGAAAATGGTAAAAGAGAAAAGATAAAGTATGAAGAGGGAAAGCTGGGCAGTGGTGGCACACGCCTTTAATCCCCACACTTGGGGGGCAGAGGCAGGCAGATTTCTGAGTTCGAGGCCAGCCTGGTCTACAGAGTGAGTTCCAGGACAGCCAGGGCTACACAGAGAAACCCTGTCTGTCTCGGAAAACAAACAAACAAACAAACAAACAAACAAACAAACAAAAAAAAAAAAAAAGAAGAAGAAGAAGAGGAGGAGGAGGAGGAGGAGGAGGAGAGGGGAAATTCCAAGCTAAAGGCATGAGAAATAACAAAAGAATCTTATGGAGCAGATGTAGCAAGACCTGCACACAGAAGGGAGGGGGCTCCAGAGAAAGACTGAGGAAACACAAGGTGTCCTGCCTAAGCTTTTGGACAGTATCTGAAAGAAGAGATAGAAAAGAAGAAACAGAAGACATTCCAGCTCAAAAAAAGCAGGCAGGCTGTAGACAGGCTCTGCACAGCAGCTGCATAGGATAAATGCATAACTTTATTAACAAGATAAACTTTCATTCCCCCCTCCTTAGCATTCTTCAAGTGAGTCGGCTTTCCTGGGAGTGGCCTCCTGGCCAGGCGATTGACAGGCTTAGCTGGATTAACTCTTAAGGGAGCAGAAAATGGTATGTAATGCTCTATCTAGCCTTTGAAGCAGATCAGAATGTCAAGTCTACACTTAGAGCTGGAGGTAGATTCTATTCTTTTGGCCAGGAGAAAGTATCTTTGCCTTAGTGGGCCTTAACAAAGCTCTTAGATCTCTACCTTTTCGTATGGCAACTTATATCCTTAGAAGTTTCATATATAATGTTTGCCTTCCTACTGTTACTAGGGAAATGGGAGGCCGGGCAATAGCTGAGCTGCCTGCTAGCTTCAATAGTTCAAACAAATTAAACAGCCATGTCTTTCCTGCTGAGAGGGATTACTTCGTAGGGCCTCTACTGTGTTAGAATGCTTCATTCTGAGCTGTCCACACTGCTGGTTTTCCGATCACAGTTTAGCTTTTAGCATTTCTGTGCATGATACTTTCTGTGGCTGAGGCTCTAGGGATGAGGAATATGATGAGAAGAGAAATGGCTGTAAGTACCAATTAAGGTTTTGACATGGTGTCGATGTGGCTATATGGAATAAGTCAAAAGGATGACTAACCCTGGACACCTGAAGGGCTATGAGTCAGCTAAAACTGACTGACAATGGATATCCGGGAACCTGGAATAAGCAGTGATTTTATCTATTCTATAATCATTCCTGACAAAAGACAAAGCAACAGAAGGAAAAGAGCCCAAGAGAAAGCACAAGAATCACAGACCCATTCTTATACACACTCATAAATCCCATAAAAACCCTAAACTTGAAGCCATATGCAGAGGACCTGTAGGGTAAAAAGAGAGAAGAAGAATACCAATGAAATAAAATTGAAAGTAAAATTTAAAATTAGGATAAAAAAGAAAAAACAACCAAGAACCTTGACGTGACATTATGTGACAAGGAACCTCCAAAGATGCCATTGAGTTTGTTTTCTGTTGACCATCTAATACTGGACATTCAATCTACCCTTAATAATGGTTTGTTTGCCCAGTGAGACTCCCTTGTTGTTTCTAATTTCTAGATAATATGAATAGAGAACAATGACCATGGTTAAGCAAGTATCTCTGTTAAAGGATGAAGCATCCTTTGGGTATATATGATGACCATTCTTGGTTGTC
This sequence comes from Mastomys natalensis, assembly GCA_021653895.1. Lineage (NCBI taxonomy): Eukaryota > Metazoa > Chordata > Mammalia > Rodentia > Muridae > Mastomys > Mastomys natalensis. The sequence continues at coordinate 359,848 of JAJTUV010000421.1, read as the reverse complement.
AATTTGAATACATCTGGAATTAACTAAAACACAAATGTCTAGATATACCTGTGAGGGATTTTTCTTAATTAATTGTTTGAAGTAGGAAGACCTATTTTTTCATTCAGATCTTTTGAGCTGGGAAGATCCACCTTTAATCTTGGCCACACTTTCTGCTTGTAGCCTATATAAAGACCATGGAAGAAGGAAATCCTCTCTCTCTCTGACTGCTTTCTCTGGCAAGTCTATTCCTTCATTGGCATTAGAGCCTACTCGCTCAGGATTCTGGAATAAAACTGAAAACCAGAGGAGATATACAGCCTCACAGCCTGAACAACTACTGGATTCTTGAATCTTCAATTGGTAGACAGCCATTGCGGTCTAGCACTCCCACCAGCAATGGAGGAGTGATACTCTCACTCCACATCCTTGCCAGCATGAGCTGTTGTGTGTTTTATTGACCTTAGTCACTCCATAGGTGGAAGATGGAATCTCAATCTAGTTTTGATTTACATGTCCCTAATGACTAAGGACATCAAACATTTCTTTAAGTGTTTTTCAGTCATCTGAATTTCCTCTCCTGAGGATTCTGTTTAAATGTGCATCCCATTTTTTATTGGGCTATTTATTTTCTTGAAATCTAGATTTTTGAGTTTTCTGTATTTTATGTATTAGCCCTCTATTGGCTATGTATCAGAAAAATATTCTCTCATTTTGTTTCTTTGTCTGAATGATGGTATCCATTGAAGTGCAGTCTCATGAGGTCTCATTTATTAATTGTTGATCCCTTGCCTGTGCTAATGTTGTTCTGTTCAAAAAAATCTTCTCCTGTGCTAATGAGTTCTAGGCTATTCTCACTGTCTCTTCTATCAGGTCTAGTGGTATAGGATTTTATATTGAGGTCTTTGATCCCTTTGGAGTTGAGTTTTGGGCAGGGTGATGAATATGGATTATTTGGATTTTTCTACATGTAACCATTCAGTTTGACCCACAGTGTTTGTTAAAGATGCTGTCTTTTTTTTTTTTACAGTGTATATTTCTGGGTTCCTTATCAAAAATCAGCTTCCATAAGCATGTGGACTTCTGTCCATTGATCAACATGTCTGTTTTGTGCCAATTCTATGCTTTTTTTTTTTCAAAGTTAGTTTGGATCTGTAGTACAAATTTGAGGTCAAGAATGGTGATGCCTCTAGCAGTTTATTTTAATTGTCCAGGCCCCCCACCTCTCTCTCTTTCTTCTCTCTCTCTGTTTCTTTATGAGTTAAAATTGTCCTTTCAAGATCTGTGTGGAGAATTGTGTTGGAATTTTTATAGTGCCCTGAATGTGCCTGATCTCATCTGTATCAGATTTTATTTCTGCACACATTTCCTTCCCCTCCCAGGAATAGTTGATTCTCCAAGACAATCTATACTATTTTCTGTTCTGTTCATTATTGAACTTGATATCTTGTTTTATTATTGTGTTATTGATATGATAATCATGTAGGAATATCAATATGTCAAATATTTTCTTCTAGAAAGTTTAGAAAAACTGTGGCTAAAACTCCCTCAATATATCGATGAATAGAAGTTAAATTATTAAAGGATTACATTTAAAAGTATACAGTTAGGATTGTTTATGATAGAATGTATGGATTTTATAGATCACCATAAGGCTCTGTATTGTGTGATTTGTAGAGTATATTAATTATTTCTCTCTTTTTTATTGCCTCTGGAAAGTCAAATGCTATTTGGTGTATATGACTTAATAATAATTAATTTTCTTACTAACACTTCATGTGTTTGTACTTATCAAATATTAAATAAGTGTGTATGTGAGGCCCAAATTTATCTTATAAGGAGTTACCCTTGCTAGACAAAATGTGATTGTACAAATTTTACATCCTGTTCATTTATGTAAAATAGTATTCTGAATTATTCCTTAGTCGTAAGAGTTAGAAATATTGATTATCAGACTTAAAGATAGTATAAATAAATGATTATTTAAAGAAGCAAATGTATACATTCAATTGAGGACTATCCATAAGAACCTATGGCAGTCAATCATTTGGTTACAAACTTAAATTTCTTTCTTAGAGACAAGTCATTATCTTAATTACAACCAATGTTTTTGTGTCAGCTAGTATATTGTAACATAAATATAGAAAAGGAAAAAATGACCACTACTTTAAATTTCACTTCTCCCCTTATAATACTCCCTTATAATACAGCATTATCATAGTTGACATATGCTAATTTTATTTTGAGCTTTCAAAAAAAAAAAAAAAAAAGAAAGAATCTTATTTTGATAGTGAGAAAACTGAAGCTTTATTATTAAACAAGGTGTCCAAAATGAATGGTGGAGATTTTATATTTGTAACTAGAAAATAATGAGAAAGTTAATTCTTTTTAAAAAGTAATAATGCAGAAACTTGTTTAGTAACATAGAAAGATGGTTAGGATATCAAAATGATAGAAGCCAGCTGAAACTCTTTTGGGAGGGCCTCAGGAACCTATTCCTCTGTTATAGCTGTGATTTGACACAGACATGTGACTGGCCTCCCTTTCCTAGGGTAGACTTTGGAAGCAGTGAGATGATTGGTCATCTACAGCTTAGGCCTCTGACAGTTCAAGAGAAGAATGTGTGTGGAAAGGACCTGTCCTCTGTTCCAGAGTTACAGCTTACAATTCGTTCTAACGATTTTTATTGAAAAACCAAATGAAAACTATGCTCAGGAAATAAATAAAAAGTCCCAAACTGCTGTTTGGTGCTTCTGTAGAGCACAGAAAAAAAAATCATGATTGATTATTGTTTTCCTTTGAAGCAGCTTCCAGGCTTTGTCTACAAAGACTGCCAATAAGAAAATCCGTGTTTTGCTTAAACATTTATCTGGAAAATGGTTCAGCTAACTTGCAAGAAAAAGTCTTGCTCGAAGGTCTGTGAGGAGCTGGTTAGGCTGGATCTGAGCTGTCTCTACCACATGACTTTGGGTGCCAGATGGCTTAAGAAGTCTGTCTGTGTCATTGTTGTCACAAAATTTCCATCCCACTGTTTTGAAAAGTAATCTGTTGGATAAGACACTTCTGATTTCAGAGAGGACCACGTCATCACTTTTCTTCTAGTCTAACAAACACCTATGAGAAAATGCTTTTTAAAAATCCCGTGGTCTTAGATGGTACCTGCTTTAGAACTCCCCCCTCCCCCACGCCACAGAGATACCCAAGGCTTCCTGAGGGCAAGCCCCTTTCTTGTGTGCCCTGGTGTACTAGTACCGACCAAGAGTGCATTGTTAAAGGTTGTGGTTAGCATACTTTCAACAAGTTAGTTATTTACTGGATGCAATTCTTCTGTGTTTGGTCTGGAGAGGTTTTCAGTTTTCTTTTAAATAAAGGAGGGATATAAACAACTATTTAGATTTTATAAAAGCATGGAGGGGTGGGCAAGATATAGAGAGAGTGAGCTGGGTTAGAGTTAACCAAAATGAAGAGTATATAAAAAAATTATATGGAAACCTACAATCTTATAATCTAAGTTAAACTATATATAATTAGAGGGGAGGGTAGAACATAGTTGGCTTGAAAGACCAGGGGTACTGGCGGCTAAATGTTTTAATGGAGATGGGTAAGAGGATGGGAAAGAGAAGGGGGTAGAGCATGTTAACAAAATTCAGGAGGATGAATGAAGAATGTCAGTGGAAACCAGCTGGTTTATAAGTTAACTTAAAAAATAATTTCAAAAATGAAGTACCCTTTATGGGTGGACAGTGCTGCTCCTAGAAGACATGGGTTGTTAAATGAAAAAATCTCTGTGTCAAGGACTGATTTCTTCCCTTCAGGATACTGTTCAGGGAGCCCTTAGATGCAGGTCCTCAGAACAACAGAGACTGTTGTCATTTGATTTTGGCTGCACACCATAACTAGATGGTTAAGATCCTATTGCTGAAGACACCACACACTGTTTGTAGCACATGAAATGAATTTCAAATATTTATGTATTTACCCATAGATTTGTGCTTATTCTCAACTTTGGTAAAGTGCCTATTTTTGTAATGGGAAGTTGTTAAGCACAGAGAATCACAACTGGTCAAAGGGCCAAGAATGAGAGACTGTGAGTGGCCAGCCATAGGTGGGTCATTTCTACCAACCTTGGTTTAGGTACATCACAAAAGAAGAAATAGAAATAAAGTACGTGCTGGAGGCTGGGAAGAGAGTTGTAAAATGCTATCGAATACAAGAACTCACAGCTCGGGTGGCAACCTATACAAGAGGTGCATCCCAGCATCCAATCAAGCTACTCAAAATGCCGGTGTTGGTGGTGGAGGGGCACCAGAGCCTCCTCCCTACCTGAGGAGATTCTGGCAGTTGATGACTTCTGGGAGAGCGAGAACCACTAATAAGCTGCCCATGCCTTGTGTGCATGTGTGTAACACCAATTGCCCTCAGTGGCTTATTAGTCAAAAGAACAAAAGGAGGACATGAAGTTGAGAGAGGGACGTGATGAGGGATTCTGGGGGAGCTGGGAGGAGTGAGGAGCAGGATAGACCAAAAATGTTGTATTTTTAAAGAGTAACTTTAAAATGTTATAAAATAAACCAAAGAAACAAAAGCTTGAGTAGTTTTGTAAATGCTAAGATGATTCCACTGTCAGACACTGTTCATGTGGGATTTCATGTGACTTTGTTCTTTAACTAAGGCCACCCCTGCCCTGATCCTCAGTCGTCCATAATACCTTTGGCTTTTCTCCTCTCAGAGACAGCCCTGAAGTATTCTTCACTGATGAGTTCTCCAACACAAGGACTGCTTCCCTTGAAAGCGAATTGATCTGAGTGTTTTCTAAACTCTGAATAGCCTCGCAGAGATAGGCTCACAGAGCCCAGTTAAGTACCCTTTGTAAAACTGCCTTTCACTGAATGATATCTTTGCTGGCTTTACTTAATAAATTGTCCTTGCTTTTGCTTCCCCTCAGCATCTTGGTCATGATGAGCAGCCCACTTGTCATTTTAGAGGGACCCAGTTCACAGCTTCCACATGCAATTTCTCCTTCCAACGTTTTATTAATATAAAAAAATGCTTATTCTGCTTCTACCGAATTATAATTGATTTTGTTTGATGACAAGAAACCCAACTCCTAGCTACCGTTTGTTTTGGGTTTGTTGTTGCCATATAATTAGGAACCCAGAGGAAGTGGTTGGGATAGGTTCAGGCACACAGTTCACTGGGAAATCCCATGGTTTTTCTTATATTTTTACTTCATCAATGTTACTTGGTTGGTTTTTCTTTATAGTCAATGGGGACTGCTGAGTACATTTTTGTTTAAACTAAGCTTTTAGATTTCGGGTTCATTTCCCCTTTAAGAAACCAAATAGTAAAATGTGAGAGAGATTTCAAAGGAGCCTGGTTTTAAAAGGTGTTGAGGGGTATCAAGGTGGCCGAGACATTTCTCCTTCATTTTTTTTTCTTTTCTTTTTATTTTTTTCTTATTGCCATTTAAAGCAAGTCTGTCTCAGGTTCCTTATCAGAACATAGTATAATCATCTCTGGAATACTGGCATTTGCTCCAAGGTTAGGAGCAGAACATTTGGGTCTGAATTAAGCTGTTGAATGGGACGGGCTCTTGGTTTGGTCTGAATAACCATAAGTTGCAGGCTTTTTGTAGTACTTTCAAAAGACCAAAACCAGTTTTTATTTTAAATATTTTGTAGCTTTTACTTCCTTGTTGAACTTGATAATTGCACATCAATGTTGTCAAGCACTGTTCAAGTTTACAGTGTCTGCCATTTTTCATTAGTAGCTAAATGTTGACACCATGGCCAGAGGGCCTGCTTCTAGGAGTAACTGAAAGGAGGGGCCTCTCCTCAGCCTTGCTTGTGAACTCTTTACTAAAGTGTGCACGTGTAACGCACCTCTTCAGAAATCTAAGATGCCTTACAGTAATAGAAAGTTAGGCATTACAGTTTTTTCTGTGGTGGTTATGTTCTTGACTCTCTTCCTCTATAGATAGTCTCTGTGAATCCTAGCATGACGTGTACAGTGTTTGCTGAAAGTCTCTGCAGTCTGTTTCCAGAGAACTGAATTTATTCTAGCATCAAGCCTTCAGCTCAAGTTGACACAGCACCTATCCAGTGCTCTCAAAAGTCCAGGATCCTTACTTTCCCCCGAGTTCTGCTCAGGTCTGTGCTTAACCAACTAGAACTGTGCCTTCATCTTTTCCTTTTTCCTGTATTTGACACTGGGTACGAGTAATGATCTCATTTCTCTGTGACTCCCAGCACTGCGCTGGCATGGCTTCTATTTGTTTGTTTTTATTTGTTAGCTGTAGAGTCCCTTAGTGTTCAGCTGCCACTTAGACACAAGCTCAAAGGATCCCACTGAGTCTAACAATGCTTCAGTAAACTCTAAAGCCAAATGTACAGTTCCAGGAACCAGGGACTCATTGGCTTGGTCTTAGGGACATGCTTGGTGGCAAAAGTTAACTGAGGCTCTTCTTTGTCTCCGAGGACACAGGGTTCTTAACAACCTCTAAGACCCATGTGAGAGTTTATTTTGGTTGTCATTATGCAAGAATGGCTTTCTTGAACCTCTAGATGTAGGCCTCTAGGGCCCTCCACTTCATACCTGCACAACCATCACTGTGTGGATGATGTCGCCAAAGTCTGTGTTAATTTGAGACAGCAGATGTTTCCCCTACACTCGTCTAGATATGTTCAGAGGTTAAGTTTATCTTTGGTGATTCTAGGTCCTGTCAGTTTGACTATGATTATTAACCATCACAAAAGGTTACGAACTTACTTTATTTAGTGGGAGAAATTTCAAAGGAGCATTGTAATTGTTTATCAAGTAGTCATATCAACCACAACAGAAGAAATATATTTTAAAAAAACTATCAAATTTTGTGAGTTTAAAGTTGCAGACCAACAAGTTCTCAGGACATAAACAGGAAACAGCAACTTCTTTACGGAATGTTACAGAAATGCCTCTAGACTACTTCCTAATAGAATACTTGGATACCTTTGAAACTTCACAAGCTGGGCCCTCACTGGGCATGTGACTTAGCATACTTTCCTTCTCAGTTCACCCTTTCTGGAAATGCTGTCACAGACATGCACTGATGTCTGTCTCCTAGGTGATTTTAAATGCAACCAAGTTAACAATAAAGATTAGCTGACACATACACCATCAAATTACGAATCCATTGGTAGAGTAATACATTTATGACCTGGACACTTCCTCCAGCACTGCTTGCAGTGGGGACAAAGTCTTCACTACATGAATCCCTTAGGGACACATGTCATTTATTCCCTTACCATGGCAGGACATGTCTGAAAAGTACCATTTCTTTCTCCATTTCTTTGTCCTTGTCTTCCCTGGCTATCAAAAAATGGTCAGTTTATTCTGTGACGTGTTTATTTTGTGTTTGTCCATAATAGAAGTCCCCAACAATGGGACAGTGGACCAAAAGCTCTAAGACTGTGAGTAAAATAACTTCCCTCCTTTAACCTGTTTTCCTTAGGTCTTTGTCACAATGACGGACTAGCTAACGAACAAGTCTCTCTGCTGGGAGCGTCTCAAGGCAGCTCAGGCTTCCACATGTTGAGAATATGATGTATGCCTGCTCTTTTCGCCGCTCTCCTTATAAGGCCACCAGTGTTTGGTCACACGAGTCCCACTCCAATGACCTTTTCTAGTCCCAATTACCTTTCAACATCTTGAACTCCAAATATTATAGATTAACTTCTCATCCTTTAAATAACTTAAAATAGGGATTAAAAATCACAACCTGAGTTTCAGAGGCTATAGATCATATTCAAACTGTGGCAGTGTTATATATAATAAAAATCACGAAACGAAGTCGCATGGATTTCTCTCATTTTTTCTTTTAGAGTAACATTTTAGAGTAACATATCTACCCACTTGCAAACACTCTTTCTAACTACCACAGCTCAGTAAAACCATAAAATTGGAGTATTTTCATACATTAATCGCTTAATCTTTGGATTCTCAAGTATGTATTAGATGCAGTCAAAAGAAAGATTGTTAACAAGATGTTCCATTACCCTTTATGACACTTGAAACGGAAAACTCTGCTTCACAAACATGGTCTTTGGAGGCTTGGTTATTTACGGGGTATCGAAGAGAGAAGAGTGCACCAGCTGAGCGCTCTCTTTGGTTTGTTTGTATGGAAGTTTTGCTATGGAATTTGCAGTTATTTGGAATGCATAGGTAAAGCATTTAGAGAAATAGCTTCTGGGAAATCCTGACAATGTGTGAAGACAGTTATGAATCACTTGTGCATCACGGTTAGCTTTAAATATACTTACATGTCACAGATTTTTAATCTGTAGTGGGCACAGCGTTTTCACCACAAGGCAGAAAAACAAGGGCCTCTGCCTAATGAATTTCTAAGATGGTTCGGTGTCTCGCCATGAGTTTCTGATGGATTCATTTTCATTTCATAAATTATTAGTATCTATACGATTTGCTTTGGAAACATTTGGTGACACAGGTTTGAAACACGTGTAACGGACTCAGTACGATGTTTCCTTCTGCTAATGCAGCCAGCCTAGTCCTCTTACAACTTTCCTTTTCATGAAAAACAAGACAATGTGGAAAAAAGAGTAGTTACATCAAAATAGAAGCGCTGTGATTCAGTTGAATAACAAATTGATACTGTTTGGGATAAACTGAAGCCCAGAGCCACGCCACTTTCCTTAGAAGCCCCAAGTCCCTTGCATCCGTCACTTCTGTCCACCAATTTCTTGTCCTTGTGGGCTTTTACTTTATATTTCCAATCTTTTTGGATTTACTTCTATGTTTTATTTATACCAGGACAAGAGATTGACTCAAGGCTCTGCATGTGCTGGGCAGTTCTGTATCACTGACTGTATCCCCAGTCCAGCTTCCCACTTATAAATGTCTGAAAACTGTTGATTTTTTTACAGATTTTACCTGCTTGGGCATTTCACGGTTTATGAGGATTTTCTCTCTTAACCTACAGTATAGTGAGGTCCACAATTTTGGTTAAATCCATTTTAGTGTTTTCATTGTTATGACTGTGTATTGTGTATATATGTATGTGTGTACATATGTGTGTATGTATGCATGTGTATGTGTATATGGATACCTGTGTATATGTGTATTGTGTATATCTGCCTGTGTGCATATATGTAGTGTGTGTGTGTGTGTACATGCATTTTTCACTGCTGAGTTCAAATATTGTAGCATGATTACAAGTTCCAGTAAGACTTTTTTTCTTTAGGGCTATTAATTGTCTTCCCTTTCCCCTATCATATTTACCAAGTAATCTTTTTTTTTTTTTTTTTCTGAGACAGGGTTTCTCTGTGTAGCCCGGGCTGTCCTGGAACTCACTCTGTAGACCAGGCTGGCCTCAAACTCAGAAATCCTCCTGCCTCTGCCTCCCAAGTTCTGGGATTAAAGGCGTGCGCCACCACCGCCTGGCTCCAAGTAATCTTTTTAAATCTAGCATACAAAGCAATAAAGTTATATTTTCATACATGTACATGCTTGTACTTTGCTTGTTCTCCCACCCTGCCTTAACCTTTCCCCTGTGTTGGGAGCTGACTCTGAGCAGAAAGTGGCTATCATCTTTGCAGCCATCTCAAGCCATATAACCTGACAAGAGACTTGTCAACAGCCTACAACAGCTGAGCACACTCTGATAACATCATGTTTTTCTCCCATATCTTGTTTTGTTGTTTGGTGCCCCCAGCTGCAAGGTGCACGTGGTAAATTGTCTTCAGCTGCATTCCCCTGCTTATGCTATATATATATATTATATATATATATAATATATTATATATCCATGATTTCTTTTCAATAGAAGGATAAGGGGACCGAAGTACAAGTCTTGAACAGACTCTCTGTCTTGTCTCCATTCTTCGTGTCTCTTGCCCTTCCATTCCCCACTCTCTCTCTTGCTAGACCCTGACCGCAGGCCAAAGCAGCAGCTCAGGCCAGGATATAGTGGCCCCCAAACCTGGGGCAGTTCCGGGCAGGTACAAAGTGGTGCCTCAACACTGGGCTCCAGTAAGCGGAATACAGTGAAGGACACTGCAGGAATTGGAAGCGTGATCCTCACTCCTGTGCTGGAGACTCTGTTGACTGACCCAAACGGACAGGGTCGGTTACACCCTGCCCTCTCTTAACCTTTCCCCTTCCCTCTCTTAACTCTTCCCCCTGTCCTTCTCTTAACCCTTCCCCTGCTCTCCCTTAACCCTTTCCCTGCCATCTCTGTTCTACCCTTTTCTATGCTCAACTTTCACTCCTCAAGTAGACTCTCTTCTGCTTTTATTCCATACATGTGTATATGTATATAAATATAGTGTCTGTATATGTATATAAAATCTTTATTAAGATATGGAAGAAACATGGTATTTGTCTCTATGAATCTGGATTATTTGTTTTACATCATGGTCTCTCTCCAGTTACATCAATGTTTTGCAATGACACAATTTCATTTTTCTTTACGGTTAAATGTAATTCCTATTTTATACACACTGTATTTTTTTTTTATCCATTCAACTGTTGCAGAACATCAAGGCTGATCTCAGTTTTGTCTGTCTTGAATAGTACTGTGATAAACATGGATGTGATAAATAAAAGATCAGAAATCAATGAACAAACATGGATATGCAGATATACTGCAGCACCTTGACACAGATGCCTTTGGGAACATGCCCATCAGCTGATACTCCTTAAATGGAGAGTGAAATCTCTCTGTGCTGTTTGACAGTTCTGTAAAATATATCTGAATACTAATTTTTAAGTAGCCAAACTTTGCTAATGTGCCAGTTGTTACACTACTCCATTGGTTTATCGTTTAAATGAGCATCCTTTCTGGAAAACTTTCTATTCCATAATGGGTTTCAGGACAACCCTCCTCAGCTATGAGCTGTGACTTCATTTTGATAAGTTCACACAAAGTCTTTTCATATTCCCCCATGCTTGGTCCCCTGCTTTCTGACTTTTAGACCTTTCCCTCCTGATTTTATTAATTAATCTTAGCATATTCTTCAGAAGCTTCCTAAGAAAACGTTTTGGGAAAATTAAAGCTTTGAGATACTCAAATTTTCCTCCCATCTATGAAATCATTGTACTATTTAAAAAAAAAAACTATCTAATGTAGCCAGTGGGAAATCCAGTGCTATTCATATCTCTGGATTGGTAAAATTTAGCAGTAATAAAATTCTTATAACTCTTGGCTATGTGTATATTCAAGTAGGGTATCATGTAATTCATGGTAGTGTTAGAAATAAGAACCAAGGAATAGGTCTTGTGCTCTTGTCTTAGCTTCAGTGTTGGCATTTCCCAAGGGGCTCAATGATGTCTATATGAGTTATCTTTAATGTGTGCATCTGGAAAAAGTGACTTGGCATTTACACAATTTTCTTAAATTATCAAGTGAGATTTTATTTAATAATAATTATACTTACTACATTATAGGAAAAATTTAGTGACTGTAGTGTCTGCTTATACCTTGGGCGTCATTAGAGTCTTTTCTCTGTAAAATACTCATTAGAAAGATCAACAAGGAATATGTGTGTACTGTTTCGGTCCAGAATATCATTATATTTGGTCCAGAAATCATTAAAGATGAAACAGTAGCAATAAAAGCCCAAACCCATGTGAGGTATCACAGTAACTTATGTTTGAAGCTATAATTAAGACAATGAAAAGTAGATTACTTTCTAATAGTAATGTGAAGATCGTTTCAAAGGTCCTCAAATAGTGTTTGCTTATCAAGTTCCCAGATGTTTGTCTGTGCAAATTTAACTTCAAGATGCTGCAATGGTACCTGACAACTGACCAAGATCTTGGGTGCTTATTTTAGACAGCTTACCTTCATAATAGCAGACCTTTGTCTTAAATATCCTAAGAATAAAATCCCACATGTTCTGCCCATAGTTTTGAAACAGTGTAAACTTTCCCACCTCTAGAATGGGTCTCACATGGCACAGAGATCTTAGTGAATACCTAATGTAGGGCAGTGGATATAATATAGGTAGAAACAGTTGTGTAAGTACATGTGTATTCCAGGAGAACATTAAGCAATCTTTTGTTCATACCAATTACTCAGGGACCATGACAAAAATAAAAGTGAATGGTGATTCTTTTTGTCCCTTGGGGCAGTTTCTTGATGTAGACTTAGAATCTGAAAAAGCCTGAGGAATATGTACGCATTTCTTGTTCTTAGCAAGGAACACATGCTAAGATATCAATGGTCAGTGAAGATAGTCCTCTCATAAATGAATGTCACCATGACCTTTGACTATTACCACTGAGTTCTGGTTCTGTGAGGTAAATGCCAGTCAGGTTTTAGAGATGACATTGCTCTGAGAAATTCAGTATTTCACTCTCACTTGGTTTTTCCATAGTTAACACATGGTGATGGAGTATCACAGAGAGTAACATTGCCAGACAACATTTAATGCAGGTTATATGCTTTCTTATTTTTGAATGTGCATCAGTGTGAAAATTTACCTGTTTGTTCATTATAAGAAACATTGGAAGATTGAGGAATGGAGACAAACATTACTCTCCTGAATATCCATGAATCAGAATAAACTCAAAACCCCCAAAGCCAAAAGTCAAAACACATGATCCATATAACTGCAGAGATGAGAGCCAAGCAAAAGTGAGAGAGAGGCACCAGCAGAGCAAGGAACCTGGAAATCCCACAAAACTGAGCATTAAGGTTTACAAAGGAAACAGTGGACTCCGGGAGAGAGCACTCAACAGACACAGGAAATCTTCCTTTTCCTGCTCTGTCAGAGTCAACAGCCAGGAATGGAAGAAGGTATTCGGAAGCTAATTGCAGACAAACATTATTGGGATATCTGTAGAGACCATGGAACAGATGGAGCAGTTGCTTGGAAGGGATTTGCTCTTGGCTGTGTTTCCTTTCTCCCAGGCTGGGACAAAGGAGAGAAGTATTCCAAGCCAGTCTGTCAGAGATGTCAGAAACTTTGTTGCTACTAGGTTCTCTGAGCCCTAGAGAACCATCTCCTTCTATTAGCAAACAATAATACATATACTCAGGCAAAAACTGTGGTGTGGAAAAGCAGTCTGATTCTGAGTGAGACTTGGGTATAGAGCAGCAAAGGTGAATTCAAGAGCCAGTGTGCTCCACTTCCACCCCAGCGTCAAAGTTGAAACTGGTATGGGAAAGGAGATCACCCAGAATGCCAGAGTTTACACTGCAGGTGTTTTGAGTGGTGATTCTCAGGACTATGAAGATCCAGTTGAGAGTTTATACTGTGCTGGATCTATCCTAGCAAAGAGGACACTCTAGTCTACCTTGTCTTGAGTTGCATAGAGAGTAGCAGTCTTTCACCTGCAGAGTAAGCTACGGAAGACAACTTAGGGGTGGAAACAGCCATGATTAAAACAGGGAAGAAGTATTGACAGGCAATGTATTTTAGATCTTCTTTATTCCATACTTCCATTTTTTAAATTTTGGTTTTATATTTAAATTGGTTATTTTGTTTGTGCTTTTGTTAAAAACCTTTCATGACTGTTCTTTATGTGCCCATACCTATTTGGTACTGTTTCCATACTATCCTGCCTTTAAGCTATATCCTTCTCTTCTCTCATTTCTGCTTCAGAGCCTCTCCCCCTTTTCCCTATCCCCATTGTTACTATTTAGTCAATCCCTTTAGCTTTACAAAACTTGAACCACCGGCCTGCGGTGGCACATCACTGTAGTGCTCGCGCTCTGTCGCTAGGGCGCTCTGTCTGTCCCGTGTTTGATCCCTCCGGCTGTCCTTCAGTGGGAAAAAAAAAAACCAAAAAAAACCAAAAAAAAAAAACAAAAAAAAAAAAACAAAAAAACTTTGCCGGGCACTGGTGGCGCACGCCTTTAATCCCAGCACTTGGGAGGCAGAGGCAGGTGGATTTCTGAGTTCGAGGCCAGCCTGGTCTATAGAGTGAGTTCCAGGACAGCCAGGGCTATACAGAGAAACCCTGTCTCGAAAAACCAAAAAAAAAAAAAAAAAAAACCAACAAACAAAAAAAACTTGAAACTGCATGTAACTTGATTCTATTTTCATTCCTCTGTTTCTAAACCTTACTGGAGGTGTAATTGAAAGACACAAGTTCTTTTTGTATTATGTTTTAATACTGGAGTTGCCACTAAATCATTGTATGTCTACTGCCTGTTTTGTCTCTATGCAGTTGTGGGATTATATACCCAAGTAAAGGCTACACAAGAAGAGGAATCCACACTGAAAAACAAATCAACAAAATGGAGGAAAGAACCTCGAACTGGAGGACACGTCCATCGTATTGCTTGGGGAAAACGCAGTAAAGAAACATAAAATGCATGAGCAAACAAGCCACCATAACATGCTGCCAAACGTGCCCAGCTTGTCAGTCATTGAAAACAATGATAATAAAATAGCTAAACATGTCAGAAATGACCTCAGAATCCATTCTAATTTAAATACTGTTCAGTGGCCACACAGATAATCCAAACAAGGAACCAACTGAAGAGCTTGACGAGAGTGTCGGCAAGACTGGAGGATTATGTCAGCAAGACAGATGAAAAACTTAAAAATTAAGGAGAAAAGCTTCCGGTCTGCCTCTCCACACAGGCCAGGTCAACGGGCCAATATCCTCCCACATCCCACAGCCTGCCTGTCTCCCAGGAGCTGTGCAATAACCAGGGACACAGGTGAGACTTCTGCTCAAATACCCATGCCAGCTGGGACACCCACAGAGACCAGCTGACTTGAAACCTAGCTCCCTGCCTGAGCTCCATCTTCCTTCCCATCTGCTTCTCCACCTGGATGAGGTCCTCTCACATCCTACAGCCTGCCTGTCTCCCAGGAAGTCTGCTGTAACCAGGACACAGAAGATCTACCCTAACCAGGGACATAGGAGGCCTGCTTTTACCAGAGACACAGGAGGCCCTACCTAATTTGAGTCAGCACTACCTGCCTCAAGGAAACTGACTCTAACCCAGGTCACAGAGCTCTACCTGCCTCCAAGGAGGCAGGCTCCAGTTAGAGACACCCAAGCTAGCTAACACCAAAGGCAAGTGCGGATCATAAGCAACAGAACCCAATGAAATTCAGCATCATTAGAACCCAGTTCTTCCACCACAGAAAGCCCTGGAAACCCTAACATGCATGAAAAGCAAGATAATGACTTAAAATCCCATCTCATGAAGATGATAGAGGCCTTTAAAAGGAGGATATGAAGAACTCACTTAAAGAAATACAGGAAAACACAGGCAAACAGATAGATTACTTAAAGAGGAAACAAATAAATCCTTAAAGAAATGCAGGAAAATATAACCAAGCAGGTGAAGAAATTGAACAAATTGGTCCAAGACCTAAATATGAAAATAGAAACAATAAAGAAAATCCAAAAGGCAAACTTGGAGATGAAAAACCTAGGAAAGAGAACAGAACTACAGATTCAAGCATCTCCAACAGAATACAAGAGATAGAAGAGAGAATCTTAGGCATAGAATATACGGTAGAAGAAATTGATGCATTGGTCAAAGAAAATACAAAGTGTAAAAAGCTCCTAACCCAAAATATCCAAGAAATTCAGGACACAATATAAAGATCAAACCTAAGAGTAATAGAAATAGAAGAGGGTGAAGATTCCCAGCTCAAAGGGCCAGAGAACATCTTCAAACAATCATAGAAGAAAACTTTCCTAACCTAAAGAAAGAGATGGCCATAAATGTACAAAAAGACTACAGAACAACAAATAGGTTGGACCAGAAAAGAAATTCTTCCTGTCACACAATAATCAAAACACTAAATCACAGAACAAAGAATATTAAAAGATGTAAGGGAAAAAGGCCAAGTAACAAATAAAGGCAGCTCGTATATGAATTACATTAGACTTCTTAACAGAGACTCTAAAAGGCAGAAGATCCTGGATAGATGTCATCCAGACCCTAAGAGAACACAAATGCCAGCCCAGGGTACTATACTCAGCAAAACTCTCAATGACAATAGATGGAGAAACCAAGGCATTCCATGAGAAAACCAAATTTAAACACTATCTTTTTTTTTTTTTTTTTTAATAATTTAGCCCTACAGAGGATACTGGAAGGAATACTTCAACACAAGGAAGGTAATTACACTCAAGAAAAGACAAGAAATTAAACATCTCACAACAAACCCAAAAGAAGAGAATAATACACATACATAATACTTCCTCCAGCAACAAAAATTGGTAAAAGACACTTTACTAAAGTTCAAAACACAAAATTCCACCAGAGAACTTCTACAGCTGATAAACCACTTCAGCAAAGTGGCAGGATATAAAATTAACTCCAACAAATCACTCTCCTTCCTTTATATAGTATATATAACAGATCGAGAAAGAAATTATAGAAATAACACCATTCATAATAGCCACAAATAGTATAAAATATCTTGGTGTACCTCTTACCAAGCAAGTGAAAGATATTTATGACCAGAACTTCAAATCTCTGAAGAAAGAAATCAAAGAGGACCTCAGAAGATGGAAAGATCTCGCATGCTCATGGATTGATAGGATTAGCATAGTGAAAATGGCCATCTTACCAAAAGCAATCTACAGATCCCCATTAAAATTCCAACACAATTCTTCAGACATGGAAAGAGCAATTCTCAATGTTATATGGAAAAGCAAACAAACAAACAAATCCAGGATAGCCAAAACAATTCTCAATAATAAAAGATCTTTTCCACAAGCTCCTCTTGTTAGCTCTCCTACTTCTAATTACCACCCCCAACTCAAAGTTATATTCTATACAAAGAGTTTCTGTATCATTTAAACTTGAATTAAATTGATTGTGAAATAACATATCATTTAATTTCTTGAAAACTAGTCAATGATTTTGTAACATATATGTGCATTACCATAAAATATAAACTTTCAAAAATAGTAGTAATCATAGGTTGGGGTGTATCAGGTCTGAGGACATCAAAATTAGAAGCAAAGAAATGCAGGCAATAGTATAACTGGACAATTGTCAAGTCAATTGTCTGTTTTTTAAAGAAATGTTTATTTATTTATTTATTTATTTATTTATTTATATCCCAAATACTGCCCCCCAATTCTTCCCTCACAGAGTCCCTCCCTAACCCTTTCCCTTCTCCTCTGAGAAGGTGGGCATATCCATTTGTATTGCTCCACTCTGGTGATCAAGTCTCTTCAGGGTTAGCACATTCTCTCCTGCTGAGGCTAGAGAAGGCAACCTTATATGTTGGGGGCTTCTTGGTCATTTGAAATTCCCCTGTTGAGAAATTTATTTTTATATCTGTACCCCATTTCCCTTTTTCTTTTTAATAAATTTTAGCCTCTTCTAAAAGACAGACCTCAAATATTGGTGCTTTTATTTCTCTGTTGTTTGTTTTTTTTCTTTTTATAGTTCTATGGGACTCAAAAAAAAATCAATATTTCTATTCAGCATTCTCTTTCATGTTTAGAAGGACGATTGTAACTTTGTAATGTGTGCTTCAAAATATGGTGTACAAAACTGAAGCAAATAATCAGATGGTGACACAGTGTAATGTGTTGTCAAATTCTGAACTGTTTCTAACTGGGATGTCTGTTTGTGTTTGCATTGTTATGTTCTTTGGAAACTGGAGGTTAGGGATCTGGAATAAATTATGAAATTGTAAAAAAAAAATAATAAAAGATCTGGGAGAATCACCATCCCTGACCTCAAGCTGTACTACAAACCAATAGTGATAAAGACCACATGGTATTGGTACAAAGACAGACAGGTTGATCAATGGAATAGAATTGAAGACTCAGAAATAAACTCACACACCTATTGATACTTGATCTTTGACAAAGAAGCCAAAAACATACAGTGGAAAAAAGAAAGCATATTCAATAAATGGTATTGGTCTAACTGGAGGTCTATATGTAGAAGAATGAAAATAGATCCCTATTTATAACCTTAAACAAAGCTCAAGCCCAAGTGGATCAAGGATCTTAACATAAAACCAGATACACTGAATCTAATAGAAGAGAAAGTGAGAAATAGCCCTAACTCATTGGTATAGGGAGAAATTTCCCGAACAGAACACCAATGGCTCAGGTACTAAGATCAAAATTGATAAATAGGACCTCATAAAACTGAAAAGCTTCTAAAAGGCAAGAAGACACAGTCAATAGGACAAATCAGAAACCTATAGATTGGGGAAAAAATATTCACTAACCCTACATCCGACAGAAGGCTAACATCTAAACTATATAAAGAACTCAAGAAGTTAATCTTTAACAAACTAAATAATCCAATTAAATATAAGGCATGGAGCTAAACAGAGAATTCACAACAGAAGAATCTCCAATGACTAAGAAGCACTTAAAAATGTTCAAAGTTCTTAGTCATCAGGGACATACAAATCAAAATGACCATGAGATTCCACCTTACACCAACAGAATGGTGTAACTCCTCCATTGCTGGTGGGATTGCAAACTGGTATAATCCACTCTGGAAATCAATTTTAAGGTTCCTCAGAAATTGGAAATAGTTTACCTGAAGACCCAGCTATACTGCTTTTGGGCATATACCCAAAAGATGCCCCAGCATACCACAAGGACATATGCTCTACCATATTCATAGCAGCCATATTTGTAATAGCCAGAAGCTGGAAACAATCCAGATGTCCCTCAAACAAAGAATGGGTACAGAAAATGTGGTTCATTTACACAGTGGAATACTATTCATCTATTAAGAATGAAGACATCATGAATTTTGCAGGTGAAAATATGGAACTAGAAAATATCATCCTGAGTGAGGTAACCCAGACACAAAAGGACATGCATGGTATGCACTCACTGATAAGTGGATATTAGCTAAAATGTACAGAATACCCATGATACAACTCACAGACTGTAAGAAGTTTAACAAGAAGGAAGTCCCAAGTGGGGATGCTTCAATCCCACTTAGAAGGGGGAAACAAAATAATCATGGGAGGCAGGGAGAGGAAGGAATTTGGGTGGGAGACAGGAGAGAGAAGAAAAGGGGGCAGAAGCAGGTATGTATCCACAGGAGAGAAACCCTGAGGGCCAGGAGAATGAATGAAAATATGCAACCTGTGGGGGTGGGAGGTTGGGGGACCTTCTAGAAAGTCCCAGAGACCTGGGAGGTGAGAGACTCTCAGGACTCAATGGGGTGACCTTAGCCAAAATGCCAAACAGTTGGGAGAGGGAACTTGAAGAGTCCACCTCCTGTATATAGACAGATCTTCAAGTGGAGGGGCTGAGTTACCAACTCACAGTCAAAATCTCTGACTCAGATTTGTTTCTGCTTAAAAGAACTGCAGGGACAAAAATGGAGTAGAGACTGATGAAAAGGCGGTCCAGTGACCAGACCAACTTGACATCCATCTCACGGAGGGGCACAAAGGCCTGGCACTATTACTGATTCTATGATGTACTTACAGACAGGAGCCTGGCGTGACTGTCTTCTGAGAAGCCTTAACAGTAGCCGACTGAGACAGAAGCAGATACTCATACCCAACCACTGGACTGAGGCTGGGGACTCCTATGGCTGAATTAGGGGAAAAGCTGAAGAAGCTGAAGCAGAGGACAACCTATAGGAAGACCAGAAATCTCAACTCACTGGGTCCCCTGGGAGTTCCCTGATACTGAATCACCAACCAGGCAGCATTCAGGTCTGGTCTGAGGCTCCTGGCATATATATAGCAGAGAACTGCCTGGTCCGGCCTCAGTGGGAGAAGATGTGTCTAATCCTGGAGAGACTTCAGGCCCCAGGGAAGGAGGAGGCCTTGTGTGTGTGTAAGCACCCTCTTTGAGAAAAGGGGGAAAAGGAGGAGAAGGAGGAAAAAGAGGAGGAATAGGAGGAAAAAGAGGAGGAGGAAAAAGAAGAGGAGGAGGAGGAGGAGGAGGAGGAGGAGGAGGAGGAGGAGGAGAGGAGAAGATGTGTGAGGGAGACCTCTAGGGAGCAACTGCTGGAATGTAAATAAAAAAACTATTTTCAATAAATTAAAACATTAAAAAAATACGGAGGAAAAAAATCAAGAAAATTAAGATTGTGAAAAAACAATAGATATGCTGGGCTGGAAAGAGTCAGCCTATCAAGTAAAAGGACAGGCTGATGCATCATAGGTAGACAGAGAAGCAGGATGCTGGAATCATGGTTGGGAGACAGATTGACATCAACACTGTACTAAAGCAATGAAGGAAAACAGTGAGCATGACACAGGGTTTGAGCAATCTGGGACATGATCAAGAGACTGAACCTTAGAATCTGTACAGTAGGAGAAGAGATTTTAAAAACAACCTCAGCACTAGCAGCAGCAGCAACAACACCACTGCATGATAGAAAAACCCACTCAGTAAGATTAGAGCAGAAAGTTTTTTAAAGTCTAAAGAATAAATTATGAATTTCTAAATGAACACCAAATAGACACGCAAAGGAGAAGTTAGTGAGGATGAAAGTCATGAAAATAAGAAAAGTCTCTCTCTCTCTCTCTCTCTCTCTCTCTCTCTCTCTCTCTCTCTCTCTCTCTCTCTCTCTCTCTCTCTCTCTGTGTGTGTGTTTGTGCACATGCGTGCACCAGGTTAAACTATCTTCTGTCTATGGCAGGACCACTACACTCCTGAACCCCCAGCAGGCTGAGTTGTCTGTACAAGATCGAGCCAGTCAACACTGTAGCAGAGAGCTGGGAATAGCTTAGGATCCCTGACCCATAACTGAGACTGCTGTTAACTGGTAGCTTCTGAGGAAGAGAGAGTCAGTGTAAGCTATGGGTGTGGTCACTGATAGGTTGCCTGTACTCCAGTCAATGGCTCCCACCTGTGAGTGTGTGGGTGACATAAATTGGATGCCTGGGTTATTAGAAAAAGGAGAGAAAGAGAGAGGTGAGGTGGTGGTGGGATATCTCTAGGATGAATTAAGGGAAACTGTTGGGGGGTGGATATGATTAAAATATGTCATAAATTCTCAAAGAATTATTAAAAATATTATATTAAAAAAGATTGTGGAGGACATGAGAGGAAGTGAGTGGTGAAAACACAAAGTAGCATCAGACACGGGACTGGAAGTGACCTAACAAAGCCCGTCATCTGTGTGTTGAAGTTAATGACTGAAATAAGCATAAAATAAAGGTATGTGATATTAGTTAGGAATGCTGAATTCCCTTTATTGCACCTTATGAGAGTGTGTTGAGTGCTTTTGCACCAGGAGAGGAAAGCATATTTCCTATGCTGGCTTTCTGCCACTGTGTGTTCTGGTCAGATGTGCACCCAATTCTCCAAATGGGAACAGAGACCGTGTTAGAAACACGATGCCTCATTATGGTTTTGTGTTTGTGGGTTTTTTAAAAGCCAAGAATATCCAAGGATCTCACTCCCTTTTCTCTATTGCTATTGTGTGTGGGTTGGTCTTTTTCTCCTACCACAACAGTCACATCTTTTTTCTGTTCACTGTGCTATATGGTTGTCCTAATTTGCATATGTTTGCTAGCTTGGTTTCTTGTTTCTGGAATAATTATCTTCTTACAATGCATACTGGCAGACAGAAAACAGGGTTAGACTGTATGTTTACTGTAGGATCTATTACCTTCTCTTTTTCAACACAAACACATTTACTTAAATAATAACAGTCTAAAGAAGTTGTCAAATCAATGCATTTCCACAACTACACCATTTCCAATCATGTACTAGCTGTTTACCCTGGAGTAGAAACTTTTGGGTTTGATTTTTTTCCACATGTTGATCGTGGAGACTCCTAAGCCCCACTAACTCCACGGATATAACGCGACCAGAACAGGTGTGCCAGTACAACAGGACCAGGGATTTGAAATGACACTACTAAGTTCAGTCTTCTCTGGCTTGTCTTTCAAAATTAGAACTTAGAACATTTGTTGTGTTTTTTTCCCTTGTGGATTATAAATGCAGAGATTTCCTGGCTTCAGAGGTGTAAGGCTGATCGATGAGCCTTATACTAATTTTTATTGACTTATTCTAATAGGAATTGATGGAACACAATTTATTTGAACTCTTGGTTTCCTAAGGCTCACCTGCATCTGTGTCTTTGAGATAACTTTACTTATCTATGATGCATACCTTTAAACACTTTGTGCTACTCCAGCTGTGCTTCATCAGACCATTTCTACATCTCTCTCTATCACTGCAAATCCAGATGAAACATAAAACATGATACTTTTCCCCTGTCATCCAATAGATAAACAGTTTCTGGGATTTAGATGATATGAAACTGTTTCAAAACTCTTGAAAAATTTTAATATCTTGTGACATCTAAGTGATAACTCATAATGTTTTCCTAACTTGTCCAAGAGAACCATTTTTATTTCATAGAGAGACTTTAAATTGTATAGAAAGATAATGTTTACATAATTAAAAAGAAAAATATCTTAATATAGTCCAAGCTGTCCTGTTCTTTCTGTGTCCATCTCCCTAAAATGGAATTGCAGGTGTATGTCTCTGACCAGCTAACAGGACATATTTTACCCTATGGTGTTATTTGTAGTGTTTTACTTACTTCTAAGGGAAAAGTGTTGTGTTTTATAAAAAGATATGAAGGCAGGGATATGCTTGGTGGAGTGTGGTATGGTGTGGGGGAAGGGGATGTTCTGCAGGCTCATGGTAGGCATTCCTTCCCCCTGAAGGACCAGCCATATAATGGTATAGTATAGAATAGAGTTTATTTAGGGGATGGGGAGGGGAGTTGAGGGGATAGTAGAAGCAGAGAAAGAGAGAGAGAGAGAGAGAGAGAGAGAGAGAGAGAGAGAGAGAGAGAAGAGGAGTAGAGGCTTGCCATGAGCACATGGAGAGAGAGGGGGATGGGGAATGGGGAGAGAGGGGTAAGAGGGTATAAAGGAGCAAGAGCAAGGGAGAAGAGAAGAGAGCAAGGGAGTGAGGAGGGGCAAGCAGCTTTATGGATTAGCATGTATAGTTTTATGCAAATAAATATGTATATGCATGAACATATAAATACATGGCGCATATATCTAAACAATGAAGTTCTGTGATAGGCTGGAAGGTGGCTCAGTGGTCTGGAACACTGGTTGCTCTTCCAGAGTTCCTGAGTTCAATTCCCAGCACCATATGACGTCTTACAACTGTAAAATTGTAGTCTCATGGGATCCCATGCTCTTCTTTGTTGTGCAGTGCTATGTGCAGACAAAACACCCATATACATACATTAAAAATAAATAATTGTTTTTAAATTGACTTTTGTTATTCTGTAATTCTCATATTTACCATCTCAAAGAGAGTTATCAAACAGCTCCTAATGCATGGTTAGATGTGAACGCAAACTAAAAATTGAACAACACTTATCCTGGTCTTCTTTATGGTCATGTTAATTTAAGCAGTCCATGCTAACTGCTCTTCAAGTTTGTTCAGCAGCATCTTAACTTAAGCAACCACATAACAGTACTTTCCCAGAGGCACTCGGGAAATGTAAGCCTTCATGAATTTGTACCTCAAAGTAGGTCTTGTGACACATCGACAGGGTGGATGAGGAAGCCCCAGACTCCTGCTATTTACTCCCTGACTCAACAGCAATGCATCATGGGAAATCTGAAACCAGGCAAGCAGCATCTGCAGGCCCGGAGTGCTAGCCAAGAAGCATCAGCTCCAAGAGAAAGTGTGTGGCCCTCCCTCCCTCAGTTTCCCATCCTGGGTGAACTTAGCAACACTGGAAACTTCTAGCATGGTGGCCCGTTTGGCAGAACATCCAGACAGGAAGCAGGGGCCAAGTTTTGTGCTTTCAGCGCATCCGACTGTGAGACCAGTTCCTTACAGACACTGCAGCTGCAGTGAAGTGGAGGAGATGAGGAAGCAATCCCGGAGCATTCCTCTGCAGCCAGCAGCTCACATCTCAGCGCAATTCCCTAGTGCATTAACTTCCTTTATCATTGATTTTACAGTAAATAAGTGAGAGATCGGGAGGGAGGTGAAGAGACAAGGTTTGATCATTTAAGAAACCCTAGAGTGGATATTTGCCATCCCTTGCTCATTCTTTTTAAAGTGGAGTTCCTTTGAACGTTTACTCAAATTTCCCAGAGCACAGAAAAATGCAACGCAAAACTTATTCCTAAAATTTCTATTTGATTTAATGTTTCAAAAAGTTACATATCGTCAATAGTTTTTATTCCTAGCCACACTACATAATTATTTGGTGAATCTGATATTCTGATTTTGGCCCTTCACAATTAGTCTAACAGCAATGACATAAGAAACTCAAAAGTTTTACTGATGTAAGAATGTGAACGGAATGAGCCTGAGGGTGAGTCCAGCACGTTTAATCTCAGCTCGAGTATGTCTTTCTCTACTTGTTGACAGGGACTGTAAGTGACAAGTGGGGTTCTTTGAGAAAAATGAGTATTAAGTGAGAGGAAACGCGTGTCCAAGTAGAAAAGGTAGGTAGTAATTGTTTGCCAGGATGGGTGGGGCATCATATGGAGTCTTATGGAGGTGGAAACCAAAGAAAACAGAGTTAAAATGCCATCATTTTTCATTTTGGACATTTATTAACAGTTTACACTGTGAGCAGAACAAAAATCAGAACTCAGTTATATCACAGGTGTGTTCAAAATATACACTTCTTGTATGGGAGCTGCAGACGTGGCCCTGGTGTTAAGGGCGCTTGTTGTACTTCCAAAGAAAAGGAATTGAGTTTGGTTCCTAACACTACATCAGGTAGTTTACAGCTTCCTGTAACTTTAGCTCTAGGGGACCTGACACCTGCCTTGTAGCCTCCACAGGCAGCTGCACTCATGTGCATTCACATTCACATATATGCCCCCATATATGTAACCAAAGATTTAGGAAATCCATTAAAGTTCTCCCTGTTTTATAGCCCTCTCTCTCCTCTCTCTCTCTCCCCCGCCTCTTTCTTTACTTGTTGGTAATATGCAAAGGCATGTTTACATTTTTAAAAGGCTTATCTTTCAGTTTCTATTATTTACCAATGTTTGCATTTTTATTAGATTTCCCCCCAGACATTTGCTTTTCTTCATTTTTTTCCCTCCACATTTCTTTTCAAATATCATCTGCTTGTATAACCCTGTAACTATCTTCTAATCTAAAAGAACAACTGCTTCCTTCCCCAGTCTTGAATCCCTCATGGCCCTCCATTTTTTTCAAGAGGTTGATCTCTGCTTTAAACATTACTATGTAATTATTGCTAATATGTTTACTTATTCACATTTATACGCTTGCTAAAATGTAACTTCTCTATATTCCAGTGCCCTTAGCTTAATAGACCTTAGCCAAAACATTTACTGAGGAAATGCCTGCATCAAGAGAATGTTTCCAGTCATTGACTTCTCCTAGGATTTTCTGCTAACTATTTTGATTTGAGTTGTGAGTTCATTTGCTTCCATTTTTATTTAATAACCAGTGTTTAATTAAAAAAATAATGACTTTAATTTCTTTTCTGTTTATGCTACAGATATTTAGTAAAGCCCTTTCCCCTTTAATTTCCAAGAGACTTGGGTGCTTTCGTTTTTTTTTTTTTTCTTTTTTTCCAGTTAATTTTCTGTTTTAGTTTGCAGTCTGTTAATGTACAACACATTGTGTCTTTTTGAAAAAAATATTTTTTATCATTTATTGAGGTTGCCACCATGAAACTATGGCATGGTAATTATTTTTGTAAATAGTATCTGTGGAATGAAGTTTACTTCGTATGATAAACAATCTTATTAGCTGTATTAGTCACATCTTTATGGGGCTTTATTCTGTAATATAGGTTGTTTCAAATTCTCATTAACAAAACTAATTTTTCTCTTAGCTTTACCTTCTGGGAGAGAGGTTTATGACTATTTTATTTTCATTTGTTAAATAAATCAGTCATCACTACAAATGGCTCTCTTTAACATGTGAAATTAGTCTACTATTTGCTTTGCTTTGATCTCCTAGTCTATTTGATTCCTAGCATTTTGATGTCTTTATGCTGAGTTAGTTTGAAGTTGAATCCTCTTAGTTTTAGGCGAATTCAATTATTTTGTCTAAATTCTGTGTATGGTTTTTACTTCTATTGTGTTTCCTTTTATTTGAAACATTTGTTACTGGAATTCTGCCCCTCCCTGACCTTGATTCCCTTTGTCCTTACTGATCTAAGCTAAAAGTCTTAACTTCAGATGATATTGGGAGTATTCAAGGTGGTATGGTTGTTTTAACTTCAATAGTAGTAATTCAATTAAAAAGTGTTTGAAAGTAAATTGCATCTAACTAGATGATTAAAGACTTTCAAATGCTACCTAAAATGGTTTAGCATATTGTCTTATGCTCACTTTATGTTGATCCCTTAACATAGTTTTGGGTCATACATTGTGATTGTTGTTTTTATTTGGTTATATAAATTTGGTTCAAATTTATGTTTTTCTTTCAAACCTTCAGCTTTGATTTTTTTGTTTGTTTTGGATGTGTGAATGCGTGTGGTGTATACAACCACTCTGGAAATCAGTCTGGCAGTTCCTCAGAAAATTGGACATAGTACTACCTGAGGATTCAGCTATATCACTTCTAGGCATAAACCCAAAAGTTACTCCAACATATGACAAGGAGACATGCTCCACTATATTCATAGCAGCCTTATTTATAACAGCCAGAAGCTGGAAAAACCCAGATGTCTGTCAACAGAGGAATGGATACAGAAAATATGGTACATTTACACAATGGAATATTACTCAGTATTAAAAACAGTGAGTTCATGAAACTCTTAGGCAAATGGATGGAACTCGAAAATATCATCCTGAGTGAGGTAACCCCATCACAAAAGAACACATATGGTATGTACCCACTGATAAGAGGATATTAGGCAAAAAGCTTGGAATACCCAAGATACAATTCACAGACCGCATGAAGCTCTAAAAGAAGGAAAACCATGTACTATCCATGTGTGAATGGTGCGTGGCCATTCACTGGATCCTGGTTGACCTAACAGGGACACGCTCCAAAGGAAAGCCAACTCTCTTTTCCCCAGCAGTCAGCAGCAATATAACCAGTGTTAATATTTGAAACTGTCCAATGTCCTCCTCTTGAAAATCCAGATTCTGGTTCTTATTTTAATTTTTCTCTCAGAACTCTGAAGTATTTTGTTTCTGATACTCTCACATGAGTAGTGGAATTTTAAGCAACTTGGTCCTATTATCTCGTGTAGGTCTGAGATAACTAGTGTGTCTTTTTGTTGCCCAGCTTCTAAAGACTGTAGATATCATTCTGGGCCAGTGAGGAGGTGGATCTTTGTGACCTATGACCTGTATTAACCATCATTTCTTCGTTTTAGAGTTCAAGCACCTGCCTGGTTATATAGAGTTTAGTAGTCTAGTACCATCTATGTGTTCACCCTTTCTCTTCTCGGGCATTATGGTTTTCCTTTTTAGTGACTCTCCATTGGTTACTGTTGTTTCATTTGTTTCCATAGGTTGATTTTCCTTTTGGACCATCTCTATCACTGTTTTGAAAACTTCTCTAGGTTGTTACTAATTTTTTTTTCTGTTTTAACTCTGTCATGTCCAACATAACATATAATGAACATTTAAAATTTTCTGTATTTTATATGGTTCTTGAATATGTAATTTGTTTTCTTTTTGTTGCTTCAGCTTTCATCTTGGTCTACCTTTTACTGCATTGAGTCCATGATCACTTACATTTCATTAAGATTAAAAAAAACCAAAAAGAATATAAACTTTTATTTCTATTTATTTTTAGGGCAGTAGCTAAGTTATTTTTTGTATGTTACAATGGGGTTTTATTTCAAAGGTGTCTTTTGTGCAATTTGTATTTGATATCTTACAGTTGAACAAGGAATTATTTCTCTGGGCCTGTTATTTGTCAAGCAATATGGCAGTTTCATTCTCTTTGAGTTTATGTATTAGTTACATCTTTATTGCTAGAATTCCCTTATCAGCTCTTAAGCTGGCTGCCAATGTCATGAACACAATGACATTGCTGGCATATAGCAGCCATTTAGAAGAGCTTTGTTGTGGAGAGTAAGAAATTCATTTTAGTTGTTGACTTTCAAACAAAATAATGGATGTGAACTTCATGCTGAGAACCATGTAGAACCATTCCCAAAGGTGTCTAATTGCCCGTGGAAAGCACTTGTTTGTTAGAAAATCCTGAGTGTTCATGAAAATTCATAGAAATTGGTTTTGTACCTCATTATAAGTGTGTATGAGGTTATATAAGAAGGTATGCCTGAAAATTCATATGATGGGTAAGTAATGAGAGGAAACGGCCATTCACAGCATCCTTCACAATATCCATACAAAGGAAGAGTGCCCATCATAACATTTCTCAAAAATACCCATATAGACCCATGGAAGCTTGTGAAAACATCAACATTCAAGTAGCTTTAATGCATATCCATTATCTACTCCAGTCTCTGAAACCTGTTTCAATGACTCTAAGGCATGCTCTACCTTCTCCATGTCAGGACAGGGACTCCATAGGAAGACCAACAGAGTTACCTAACCTGGACCCTTGTGGGCTCCCAGAGACTGAACCACCAAGCAAAGCGCAAGCATGGGCTGGACCTAGGCCCTCTGCATATATGTAGCAGATGTACATTTTGGTTTTCATGCAGGTCTTTCAACAACTGGAGTGGGTGCAGCCCCTGACTCTGTTGCTGCCTGTGCATCCTGTTCCCCTAACTGGGCTGCCTTGTCTAGCCTCAGTGGGAGAGGATGTGCCTAGTCCTGCAGAAACTTGATGTGGTGTGTGTGTGTTTATGAGAGACAGAGACAGACACAGAGACAGAGAGAAAGAAAGAGAGAGAGAGAGAGAGAGAGAGAGAGAGAGAGAGAGAGAGAGAGAGAGAAATTACTGGGGGGGACTCCTCCTCAGAGGAGAAGGGGAGAGGGAAATAGGACAATGATCTGTATGAGGAGGGTGATTAGGATGAGTGAGGGGGCTGATATTGTCATGTAAAGTGAATAAATAACATAAGTCAACGAAAAAAACCCAACAAAAATCTAGTACAGGAGGGAAAAGATTCTGAGAAAAAAAAAAGGAGTTTTTTTTTTTTTAATTTTTAATTTTTTTTCTAGTTCTCTTTTTTTTTTTATTGGAAATTTTATTTACATTTCAGATGTTCTCTCCTTACCCCATTTCCCCCCTCCCTCCCAGGAACTCGCTATCCCTTCCCTCCTCCTCCTGCCTCCAAGTTGGTGTACCCCCACCCACCCTCCCCGTACCTCACCTCCCCACCCTCGAATATTGCCCCCCCACGACGCTCAGCCTTCATGGGACCAAGGATCCTTCTCCCACTTATATATAGCTCCCTTGCATATATAGCTGGAGCCATGGGTCCCTCCCTAAGCGCTCCCAGGCTGGTGGTTTAGACCCTGGGGGCTCTGGTTGGTTGGATTGTTGCTTTCCTCATGGTGTCACGAATCCTTTCAACTCCTTCAGCCTTCACTCTGTCTTCTCCATTGGGAACCCCATGATCAGTTTGATGGTTAGCTGTGAGTATCTGCCTCTGAGTATGTCAGACTCTTGCAGACTTCTAGGGAGACAGCTATATCAGGCTCCTGTCAGCATGTACATCCTGACATCCAATCAACGTCTACCTTTGGTAACTGCACATGGGATGGATATCCAGCAGAAAATTGGACATATCACTACCTGAGGACCCAGCTATACCACTCCTGGGCATATACCCAGAAGATGCTCTAACATATAACAAGGACATATGCTCCACTATGTTCATAGCAGCTTTATTTATAATAGCCAGAAACTGGAAAGAACCCAGATGCCCTTCAACAGAGGAATGGATACAAAAAATGTGGTACATTTATACAATGGAATATTACTCAGCTATTAAAAACAATGAATTTGATAAATTCTATGTAAATGGATGGAACTAGAAAATATCATCCTGAGTGAAGTAACCCAATCACAAAAGAACATACATGGTATTCACTCACTGATTATTTGATTTTAGCCCAGAAGCTTGAAATACCCAAGATTCAACTCACAGACCACATAAACCTCATGAAGAATGACGACCAAGTGGGGGGGGGGGCTTCAGTCCTTCTTAGAAGGAGTAACAAAATACTCAAGGGAGCAAATATGGAGACACAGTGCAGGACAGAAACTGAAGGAGGGGCTGTCTACAGAGTTGTTTTGTTTTGAGATAGGATTTCACTATACATTCCAGTCTGGTGTGGAACTCCACTTTGAAGTTCAAGCTGGCTATGAACTCATGATCCTCATATCTCATCCTCTTTAGTGCCGGGCCTGTAAATGTAAGCTGTCATGGTAGCCACTGGGGAGGGCTACAGTGAGTAGTGGGGAAGAACGAAACTTGTGAAAGGTAACAGTCCATGAGATTTCAATTTAGTCGCATCTAAACACATTTGTAAAGCAATTTAAAACTATTCTGTAATAGAAGAGAACAACTGTGGGACATTCTGCAAGGAAGTGGACATGTGAGGCCATTTAATGAGGTTTCTTTTTAAAGAAAAAGGGTGGGGGAATGGAGAGAGAGAGAAGGAGAGGAAGACCACCATGAGAGGATGGTATATAGTGTGCAGGTCAGGTCAGAGAAGCCTCTTCTAAGAACAGCTTTCAGTGCTGTCTCCCCTGAGTCTCAGACCAATTCCCAAAGCAAGGGAAATTCCCAACTTTGTCTAACTGTTCAGGAATGGTTGGAAGTTTCGTATCACATGAATTAGTTCAACACAGCTTAAGAAACAGAATGTGGAGGATCTAGGTACTGATTAGGACAGTAAACCAGGGACTGCTGTCAGGCCACAGCACAGATGGCTTCATAACCCTGTTTAGAGAGAGCTACAGGGACGTGTGGCTGGATCTCTTCAGGCTGTGGAATCTGTATCATAAATCTAAAGGTACAGACTTGTGTTCTAACAAAAAATCTATTTCATATTTTACTTAAATGAAATTCAAAATTTTAATTTTGTATTGTATTAAAATTGTAAGCTTTGCTCCCCCTCCACCCCCCCAGAAATAGTATCATTCCTGGTCTTGCTTTATTTTTGCTTTAGACTTTTGTCATTTTGCTTTTGCTTAGCTTTCCCTTTCATTTCCCAGCACTGTGGTTTAATCTTGTTTTCTTTTGTCATTTCCTGAGGTGATTTTATTCTTCTAATTAATTCATCATTGATTTCTCAGCTATTTTTTAAAAATCATTCATTATGAATGTAGGTCTAGGGATACACCTTGTGAACTATAAGGTCGTTAAGTACAAATAAGATGGATTGGTACTGAGGTAGGACTTTCTACCTCAGAAGACCATGTTTCCATAGCACTCATGATACTTGAGAGCTTAGATCTTGTTAACTAAGGATGGCAAAGGCTTTTGTGACTGAGAGCATGTGTGATCAGACCATAGTGTGCCCACCTCAGGCCACTGTAATAAGAATACCGAGTCTAATATTTACTTATTATAGAGAAGTGATGTAGCATCTCATCTTTTAAAGTTTTATATTCGTGTGCAATGATACACACAGGAATAAATGTTTATAAACCCATATATTTCCTTTCCAGTTAATAGGGTGGTCAGAGGGAAAGTCATAATTGCTCAAACCTCCAGGGGCAGCTCATAAGTGAAGCACAGTATTCGATTTGTAGGAAGCTTCCAAGCTTGCTACTGTGTACAGTAAAATGTTTTTCTGAGCAAAGCAAATCGATAGGGATTACGAAACTTAACAGAAGGTAGAACACACAGACTTAAAATTCTTTTTTGCTCAGATACAGCGTACTTAATGACTTGGATGTTCTCCTGCATGCAACATAGTCTCAGAAAACAGGATTGATCTAGGCTGAATTATTCTATAATTTATTTGGAAAAAATTAGCTCACATTTTGATTCAGAAACAAATTAAGGTGTCACAAGAGACTACAAGGCTGTCTCAAGACTCTCCCGAGAGTGCAAGTAAGATCAGAGGATGATCTGAGTTAACAAAGCCACCCAGCAGCTGCCAAGCAGTTTGGCTGAGATCTTCCCCTTCCTCAAGCAGCAGAAATCCTGGTAATTTCAATCTAGAAACTCTTCCTGCTCTGAGAGCCTTCCTGGTCCTCCCACCTCTTACCTTTGCCCAGGAACAATGTTGAATTTGCTCTATAACCTTGGGGCATGAGAAGAGGTAGCCATTAAGTCATGACCTAATGCTTGTTCTGTAATGAAGGCTGGTCCTGCAATTAGCTCCTGTCTGGAAGATCAGCACATTTGCATAATAACTGATGATCTTTTTGTTTCATCCTCAACATAATGGTTTTCAACTTAATATATTCAACTCATAGTCTCATTAGGGGCTGTTAGTACAACAAAGGTGTTTGGGGAGCATAATTAAACTCTGATTTAATCATGACGCTGTCATACATGCAGTAAAGGGCTAAGCATATTAAGTCATTTCAGAAGCAAGGAGGGAAATGCACAGAATCTTTAATTCTCATGAAATTAGGACTCAGTTGTCCTTTTGACAATATTTTGAATTCATTAATTTCCTACGTTCTAAATGATAGCTTTTGAGTCCAAAGCTCCAAGAGACCTAGTGCTTCTTGGGTTCTCCTTTCTGTGAGATTTATTTGCCTTTTCTAAGAGTTGCTGAAGATAACTGTGGATATAGCTGTTAGGTTATTATTATTAATACAGTCTACTTCAACAGTTCATGTTCAAACGAGTATCTACCTATCATGTATGTATGTATGCATGCATATCATTATCTATCTATCTATCTATCTATCTATCTATCTATCTATCTATCTATCTCTCCATCGATCCATCCATCCATCTACCCATCCATCCACCCACCCACCAACCTACCTGTCTACATACCTGTCTGTGTTGAAGTTCCGGGGCTGCACCCAAGGTGTTCTGTGCATACTGGGCAAACACTAAGGAGCTAATATTCCCAGCCCCATTTTATTTGTCACACTGACATTTGCTTGAACATTCATTCACACAAATTATTAGAAACCCTAGTATATTACTCAAAAAAAATCTCTCTCCTTCTATGACAGTAAAAATTAATTCACCCTCTGGGGATTTACTCATGTCAAAGGGATCATCTTTCTTCTAAACTCTTGGGGAGAACACCACTACATGGTTTTCCTAAAAGTGAAAGTTCTTTTATATTTAATAGGTTAATTCACTGTTCAGTTTCCTGCCATTAGTTCACAGTTGCAATGCCACCCCTTGGGATCCAGTAGTAGATTTTTATTGCTGGGAGCAGTCGTTGGGATTACTCTTCCTCCACTGTTAATCCCAACTATGGTCACATTAGCCTAAGCTCCAAGTAGTAGCAATGTTCTTTAACTGTGAAATGTGGGGCAGATACCAGCTGCATAGTTTTAGAAACAATGATCTCATTCCCTCAGTGTGATGCTTTAAAAATGTGTTCTAGATTTGGGTCACTAGGTTCAACTCTGGTTCATATATACATCTATGATGCTTAATGCTTGGTTGGGTACCTCCCTGGGAGCTCATTAAGCAAGAAAGCCTATCTACAATTATTGATCTGTTACAGCAACCCTTCTACCAAGAACTTTTGTCTTGACTCTGAATTGTCTCATTTCATATGATGACTTTACCCCTGCCTCTTCTCTAACAGTTCCTTTCTATTTTTATGTCCATTCTATCTTTCTAACATCTATCTATTACTATCTATCTATCTATCTATCTATCTATCTATCTATCTATGTATCATCTATCTACCATCAACTATCTATCATCCACCTATTCATTATCTATCTATCTATCTATCTATCTATCTATCTATCTATCTATCATCTATCATCTGTTTATCTACCATCAACTATCTATCATCCATCTATCATCTATCTATCTATCTATCTATCTATCTATCTATCTATCTATCATCTATCTATCTATATCCATCTATGTATCTATCATCTATCTCTTCTCTATCTGCTATCTATCTACTATTTAACTATCATCTATCTACCATCTGTCATCTATCTATCTATCCATCCATCTATCTATCTATCTATTATTTTTCTATCTTCTATCCACTCATCCATACAACATATTGCAAAATCCTATTATTTAAGCTACCATTGAAGATCCACAGTAATTTTCATTTTAAAGAAAGCCTATTATTTCTCATAACATGAGAGACTTGGTTACCTGTTTTGTCACAACAGTATGCTTTATTTTTGTTGTCTTGCTGTTTTCACTTTAACCTATTCAAGAATATATCAACAGGTTTAGGGGAATTTGAATATATGATTTTAAGTAATCAAAACAAATATGTGTCCACTTCATTATTTCTTCACTATTCATCTTCAAAGTTAAGCAATGCACAAACTACTCAAACATCAAAGCACAGCAAAGTATCTCATTAGTATCTTTCAAAAAGCAGTGACTTTTCCAGGGTTATATGTGTGAATGTATCAGTTAGATGTAATTTCAACACAACACATCACAAAACAACCTAATGAAGGAAGGATTTATTTTGGCTTATTTATTCCAGGGTATGTTTTCCACCCTGGAGGGGAAACTGTGGTATCAGGAGCAGGAAGAAGCGGGTCACTTTCACCTTTTAATTCACTCCTGGACTGTACAAAATGGCGTCACCTAATTTAGGGTGATTCTTTCATTTAAATTAACCGAATATAGAAATATTGTTTCTATTTTGATTCTAAATACTATCAAATTAGCAGTTAAGGTTAGCCATCACATAGGAAAACAAAGGACATACCCTTTCAAAAAAATCAGGAAAGGCTAAGAGAGAGAGTAAGTTTAAATTGGGAAGCTGAGGAGCTAGGTGACTAGGTTACATGGGGATGGGCAAACTGGAGAATCATCACCAATGATGGTACTGTACTTCCAGATGCTAGGCAAGCTCCCAGATGCTAGGCAGATCTCACTCACTATGACTAATCCTTATGGAACCACCCTGTCACACACATCCAGATGCTGTGATAAAACACTGGTCAACAGCCAAGCACCTTGGGAGAAAAGAATGTTTTTTTTTTTTTTTTTTTTTTTTTTTTTGTCTTATATTTTTATATTTCTAGGTAACAGTCCATTACTGAAGGAAGTTGGGGGAGGAACTCAAGCTGAAAACACAGCAGAGCCCATGGAGGAATGCAACTTACTCACTTGCTCGTTGGCTTTTTTAAAAAAAATAGAACCTAGGCCCCACCTGTCTGCAGACATTGTCACATCAATCATAATTTAAGAAAATCTCTTGAAGAATTTGCTACAGAACAATCGGAGGCAATTCTTCAAATTGAGATTCCCTCTACCCTCTAGGCTGTTTCAAGGTGACGATGGAAACAACCCAGCCCAGCTGATTAATCCAACCATTACAAGCAGACATGAAGGTAGATACGGCGGTGTAAGCTTGCAGTTTCTTTCCAGAACTAACTTTTTTTTTGAGAAATGGGAAAGAAGATCCAAGGGGAAATAGTGCTGTCAGTGTGTGCACAGACTGCAGCTTAGAAGGGAAAGTGGAAAACTCACGTCGGCAGGCTTCCGTGACAGCAGCGTTCTTTCCTTGGGACAGAAGTTGGAGTAGAATCAAACTGGACTTGATAAAGAAAGAGAAATGAGGAAATAAGAGTGAGTGCTCAACAGGGTCTTTCAGAGCGTAGAACCCCTGCTTCTGAGACCTACCTGTGCAGCCAACCTGAGATTTCCCTTTTACTCTGGACCTCTCCACCATTACAGGCAGATGATGTGAGGGATTTTCAGGCCCCTGTCAGATCTTTTAAAATTAATTTAATTTTATATTTTTACTTATTCATTCTATATCACTGCCCCCTCCCAATCACCTCCTTCCGCAATCCTTCCCCCACCCTACATCCCCCACACTCTTCTCTTCTGAGAGGGTGGGGGCTCCTAGGGTATCCCTCTACCCTGGCACTTTAATTCTCTTTGAGGCTAGATACTTCCTCTTTGCACTGAGGCCAGACAAGGTAGCCCAGCTAGAAGAACATATTCCATGTATAAGCAACAGTTTTTGGGATAGCCCCCACTCCAGTTGTTTGGGACCCACAAGAAGACCAAGCTGCACAGCTGCTGCATATGAGTAGGGGTCCAGACCATGTATGGTCTTTGGTTGGTGGTTCAGACTCTGAGAGCCCCAAGGGTCCAGGTTAGTTGACTCTGTTGGCCTTCCTTTGGAGTTCCTATCCCCTTCAGGGCCCTCAATCCTTCCTCCTATTCTTCCATAAGAGTCTCCAAGCTCCATCTAATGTTTGGCTATTGGGTGTCTGTATTTGTCAGCTGCTTGGGTGGAGCTTCTCAGAGAACAACATGGTCCTGTCTGCAAGCATAACAGAGTATCATAAATAGTGTTAGGAATTGGTGCTTGCCCATGGGATGGGTCTCAAGTTGGGTATGCTATTGGTTGGCCATTCTCCCAGTCTCTGCTCCATCCCCTGTGCCTACATTTTTTTGTAGACAGGATAAATTTAGGGTGCTCCTTGAGGTAACTGAGACATCCAAAATTCACATCTCCAACAAGGGATCTTCCTTTTCTTCCTGGTATGGGTTCAGGCTCTCCTTTCTCACTAGATACTCCAAAATACTTCACTGACGTACATACTTAAGGCTCCACCTATGGGGCAACAAAGTGTATAGACTTACTGCATTAGAGATTTCTCATGTTGGACACCAAAATGCAGTCAGTTTGAACATGTTAATAATAAACTAAGCACCGGCATTAAACAGGTATCACATTGAGGGTACACTATCAATCTGCTTGGTGTTACTTGACCAAGGGTGAGGCCAGATTTGTATTCTCTACTTTCTTCTCCCTTTGTCTTTTGCCATTCCTATCCATCTCTTTTGAGTCTGCCTTCTGTCCTGTGAATTTGTCCTTGTGCCTGTGTCTGTCCTTAACAGAAGGGTTTTCTCTTTCTTTTATTGAATGGCACAGAAAGAATTGCATGGGAATGGAATGGGTCACTTTACAGAAATCTTTAACAACGTTTAACAAGGTGTCCCAGATCCAGGTGTGGTACACACCTTGAATTTGGGCCATACCTTCTGCTGGAGACCTACATGAGGACATTGGAAGAAGGAAGACTCTCTCTTCTTTGCCTGCTTGCCTTGTGGGACTAAGCAATTGCTAGATCCTTGGACTTCCATTCACAGCTGCTGTTGACCATTGTTGGGGAGTTGGACTATAGACTGTAAGTCTTCAACAAATTCCCTTACTATATAGAGACTACCCATAAGTTCTGTGGCTCTAGAGAACCCTGACTAATATAGACATTGGTACCAAGAGTGGGGTGTGATGGTTTGTATATTCTTGGCCCATGGAGTGGCCCTATTAGGAGGTGTGGCCTTGTTAGAGTGTGCGTGTCACTGTGGGTGTAGACTTAAGACTCTCACTCCAGCTGCCTGGTAGTCAGTCTTTCACTAGCCACTTTCAGATGAAGATGTAGAATTCTTAGCTTCTCCTGCACTATGCCTGCCTGGATGCTGCCATGTTCCTGCTTTGATGATAACAACCTGAACCTTGAACCCTGTAAGCCAGCCCCAATTAAATGCTGTCCTTATAAGAGTTGCTGTAGGGTTGTAGTGTGTGTGGGTCAATGTGTGGGTCCCGTGTCTGTCTTGCCACATGGCTAGGGCCTCTCATGGGGACAAAGACACGGGAATTTGACTGTGCTCACTCCATGCTGGTGCCGGGTATACATCAGGCTATGTGAAGCCATAGGACTCCGCTCCAGGTATAAGGAAGCACAGAGTGAAGTCTTGTGGTGAGTTGAAGCTCTTGGCTTGGGGGTCCTTGGGCCAAAAGGCAGCCAAGAACCAGCTTGTTCTCAGGCCCTTGGGCCCCCAGGTACCAATCTGAGGGGGGCGTGAAAGGGCCGAAAACTAAGTGGGGGCATATGGGCTAGATTTGCCTGCAGCTGAAGGGGGAAGGGGGAAAGATGAGCTCCAGCTGCATCCCACAGGGATGAGAATCTCCCTTGGCTGTGTGGCGGCTGGTGGTCTCCATGTCTGGGAACACAGAGAGGTCATCAGCAGGAGATTAGGTGGCTTTGTAGATTGAGGTCTGCTCCACTGTAGATTGAGGTCTGCTCCACTGTTCCCCATGGTGGATTTCAAAGAAGGGAAAGAGTCCATAGTCTTTTTTTTTTTTTTTGGTTTTTGAGACAGGGTTTCTCTGTGTAGCCCTGGCTGTCCTGGAACTCACTCTGTAGCCCAGGCTGGCCTCGAACTCAGAAATCCGCCTGCCTCTGCCTCCCAATTGCTGGGATTAAAGGTGT
This sequence comes from Mastomys natalensis, assembly GCA_021653895.1. Taxonomy (NCBI): domain Eukaryota; kingdom Metazoa; phylum Chordata; class Mammalia; order Rodentia; family Muridae; genus Mastomys; species Mastomys natalensis. Next base: position 321,697 of record JAJTUV010000421.1, on the reverse strand, counting down.
GCGCCACCACCGCCTGGCTGAGTCCATAGTCTTAAGATGTTTATTGTCACGGAGGAAAGATGAAAACTATACTCCAGTATTTCTAGGGCAGGCCTGAGAGTAAATACTTTTTTGCAAGGAGGAGGGGCTGGGAAGGAATGTTTCATTAGTAGACCCCTCTGGCCTTTAGGTATCTCATTAAGATGGAGATCTATCTTGAGGCTCTGTGGCCTGTAGTCACGCCCTCTACCTGTGGAGGGTCTAGGGGGCACTGTCCTATGTGATTGAAAGGCACAGACTTATGGAGGTCTGCAGCCTCGTGTCAGGAACCTAGAGTCTGGGATGTGGTGAATGCCTACTGTCCCTTGCAGGGAACCCTGCGGGATCACCTGATGGGTCACCAGGGTTTCAAACCTAGCTCAACCAGAAATCAGGCTACCTTTCATGGTCCTACAAGTTGCCGTGGTCATGGTGTCTGTTCACAGCAGTAAAACCCTAAGACACAAGGGATTAAGTCACTGGTTCCAACTGACCCCAACTGACCCAGAAAAGAAACAAATAAACACTATGAAGCAATATTCAAGTATTGCTTTCCACATTTTTGGTGGATACTCATTTTATAAGATTGCTTTAAGATTATATTTGCTGCTTTCAGCAAATGATTATCACAAACCACATACAAACATACAAACATTACTCTTGGGTCAGTAGTCTGGAAGAGTATATAGTTTAATAATACAGCAATGTTGAGGCAAAACTCAGGGTCACCCTAAAGCTGCAACAGAACACTAGGTACATCCTCCCTTCCCTTTTCGATACCCCCTGTGCATCACACAGACCATCAGCACTGGCTTCTGCTTCCTGCCTTGTTTCTGTGCCCCAGCTCCCAGTTTGGGTGGACATCCTGCTCGTCCACAGGACACAAAAACCAGAAGATAAGGTAGGCTCATGGCAGACCTTCTACATTTTCTCTGTTCTTCCAGACCCAATCCTCAGGATTGCCGTTAGTGCTGCAATAGACCATCTACCACTGGCTTCCTTTTCCCCCAGCCTCCAACACTAGCAAACATTCCCTGCGAAACCACCAGTCAAGCAGGCAAACAAACAAAACAATGCCATCACACTTTGAAAATTCAGAGAGGAAACAGAAACCAAAGAAAAAAGCACCCACTCAACAAAGACAAAGCTAGAAATCAGCACCTAGATCTATAATCACCCCTAACCCAGATGCCTAGACACCAGCATAAAAACACAATCAATAGAGCCAGGGCAACATATCTCCACCAGAGCCCAGCTATGCTACCACAGCAAGCCTGGAATATTCCAACATAGTTGAAACACACACATACAAAAGACCTTAAAACCAATTACATGAACATAATTGAGGTGCTTAAAGAAAATATGAATAAGTTTCTTAAAGAAATCCAGGAAAAACACAAACAATTGGAGAAAATGAATAAATCCCTTAAAGAAATAAACAAACAAACAAACAAACAAACAAACAACAGAAAAACCACAATCAAAAAGTTCAAGATCCGAAAACAGAAATAGAACCAATAAGGAAATCACAAACTGAGGGAATTCTAGAAATGCAAAATTAGAAATTCAAACAGTAACTACAGAAGCACACTTCACCAACAAAATTCAAGAAATGGAAGGCAGATTCTCAGGCATTGAAGATCTAAGGGAAGAAATGTATACATCAATCAAAGAAAATCTAAAAAACTCTTGACACGAAACATCGAAGAAATCTGTGACTTTATGAAAAGACCAAAATTAGGAATAATAGAAATAGAGAAAGGAGAAGAATCCTAGTTCAAAGGCCCAGGAAATAATTTTAATAAAATCAAAGAAGAAAAAATTTCCAACCTACAGAATGATTTTCCTATATAGGTACAATAAACCTACAGAGCACTGAGTAGATTGGACCAGAAAAGAAAGTCCCCTTAACACACAATAATCTAAAGAATAAATATATAGAACAAAGAAAGAATATTAAAAACCTGTAAGGAAAAAAAGACCAAATAGCATAAAGATAGACCTGTTAAAACTATACCTCACTTCTCAATGGAGACTTTAAAACCCAGAAGGGTTTGGACAGATGTGTTGCAGAGTTTAAGTGATCACAGATGCTAGCCAGATTACTAATGCAGTCAATCATTATAATAGAGAAAATTAGATATTCCATGGTAAGTAAATTTTAACAATATCTTCTAAATCCATTCTACATAAGTTGCTAGGAAGAAAACTCCAAAGCAAGGAGCTCACTACATCCAGAAAATACAGAAATAATCTCACACAGCAAAATTAAAGAAGGAAAACACACACACACCACCACACCAACACACACACACAATACCACCACCACCACCATCACAATATAACAGGAATTAGCAATCATTGGTCATTGGTACATTGGTATCTCTCAATACCAATGGTCTCAATTCCCCAATAAAAGCACACAGACTACCAGAATGGATGTGAAACAGAATCCATCCTTCTGCTACATACAAGAAACACACCTTAACATCAAGGATAGCATTTCCTTAGGTGAAGTGTTGGAAAGAAAATTCCAGGTAGATAGACCTAAAAAGCAATCTAGTGTAGTCATTTTTTATACATGTAACAAATAGACTTCAAACTAAAATTAATCAAAAGAGATGGAGAAGGACACTACATACTATATAAAGGAAAAAAATTCATCGAGATAACATTTCAATTCTTAATATCTATGCCTAAACACAAGGGCGGCAATGGTGTTTGTAAAAGAAACATCACCACACTTAAATCACATATGATCCTCACACACCGATAGTGAGAGTCTTTCAGTACCCACTCTCACCATTGGATATGTCATCTAGACATAATCTAATCAGAGAAATGCTGGAGCTAACTGAAGTTATAAACCAAATGAACCTGACATACATACATGTATTATCTATATCTATTATGTCATTACACCCAGACACAAAATATGCCTTCTTTGTGCTTTATAGAACTTTCTCCCAAATTTGAACCACATACTAGGACACAAAGCAAGTCTAAATAGATATTAGAGAACTGAAATAACTCTCTGTATCCTATCAGACCACATTGATTAAAGCTGGATATCAACAACAGAAAGCTTACAAACTGAACAACTCTCAACTGAATGAAAAGTAAGTTGAAAGAATTAAAAAAAAAAAAAAAAGACTTTTTGGAAGTGAATGAAAGTGAATACACAGCATGCCCAAACTTATGGGACACAATGAAAGCAACTTTAACAGGAAAGTTTATAGCACTAAATACCCACTTAAAAATTGGAGAAATTTCATTATAACAATTTAACAGTACACCTGAAAGCTCTAGAGCAAAAGTAAGCTCACTCAAGAGTAGACTGTAAGAAATAATCAAACTGAGGGCTGAAATCAATTAAATAGAAACAAATAGAAGAATACAAAGAATCAATGAAACAAAGAAAATCAACAAGCTTGACAAACCCTGATACAAACTAATGATGGACAGACTATCCAAATTAAATATAAATAAACTGAAAGAAAAGAATCACATGATCATCTCATTAGATGCTGAAAAAAAATCCTTTGGTGAAATCCAACACTCCTTTGTGATTAAAGTCTTGGAGAGAGATCAGGAATACAAGGCACATATCTAAACATAATAATGACAATTTACCTTTTGCTTATTGCCAACATCAAATGAAATGGAAACTCAAAGCAATTACACTAAAACTAAGGAACAAGACAAGACTGTCCACTCTTTCCACATCTATTCAATACAGTACTTGAAGTCTTGGGTAGAGCAAAAAGGCAACTGATAGAGATCAAGGGGCTACAAATTTGAAAGGAAGAAGTCAAAGAATTATTATTTGCAGATGATGTACACACACACACACACACACACACACACACACACACACACATTAACAGATTAACTGAAAAAAAAAAAAAAACCCGGTAGCTCTTCTGTATACAAATAACAAACAAATGACTCTGAGAAGGATGTCAGAGAATCCACACCCCGCACAGTAGCCGCATACAATATAAAATACCTTGGGGCAACTCTAACCAAGCAAAGGAAAGACTTGTATGACAAAAACTTCAAGTCTTTGAAGAAAGAAATTGAAGAAGATACTAGAAGATGGGAAGACCTCCCATACTCATGGATCAGTAGGATTAACATAGTAAAATGGTCATCTACCAAAAGTAATCTGTTGATTCAATGCAAAATTATAACAAAATCCTTCCAACCATATGACAGTGAGAAAGAACAATTCTCACCGTCATATGGAAGAATGAAAAATTCACGATAGCTAAAAGAATCCTGAATAATAAAAGAACTGCTGAAGGTATCACCATCCCTGATTTCAAGTTGTACTACAGAGATATAGTGATAAAAACCTCATAGTATTGTAAAAACAGACATGTCTGTGGTGGGCTATGAGAGGAAGCCTGGTAAGGTTGACTTAAGGTTTTAAGTCCCCAGGGACCCTGAAGGGACGGTAGGAGCTTTGCCTGCTCCCGGAACCAGGCCCTTGTCATGTAGCCACAGCTCCCCACAGCCCCACATAGAGAGGTTTGTGGCCATCAGTCACGTAGGGGCAGCACCCCAAGCCCTCCCACATATAGATGAGGTATCCTCAACCTCTTAGACGAAGTCAATAGGAAGCACCTACTCTCAGACCCTGACCCACCCCAAAACTGTATATCCAGAAGGAATAAAGGTGTGTGAGAATTACTCTGTCCTCTGAGAGCTTCTGTCATAAGAGCTGTAACACCAGCTGCCAGGGAAGAGACCTGCTCTCCTGAAACATCATTAGAAGCTCCCCCAAATCCCTCACTGTGTAGTCAGCCTCCTGCCGTGGGCTCAGCCCAGCCTGACTCAGCTCTATACCACTCCTGAGCATATACCCAAAGAATGCTTTATCCTACTAAAAGGACACTTGCTCAACCATGTTCATTGTGGCTTTATTCATAATAAATAGCCAGAAACTGGAAACAAATTAAATATCTCTCAGCAGAAGAATGGATAAATAAAATGTGGTTCATTCATACAATGGAGTATTACTCAGCAGTTGAAAACAAAATGCCACCATGAAATTTGCAAGCAAATGGCTGGAACTAGAAATAATAATCCTGAGTGAGGTAGTCCTAACCCAGAAAGGTCAATTTAGTACAAATACATTTAAAAGGGAATATTAGCAATTAAGTAAATGATAACCAGCTACAATCTGTAGAACCAGATAAGTTAGTTAAAGAGGAGGCTCTAGGAAGGAAATGTGGATCTCCTTGGGAAGCGGAAATAGAATAGATTTTTGTGGATGGACTGGGGTTGGTTAGGGATGGGAGCAGGAAAGATCAGATGGAAGAAGGGAGAGTTAGAGAGTGAGAGGGGAGCGAGAGAACGAGAGAGCGAGAGAGCGAGGGAGCGAGAGAGCGAGAGGAGAGCGAGAGAGTGAGAGGACAGCGAGAGTGAAAGTAAGAGCAAGAGAGAGCGAGAGAGCAAGAGAGCAAGAGAAAGAGCATGCGAGAGAGTGAGAGCGAGAGAGCACGAGAGTGAGAGTGAGAGAGCGAAAAGAGAGAGTGAGAGGGAGGAAGAGAGAGAGAGAGAGGGAGAGAGAGAGAGAGAGAGTAGGAGAGAGACAGCTGGAATTGGAATGCATTGGGGGTGTATGTGGGAACTAGTGTATTGGAAACTTCCTGGAATCACTAATCTATAGGCGTGACCTTAGCGGGACTCCTAGTAATGTAGGATATGGAGTCTGAATCGGCTGACCTTCTTTTGTAGCCAGCCAAGGCTTCCGGTGGTGGGACTGGGTTGTATTTGGTTAAGTTGTTGGCTGAAGGGTGTCCTGGATATCTATCCCAACATAATTCGGGCAGATGCTAAGGCAGAGGGTTGCTCTCTGAAAACTGAAAGTGTCCCTTTATTGAGGACAACATCCACACAGTCTACCAAATGTAGAGAGGTCAGCTGGTGCCTACTTGGGGCCTTCACCCCTATATTCCAGTCTCTTGATTACATTTACTTTCCAGGATATGGAAAGAGAAACCTGGACACCAACACAGTCATAAAACCTTCAACTTATAATCTGTCCTTCTTACAAGATGTGCCAAGGCAACAGTGGTGCAGAATTTGTTTAGTAGCCAACTAATGTTTAATTTATCTTGAGGCCCAAGCCACAAGAGGGCCCCATGCCTGACACTGTCTGGCTAGGAACTTGAGACTGGGTAGCCCAGAGTCCTACAGTAGAGGCAAACAGGACTGGCAAAACCCAAACCAAACAACAACAACAAAACAAATAAAACAACTAATGAAATGCTTCCCAGTGATTTTATGTCATACTTATATATTAGTGCCTTGTCCAGTCATCATCGGAGAGGTTTCTCCTAGAAGAAGATGGGATCAAGTGGGGAGAGAGAGAGGGGGAGGAGGGAAGGAGAGAGGGAGGAAGAGAGAGAGAGAGAGAGAGAGAGAGAGAGAGAGAGAGAGAGAGAGAGAGAGAGAGAATGCTTTGGAGCTTGGGAATCCCTGTGTTGATAGGGGGTAAAGGTTGCAGGAGTCAGAGGAGAGGAGAGGAGAGGAGGAGAGAGAGGAGAGGAGAGGAGAGGAGAGGAGAGGAGAGGAGAGGAGAGGAGAGGAGAGGAGAGGAGAGGAGAGGAGAGGAGAGGAGAGGAGAGGAGAGGAGAGGAGAGGAGAGGAGAGGAGAGGAGAGGAGGACACCATTAAATCAACTAAACATGATTCTTATGGGCTTACAGAGACTGAAGCAGCAAACAGGACCTGCAAGTGTCTGCACCAGGTCCTCTGTGTATGTTATGGCTCTTACCTGGGTGTTCTGTGGGACTCCTACAGTGGAACCCGTGTGTCTCTGACTCTTTGCCTGCTCTGGGACTCTTTTCTTCCTTTGGGTTGCCTTGTCCGGCATCCATATGAGGACTTTTGGCTTTTCTTAATGCATTTTGTTTTGTCCTGTCTGGTTGTTGTCTCTTGGAGGCCTCCTGCTCTTTTTGAAAGAAATGATCAGGGAGTGGAGGGGAGAGAACTGGGAAGAGTGGGGGGAAGGGAAACTGTGGTTACCATGTACTGTATGAGAGAAGAATCTATTTTCAATAATAAAAGATTACAAATCTTTTATTCACACAACAAATGTCAGAAATAATAAGCTATGCAAACTCAGGGTGAATGAATCTAGAAAGCAGAAGCACATGAGCCTCTTATGGTCAGGTATTAGAGAAAGAAGGAGACCAAGCATACATGCTGTGGTTTTCTCTTTTTTTTATTGTTATTTTATTTATTTACATTCCAGTAATTGCCCCTCATCTTGGTACCCCCTCTCACAGTTCCTTATCCCATTCCTTACATTCCTTACTATCTGTGGTTGTATCCTGGGTATTCTGTGCATTTTGGCTAATATCCACTAATCAGTGAATATATACCATGCCTGTCCTTTGGGGTCCAAGTTACCTCATTTAGGATGGTATTTTCTAGTTCCATCCATTTGCCTGCAAATTTCATGATGTCTTCATTTTAAATAGCTGAATAGTATTCCATTATGTAAATGAAACAAATTTCTGTATCCTTTGTTTGAGGGACATCTCGTGTTTTCAGCTTCTGACTATTACAAACAAGGCTGCTTGCTATGAATGTGGTGGAGTATGTGTCCTTGTGATATGTTGGGGGACCTTTTGGATATATATCCAAGAGTGGTATAGCTGGGTCTTCAGTTAGAACTATTTCCAGTTTCCTGAGGAACCTCCAGATTCATTTCCAGAGTGGTTGCACCAGTTTGCAATCCCACCAGCAATGGAAGAGTGTTCCTCTTTCTTCACATCCTTGCCAGCATGTGCTGGCACTTGAGTTTTTGATCTTAGTCATTCTAATTGCTGTAAGGTGGAATCTCAGGGTTTTAATTTGCATTTCTCTGATAACTAAGAACTTTGAATATATCTTTAAGTGCTTCTCAGCCATTTGAGACGCCTCTCTTGTGAATTCTCTGTTTAGCAGCTCTGAATCCCATTTTAAATTGGGTTATTTGGTTTTTTGGAGGTTAACTTCTTGAGTTCTTTATATATTTTGGATATAAGCCTGCTGTTGAATGTAGGGTTAGTGAAGATTCTTTCCCAATCTGTATGTTGCTAATTTGTCCTATTGACTGTCTTTTGCTTAATAGAAGCTTTTCAGTTTTATGAGGTCCCATTTATCAATTATTGATCTTAGAGCCTGAGCTATTGGTGTTCTATTCAGGAAATCCCCGTCCCATGCCAATGAGTTTGAAGCTCTTTCACACTTTCTCTTCTATTTGATTCTGTGTATCTGCCTTTATGTTGAGATCCTTGATCCACTTGGACTTGAGCTTTATGTAAGGTGATAAATAGGAATCTCTTTTCATTCTTCTACATATAGACTGCCAGTTTAGACCAACAGCATTTATTGAAGATACTTTCTTTCTTCACTGTATGTTTTTGACTTTTTTTGTCAAAGATCAAGTGTCTACAGGGTTTATTTCTGGGTCTTCAATTCTATTCTACTGATCAACCTGTCTGTCTCTGTACCAATACCATGTGGTCTTTATCACTATTGGTTTGTAGCATAGTTTGAGGTCAGGGATGGTAATTCCCCCAGAAATCATTTATTGTTCAGAATTGTTTTTGCTACCCTGGATTGCTCTTTCCATGTCTGTGAAGAATTGTGTTGAAATTTTGATGGAGATCTGTAGATTGCTTTTGGTAAGATGGCCATTTTCACTATGTTAATCCTACCAATCCATGAGCATATGGGATCTTTCCATCTTTTGAGGGCTTCTTCGATTTCTTTTTTCAGATATTTTAAGTTCAGACATATATCTTTTTCATTTACTTGGTAAGAGTTAAACCAAGATATTTTATACTATTCGTATCTATTGTGAAGGGTGTTGTTTCCCTAATTTCTTTTTCAGCCTGTTTATCATTTGTATAAAGGAAGGCTACTGATTTGTTTGAGTTAATTTTATATCCTGTCATTTTGCTGAAGTTGTTGGGCTACAGTCCTCTGGTGAAATTTTGGGATCACTTATGTATACTATTATATCATCTGCAAATAGCGATACTTTGATTTCTTCCTTTCTTTGGGGGTGGATTCTGATGCTTGGTTCTGTTCCCAGTTGGTTTTTTGATCTATTAGTAACAATGTCATGGGCAAATTGCTGGACCAAGGAATAGGTGGGACTTCTGAGTCCCACCAGGCAAGCTGACAGACACAGGAGGGAGGGAGAGAGTTTGTGCCATGCTTTGGAGGGACAGGTAACCAGTCATGCGAGATCTCGGGAGAGTGGCCACAGGCTGCTTCTACAAGTGAGAGATTGGGGATGTTGAGTTGGGAGTGAAGGTGGCTGAGCAACTGGAGTTGAGTGTGGATTTAGGGTACTGAGCTGGGAGTTCTGGGAAGGATACACTGCTGAGGTAGATTGGAGGAACACAGCAGTTGAGCCAATAGGACAAGTTGAAATTGAACAGCTGAGTGTGTCTGTGTTTTTCATGTGCAGATCCAATATTCTCTGGGCAGGGGCTAGTAGTGCAGCCCATTCCTGGAGCTTAGGCAGGATGGCAAAAGCTACATACAACACCTTTCCAATTTGTATCCCTTAATCTCCTTTTGTTGTCTAAATGTTCTAGCTAGAACTTCGAGTACTATATTGAATAGATAGGGAGAGAGTGGACAGCCTTGTCCTGTCCTAGATTTTAGTGGGATTGCTTCTAGTTTCTCTCCATTTAATATGATCTTGGCTTTTGGTTTGCTATATATTGATTTTATTATGTTTAGGTATGTGCCATGGATTCCTGATTTTTCCAAGACTTTCAACATGAAGGGGTGTTGTATTTTGTTGAAGGTTTTTTCAGCATCTAATGAGATGATCATGTGGCTTCTTTTTCCTGGATTTTGTTTATATAGTGTATTACATTGATAGATGTTCTTATACAGAATCATCCCTGTATCCGTGGGAAGAAGACTTGATCATGGTGAATGTTGTTTTGATGTATTCTTGGATATCATTTATAAGAATTTCATTGAGTATTTTTGCATCCATATTCATAAGCAAGACTGATCTGAAGTTCTCTTTCTTTGTTGAGTCTTTGTGTGGTTTACGTGTCAGAGTAACTGTGGCTTCATAGAACTAATTAGGTAGTGTTCCTTCTGTTCCTATTTTGTGGACTAGTTTGAGGAGTATTAGTATTAGCTCTTCTTTGAAGGTCTGGTAGAATTCTGCACTAAACCAGAAGTTTTTAATGACTGTTTCCTTAGGGGTTATGGGACTGTTTAGATAGTTTACCTAATCTTGATTTAACTTTGGTACATGGTATCTGTCTTAAAAAAATCACCCATTTTCATTTAGATTTTCCAGTTTTGTAGAGTATAAGCTTTTGTAGTAGGTTTGAATGATTTTTTGAATTTCTTTAGTTTCTGTTGTTATATCTCCCTTTTCATTTCTGATTTTGTTCATTTGGATACTGTCTCTGTTCCATTTAGTTAGTTTGGCTAAGGGTTTATCTGTCTTGTTGATTTTCTCAAAGAACCAGCTCTTGGTTTTGTTGATTCTTTGTATTGTTCTCTTTGTTTCTAACTGGTTGATTTCAGCCCCGAGTTTGAGTATTTCCTGGTGTCTACTCCTCTTGGGTGTGTTTTCTTCTTTTTGTTCTAGAGCTTTCCTTTTTGCTGTTAAGTTGCTTGTATTAGATCTCTCCATTTTCTTTATGAAGGCAATTAGTGCTGTGAATTTTCCTCTTAACACTGCTTTTGTTGTGTCCCATAAATTTGAGTATGCTGTGCTGTCATTTTCATTGAATTCTATAAAGTCTTTAAATTCTCTCTCTCTCTCTCCTCTCTCTCTCTCTCTCTCTCTCTCTCTCTCTCTCTTGCTTTCTTTCTTCCCTGATCAAGTTATCATTGAGCAGAGAGTTGTTCAGATTCCATGAGTATGTGGGATTTCTGTTGTTTTTGTTGTTATTGAAGTCTAGCATTACTCTGTGGTGGTCTGATAGAATGCATGGGCTTATTTCAGTCTTTTTATATCTTTTGAGGCTTGTTTTGTGTCCAGTTATATGGTCAGTTTTGGAGAAGGTTTCATGAAGTGCTGAGAAGAAGGTATATTCTTTTGTTTTTAGGTGAAATGCCCTGTAGATATCTTTTAAATTCATTTGTTCAAAGCTTCTGTTAGTTTCACTGTGTGGCTGTTTAGTTTCTGTTTCAATGACTTGTCCATTGGTGAGAGTGGGGTGTTAAAATCTCCCACTATTATTGTGTGAAGTTCAATGTGTGTTTTGAGTTTTAGTAAAGTTTCTTTTACCAACGGATGCCTTTGCATTTGGGGCATAGATATGAAGAATTGAAACTTTCTCTTTGTGGATTTTTCCTTGAAGAATATAAAGTGTCCTCTTCCTCAACTTGTTTGATAAATTATGGTTGAAAATATATATTGAATGTTATAATGGCGACTCCAGCTTGTTTCTTGGGACTATTTGCTTGGAAAACAATTTTTTTTTACAGCCTTTTACTTTGAGGTGGTGTCTATCTTTGTTACTGAGGTGTGTTTTCTGTATGCAGCAAAATACTTGATCCTGTTTATGTATTCAGTCTGTTAACTTCTGTCTTTTTATTTGGGAATTAAGTTCATTGATGTTGAGAGATATTAAAGACAGATGATTGTCATTTCTTATTATTTTTGTTGATGGTGCTGTTATCACATGTATATGATTCTCTTGTGTTTGTTGTGAAATGTTTAATTTCTTGTGTTTTTTTTGGGTGTAGTTACCTTCCTTGTGTTGGGGATTTCCTTCTAGTATTCTCTATAGGGCTGTATTAGTAGCAAGATAGTGTTTACATTTGGTTTTGTCATGGTTTCTCCATCTATGGTGATTGAGAGTTTTGCTGGGTATAGTATCCTTTACTGGAATTTGTGTTCTCCTAGGTTCTAGATGACATTTGTCCAGGATCTTCTGGCTTTTACAGTCTCTGTTGAGAAGTCTGGTATAAATCTGATAGGTGTGCTTTCACATGTTACTTGACCTTTTTCTCTTACTGCTTTTAATATTCTTTCTTTGTTTTGTGCATTTAGTGTTTTGATTATTATGTGATGAGATGATATTTTCTGATCTAATCTATTTGGTATTCTGTTACTTTTTGTACATTTATGGCCATCTCTTTCTTTCTGTTAGGGAAGTTTTATTCTATGATTTTCTTGAAGACGTTTTCTGGTCCTTTGAGCTGGAATTCTTCACTCTCTTCTATTTCTTTTATTCTTCGGTTTGATCTTTTCATTGTCTCCTTAATTTCCCATTTTGGGTTAGGAGTTTTTTTATACTTTGTATTTTCTTTGATCAATGTGTCAATATTTTCTATGGTATCTTCTATGCCTAAGATTCTTTTTTTCTATTTTTTTGCATTCTATTGGTAATGCCTACATCTGTAGGTCCTGATCTCTTTTCTAAGATCTTGAGTGTTGCCTCCCTTTGTGTTTTCTTTACTGTTTCTATTTCCATTTTTAGTTCTTGGACCATTTTTTTTCAATTCCTTCACCTACTTAATTGTATTTTTCAGTATTTCTTTAAAGGTTTTATTTGTTTCCTCTTTAAGAGATTCTACTTGTATGCCTGTGTTTTCCTGTATTTCCTTAAGGGAGCTATTGATATACTCTTTAAAGGCCTCTATCATCTTCATGAAATGGAATTTTAGGTCAGAATCTGACTTTTTAAGCAAATTAGGGCATGCAGTACTTCCTGTGGTAGGAGAACTGGGTTGTGGTGATGCCAAATTGCATTGGGTTCTGTTACTTAGGATCTTGCACTTGGCTTTGGCCATCTAGTTATCTCTGATGTTAACTGACCTGGGTGTCTCTGACTGTAGCTGGCCTCCTTGGAGTCAGGTAGAGCTGTGTTGCCTGAGTTAGAGCTGGTATCCTTGGAAGCAGGCAGTGCTGTCTCTGGTTAGAGTGGATCTCTTGTGTCTCTTGGTTACAGCAAGTCTCTGGTGTCCCTTGTTACTGCAGATCTTCATGCCCCATGTTACTGCAGACCTTCTGACAGGCAGACATTCTGTGTCCCTGGTTACTGCAGATCTCCTGGGAAGCATTTAGGCTGTAGTGTGTGGATAGGCATAGGGCTGTTGATCTCACTGTGCTTTTTGGTAGTCCCATTTAGTTGACCAGGTGCACAGGTGAAGGGGCTGGGAGCTGGGTTTAATCAATGTTGAGGTTTAGTGAGATGTGTACAGTGAAGGAGAGAATGTAGAGAGTTATGGGCACTTACAAAGAATGATCCTAATTATGAAGTATGGGATTGGAATTGTGTAAGCTGGGATGCGATGACAGGGTGGAGATAGTAATGAAAATGCAATGATTGATGGATTATAGGCAAAGGACTGATAGAAGATTTACCTGAGAGTAGGTAGGACATGGACGGTCTAGGCTGAAGCATTGATGGGAGAAACACAGAACTGACTACATGTCTGTGTTTTCAATCTGTTTATTCTATTTCTGTCTTTTTATGTAGCAAATGTTTAATTGCTTATGCTCATAGTGGGCTTTGTTTGTTTGTTTTAGACAAAATTTCTCTACTTAGTCTTGGCTGTCCTGGAACTCACCAGGTAGACCAGGCTGACTTTGAGCTCACAGAGGTCCAGTTACATCTGTCTCCCAAGTGTTTTCAAGTTTTTAAAGATGCCCTTTTTCCTGTGAACTACATTTCTTAGCAATCACTTGAGCAGCATCTTTCTGATGACTCGGTCTGATCTTGCTACTCAAACTGTTGAAAGACCCTTTTAGGTCATATTTTGTTAATCTTTACAAATGATGTCCCCTATAATTTCTTATTATTATATCAACTACCTTTTAAAATTTTGTCCATTCATATTCTACATATTTCTCAGGAGTTTTATAGAAAGGGAATTGCTTTCTCTGTCCCCTACCATCTCACAGTTCAGAAAGTGAAGAGTGTATCCTATGGTTTCACTTTGATCATATTAGTGGCTCTGTTTAGTGCTTTCTCACCATCTCTCCAGAATGATCATAACACAATGGCAGATCCTGCTCTCTACTTTTGGCTTATTTCTTCCTGTGATACAGGCTCAAAGCATAGAGTGCAAGTTGTCTTCATATCCAAATATGTGGCAAGATTCAGCATGTGTCTTCAAATGCAATGTGCGCTTTGTTCTTGTTTTCCTCCTGGCAGCAATCCCCTGTGATGTGCTTTTGGGGAGTTGACTTTGTGAGCTTGCATTATTATACCTTGCTACAGGTTGCAGGCTCCAGGTCCCACTTCACATTCTTCCCTTAACAGCATCACCTATGAGGGCTCAATGCTCCCCTTTCTCCCTTTCAACAAACCTTTGGTTACATCAAGTGATCAATTCTCCTTCTTGTTTGACCAACCTTTTCTGTAGTATCTTGGGACTAGTGGAGTTTGGTTAATTTTTTTTTTTTTTTTTTTTTTTTTTTTTTTTTTTTTTTTTGGTTTTTCGAGACAGGGTTTCTCTGTATAGCCCTGGCTATCCTGGAACTCACTCAGTAGACCAGGCTGGCCTCGAACTCAGAAATCCGCCTGCCTCTGCCTCCCAAGTGCTGGGATTAAAGGCGTGCGCCACTGGTTAATTTTTTTTAAACAATGGTCAAAAAGACGCCTTTTTTGTTTCCTTACTCCAGCATTCTTTCCCTGCCCTGGGGCTTTAAGAAAAATTATTGCTCTACTTACAGTGATGACCTAGGAAATAATTTCCACAATGCTTTTAGGGAGGTATACAGGCCCATCTGGTAAAAACAAAATAAAACAAACAAGCAACCCCCCCCCCCCCCAAATTGGTGTCTCTGATGCCTGGATACTCTCAGAGATGCCCAATATAGAACAATTCATCAATCACATGACTGGGCATTGTTGTTTCCTTTTGAAGAGTTGTCTTAGTGAGGGCTTTATTGCTGTGAAGAGTCACCATCACCATGACAACTCTTATAAGAGAAAGCATCTAATTGAGTTCTAGCTTACATTCAGAGGTTTAATCCATTATCCTCATGGCTGGAAGCATGGAGGCATGCAGGCAGACATGGTCTTGGAGACAGAGGTGAGAGTTCTACATGTGCATGAGTAGGCAGGAGAGAAAGCAAGAAACTGGGCTTGTCTTGGGCTTCTGAAACTTCAAAGCTCATCCCCAGTGATTTACTTCCTCCAACAAGGCAACACCTACTCCAAGAAGGCTACACCTTCCAATAGTGCCACTCCCTGGTGACCAAGCATTTAAATCTATGAACTTATGGGGACCATTCCCATTCAAACCACCACATTCCATGCCTTGGTTCCCATAGGTTTGTAGCCATATCATAATGCAGAAATGTATTCAGCCCAAATTCAAACGTCTCCAGAGTCCATAAGAGTCTTGACATTGTTTAAAAGTTCAAAGTGTCTTCTGATTCACATGGTAATATCTTAATTGTGACAACCCCTTGTAAAATCAAAATTGAGATTCAGATAACATACTTTCAATACACAATGGCACAGGACACACATTTTTCAAAAGGGAGAAAAGGAAACATAATAAGGGAATACTGGACCAAAGCAAGGTTGAAAGCCAGCTGGGCAAACTTCAAACTCTGCATCTCCATGTCTGATATCAAAGCTCTCTTCGGATCTCCAACTCCTTTCAGCTTTGTTGACTGCAAGACACTTCTCTCTCTTGGGGTGGTTCTATTTTCTGTTAGCAGCATTCCTCAGCAGGTATTTCATGACTCTGCTATCTGCAACACTTGAGGTCTCCAAAGCATCCAGGCTTCACCTTTACAGCTTTGCACAATGGCCAACGTACATACCTACATACCTCTCTAGGCCTGACATATGGCTTAGTGGTATTCCATGGTAATGGAGATTCCACAAGCCCCTTTAAAAAACTCTACTATAAAGTCAAATCACATGACTGAAGTTACCAAGTTCTGTACTTGCTGGGGCTGAAACATGGTCCCCTTGCTTAAATACATCTTCACCAGTTTTCTGTTTTCAGTAGTTTCCTTCACTGCCTAAGCTTGCTTGTCCTAGAACTCACTCTGTAGACCAGGCTGGTCTAGAACTCAGAGATATGCTTCCCTCTGCCTCCTGAGTGCTTGGATTAAAGTGTATATTACCATCCCTTTCCCAAAACTTCTTAATATCTTTTCACAAGTTGGAAGCTTAGGTGGGTGAGGTCTTACCCTGAGGCCACCACTTCTTCTATTCCATTTAGCATCAGGCTTTTCTTTCATCTGTTTATCTACATTTTCTATTTTTCATTTTCCAATTTGCTCCTTTTCATTATTAATCTTCATAAAACTAGCCACTAATGACCATGCTACATGGGAATACTAGGCTATTTTGAAATCTCTTCTGCCAGTGCTGTTAATCCAAAACTCAATTTAGCCTCAGGCAGATTTTTTTTTTTTTTTTGACAAAGGCAGAAAGCAGCCAAATTCTTCACCAAACTATCACAAAAATGATCTCTAAATACAAACTAATATTCTCCCCTGAAGCCTCTTGAACTGGGTGCCCACAGCTCCAATCACCCTCAGAACCCTGCCTTCCATTCCACTAGTATGGCCTCTGAATCTTAACAATCACTCTGCTCTTCTTGTGCTGTGCTCCCTGAGCCTCAGGTGCAGGGATTGCAGAGTGTATTAATTGGGTATGTGCACCCTATGACAAATTGTTCCCTGCATTTGTATTTTCTGAATGGTCTCTGTTGCAATGAGACACTTTTTTGATGAGGGGCAGGAGCTATACTTATCTGTAGGTATAAGGATAAATATGTAGAATGCAATTAGGAATTACAATGGTAGTAGATCCTCCTTTAAGACATGCGACCTCATTAGCCCTTAGTTGTTGGCTAGTATCCCAGTCCCAGGCATGGCTCCCTTACTGTTGAATGGGCCTTATGATGCACGTGTATTTTTAATTACAGTGCCAACGGAGCCAGGTAACTATGGATTGAAGGTTCTAGAATAAATGTTTTCTTCTTAAAAATTAACTACCTTAGGTATTTTGTCATAGTAATGGATAATCCTAATACACCCTGCTGAAACTTTTATGTTTATGACAAAGAGCAGTGTCAACAGTCAACAGCAACACTGGCTGCTAGTGTTTAATACATGCCTACTAAGTGCTAGCCCCAGCACTAGGTTGTTTTGTTTATGAATTGAGCCTTACTCTTATTCTTAATTTTCAGAAAAGAAAATGCACTTAACCTGGTTTCCTAAAGTCTCCCAAGCAGGCAGGGACCAGAGAAAGCAACGGTCTTCAGTATAGACTCCAGAAACATTCCAGTAAATCCTTACCTATATCCTTACCTGTTATTTTTAGTAAGATACATCGTCTGACCTTTTATTAGGCTAACTTTAAAGCTCAGGTTTTAATCCTTAGAGAGTTTTTCTGTTTCTTTAACAGTACTCCACACAACTCCATAATCCTTACCAATTTCTTTATAACCTTGGGTCCAGTCTTTCTTCCCTCCATCAGTACTAGGAAACCCTATTTCCCTTCCTGAGATGGAAAACTTGAAGAACTAGAAATAAAATGATGGCATTCTCTACACGGCTGCTAGGAGGTTAGGCATGCATGAGCCGGGTGTGGACATACACACCTGTAATCCCAGCACTCAGGAGGCTGAGACAGACAGAAAGGTCGAGGGCAGCTTGAGCTACTCAACAAGTTCCAAGTCATCCTGAGCTGCACAGTGAGTATGGCCCTTTCAACAAAGCAAAAACAAAACCATGAGAAAGAGAAAGGGGGAAGATGGGAGAAGTGGAGACTGGGATTTCCTGATTGAAAAGTCCATGGTCTGACTTGGTGGAACTGTCTAATTCTATAAGTCCCTACTGTCTTTTCTAATGCTTGTGTGATAAGCACTGTAGACTGTGCTTACACAATTACTTGGATAGATGATTAATTTATCTGGATTATAAAGCTTTTAAAGACTTTTTTTTTTAAAGGCCGAACTTGGCTTTGTTGGGGTTTAGGGGTAGTTCTCAGTTAAACTGGGATAGTTTATTGAAAGCACACCCATGACTAATTGATGCTGGCAACAGCTCAAAGCTGTGCACTGGGCATTTCTCAGGGTCAGCTTATAATGACTACAACTGCAAAAACCACAATGAACTCATACTTGGGTGCTGGAAGTGTTGCCCAGTGGTCAGCCCTGACTCAAGCCATTTGAGATGTAATAGTTTATATTGACCTTTAATTTGATGGGTCCTATGTGAAGCTTGTAGTTGTGGAATTTCTTAAGATTAACAAACCTCATAACATACAGAACATAACAGGGTATATGGTCAGCATGACTCTGTTCTGAGTCAAGTTATTTTATTTAATTTTATTATATTTTTTGTGTCAATGACTGGTAGTCATATTACAGCAACAGTGTGAAATAGCTGTCTGGCATGGACAAAATGGCTACAGCTCTGCTAGGGGGCAGGCTCTGACAGCTTTAATTACTTTGTGTCTTCCTAGAGTAACACAGTAAGGTACTGTTTGCTGTGCTAATTGAATTTGATCTCCATTAGTTATTTCCATAAGTTTATGATGGTAAGAACAAGCTACTTCAACAACCTCCCAAATTTCTGGCTTAAGCTACAGAGAAATTAATTTCCATGAGAGAGGACTAGGCTCCAGAGAAGGTAGGGCATTATATCCTCAAACAGATCAGGGAACACAATTTCTTCTGACTGTTCAGCAATTTTCTTGACTTTGCCTATCTGCATAGGGAAAAAACTGGTTTAGTTGTTTTGTGTTCTGAATATATATTGTAACGAGAGGAAGAATATAAGACAAGCAGTTTTCATGTAAATCAGCACATCAGAGTTGACTCAACAGATTTTCATTTACATCCAGTGATGGGAATGTGGCCGTGTAGCTACCCTGAGCTTCAGGAAGGTTAGGAAATGTAGTTTCCATATGTGCAGTGTGTTCAAATCCTTGTAAGTGCAGGGCATTTTAACTTCTCAAAAGAATATTTAGGGAGTGAAAAGTAGGGGATAATTAGCAGTCACTACACTTCCTCAAAAATGATTTGCTGCATTATATATATATATATATATATATATATATATTATATATATATATATATATATCTTGCTATGGGTCTGGGTTGGCTCATAGACTCACTAGTCTGACAATTAATAAATTTTAACAAATAAGAGGCTTTACTAAATACTGGCCAGGACCATGAATATTGGTCAGGTCCACACCCAAGACTCATGCTCGGAGTATGCCACCGAATTACTTTAGTCAGGGGCTTAAAAAGGCAAGACTACATACTTCCTGCCTTTGTGTAAGCATACATCCTGTGCAGTTGGGGCAAGCAACCTTGACTACAGAAGAAAAGATTCTTGGCTTATTATCTTATCTGGACAGCCTCGAGCATTCCTGAACATTATCTGTCCTTGAGCAAGTAGGGCTTACAGGTTCCAGGCATTTTTGTTTTATAGATAAGCACAGTAATTTAAACTTAAAACATAACATTAGCCCTCACAGACATCTTAAATAACTCACTCTGTAGCCCTGGCTGTCTTTCAGCTTGTAGCAATCTTCCTGTCTCTGCCTCATAAGAATTCAGATTACAGGCACAAATCACCTTACTCAGCTTTTAGCATCTTCTTATAATAACAATCCTGTAGAGATTATATCATTGATGGCTTTTTGATAGTTGAGTAGATACCTATTGAGTTACTTTTTTTTTTTTTTTTAAATAAAAATTGACTCTTTGGATAGAATTTTTTTTTGGTACTGCCTTTTCCATTAAATTATGGCATCTTTAAAATCATACTTTGACTATCAGTTTCTTCTTTATAACCATCATCATCTATATTCTGAGCTGAAACAGAGTAGTGTCCTTGGATGGTACAGGTTTCTCTTTATACAATTTCACTACCCATTGTGATATAATGGAGTGGTGCCCTTGGGTCCTTTGGATCTAATTTGAAAAGTCCCCCTATGAGATGCTTACTGATAACAGCTGGCTGGTGTCAAGGCAGTTGCCTATAGAATCTCTTCTCTCTCTCCTTTCTTGCTGTTTCCATTATTTTTATGAGATTAGAAATGAAACAAAAGCTATGCATCTGGCATAGTTCTAGGTGTTTCCCTTATTTTAATTTAGTTCATCATTGTAATAACCCCATAAAGATATTTTATTTCCCTCATCCTATGCTCAATCCAGCAGAGCCAAGCTTAAGTCACTTGCTCAAGGTCACAATGTTGGAGAATCAAGACCTGATTCCATCTTCACCAGTGCCTGTGCCTGTAGTAATTACACTATGTTGCCTTTAGGCTTCCGACTCTGCTTGTTGTGTGCAAGAATAAATGGCTCTGAAATGAGAAGACCCCCAAACACATGCAGCATTTCTGGTCTTCAACATACTCTCTGCTTGCTCTGTTGCATACTGACTAGATTGTAGTCTAGGCAAGTTCCACAGAAGTAAGGTTTTGGAGAGGCAGGTTCCACAGAGGCAGTTATGTGGGAGAGTGCTGAGAGAACTTGTTCAGAGTTATATAAAGAATATCTTATGTGTGTATGGATGTGGCACCAGTCAATAATAAATCTGATGGCCTATGGCATAGGCAAGAAATAGGAGGTAGAACATCTGGGAGGAGAAAGAATTCTGGGATAGAGTGAGGCATGCATGATTCACCTGGAAGATGTGAGGAGGGAATGCATGGTACCTGAACACAGGTAACCAGCCACAGGGCAGAATATAGATTACAGTAAATGGGTTATATTAAGTTATGATCTAGTTGGAGACAAGCCTAGCTATATGGCCAAGATATATGTGAATATATTTTGAGTCTGAGTCTTATTTCTGGGAGCATGAGGCTGGGAGGAAGAAACAGGCCAAACTTCTACACTTACCAGTGTTATCTAATGTGATGGGGGTCATGGCTGTACCCCAAGTCAGATCTGGCCACCTGTCCTCAATAAAGTAACCAAAAGAGTCAAATTTAAAGTGGAAAGCAGAAAATATGGCACACTGGGACAAGCAGTTCCAAAGGAAACCACTCAAGTCTGTCTTCAGGGTTTTGAAATGAGATTAAAGTTTAAGCAGAGGGCCAAGGAGGCAAAGTGTGGTCCCTCCCACCACTGACCCATCACAGTCTGAGAGCCCTCATCATCCTGTCAGGTGATCTGGCTGGCATGTTGTTAGAAATGTCTGAAGTCTCTAGGGGAAAACATCTCCCTCTGATGGATGCCTTTTTCCTCTCCTAGCACGAGAGTCTGAGGAAATTCCCATTTCTTTGGGGAACCTTGTTTCAACAGTCTTATAGTCAGACTGAGAGACACAAGTGTCTCTCTAGAATCTTCATCTGTCAGGCTAGGTCCACTAAGGGGAGCATACCAGATACCAAGCAGGGGATCCGAGGTAGAACCAAGCATTATTCAGTCTTCATATCATGATCCAAATCTTTCTTTTCACAGTGGCTAAACAGCTTGCTCAATAGCTCCTGATTTGAAACACACGGAAACTGTTGCTTCACATATGCTCATTCCTGGGTGTTGGAGGGAAAGCTACCAAAGGAAGAAAGATAAAGAGATGCAGCACACCAGATTTTCCCTTTACTGCTGTAATATCAAGGCTAACTCCTCAACATGGTGTGGAGAGGGTGGAGGTGGTAGAGATTGCCTCTGTCAAGGAGAAAGGTGTCTAGCTTATACCGACAGTGGGCTCTACAGGCAGATACACTCAAAAAATGTCAAGGTAAAACATCAGGAGAAGGTTTCTAATTTAAGGTAGTAGCATGGTATAGAGCATCACAGAATGAGGAGGTACTTTCTGGGAACCAAGCCGAGAACCCAGAAAAAAGGTACACACACACACACACACACACACACACACACACACACACACACGGAGGGGGGTTATGAAATGTCTATGATTGCCATAACCTCTACAAGACGGGTAGTTTTCAAATGGCCCTGAGGCTTTGTGATTTATTTTGTTGACTGTCAATTTTTTTTTGGAGTTTTTCTTATGTGCTTACTTAATTTTTTTGGTTTCAAAAAAAGCAAAAGCATCGTTCTGACAGCAGAAAGGAAGACCTCCAATTGACAAGCAAGCGTTCTCCTCACTTACCCACTGCTGTACTGCTCAGTGTTTCAGAAGACACCAGCATATTTCAGAGGACCCCAGTTTAGTCTGAGACGATCCCAGCGGCTTTGCAGAATCACAGACCACTGGCATTTTTGTTTTTTAACCTCTGTATGTCATTAGCCTGTCAAAACTAACAGTAATGTTCACGCTTTATGTGCTAACACACAAAATTTCAAGTTATGGAACTTAGACTAAAATGGGAAAGGGAAAGGCCAAGGCTGGGTGTCATTGACATGAGGTTGAAGGGTCTGGGCTCTAGTGTCCCAGTAGTAAGAAATGTTATATTTCATGAAGATTGGCAAACATCATCTGCCTTCACCCACACTCACCAGACACAAGTACCCCTTATTGCTTGTCAACTGAGCCAGCTATGAAAATACAAATGTTGCTTGTCCCTTGGTTGGGTTAGGCGAGTTATATTGAAGTTAATTATTGGTGCATGGCCAACAAATCTCTTAACTTGTACATATTTTCATAAGTATGAGCAATATGGGTTGGTGCCTACTTTTAAGGCTGGCCTCACTTCAGAGTGTTTAGGTCTCTGCAATGATGTCACTAGTCTAAATGAGTAGGAAGAG
This sequence comes from Mastomys natalensis, assembly GCA_021653895.1. NCBI lineage: Eukaryota > Metazoa > Chordata > Mammalia > Rodentia > Muridae > Mastomys > Mastomys natalensis. The sequence goes on along the minus strand of JAJTUV010000421.1, from coordinate 299,023 downwards.
ACTGGCCAAGATCAAATCCAAATTGCTTGGGTTCCTGTGAGAATTGGATTAGCATTGTCTCTTTGAATTCGAAACAAATCAGTGACAGAGAGAATCTCCTGCACTTGATTTTGTAACTTTGGTCTGATCTCTCTGACAGGAGCTGGTTCCTCTGACTTCATCTCTTGTATGCGATTACCAGACAAAAGGTGATGCCCTGTGCCAGCTGCCATGTTCCTGCCACAGGAGAGACGAGTACTTCCCCTGTGGCAGGCGATGCTGAATAGTAACCCAGATGTCAGCTCTCCCCTATTCTTGACTTTTGTGTCTGTGAGGTTTTTCTTTCTCTCTCTCTTTTTTATTCTAAGAAAAATTGAATTCCATCATTTTATTGGAATGTAAAAACCACAAAAAAATCTCTATTGACAGAGCTGTCAGAAGTTTTCTACATGGTTGACTATTTGAAGGCTGCAGGGTCTGTTTCTGCATTTCTCTCTTCCCGCTTCCTTTTCTTTCTTAAATAGTTTATTTTGCTTCTGATTATCATGCATTAATTGTATGTATTAATGAGGTCCATGTGTATAGCACACATGTGTATAGCATACTTGATTAAATCCAGCTTCCCTTCATCTACTCCCTGCCCTTAATCTTTAGTCATCACTGTCCTACATTCGGGTGAGAGAACAAGAAGTTCTTACCTTTCTTCACTTATTACTTTGTGTTCCTCTTGCCTTGTAATTCTCCAGACTGTGTCTTTATACTACATAGACTACTCTTCTTCCCATAGCTTTAATTAGTTGGTATCTAAGGCCTCGGTGAGCATTAATTTTATTATAAAACCTTGTTGTGTTTTTGTATCTAAGTCAGCTTTATTTTCAGGAGAAACACATGGGTATATGCTACAACCTTTAATCAGAGTACTATAGGCAATAAGATAGGTCTAATCAATCACCTACTATGGGCATTAAGATAGGTCTGATCAATCAGTCTACCATGGGCATTAAGACAAGTCTTATCAATTAGCCTACAATGGGAATTAAGACAAGTCTTATCAATTAGCCTACAATGGGAATTAAAACAGGTCTTATCAATTAACCTACTATGGGAATTAAGATAGGCTGTAACTATGTCAATTACTTCCTTACACTTCTCTGTCCATTCACCTTTTGTTCATTGTATCACTTTTGTTCTCTAGTCTTTCTTATTTTGTTCTTATGACATTTTATCTATGTACTCCCTGTAACAGTGTGTGTGTGTGTGTGTGTGTACACCAAGGGCACAGTACACATGTGAAGATGAGAGAACAATTTTCAGAGTTCTGTTTTCTCCTTCAATCCCAAGAGTACCAGAGATAAAAATTCAGGTCATTAGGCTTGGTGGCAAGCATCTTTACCTGCTGAGCTATCTTCTCAGACCTGTTTCTCCTTTCCTTTCTTCTACCTTGTACACTGAAAAGCTCTAGAGACTTCCTAGCTACACATAGAGAATGATACGATAAGTCTTTGTGTTACCATCTGGGGCTGTGATTGGATTAATTTTCTCTGCCAATTAAAGAATTAAAAGGAAGGAAAATCTTGAGATTGACAGGTAGCAGTGAAGAAATCGCATGCACAGCGGACAGGAGTGGACAGAATCAGTGGCTGAAGAAAGGAGTTTATTGGAGGTTGAGGAGACAGGTGTGTAACACACACACACACACACACACACACACACACACACACACAACACACATACACACACACACACACTCTGAAATGCAGTTGCAGTTGGGAATTTGGGAAGCCAAAAAGTCCAACCTCTCCTTGAAGGCTGTGAGTCTTAAGACTCTGAAGAGTCTTTCTCTCCCAATTTGGGACTTGTCAGTTTGAAAGAAGATAGGATGGCTGATTGGCCCACAACTGTTTTGTAACAGTTTTGATCTGGCCTTGACCTTGCTGAATCAGTCCATCAGCGAGGAATCTGCTGTTGGGAGAGAAAAGGTTACAAGGCCTTTGTTTCTTATAAAGGCAAACATTTAATTGGGGCTGGCTTACAATTTCAGAGGTTCAGTCCATTATCTCATGGTGGAAAGCATGCACACGCAGGTAATTGGGTTGCTGGAGGAGCAAAGAATTCACCTTCATCTGAAGGCAATCAGGATCTTCTGCAGCAGCCAGAAGGAGGTCTCCTCTGCACTTGGCAGAGCTTGAGCACTAGGAGACCTCAAATCCCACCCACAGAGTGATACACTTCCTCCAGCAAGGCCACACCTACTCCAAAAAGGCCATATCTCCAATAGTGCCACTTCCTAAAGGGCCAATCATATTCAAACCACCACACTGACCCTCTCAGAAGTTCATTATCTTTACTACCTAGCTATGACCCCTTTCCCTATCTGTCTGCCTACAAGGGAGTCTAACTATTATTCCCTCACAGCTATATAGGAAACATAAGAATAGAAATGGAAACCAAAGCACATGCACTGTCACAGACAGAGGGAGAAGATTTGGATTGGGAAGACATCTCATAGTTGCTAATTTCTGGGCTCCTTTAATGAATATAGCCCCTTGTGCAAACATGGAAAAAGGAATCCAGGTCCTCTGCTGTGTGCGTGGGTGTGGAGCCATTCACTGGAGCATGGGAAAACAACCAGCGACCACGCCTTCAATGAAAAATTGTGCTACTGTGTGTGGTGTGTGTGTGTGTGTGGTGAGAGAGAGAGAGAGAGAGAGAGAGAGAGAGAGAGGAGGGGGAACTGAACAAATAGAATTAAAAAGATCAAGACAATTATTAAAAGATTTTCTTGGTTAAGACCATTCATGCTGAGGACTTCTCTAAGCATGAAGAACATGCAGTAGTCATTGTAAGTTGGGAATACTGACAGAGCTCTCTTACTCTGCAAGGGCACAAGAAGCTGAGGAGATTACATGCTTGTGGACAGCGAAGTTGGCTTTTCTTACGTGATAAATTTCTTTGCATTTGACACTTCACAAAAGGTGATTTTATTCTTCTATTTTGTATAAAATAAGTGATTGGTTTTTATGATCATTTTACATTATTTCGTTGCTTTTATAAGGATCCTTGCAATAAACTTCAGTGAATTATTTTTACAAGGAGAACAGAAAGATAAAGTTGTAATAGGGCAGAAATAATCCTTCTTATCCCTATATACAACACATTACATATTACAACACAAAGTCGTAATAATCCTCCTTCTTATTCCTACATACAATATATTACATATTACGTCATAAAGTTGTAATAGGGCAGAAGTGCTCCCCCTTCTTAGCTGTACATATGCATGTGTATGAGTTTATGTAAAACACTGTAATTACAGGCCTGGTCTCTGTCCAGGTTGAAAGACTTCTACCTTCTCAGAGAGAAACTGTCTTCTCCTTCTTCAAACATGGATGCCAGGGAGTCTATGACTCAGAACCAGTCCACGCTTCACACATTCCACGGGAAGAGGCTACTTGATGTCTACGCCCCACGTCGCCATGACTTTCAAGTTACCTTTCAGACTCACTCATCTGAGCAGACACAATTATAGTGAGGGCCCCAGTCCAGAAAGGCTCAGGAGGGAGAGTGGGTAAAAGATGACAGGTTAAAAATATCTTCTTATAATATTTTAATATCGGGCAAAACTGTAAGAATTTTATGTTGAAAGCACCACCCTCGGCAGTTTTGTCATTTATAGCTCTCATAGATGCGTCCTCATGTCCCTTTAATCCAATTATCTCTTCCACAGCCAGTGTACATTTGGGAAGCCTGTTCAATTCCCGTTAAGAATTTCAGTGCACACATATTATTAGCTGGAATTCAATATTGAGTTACTGTTTTTCTTTTAAATGAGCTTCATCAATATATAACATATAATACATAACACATTGCACAAATCTTATCAGTTTATCCCTAGATTTTTGACTAAGCAGACACTTGTAAGCCAACCCATGTCATGGAGTAAAACAGTACTGTACCTGGGAGTCTAGAGGCATCTATGCTGGTGGAAAAGTATTTTCCACACTATAGGTTAACCTTTTTCTTTTCTAGAACATCATATAAATACAACAGGAATATATGTATTCTCTTAGGCTTTTAAAAAATGATTATAATAATTTGCAGTCTATCCAATCATTGTGTATATCGGTAATTCTTTGTAGCACCTAGTGATATTCCTTTGTATGGACCTATCACATTTTGCTTATTTATTTTTCTATTGCTGGGATTCCTAGAGTTTTCCAATGTGTTACCATAATAAGATTTCATTATGGGTGTTCGTGTGCATTCGTGTGTCCATGCATGTGTGTGTGTGCGTGCGCGCGTGTTCGTGTTCACTGATTGGCCAGGCAAGCTGTCCAGAGAGCTCTGAATCTACCTCAGCCTCCTCTGCACTAGGATTGGAATGAGCTCCACTATGCCTGGCTTTCATTGGGTGCTGGGGCTTCAATTTGAATCTTTGTACTTGTGCAGTGAACACTGTGCTTGTGAGTAAACTTCCTACAAAGATTGTGGTTCAAGTCTTTTCATTTAAACATGCACAGAGAAACTGTACACTGCCACATCCGGCTAGCGTACATCTTAGAATTTAAGGCTGGATCGACAAAAATATCTAGAGGATGTCATGGTGCCTTACAAAGGATAAAGTAAAAATCCAGGAGACTTACAGGATGGAAATATTAGCTATTAGCTAGGCACGGCTAGTTGCAGAGACTCTGAATCTTGCTAACTAAAAATGAATGTAATAAGTGTAAAGCTACTCCTCCTTTTTAAAAATGAATGTCTATAATCTATGTCATCGTTTATTTGCAAACGTATTTTGGTGGCTTGCTGTATTTCCAGTAGCTTTTAGTGATACATCAGTGAACAGAATATTTAAAATTATTCTTCTGAGAACTGTCATTTGGATGGAGGTAAATTGACATGGAAAATGAGGATCTGATTATTTAAAAAGTTATGGAATATCAAATGATAGAGAAAAACCTGATGCATATTAAGTGTGAAATTTTAAAGGGAAAGTCTTTAAAGAAGAGGTCGCTGGGAAGTGGAGCATGTGTGTAATCCCAGCACTCAGGAGGCTAAGGAAAAAGGATCACGTGATCAGAGGTCACCCTGGGAAACATAATGAGTTAAAGGGCAGGCTGAGGTACCAAGTGAGACCTTGTCTCAAAAGATGAACAAATAAAATAAGAAACATAGTATTTGAGCACATATTTGAGAATGAGAAGGAGACAAGTCAAGAGGAAACGTGCAGAAAAGAGCGTCCTGGAAGGGCAGGGGCTGAGTGGCACGGGGCTTCAAGAGCTGACAGACTGGGTGAGATAAAGCTGAAGAATCGGGCAGTGGCAGACGAGCGGTCCGGTCGAGTGGTCCAGACTCCGTAGTCTCTTCTCTGTCGTTAAAGAGATGTAGAGTTTATTCTGAGTTAGTTGTTTTGTTGAGAAATTGAAAGAGAGGTGCTTGGGAAATCCTTAAAAGGATCCTTCTAGATCTTGGTGGAAAATATACTGGAGAGGAGCAAGAGTGTAAGGAGAGGACCTGCTGACACCATACATGACGCGGTAGTCAGCACCGTACATGACTGCAGTTCAGATAACTTATTTAAGGCCTCTGACCCTTGATTTCCCAGGTGTGAAATAATGTCTGCCACAAAATACTGTTGGAATATTGCATGAGAGTTATTTACAAACATGGGATATAAGGGAATTGCTTGTCATAGTGTTTTGCCTGTGTTAGGCACTACCGTCTCACTGGTTTAATATTATTAGTGGCTATGGCTTTAACAGTGGTTGAGGTTTCTGTAAAATAATTCAAAATACAGTGATGTGTTACAATAACATTCTTTTATACTGGATAACTTAAGAGGTAAAGACTTTAGAAGAAAATTTATGTTGAAATGATACATATATGTGTGTGCATCTGTGACCTGATATTCCATGTTGGAGAATATGGTTTGAATGGATTACATATTAGATCTGAATTTGAGGATAATTAGAGTCTTTCCTTGTCTGGGAGACATAAGATACATTCTATATAATGAATATTGTATAGAAGAAGTGAACTACAAGGGATTCTACAATAGAAGAACAAGCCAGAATTTCTTGGTAGGATACTTGCAGTGTCTGAGTAGTCTGATAGCAATGGATGTGTGCTGAGTTGTTTAGATTTTATTCATATTAGTTGTGAATGAATCTTTAATTGTGAACTCATGTTTGCCCCTTGAAGTCCTTTTGTCTGTATTTTCATCTGTTCTTCAAAATGCCTTTTCTTGTTTTAGTTATATTTAGTAGTTTATATCAGTGAACATTTACCTACCTGTCTCTGAAAAAATATTATAACTTTGCTCAAGGACAAAAGCTTTGCAAGAAACAAATAATGAATCAGGGAAGGTATACATTAAGGGCTCCTCCAGGAGTAATAGACTAGACAGCCTCAGGAGAGCAGTAAGAAGAGAGAGAGTCAATAGGAATTAACTAAGTGTTTAAAATAGTAAATATTTTATGTCTAAGACAAATTGGATTTTAAAAGTCATCAAGACTGTAGAATTGAAGCAAATAATACCAAAGTTCATTCACTCCTGTGAGGGTGCGAGCATCTGAAGATTGAGGAGAGAGCCATTCCTGAATGGAGGCATATAAATAATTAAGATAATCAAGCCATAAGAACAGCATCTTAAAGCAACAGTACATGTCTGAATTTAATTTCCCACAGATTTAGGAAGTTAAAATATTATTTTATTTTCTTACCACTAAAGTTAGTCTTTGTTCTAGTTCATTCTGTGTAGAGGAACAAATGCAAGTATTGTTACTTTAGACAAATTAATTAATGAAAGAATGCATCTGGCCCTTCAGGATTTTCTCTTTTGCATATTCTCCTCTCTCTCTCTCTCTCTCTCTCTCTCTCTCTCTCTCTCTCTCTCTCTCTCTGTAGAGAGGCAGCACATCCCTTACACAGCTCTCAGGCACCCCTGGCATTTGCTCTTGTGCAGCAGCTCTTCACTTCTAGTTATTGATAGTCATCCATATGGTACCTTTGTCCTTTGGAGTTTTGCAACTCTTCTTGCGGTGCTGAGTACACCACTGATGCAGCAGGAAGGATGCCATGCTGAGACATGTCAGTGATGGGTTTGATGACATGTCCTAAGATGGGTTCCATCACTTTTGTCCTGCCCTGCTAGTGTTTGTAAGCAATGGATGAATTTATCCTTCTCTCCTTGACTATAGGCACATCCAGTTGACTTGCGTGATCAATAGAATGGGTGATAGTGATGTTCTGGGACTTTCAAAGCTGGGTCATAGGGAGTATTGCAATTTCTGTCTGGACATCTTGAAATCGTGTTTGAAAACTGGGGCTGGTGAACTGCTGTGAGAGAGTTCAGCTACTCTAAAACCACCAATACTGAAAATCTCCAGGCAGAACATCTGATTAACAATATGTCTTGTTTGGTGTCTATTGTGGTGATATAACACAGGCAATACCAATTTTAGAAAGGAGGAGTTTATTTGGTTACAGATTACAGTCTATCATCTAGGGAAGCCAGGGTAGGAGCTTAAACTGGGAACCTGGGGACAAGAACTGAAGCACAAACTATGGAAGAATGCTGCTTATTGGCTTGCTCCCCAAGAGAGTTCAGTCTGCTTTCTTATATAACCCAGGACCACCTGGTGAGGGTAGCACTGCCCACAGTAGGTTAGGACCTCACACATCACTGGTTAATCAATAAAATATCCCATAGATCTTGCCCATAGGCTAATCTTTTGGGGACATTTTTTCAACTGAGGTTCCCTTTACCTGGATGACTCTAGTTTGTGTCAAGTTGACAAAGCAAAACAAAATAAACAATAAACAAAAAAACCAACCAGCACACAGTATGAATCCACTCAGTTTTGATCATCATAGATACTAGACACACAAAACTGGACAGAGATGTGAGTGGGCCTTAGTTCCTCTATGCAAATCCACCCACAAACTGACTAGAGTTAAGTTAAACTTCCTGACACCACTAGAGAAGAAAATGCTGAGCATCCATTCCCCATCCATAGCATCGTGTGAAATAATAAAGCCATTCTTATTTTAAGCAATAAAATATGAAACAATTCATCCTTCAGCAAAAGACAGCCAGAGTGAGAGTAAGGGAAATACCTTAATTCACACCTCAGAGCTGGCTTCATCCTACTACTTGAGCAAGACAATCAGGTTGATTCTGCTCCACTGGGTTGGTATATTCTTTGAGCATGGTGATTCACTGTCATGGAAGTGACCTTTCCTCTAGAGAACAGAGTGGGCTATGTGGTCCTGCACCTGTGAATGTCTTCTGCTGTTGAATGTTTCCACTGGGAGACTTTCCAATGAAGATACTCTCAAAAAACTGAGAGAGCTCTTTCTTGGTGAACAACCACCACTTCTGCTTGGAATCCATCTGCTCTGCTTCTCCAGGTCCTTCTACTTTTACCCATTTCACAGAATGATTCTGTTACCTAATTTCTCCATTTCCTTGCACTCCAACAATCTCCATGTCATGGTCTATTAACGTAAGTCAAGTGACGCTATGCGTGAGTTTCTGATAATAGACTCCATTCTTTTCCATTGATCTATTAATTTATCTTGTTGTCCAAACCATACTGAACCAACCCAAACCTTCAGTCCTCTTTCCACATGCAACTTCCTGATGGATCTATTTATTTTATCACTTTTACAAAGTGTTATTAAAGCCTAACATGCATACTGGGAAGTGCACACATCTTAAGTTTATTCTTCTATGAATTTTCAAAATGAGACTCTCTTGGGTACACACGAGACCACTAACTGTAACAGTTAGTGACATCCAGAAAGCCTCCTTTTGAAAGCTTCCTCATTACCCTATCCTAAAGTCGCCAGCTTTTGGAGTCTTCAACTCCATATTAGTTTAGACTGTTCCAAACTTTATGTAAATAGGCCATATGCCTGAATTCATTGCATTTGGATTCTTTTATTTTCAAAGATCTGTGCTTCACACGTAACAATTATTTGCTTGTTTTTGTTTTCAGATAATATCCTTAACAGTATATGAATGTAATTTACTTACCCATACAGTAATGAATGATTTGTGGATTGTTTATATCGACTATTTAGCATAGCCAAACATAAATGTTGAAGAATGAACTTTGACATGATGTGCATACACATTTTAGTTTGTCAGACACCTTGAAGCTGAGTCTAACAATCAGAGAATATACATATGCATTTATATTGATAAGCACATTTGCACCATTTTCAGTGGTGAGATTTTATGCAAATACTAGCAGTGTATAAGTTCTTTTGTGCAATAATCTACTGATTTTCATTTTTACTTTTTGGAAGTTTTTGAGACCATGTCTCTCTATCTAGCCTTGACTGTTCTGAACTCTCTATATAGTCCACAATAACCTTGAACTCACAGAGAATAGCCCACCTCTGCATCCCAAGTGTGTAAGTAAAGGCATGTGACATTATGCCAAGTTAATTACTAGCTAAAAACAAAACAAAACAACACAAATACAAAAACAAACAAAACAAATGTTACATACTGAATGGATGCTTGGTCATTTTGGCTGGGGCAGACACCTGGCTGGCTTGCTCTGTGAAGACATCTTATCCTGAACCTTCCTAGATCAGCTGGTAAGAACCCTCCCTCACAAACCTACACCCAGAACTGCAAATGAGAGCTTGGGGTACTCTGGACCCACCCAAATCCTACCCCTCCAGAGCATTACTCCCCTTCCGCCCCTTGCTTGGTCCTTTTGGCTGGGACACACACCTAGAGGGTCTGCTCCTGAGAAGACACCATATCTTGAAACATCTTAGAGCAGTGGTGGAACCATTGCACTCGGAGCAGCTGGGGAACCACTGCACTTGGAGCAGTAGGACTGCAGGATCTCAGAGGAAGTCTGAGTCCCAGGCGCTCTTCCACCCAGGAGTTCAGAATCACAGGATCACAGAGACATCTGGACTCTGAGGAGTTCTGACACAAGCAAGATAACAGGAAAGACAGTCTGCAGCCAGAGACAGTGAGTGCAGGTAGCACTAGAGTTAACCAGATGGTGAAAGGGAAGCACAAGAATATAAGCAACAGAAACCAAAGTTACCTGGCATCATCAGAACCCAGTTCTCCTACCATAGCAACTCCTGGACACCCCATCATACCGGAAAAGCAGGATTCAGATTTAAAATCACTTCTCATGAGGATGATAGAGGACTTTAAGAAGGATATAAACAACTCCCTTAAAGAAATACAGGAGAACACAGGTAAACAGGTAGAAGCTCTTAAAGAGGAAACACAAAAATCCCTTAAAGAATTGCAAGAAAACATAACCGAACAGGCGAAGAAATTAAACAAAACCATCCAGGATCTAAAAATGGAAATAGAAACAATAAAGAAATCTCAAAGGGAGACTACCTTGGAGACAGAAAACATAGGAAAGAGATCAGGAGTCATAGACGCAAGTATCATCAACAGAATACAAGAGATACAAGAGAGAATCTCATGTGCAGAAGATACCATGGAAAACATTGACACAACTGTCAAAGAAAATGAAAAATGCAAAAAGCTCCTGACCCAAAACATCCAGGAAATCCAGGACATAATGAGAAGACCAAACCTAAGGATAATAGGTATAGATGAGGGTGAAAATTCCCAACTTAAAGGGCCAGTAAACATCTTCAACAAAATTATAGAGGAAAATCTTCCTAACCTAAAGAAAGAGATGTCGATGAACATACAAGAAGCCTACAGAACTCCAAATAGACTAGACCAGAAAATAAATTCCTCCCATTGCATAATAATCAAAACATCAAATGCACAAAAAACAGAAAAAATACTAAAAGCAGTAAGGGAAAAAGGACAATAACATATAAAGGCAGATCTATAAGAATTACACCAGCCTTGTCACCAGAGACTATAAAAGCCAGAAGATCCTGGAGTGATATCATATAGACCAAGAGAACACAAATGCCAGCCCAGACTATTATACCCAGCAAAACTCTCAATCACTATAGATGGTGAAAACCAAGATATTCCATGACAAAACCAAATTTATGCAATATCTTCCCACAAATCCAGCCCTACGAAGGATAATAGATGAAAACTCCAACATAAGGAGAGAAACTACAACATAGAAAAGGCAAGAAAGTAATCTTAACAAACCCAAAAGAAGATAGCTACACAACCTCTAATAACAAAAATAACAGGAAGCAACAATCACTTTTCCTTAATATCTCTTCCCCAATAAAAAGACATAGACTAACAGACTGGATATGTAACAGGACCTAGAATTTTGCTGCACACAGGAAACGCATCTCAGTGGCAAAGACAGACACTACCTCAGAGTAAAGGGATGGAAACAATTTTCCAAGCAAATGGTCCTAAGAAACAAGCTGGAGTAGCCATTCTAATTTCAAATAAAATCGACTTTCAACCAAAAGTTATCAAGAAAAGATATGGAAGGATACTTCATACTTGTCAAAGGAAAAATCTACCAAGATGAACTCTCAATTCTGAACATCTATGCTCCAAATGAAAGGGCACCCACATTCATAAAAGAAACTTTACTAAAGCTCAAAGCACACATTGCACCTTACACAATAATAGTGGGGACTTCAATATCCAACCATCAGCAATGAATAGATCATGGAAACAGAAACTAAACAGAGATACAGTGGAATTAACATAAGTTATGAATCAAATGTTTTTAACAGACATCTGTAGAACATTTCATACTAAAACAAAAGAATATATCTTTTTCTCAGCACCTCATGGTACCTTCTCCAAAAAGACCACATAATCGATCACAAAGCAGGCCTCAACATATACAAAAAGATTGAAATAATCCCTTGTATCCTATCAGATCACCATGGACTAAGGCTGGTCTTTAATAATGACAAAAACAATGGAATGCCCACATACACGTGGAAACTGAACAACGCTCTACTTATGATGACTTGGTCAAGGAAGAAATAAAGAAAGAAATTAAAGACTTTTTAGAATTTAGTGAAAATGAAGGCTCATCATACCAAAACTTATGGGACACAATGAAAGCAGTGCTAAGGGGAAAACTCATAGCTCTAAGTGTCTACAAAAAGAAACTGGAGAGAGCATGCACTAGCAGCTTGACAGCACACCCGAAAGCTCTAGAACAAAAAGAAGCAAATACACTTAGGAGCAGTAGATGGGCAGAAAATAATCAAACTCAGAGCTGAAATCAGCCAACTAGAAACAAAAAGCACTAAACTCAGGAACCAAGTAGAAAGAAAAAGAACTATACAAAGTATTAACAAAACCAGGAGCTGGTTCTTTGAGAAAACCCACAAGATAGATAAACCCTTAGCCAGATTAACCAGACAGCACAGAGACAGTATCCAAATTAATAAAATTAGAACTGAAAAGGGAGACATAACAACAGAAACTGAGGAAATTAAAAAAAAAATCATCAGATCCTACTGCAAAAACTTATACTCAACAAAACTGGAAAATCTGGATGAAATGGACAATTTTCTAGACAGATACCAAGTACCAAAGTTAAATGAGGAGCAGATAAAGCATTTAAACAGTCCCATAACCCTAAGGAAATAGCAGCAGTCATTAAAAGTCTACCCACCAAAAAAGCCCAGGATCAGATGGTTTTAGTGCAGAATTCTATCAGATCTTCAAGGAAGACCTAATACCAGTTCTCTTCAAACTATTCCACAAAATAGAAACAGAAGGAACACCAATTCGTTCTATGAAGCTACAATCATGCTCATACCTAAACCTCACAAAGACCCAACAAAGAAAGAGAACTTCAGACCAACCTCCCCTATGAATATCGATGCAAAAATACTCAATAAAACTCTCCCCAAACTGAATTCAAGAACACATCAAAATAATCATCCATCATGATCAAGCAGGCTTTATCCCAGGAATGCAGGGATGGTACAATATTCAGAAATCCATCAATATATCCACTGTATAAACAAACTCAAAGAAAAAAAACACATGATCATCTCACTAGATGCTGAGAAAGCATTTGACAAAATTTAACATCCCTTCATGTTAAAAGTCTTGGAAAGATCAGAAATTCAAGGCCTATACCTAAACATAGTAAAAGCAATATACAGCAAACCAGTGGCCAACATCAACTAAATGGAGAGAAATTTGAAACAATCCCACTAAAATCAGGGACTAGACAAGGCTACCCACTCTCTCCCTATTCAATATAGTACTGGAAGTCCTAGCTAGAGCAATTAGACAACAAAAAGAAGTCAAAGGGATACAAAAGGAAAGAAAGAAGTCAAAATATCACTATTTGCAGGTGATATGATAGTATACTTAAATGTCCCCAAAACTTCCACCAGAGAACTCCTAAACCTGATAAACAACTTTAGCAAAGTGGCTGGATATAAAATCAACTCAAATCAGTATCCTTCCTCTATGTGAAAGACAAACGGGACTGAGAATGAAATTAGGGAAATAACACCCTTCACAATAGTCACAAATAATATAAAATACCTTGGTGTGAATCTAACCAAGCAAGTGACAGATCTGTATGACAAGAACTTCAAGTCTCTGAAGAACGAAATCGAAGAAGACATCAGAAGATGGAAAGATCTCCCACCTCATGGATTGGCAGGATAAATATAGTAAAAATGGCATCTTGCCGAAAGAAATCTACAGATTCAATGCAATTCCCATTAAAATACCAACTCAATTCTTCACAGAGTTAGAAAGAGAAATTCTCAAATTCATTTGGAATAACAAAAAACCCTGGATAGCAAAAACTATTCTCAACACTAAAAGAACATCTGGAGGAATCACCATCCTTGACCTCAAGCTGTATTACAGGCAATAGTGATAAAAACTCCATGGTATTGGTACAGAAACAGGCAGGAAGATCAATGGCAATAGAATTGAAGACCCAGAAATGAACCCACACACCTGTGGTCACTTGATCTTTGACAAAGGAGCTAAAACTGTCCAGTGGAAAAAGGACAGCATTTTCAACAAATGGTGCTGCTTCAACTGGAGGACAACATGTAGAAGAATGCAAATAGTCTATTCTTATCATCTTGTTCAAAGCTCAAGTCCAAGTGGATAAAGGACCTTCACATAAAACCAGTTACACTGAAACTAATAGAAGAGAAGGCAGGGGAAGAACCTTGAATACTTGGGCACAGGGGAAAAGTTCGTGAGCAGAACACCAATGGCTTATGCTCTAAGATCAAGAATTGACAAATGGGACCTCATAAAATTTCAAAATTTCTGTAAGGCAAAGGACACTGTCAATAGGACAAAATGGCAACCAACAGATTGGGAAAAGATCTTTACCAATCCTACATCTGATAGAGGGTTAATATATATATATACAAGGAACTCAAGAAATTAGACTCCAGACAACCAAATAACCCTATTAAGAATGGGGTACAGAGCTAAACAAAGAATTTTCAACTGAGCCAACAACAGGGTTAGTAAAGGAGCTGTCCCGACACGCTTGGTAGCCTTAGAGTTTGAGAGTTTTATACATTCATATTTTAGTCATCTTGACACTGTATTCCTTGCTTTCACCCCCGTCTTTCTGTAGCTGAGGAAACTCGAATGGCCAAGAAACCCCTAAAGAAATGTTCAGCATCCTTAGTCATCAGGGAAATGAAAATCAACAATCCCTGAGATTCTACCTCAACCATCAGAATGGCTAAGGTCAAAAACTCAGGTGATAGTAAGTGCTGGCAAGGATGTGGAGAAAGAGGAACACTCCTCCATTGTTGGTGGGATTGCAAGCTGGTGCAACCACTCTAGAAATCAGTTTGGTGGTTCCTCAGAAAATTGGACATATCATTACCTGAGGACCCAGCTATACCACTCCTGGATGTATACCCAGAAGATGCTCTAACATATAACAAGGACATATGCTCCACTATGTTCATATCAGTCTTATTTATAATAGCCAGAAGCTGGAAAGAACCCAGATGTCCTTCAATAGAGAAATGGATGTGGTACATTTACACAATGGAATATTATTCAGCTATTAAAAACAATGAATTTGAGAAATTCTTATGTAAATGGATGGAACTAGAAAATATCATCCTGAGTGAAGTAACCCAATCACAAAGAACACACATGGTATTCACTAACTGATAATTGGATACTAGCCCAGAAGCTCACAATACCCAAGATTCAACTCACAGACCACATGAAGCTCATGAAGAAGGAAGACCAAATGTGGGTGCTTCGGTCCTTCTTAGAAGGAGTAACAAAATACTCAAGGAAGCAAATATGGAGACAAAATGTGGGTCAGAAACTGAAGGAGGAGCCATCTGGAGACCATTTCACCTGGGTATCCATCCCATGTGCAGTCACCAAAGGTATATGCTAATGTGGATGTCAGGAAGTGGATGCTGACAGGAGCCTGATATAGCTGTCTCCTTAGAGGTCTGCAAGAGTCTGACATATTCAGAGGCTGACGCTCATAGCTAACCATTGAACTGATCAAGGGGTTCCCAATGGAGGAGTTAGAGAGAAGGAGCTGAAGGAGCTGAAAGGGTTTGTGGCCCCGTTAGGAGAGCAACAATACCAACCAACCAGAGCCCCCAGGGTCCAAACCACCAGCCTGGGAGGGACCCATGGCCCCAGCTATTTATGTAGGGGAGGATAGCCTTGTTGGGCATAGGTGGGAGAGGAGATCTTTGGTCCCATGAAGGCTGGATGATGAGAGTGGGGGAATTCGAGGGTGGGGAGGTGGGAGTGGGAGGTGGGTGGGAACACATCTCATAGAAGCAGGAGGAGCAGGGATGGGATAGGGGGTTCCTGGGCCGGGGTGGGGGGAAGGGAGATAGGGTAAGGGGATAACATCTGAAATGTAAATAAAATATCCAATAAAACAAAACAAAACAAAATGTTACATACTGAATGTGGATGTGTAGTGATTTATTTAAAAATTTAAAATTACATTAATTAATTGATTAATTGGTTGATTGATTGATTGATTTATGAGTGTGTGCCATACTCACAGGTAGAGGTTCGAGGACAACTTATGGGAATCAATTGTCTCCTTCTGTGATCTCCATGTGGGTTCCAAGGGTGGACTCAGGTTGTCAAGCTTGATGGCAAGGGTGTTTCCTTGCTGAGCCACCTTGCTGGCCCCATCAGTTCCTCTTTTGAAGGTGCTTCCTAAGTCAGACTCACATGGGATCTTCCTTTCAAAAATAATTCTAAATCAGCTTATTTGAGGTGAAATCTACGCACTCTGCCATGTGCAGTTAGGACTGTCTGGTTACACCCACACAAATAGGGTAAGGACTGTGCTTGACGTGAACACCTGGGGACCTGAACCAACAACAGGGTTAGTACAGGAGCTGTCCTGACACCTTGGTAGCCTTAGAGTTTGAGAGTTTTATCATTCGTATTTTAGTCATCTTGACACTGTATTCCTTGCTTTCATCAGCCCTCTTTCTGTAGCTGGACCCTTCTTATCCAGTTCCTTGACTACTTTCTGGTCTTCTTTCTGTGTGTGGTTGCCGAGTTTAATTAGCGCTACTTGCCCTCGAGTGGGTGAGATGCACTGCTCAGTGGTGCGAGGGCAACTTTTCTGTGGCTGGACCACGGAAGGAAATGACATGCCATCCTCCAGTAACCATTAGCTGCGTGTAGTCCTAATCCACCCCATCCCAGATTTGAATACAACTTTAAATTTTATATTTAATCTCATAAACTATTTAGAGTAAGTTTTTATGTGAGTTAGTGCTTAAAGTTCACCTTTAGGGGCTGGAGAGATGGCTCAGTGCTTAATATCACTTACAGAGAACCAAGCTTCTGTTTGTATAAGCCACATGGTTGCTCATAACTGCTCATAAATCCAGTTCCAGGGTATCTGTATTCTGTGGGTATGGCATATACACTCAGGTAAAAAACACTGTACACATGGCATATAAACAAACAAGCAAACAAACCTTTAAAACATTAATTTTTATTTTATATGGCTAAAGACTCAGTATTGTCTGTAGGTCATGCATCAGGTGAATTTGTGCTTGCTTCTTTGCTGGCATCTGTTCACTGGCGTATTTATCTCTTTGCTGATACCTGTTTCTCCCATCACCTGGGGTTGTAATATATCTTTATATCGAAAATGCAAACCCTCCAGATTTGTTCTTTAAAATTGTCTTAACTTCTTCTTTTTTTTTTTTTTGTATAGAATCAAATTGTTAATTTCTAGCAAAATATCTTGAGGGGTTTTCATTGGTACTCTATTTATAGATCAATCTGAAATTGATGGATTTCTTTCAATATCCAGTCTTTCAACTCATAGATATATTCATTCTCTGTCTCTACTCTGTTTCTCCCTCTTCCTTTCTCCCCCTCCCTCTCCTCTTTTTGCTCTTTTAAACATTTTATCTCATTGATGCTTTGTACATCTCTGTGTGGAAGTCTTTCATGTCTTTCATTTGATTATTTCTCCAGGAAGCAAGCCTGGAGATTTCATCAATCTCAGAAGAGCAGACATTTCTGAAACAGTGGGTAAGGAGAAAGACTTTGATAGCTGTGACAGTCAGCAGAAGATTTTTCCTGATTAGAAATTTATTCTGTGGCTTGACCAACATTTCCTCTTTTTAAGTAAAGTGATACATAGTAACATTTTGCACTGTGTGGGTCATAAAACAGACTTATTGCTGGCACTTACTGCAGCATAAAAACAATCATGACAATATTTAAATGCATGGGATGGTTATGTTCCAGGGGAATTTTACATACAAACAGCTTCCATCTGGATTTGGCCCAAGGATTATCATTTGTTGACCTTCTGTTCTGGGGCTATATTTAGAAAGTATTAGCATCCATTTGTAGTTGATTCATTTTAAGGTCTGGTAAGCTTTTCAAAACATGGCTACATGGTAGGATGCTCAATATAGTTTAGAAAGTGAAAATATATCTACATCTCTGCCGAGGGACCAATGTGATTTCTGACCTCAGTGTATATGCTGTATCTTCCTATGGACTAGGAATCTGGGGCAGAATAGAGTTGTTTCTCAATTGTATTCCACTAAGAGCTCCCACCTCTTTTAATGAAGAAGGAAAGGAAAAATGAGATTCCTGATTCACATATGCATACATATCCATGCATGTGTCAGTAAATAAACATTCTACATCTTGCATATACAGTTATCCTACCTGTATACAGTCTTTTAGAGAAAGTTTTTCTCCTTTAATAAAACTCAAATTTACTTTCTTTCTACATGTCAATGTTATTTGTGTATGAACACTCAGTTAACATAATTTGAACTTTGGGAATTTAGCTATGTATTTATTGGTGATAGTGGTTTAGTATGATATATCTAGAAGACACAAAATTCTGTACTAAAAGCTATCAATCTGAAACTCCTTAAAGGAAGACAATTTGAATAACCATTTAAAGCACTGGATATTTTTAGATCACGAATCATAAAAATGGTCTAATAAAGTAGAAGAAAGGGCACATGGATACGTGGAGACCTGCTAGGATGAACAGAGAGGCAACACTTGCCTGGGGATTTTGAAAACTTTCTTATGTGATTTTGGGACTCAGCAATGCATGATGCATCCTATATATGGCGTTAGTTCATCTCATTAGCTAAGGAATCAGAGGTGCAATTTGTAATGCCTATATTTGGAACTAATTATTTTAGCTTTAGTACTCTCCTTGACACATTGCTAAGCATTTTGCATACGATGGGCTTGCAATAGCTTCCATAGCAAAAGATCGAGTTCAAATTGATGTGGGATTCTTTTTGTTAATATTTCTTTGTCTATCCACCATTCACACCATGTAGCAAGGGCTTCAAGAAGTCTGGAAGTTAATACATACCCTCATGCCTAGCCCAGATTTCTCCAAACATTTTTGATGATGAAGTGATTTGATCTCTCACAGAACACTTGGATTCTAAAGTCATGCTTCAGGGGAGATGGGCTGGGGAGACAGCTGTCTTAATCCATAATTTATTATTTCATTGTTTCCTCATAACTGCATCTTCTAGTTTCTGACATTTTCAATGAAATAGTTATGTTTGCTTCTGTCTTTCCTTCCAGGCATTTACAGCTGACTTTCTACTGGAATAGCTTGGTTAGAGAAGTGTATGGTTTGCTGCATGATTCTTCTGGCCCAGTTGGAGAGGGCAGTGAATGTGTGCTTGTGCCCCTCTGACTCTCTCCATTCTATATATTTCAGGATCCTCCCAAAGGATCAACTAACATCATATAGATGGTCTTTTACAGCTATTCTCAGGGCTTAGCCTGAATCCAGATAACCCCTTGCAGGCATTCCCTGAGACTTGTCTACTAGGTTATTCTAGAGCCATCAAGTTGATGATTAGCATTAACCACTACAATCTGTCTGAGAAGCCAAATGAAATGCTCCAAACAGTACATTTATTTATATGTTACTTTCAGCATGTCTTATGGAATCCAAGCAAACATCCAGTGATATGGTGATGAAGGTGGTGGTGGAGAAGAGAATAGTTTCAAAAAAAGAAAAGAAAAGAAGAAAATAAAGAACAAACTGTAAGCATGGAAATGTGATTTGTGTACTCTACACGAGGAGCCCATTTCTTAAAATAGGGGGAAGGGAAAATAAAGAAAGCAGCGGGCATTGGAACTGAAGTTGTGTGCACAGCTCTGCACACTTGTGCATCCAGGCTGAGCATGAGTGACAGCAGGACCCCAGTGGCTGCTCCTCTGCGAGACATGAGAGACATCGTGACTGCGCATCCGTAGAGGAAGGAGTCCATGTGAAAATGTGGCTCAGTCCCACCTAGTAGGCTGTTGTCAGCAGGTGATTAATGAGGAGCACTCCCACGGGTCAGATGTGGCACAGGGCGTTGTGAAGGGTGGCTCATTTTGTTTCGAAGTATTGAGCAGCTTGTGAGGCTAGGAAAGCCAGCCACAGTGACAGGTCCTGCACTCACAAACACAGTTTGGAGCAGTCTTTGGGCACGAGTCTTCCTTTTTAAAGCTAGATCCATAAATATGGAAAGTAGCATTGCCAGCATCGTTAAAGTTATATCTGAATGAAGATGATACATGTCTATAAATCATCTTAATGAATGCCAGTTAATGGTGATGCACCAGGGGCTGTGTTCCATAAAAGTCTTCCAGTCATTCTCTAGCTGCGTATCCTGATTCATTTTCCTCATGGCCTCCTCTTTGCCAGATATTTTATTATATACATATTTATTCCATTATAAGCTGTTTCCTTCTTATTCCTTGCCAAAAGGAAGATGGGAAGGTGGGCTGGTATTTGGCCTTTGAATGTTCTGGCTTACTGATGCATGCCCAGACCAATGCTGGAACATAATCAGCACACATTTGCTGGAAAACAATGGAAGCATGAGTGATTCTCCAGGTTACTAGAAAGTCCCAAGACATCAATTTAGAATCACCATGGTAACACACCTCTTGGTTTGTTTATGGGGTGAGCTAAGCAGGGAAGGCTCATTCCAACCATTTGTGGTACCAATTCACAGCTGTGGTTCTAGACTGAATGTAAAGCAGAAAGCGATCTGAGCACCAGCATTTATTGCTCCCTTTCCTGACTGCTGACACACCATGACCAGCTGCCCCACAGTCTTACTGCTAAACCTTCTGAGCCATGATGGCTACAATGGACTGTCCGCTCAAACTATGAGCCAAAGTAAACCACTTTTCTCTTAAACTGCTTTAAAAAATTTATTTATTTTATATATGTGAGTACATCATCACTATCATCAGATACATCAGAAGAGGGTATCGGATCCCATTACAGATGGTTGTAAGCTACCATGTAGGTGCTGGGAACTGAACTCAGGACCTCTGGAAGAAGAGCCATTGCTCTTAACCACTGAGCCATCCCTCCAACCACCTTTTAAGCTGTTTATGTTATGTGTTTTTTCACAGTAATTTTCTTCCAAGAGATTCCCAAACAGCTGAGTTTTATAGTGTTCAAGATGTGTGATGTCACTTTGTATTCAGCGATATTTTTAATTGTTTTATCAGTTAGCACTGATTTGTTTAGCTACTTAACTAATTGTCTTGTGGGAGCTGCCAGGTCCAACACGTTTTGAGTAGAGCACCCCCACTTCTTCCCCCTCCTACCATATTGCTGAAGAGATGTCAAAGCACAAAAATACCTCCAAGTCATTGCCAATACATCAGTAGCAGGAACTCAAGCCTCCGCTTCCTCTTAGAGTAGCTCAAGCAAAGATGGGGTTAAAGAAGCAATGGCCTTTCTAAGGCAGTTTGGCTGTTGTTCTCATTTTAGTACTGTTAATAAGTTTGCAAACAAAATAGTTTATTATTCAAGGTCCTCTGGAGGAATGGACCCAACAGAACACATAGAGAGCAATAGAAAAATATTTATTTTGAGTAATTGAGTCACTTGATCATGGAGGCTGAGATGGTCCACAGTGTGTCATCTCAAAGCTAGACAAGTGGGATAGCCAGTAGCTCAGTCCAAGCCTAAAGGTAGAAGACACAAGAGGAAGTGTTGATGGGCAGGTGGAGAGAGAGCAAACTCATCTTCTTCCATTGTTTGTTTTCAGTGGGCCTCAGTAGGTTGGGTGATGCTCACTTACGTTGGAGATGGTGGATCCTCTGTACTCTGCCTGACAAATCAAATGCTCATCTTTTCCAGAAATATCGTCACAGAGATACCTGGGGACTCTGTTTTATAGCCACAAGTCCCTTCAAATTGATATGTAAAATGATGTGTTACAACCCCTGTTATGAGGTTGTGATTTCAGTTCATCTGTAGAAGCAACACTAGGCTCGATTTCGAAACTTAAATTAATCAAGACTTCAGCTGAGTCTAAGGTACAGTTTCAAGTTGCAGAGGAATTGAGCAGAATCAACCTGTGAGTATCTGTGATATTGACTTAAGGTTTTTCTCACTGGGGTTCTGATTCAGTTGTACCAAACCCAGTCATTTAAAAAAAACTTTTTAATAAAAAATAAGTCTTTGAATATGAATGTGGTGTCTATATGTGTATTGATAAGAGGTATGTGTGTGTGTCTTTGTGTGTTCATGTGTCTAAGAATATAACACACATGTGGAGGTCAGATGACAACCTCTGTATTAGCCTTGCCTTCCACCTTATTTGTTGGATACAGGAGACAACAAATTTGTTGTTCAGCTCTGTGTACACTAGGCTGGCTGAACCATGAGCTGCTGGGGATTCTCTGGTCTCCTGCTTCCGTCTTACCATAGGAGCTCTGGGATTACAGCCACTGGTGGTTCCTGAGATTCAAACTCAGATTCTCTCCCTTGTGCAGCAAGTGTGTAACCCACTGCATCATTCAGTCCTTTCTGAGCTCTCTGTAAGGTTCCAGCTGATGCTTATTTTCAGATATGTAGAGAGAGCACAAATTCCTAAGACCTTGAATTATGATGCCGTCCTTGGATTTGATAATTATTCTAATCCTTTTATGCCATATCCAGTGTAGTATAGCCTTTAAATCACGTTCCTTATTGCTATTAGGAGTCATATAGTTGAATTCATAGATGGTGGTTTATAAATTTGGGAGTTTATGCCTGGCTTAAAACATGTAGACAAATATAGCGGGCTCATTTCACACAAACTTCTCTGGGGAATGACATGCCCCATGGATCACTGGGCCCAGTAACTTCGTTTGCTAGCATGTTCTGTGGGCCTGCGTAGTTGGTGGTATTCAAAGGTTAAAGTCAACAGCTAGAAAAATGATGACAGTAACAAAGTTTAAATAACAAAAAAGCCTGGTGCATGAAAAGCAATCTTCAGACTCTATAAAACCCTCGGTGACAGTTCTTCATTATATTTTTAATGGCGTCGTGATTGTGGGACGTGACCTGTGCCATAAGCTGGAGAATGAGCAGCTCGGATAAGCAGTGGGTTTCCCGATGTTTGCTTTGAATTTTGCATTTACTTCTTTTATTTTTTAAATAAACTGTATATTTCAAGTGAATTGAACAGAGGGCTTAATTAAGAAACTAGTGTTCCAAGCCAAGTTTGCTTCTCGGCTGCTGTATTCTGTGGTCTAGTGAGTTCTTCAGTGAATTGTGACATGGCAAGATGTCTGAACTCTCTTTACAACCGTATCTTCAGCAGCACTATTTTTGGCAGACTTTCAAAATGATTCTACTTTACAAAAATGGATATTTTTAGAAACACCTTAACTGAGGTTTAATTTTTGATTCCTATGTTAAAAGTACCCAATTGAAAGAGGAAACGATTTTCAACCCAAGAAATGGTGAACAAATCCTACCCCATCAAGATGTTTTATTCAGACACACACTACACAAGTGTGTGTACAACTGTTTCACTTTAGTTTGGGTCTCCAGATACCACTGAGAACAGTTACAGGAATACAGAACATTGGAAATTGAAAGAACATTCAGGAGAGTGCATGGTAATGTGTCCAGCTTGCACATGTGAGGAACGAGAGTCTAAAGGACCCAGTGATATGCATCTGGCCATTTAGTTCATGGAAAGCCAGTGTTAGGTCCTGAGAAATTGAAAGCAGAGTCTCTGCTCTTCCCACCTTTCATATTGATGTTATGGTCCTTCATATTGACCCATTGGCCCATATTTGTTCTATGAAGTTACTGAAAAGTTTATTGCTGGTAATTCTGAAAACAAGAAGCACTATCACATCCTACACACAAACAGGCACACAGGCAGTCATAATGCCTGGAACACTGTATGTGCGGCATGAAGACACCACACAGACCTCCACTTACGTTGTTTTCCTTAGGAAATCTGTGGCTTCCATGTTCCTACCTTCCTTCATTTGTATCTCTTCTTCCTCTCATATTTCTATTCTGTCATCATTATCTTAGGGAACCTTCCTTCCCATGGCCAGAGTAGGTCTGGAGTGATGGCCATCTGCCCCCAGAGAAGCTTCCCACCTCCATTACAGCACTTCTGACACTTACGACTCCATGTTTATGTGCTCAAGAACTTAATTAGTGTCCTCCCTTGAATACTCTAGACAGAGTCTAACCACACGAAGCTCAGAATACCTGCTATGTTTCTTTGGCTAGAACCCCAGTACCTGGATTAGTGCCCAGAACATAGGACATTAGTGTGCAGGGGATGAAGAATTGAGTGAAATATCCTTTAACCTAAAATAAAATCTATGCTTAAATTATTTTTTTCTTTTAATTCTCAGATGACATTTATGAAGATGGAGTTTGATTTATAGCTTTATTTCTTCTTCTGTAGGAAAAGGCTTTATCATGTGTGTTCTCAGGTGGACTCTGGTTGGGATTTTCTTTAGTAGCGTATTGTAGAGCAGGATTATCTGACAAAATATCAAAGTCCCCTCATTCATCTGTTAGAGGTGATGGAAGTAAGAAGCCCCATAACACTTCCAGCAAGACCTCAGCCAGTGACTGTAGCTCAAAGGTGCTCAGAACCTCAACATTTATCCTAAACTGGAGTCAGGCAAGATCAAGACAAGAGCTACTAAGAGTCTTCTTAGCTACATGTTAAACAAGCATGCCTGCTATTCTGTCTTGGCTGTTGGATGATAGCAACTTTCTCAGAGGGTTTGAAATGCTCTGTGGGTACCAGCAAAATAAATCCCAGTAACCTTCTGAACTATGTGGAGAAGATGCCTCCCTGGCCAGGGGCAGGAAAACCAACATGATCTCTGTATGGCTGAGGAAGCCTGCAGGGAAGCACTAGCTGTCCCATGCACCTTCAAGAGGGATGGTGGAGGGTGTAGGATGTCACCCTGTACATCCTGCTCCCTAAAACTAGGAATAATGAAGAGAATTCTCCCAGTAAATAAATGTTCCTCTTGCTTGTAGACAAATAAATACCTGCTCAGATCCACAAGAATACTACTAGGATGCTTCGAAGAAGCTCAACTCATAATCTACTGCATTGCCTTTTTTGAATCTGAATACAAAGGCACCTTAGATTATAAATAGGCTTTTCTGTATTCTAGGTGATAGTGAACAGAGAAGAGTAGCCATCTTTGCAATGAGTTTCAGAGATTTTACTGAGAAGAACACATCAGACTCTTCCTTACTTGAGATTCTGAAAGTTGAGCGTAGACTAGACAGGGCAGATATTAATCTTTAGATTCTCTGGAAAAAAACAATTCCACCATTCTGGGCCAAATTTAAAGCAAGCTTCATTAAATATTAAATACTGAGCATGAGATGTACTTTGGTCAGCACCATATCCTGGAATTTTCCAGCTGACTGATCTCAAGACATCCATTGCAGGGGTTTAATAAAGACAAACCTATAGGTCACCATACTTTCCCATGAGACTTTTGTAATATTCCAAGAACTACAATTTCCAGCATTCCAGGATGTTAGCTGGTCTTTGGACAGGTGGGTTACAGTTAATTTTGGGCATCGCCCTGACACGTAGGGACTCCTGCCACATGGAGACAGAGAAAGGCAGGCCCCCAAGGAGCCTCAGTGCAGATGAGGCATCATGGGACTTGACCAGAAAGCAAAGGGGCCCATGTCTAAACAAACGCAAAAGCATTGGACACAATGGGGACAGACAAGCTTCCAAGTCAGTCATCAGATTTATATCAAGGTCTTTGTTTTTATATCAAGGAGGGATGTGAAATCTTTGGTGCTTACTGGCTGGTAATAGGAAGATATTGATGCTCACATTATGTGAATTAATTTGTCCCAAACAGCATCCAAAGCATCAGTTACTTTATATCAGTAGTAGTTAGCATTACTGACCACTTGCTAAGTGTCAGTCATTATTATTATCATTATTATTATTTTTCTGTTGTAGGGAATTAAGATTAACCATTCTGTCTATCATCTATTGTCATCTATCTATCTATCTATCTATCTATCTATCTATCTATCTATCATCTATCATCTATCTACCTATGTATGTATGTATGCATGTATGTATGTATGTATGTATCTCTGTCTGTCTGTATGTATCTATGTATGTCTCTACCTATGTATGTACATATGTATGTATCAATCTATGTATCTATGTATGTATCTATCTGTCATCTATTTATCTATCACTTATCTATCTATCTATCTAATCTATCTATCTATCTATCTATCTAGGTATCTATCTGTCTCTCTATCTATCCATCCACACATATACATGCATATATATGTGCGTATAATATTGTATGCATTATATATTTGACAGATGTTAACTATTTTGCTTTTCACATCCTCATTACATCTCTTGTTCTATTCTCTCTTGGGATCTCTTCCTTCTTCCTCATCCTTCCCTTTCAGTTTCCTGTCCTAAATTCAAGATTGCACACATGAAAGAATACATAATTTTTGTCTTCTGAATTACTTATTTTGTCTAGCATGATGATAGCCGTTTCATTTATTTTTCTTTTTCTTTATTTTTGTTTTCTTTTTTGTTTTTATTTTTTTGAGACGGGTTCTCTTGTAGCCCGGCTAGCCTGGATCTTCACTCTGTAGACAGCTGTCCTGAAATCAGAAATCCGCCGCCATCTGCAATCAAGTGCTGGGATTAAAGGCGTGCGCACCACCGCCGGCTTCATTTATTTTTCTTGAAAATGATACAATTTATTCTTCTCTATGGCTAAATAAAATTTCCTTGTGTATACACTGTAGTTCTTTGTCCATCCATCTATGAATGGGTATCCAGGCTGAGTTTAAGTCTTGGCTATTGTGAGCAGTGCAGCTGTAGATACAGAAGTGCAAGTGTATCTATAACATGGTGACTCAGGTTCCTTTGGGATATAGCCAAGGGTGGGTTAGCTACATCATGTAGTGCTTCTACTTTTAGTTTTTGAGAAGTCCCAGATTCCTCAAGTTGTTGTTTATGAAGTGGGGATTTCTGGTTTTGTTGGAGACTCAGTTGTATCATGCAATATTTTTCTGGAGGCTGTATTATGAGAGGATGTTTTGCTGAAGCAGACATGTGAGAAGATGTTTTACTGAGAACAGACACATGGTGTGGTTGTTTTTTGGAAGCTGCCTGGTGAAAGGACATGTGATGTTTTGCTGATGCAGATGCTTGAGAGGACATATGATGTATGGAAAGAGTATAAGCAGAACCCAATAGACAGTTGACAATGCTCTTGTATTAGTTTCCTTTGAACTCTTTGCTGGTCTTTGTTGGACTTCACCACATGCTTGTGGACTTCATGGCGTCTTTGCTGAGGATGTTCTTGCATTGGTTCACCATGCTTTCTTTGCTAATCTTCGATTGTTGTGATTTTGTAGAGAGAAATGCACAAAAAACTTCTGGTGGTATTCCAGTTGCTTCTTGCTGCTTCCACAGACTTGTGCTGATAGGAGTCTCACAATTTCTTCTGATCAAGTTCCTGCTACTGATTCCTGTTTGGTGGTTTACTAGTAGACTGTACTGCTGACAACAAAGATTGGAATCTCCCCCAAAGAACTACTTCTAAACAAGTCCATATCCCCTTTGCCCTCTTAAATATCTTCCTTCCCTACCTTTGGCTGGTGAGCTTTAAGTGAAGTTGAAGCACTTAAGAACCCTTATTAAAGTAGGCTTTTGAAAAATCTAAGCCACAAGTTTTCAGCTCCATCATCAGTGTGTGAGAGCCCCTCTTGTCCTGTGCCCTCCCCACCTTTTGCTGACAGCCAGATTTCTGACTGGGGATGAAATGGGATTTCAATATTTTTTTTGATTTGCATTTCTTTGAAGGATGAGGATGTTGATCATTTTTTAAAAATACTGATTGACTATTTGTGTTCATTTCTTCATTTGAGATCTGTTGGTTCAATTTATTAGCCCATTTATTGTTTAGGTCTTTTTATATTGCTTAATTGTTAGAGTTCCTTATAGAGTTTATATATTAAATCTGTTATTGGCTATATAATTTGTGTACTATTTTTCATTTTTTACCCTGTCTGGTCATTCTAATGATGGTTTCCTTTGTTAGTAAGAAGTTTTTTTTTTTTTAATTATTTATTTTTATTTATGTGAGTACACTGTAGTTGTCTTCAGACATAAAAGAAGAGGACATCAGATCCCATTACAGATGGTTGTGAGCCATCTGTGGTTGGGAGTGTAGTGGTGCATGCCTATAATTCTAGCACTTGGGAGTTGGAGGCAAGAGGATCACACATTTAGCCTGGACTACACAGCCATAAGGAAAAGAGAAAAAGACTCAGGACATATGGTCTCTCTCTTCAAAGTGTTTTAAATTAATCATTACAAACTATAAATATTAATGGGAAATACTTTCTTTGGAATCATGGTTAACTATTCAAAGTATTTTGATTTTCAGTTGAAGTAGAATATGATAATAAACATTTTGTAGATATTTAAATCAAAATTATATGTTAAATATTTAACTTGCACATTTAATTTTATTGGTAATAAATATAATACTGAAGTAAAGATTAAAAGCCACTTAAAAGAATATAGAAATACTAATTAATATTTTAGTGCTTATATTTTGTAGAATTATTCTTTGGAATTACCTTGTCTCAAAAATTAGAACACGAAGCAAATTTATGAATATTAGTTTTTTTCATGCAATTTTGTATATAAAAATTTAGCTCTCTATACAGGTGTGAGCTTTTATTATGAGGAAATCAGGTATGTCCTTGGTGGCTATGTGAAGTGCAGTTAGCAAAGAAAACATTTCTTTTTGTGTGTCTCTAGAGCAGAGCTTCCTAATAATGCTTTCAACTCTTCTACCTGAAAAGTTGTTACCTGACCCTGGGCAGATAGTTATATAAAATATGTAAATAGTTATATAAATTATATAAACATAAAATCAATCATTTACTATTAATATAAAGGCATTAAAAAGAATTCTTTGGGACAATATAATTTTTACCATTGTTAAAATTGAAAGTACATTTACATGCTAATGGTATGCATGTGCTTCTTTATTTTTGCATAAAGAATTAAATCTTGGCTGAATATTTAATCCTGCAGAATGTGGAGCAGGATTGATATTTTGATTTTGTTACCCAACGTTGAAACTGTCACTTTGCATAAATACTTAGTACCAAATTACAAAAACAGATTCAGAAATACTTGGAATTTCTCTCCTGATGGCAAGCCAATATTTATTTAATAATTTCTTAAATGAAACTACAGTCAGCAACTCAAACAGGAATCTTAAAAGTCAGATATTCTAAAAACATACTCTAAAGATATACTAAGTTGGAAGATGCTGGGCAATGATAGTATGAAAATATTGAAAAATATTTTTGAAATTAAAACATAGTTTCTATAAGAGCAGAACATAGTAATTCATGACACACAGCAGTCCCAGCCGAGCTGCAGTCACTGGGGCTCATGGCACAATGAGATGTATGTTAAGTTGTGCAATGTGTCATGGGTAAGCATATACTTTAGACTCACTATGCACTTGCCTTTGAATTAAGATCTGATGGCTGCACATTCAAAACACTTTTACTACTGCCAGACTTCTCTTGAACTTTATATTTGATAACTTGACCCCACACAGAGCCAAGACCCAATAGTTCAAGTAGATAGGTTCAAGATGACTTCTCCCCTCCTATGATGATTCGTTTAAGGTCAATTTGTCACAAATTAGATTTATCCAAGTAGGCATCTCAACTGAGGAATTGCCATGATTTCCTTAATTGATGTGGAAAACCTATCTCAAATATGGCCCTCACCTTCTGGTAGCAGATCAAATAACAAGGGAGTGGCAGAGGGAAAATGACTTCCACTTTGATATCCTGACTCTCCTCAACACCTAGTTGATTTACTCTATTTACCCTGCTGATTCTTCCACTGATACCAGAACCATCATCTGCAGGCTTCCATTGTGGGCTAAGGACTAGCGGCTCTTGGGACTACTGAAACACCCAAGCTTTACGGCCGGAACAACTACTAGGCTGTCGGCCTCCCCAGTGGGAGACAGCCACTGTGGTCCCATCCGACTGCTGAGGCCCCCATGTGTTGATATGCTTGTCTTATTGATTCTGTTCCTCTAGAGAACCCCGAGTAATTTACTCACCCTTTATTCCCCATTTCTTTTGTTTGAGGAGTTTGTTCTGTTGAGATTTGGTCTATGTAGCCCAAGCTTGCCTGGAATTCAGGTTCCCTCTGCCTCAGTTTCTAGAGTGCTAGGATTACAGGCACACTACCTTAACGAGGTTCCTTTTTAAAATCTAAAGATAATTTGTTAATAATAAGATATTACATTGTTTGTTCTACTGTTATAGAATCCTTGATACTGGGTAATGCATAAAGAAAAGTAGCTTATTTGGCTCATAATTCTGAGGATAAGAAGTCCAAACAGCACAGCATTGCCATTTAGCTGTGGTCTGACAGCAGAGAAACAGAACGGGAAGCAGCTGTGCACAGAAGGAAGACATATGTGAGCAAGGAAACCAAACACCAGGGAGGAGCCACGCCTGCTCATTTATAAAAACCAATACTCAAGGGGGCTGACCTTGTCTTCCAAGAGCTTACTCACTCCCAAGAGACAAGATGGATCTAGTCACCCAGGAGGGCAGAACCCTACAGCATAAGGACCTCCCAGTAAGTCTGCCTCTTGGAGATGACACCACCTCAACACTGCCACAATGGGAATCAAGCTTCTAACACAGCCCTGCCCAGTAGAGCTAACGTCCTCTCAACATCACCATGCCCTCCAGAATTCTATACCAATAGTTAATGCCTTGGAAACCAGACGGCCAGCAAAAACCTACTTTTGTAATTCAGGAAAACCTTTCATCTCCTTAAAAACTATTTAGTTCAGACTGTATGGATTTGTTCCTCACCAGTTTAACATGATTGTGATTATAATTAATTAATTAATACATAATTACAAATGATCATGACACAGATGGGGGCACAGACAATTCAAGGACAATGTCTTGGACACTAATCAACCATTCTGACTCAGCAGCATCCTGTGTTGAAGCCACAAGGTGGCGTATCCTGAGACATGCAGATCTCCATCTTTGGCACCTTTATAAATTATAACAAGTGAGGAGACACCAAGCATGGTGAGTTTGCAAAGCAGCACTTCTCTGGCTCCTCAGAGTCAGCCAGGCAAGTCTGCTCAGCTCCAGGTGTCCTCATGCTCGTAGCTATGGCCTTGCAAACAGAAGTGACGTCAGCAGGGCCATCTGTGCTGCACTGCAGACCTGCAGAGGCCTTCCAAGGGTAGGAGCCTGAGGCTAGTCCACGAGGCATCCGGGCATCCACAGCTCTGCTGAATTGTTTCAGGATCCAGCTGACATATCTGGAGGTTTTATTGAGTCAAGTCTACAGGGAAAGGAGTTTAGAGCTGTTTAGCTGGCTCAGCTGTTTGGAGGCAGCTGTGAATTCAGCTGTAACCAGAAGAGTCTCAGAGCACATGCCTGTGTTGCCTAGACCCAGACACATAACAACATTCAGTGGAAGATGATTGTCAGGTCTCTTCATGGGAGTGTGGTATTCATTGGCTGACCACAGTCTACTGAATTGAGCTGTCAGGAAGATAAAAGGAATAAAAAGAAGAAGAGACCAAGAAAAAGGAATCCACAGAGATGCCATTCTAAAGATGGCAGAGAATATTACAGAAGATGGAATTCTTGGATGTCAGAGAGTGGAGAGAAGAAACATTTCCAAGCAGAGGGACCAAGTACCTAGAAGCTTGTGGGTTTTTTTTTAAATTTTATTTTTTATTTATTTTTTTATTTAGACTGCTTGATTCAAACTCCTGATCCACTACCTAAGGGTAATGACCCGAGGGAGTAATCCACCCCGTCTTTCATCTGTTTCCTCATCTGTCTGTTAAGGTTGTGGTGGCATTAAATGAATTAGTACATGTGAAGCTGTGAAGACAGTGTACGTCACA
This sequence comes from Mastomys natalensis, assembly GCA_021653895.1. NCBI lineage: Eukaryota > Metazoa > Chordata > Mammalia > Rodentia > Muridae > Mastomys > Mastomys natalensis. The sequence continues at coordinate 267,309 of JAJTUV010000421.1, read as the reverse complement.
CAGGAAAGCAGCTCAGGAAGGGCCAGCCATTGTGACAGAGCCCAAGAACAACACCATGCCACACTCACAGTGAGGTCGCACACAAAGCCACCAGGTGTAGAGTGTGGGGAGCTATGACAGTCCTTGGGTGTGTCTCTGTGTTTGAGAAATTACCACACTAAGAACAGACCACCTTCCACAGATCATCATATCACTGGAGGCTTTAACACGAGGCTACTTTTAGAGAAACTTTGGTAGCAATTTAGATGTATTTGTGAGAAACACAATGTACACGGGCAGCTCACATTCTCTTAAACTCTTCCTATGTAAGTGATGGTTAATCTTGCCTAGCAGCTTGATGGTATACGAAATCCACTAAAAGGTCAACTTTCCAGTGGGTCTGTGGATACATTTCCAGAAAGGACTTACTATGAGGAGAAGACCATTCCTCAGAGCAGGTGGCACATCCCAGGGTGTAGCTCTGCTCTGCACTTTGTAGGCAGCCGTGTTTAAGATAGCACCTGGGACAGTTGCAAAGTCGTATGACTAGCACCTGACAAAGTAAGCAGCTGGCTTCCAGCGTGGCCAGCTCAGCTAAACTGGTAAACAAGTCCTTTGTGGATGTGTCGGCCTTGTGCCCCTCCCAAGCGGGCTTATGCTAATGAGGTATTGGCAGTCTAACCTATCCTGAGAGAACATGTCACCCAGCCTGCCTTGGGAAGATATATAAGCAGCTCGTTTCTGCTGCTGGGGGGTCCCCGTCCATAGGTCCCCGGTCCCTGTCCTAGTCCCCGTCTAGGTCCCGTCCCCGGCGGACGCGACAGTACTTGTCTGAGAGACAAAGCAATCTTGTTTGCCTGCTTACCCTGGTTCTTGTTGGTGAGTGCATCTCCCTGGTTTTGTTGCTGCTGCTGCTACTACTGTCCAGGATTCGTCCAGGCTTTCAGCACTAGGTTAGGACTGCTTCCCTGATTGAGCGGCTCTCAGCCTCTCAGCCTCTCAGCCGTGAGCAGACTAACTCAGATCACAAAGGATCACACTGTGTGAAACCATGTAGTTAAGGTTGGAGTCAGCCCTGCTCAACTCCAAAATGCAGGCTTTCAGCCATTGCCTGTGTTCAGGTATGGACCAGGTTTAAAGGACCATGCTGGGTAGTACATTACCATTACCATTAGAGGGAAATTAATCCATTACCTTCTGAGTAGGGGAAAAACAAAACCACTCTCCATATTTTCTGTAGAACACAAACAGGACATCTAAAAAGTCACAGTCTTTGAAGTTAGGGTCTAAATTTAACAATTAAGCATAAGGTTTTACAAACAACGGAGATTTGTGTCTTACTCTGAGCTCAGCGTCTTCCCAGCCTTTCTTGCTGTTAATGATCGAGCCTTTTCCCCTTGACACCTAAGAGGCATTTCACATCTTTTATGATCTTACATCTTTCTGGGAGTAAAATAGATCCTGACTCAAAGCTCATGCCATCTCTGAATGTTCCCTTTTCCCATGGGAGGTGCAGCCACCGGGCCAAATGTTTTTTTTTTTTCAAGCATGTCTTGATTTCATAATTTAAAAAGCAAAAACCAAAACAACCAAAACAAACAAACAAACAAAAAACCCAAAGCAAAACAAAAATCTCTTCCAAACAGTTTCTCAGTGTTTGAAGGGAAGCTTCTAGTAACTCTGGGTCAGGCGCATGGTGTATGTGTGGCTTGAGGAGAGAACTGCTGAAGGAGACCAGCCTTCAAGGCTCTTCCTCACCATAAACGTAACAGATGTGTTTTATTTACTCAGATTTGGACAATCCCTGTTTCTAGGTATGACAGTCCCCCCCCCAAGAAATGAAAAGTCCGATTCAGTGCCTGAGAGAATGACCAAGTTTTCGAAATACATGGTTTAGTTTCAAGATATGGCACCATTAACCAGAAAGTGGTTAATGCTACTTTGGAGTAATTTTCTGTAATGATGTTCATTCATGAATTTCATTTGCCATTCTGTGTGATGTCACTGTGTTTAGCTGACGGGTTTGAACCAGAGCAGTGAATGAGGAACAATGGTGGTAGAGGAATTAGGAGATGGAACAGAGTAGCGTGCATCCAGATGCTGTCCTTACAGAAAACAGCTTCTTTAGTCTAGCTTTGATGTGCTAGATTTATTTTGTTAATAAAGTAGGTTGTTTGTATCCAAAAAGTTTAATGGCGGTAATATTTTACTCTTTCCTGTCTGCGGATGTTCTGTCTATGGATTTCATTGACTACAGAATGCAAACTATGCACTATTACCCAGGATGCAGAACGATGTAACAGAAGAGACTTCTGGGAAGGCTTATCCATCACGTAGATGAGGTACAGGATTTTAAATCTTATTACATCGTTGGAGCTGACGTCTCATTGTGGCTTGTGCCTGGTATTCTGTTAAAACCAAAACATTAACAAGGACTTGAGGAAAATTGTAGCCTGTTCCTGTTTGCAGGAGTAGGTTTTTCTGATGATGAAAGAGAATTTAGAGACTTTCTTGTAAGCATTCCCTGCAATATCACAACTTGTAATTTTGTGATGAGTAGTAATGAGATTATCCTTCCCTGGAACTCGTCTGACTTCTACTTGGTGCTGCTCTTGACCTGAAAGGGTTGGGAAAAGATATTCTTTTGCTCCCATTTTTTTTTACTTGCTTTAAATATGGCCATACCAGCCTACTTTAATAAAAATGTGAAAAAAAAACCATTTAAATGAGAACATTCTGTGGGTGAAGGCAGAAACCTGCTTTATATGTTGTATTTCTCCAGGTTCAGCTTGGCTTCTGAGATTCTTAGTGTGTAGTAAATAAGCAATTTGAGATTGACTCGCCAATCCAATGAGAAGATGAGAGGGAGAGGGAGAGGGAGAGAGAGGGAGAGGGAGAAAGGAAAGAGGAGAGGAGAGAGGAGGAGGGAGGCGGAGAGAGAGAAAGGGGAGAGGGAGAGAGAGTATTGAAGTGGGTGACTTAGCATTCTGCCTAAATTCCACCCCCACAGTTAACTGGCAACAGCCAGGTAGGCCTGCCCACTATAAAAGGGGCTGCTTGCCCTCTCCTTGCTCCCTTGCTCTCTCTTGATCTCCTACTCTCTTGCCTTCTTGCTCCCCCTCTGTCCACTCGCCCCTTTCCCTTTCCTTTCCCCCTCTTTTCACATGCTCATGGCTGGCCTCTACTTCTCTACTCTCTCTCTCTGCTCTCTCTGCCTCTCTCTGTCTCCTCTGCTCTCTTGCCTCTGTCTGCCTCTACTACCCTCTTAACTCCCCTCCCCATGACCTATTTTATATAGTATAGAATAAACTCTATTCTATACTATACCGTCATGTAGCTGGTCCCTCAGGGGGAAGGGATGCCTCGGCATGGGCCCACTGAGACATCCCCTTCCCCCATACCTTACCACACACCCATAGAACATACTCTTTTTCTCTTTCTCTTTTTATAAACACATCAGTGACAACCTGCTAGTACCCCTCCTGAAATTCATAAATAAACACTAGAACACATCCATGAGTTTCTTTTAGGTGTAGCTTTAAGACTAAGAGCTGAGGAGGGAGAAGCAGGTTATGATGGGAGAAGAGGTAGGCATGATGAAGCTGAGGAGTCAAGAAGGGAACAGAGCAGGAATGACCATGCAAAGGGCCAACCTGCTCCGTCATAGTGACGGAAAAGGTCTCCATGACCGTCGGACATATATTGGCTTCCTTTAAATGGCTGGTGCCAGAAACGCTTGAAAGTATATCTCAAAAGAGGATGCACTTACTCTGGCTCACAGGCTCAGAGGATCATGCTGGAGCCCATGTGCTCCAGCACAACATCCAGTGTCGGGGGCACAGGAAACGAGGTGACTACCTTATGGAGGATAGAGACAGGAATCAGCCAGGGACAAACTTCTACCCAAGGGCTTCTCCCAGTGACCCACTTCCTCTAGCAAGCTCCCATCTGGTGTCCAGAATCGCATCATTAGCTGGGGCCACGGTCTTTAACACTTGCATCCTTTATGGACAGTTCAAGTTCAAACCATAATGCCAGATTTTAAATGTTTTCCTTCCCCCGCTGTCTAAACGAGCCTGTACCTTTAAATGCACAAGAGCCAAGATGTAGCTAGAGGCCAATACATTTAAATTCCAGGCTTTGGCATGTTGTTCATATTTAATGTTTCCAATTCTCATCTCTGAATCTTCATATTTCTCTTTCATATCTTAGGCTACATTTACACGAGGGCCTGCCTTTAAATAAGGGTCACACACCAAATTCCCTATGACTAGACTAAACTTGACTAGTGGTGGAGCTCCTTAATTGCTCCCAGAAATGTCTTTTCTGGCGTTTCTTTCTTTGTTGACTGTGTGTGTAGCCAAGGCAAAATGATGGCTACTGGTGTGAGTGCTCTGGTCTGGTTTGCCTGGTTTATTTCCCAGCTTTGAGTTATTAGTGGGTAAACTCAAGTGACCACTCCACCTCTGACCTCTAGATGAAGTAACGGAGTTCTATTAGTAAGAGAGGGCAAGTTCAAATTTAGTTGATGAATGTACTTGTTTACAATGATTGCTTCACATCTTCACCCTTGTATTTAATTTCCTTTTTTTGTTGTTGTTGTTTTGTTTCGTGGGGTGAGTGAGACAGGATTTCTCTGTGTAGCTCTGAGTGTTCTGAAACTCATTCTGTTGACTAGGATGGCCTCAAATGCAAAGATTCATCTGCCTCTGCCTCTGCCTCTGCCTCTGCCTCTGCCTCTGCCTCTGCCTCTGCCTCTGCCTCTGCCTCTGCCTCTGCCTCTGCCTCTGCCTCTGCCTCTGCCTCTGCCTCTGCCTCTGCCTCTGCCTCTGCTCTGCCTCCTGAGTGCTGGGATTAAAGGTGTGTGATACCACTGTCCAGCATCCTAATTTCCTTCAATATTCAGGGTTCTTTGTTCAGGGACTAACCTGCCACATAGCCTTCCTCCCTCTTGACACTGGGCTGGCCCTGTGGTTACTTTAGCTATAGCCTTGTTAACAAATGGGGTAAAAGCAAAAGCCTGGGATGTCTAAACTGCTTGGGGCTTTCTTCCTTGAGCTTCTCCCAGCCGATAGATGTGTGTCTGGAGTGACCTTCCGAAGGCTGAGATACACAAGAGCAGACATGAGCTGAGGCTGGACACCGGGCAGCTGTCAGACATATACATGAACCTGAACGAGGGTTGTCTAGCAGAATGTCTAACGGATAGTGGACTCTGAAGCAGTGCTTGCTAATCTGAAGCAGGCACGCTCAGGCCTGAAGCAAGAAGTGGTCAACTGGAACGGGAAAGAGAAGCTTGTGAAGAACAGAGCTGTACAGTTGAGTCAAGGGCGAGAGTCCAGAGCATATCTATATCACAGAGTTAACTATAGAATGAATACCCTAGCCTATAGTCTCCAGGGAACCCTTTGCTTTAGTTGTTGGAGACTTGACAAGGACTTCATGAATCCCTCTTGTAGGAAAATGCTGCTCATTGATGTTCAGAACTAGGCTCCTACAAACATCTGACGGTCTGAGATCTTTCCTTTCCTTTCTGTGGCACATAGATTTGGAAAGTGATCACAAGATTGGAACATGGCTCTCTTTTCATGGGCTCAGGCCTTTCCCAAAGCTGAGAAAGCTGAGAACTGGCTGCAGTATAATGAATGACCTTTAGGTCCACACTAACTGTGAGTTCAGATCTGGAATATTTCTTCAAATAGACTCTTTCTGCTAAGAGTGCAAGAAAACCCTTCATTCGCAGCTCATCTGTTCCATTTGTAGGAACCTGTGATCGATTCACTATCTGTATAAATCCCTTTGGGCCAAAATAGTCTGGCTGCTTTTTCCCAGAGGCTTGTTGTTTAATTGAACACACCTTATCACTGATGGTTATGTGCCAACATCTGGTCTCTCTTCCTCCTGGATTCCATTATTGCCACTGAGATCAGAAAACCAAATTTTCTTGCAGCATCATCCATCGTTATCTCTGGCTTACAGAGGAGAGCCAGCATGGGCTTTAAAGGGGCATGTTTGGTGGCCTCATGCATCAACAGTGCCTTATGGTGTGGGGAAACATTTTCATGCCATGTGACTAGGGTAAACAAATTACACACAATGGGTCCATTCCTACCTTCCATTTACCACAGGTGAATCTTTCTAGTGTTTTAGCATTTTGATCTAGTGATATATATCGGGGTGATCAAGTGTTTTCAGTAAAGGACTGGATAATAAATATTTTAGACTCTGTCTCTATTTTAACTGATTGGCTCTATCCTTTACCCAAAAGCAAATCTCAGACAACATTGAAATAAACCTAGGTGTGTTGCTCTACAATTTTATTTACAAATCAGACGATGTAGTGGGCTTTGGTTGGTGTATCAGAGCTGTGGGTACCTTGAGATCCCACTTCAGCTGGCTAACTTAAGAGGACTGTAACCTGGCTACCATTCTCATGATGGAGTATATTAATTTTGAATCCTATATTGATTTATCTGGATCAAGCTTTGGGCTTCATTCTTCAAGATGTAATTCTCTACTTCCATATATATCTCCCAGCCCAGGACCTCTTCTCTCCTTGTGAGTGTGTAAACTCTCTTTTGGGTCTGGCCTTCGATTTATTAGTTCTTTTTTGAGGGTCAGAGGTTCAGGTTGACAAAGATAGACCTCCTGAGGCAGCAGCTTTCCCTAGGCAGTCATAAAAAGGCTCTAATTCAGTATTAAGTTGTTTTTCTCAGAGGGAAGGAAGTTGGGCCTTCTTCAGGGAGAGTTTCCTGAATTCTGCAAACTAGAAATCTAGGGTTGTGGGTTCAAAATCCATAGCCTCTGGGTTCTAGGAAGATGTCAGTAAAGTGTTCACTGTATAAATATGAGGACTTGAGTTCAGATCTCTGTACATACATAAAAAGCCAGGTGAGAGTATTTCCTAAGTACAGGAAGGTGAAGGAAAAAGATCCCTGGAGTTTTCTGCCCAACCAGTCTAGCTGAATTGGTGAGCTGTAGGTTCAATGACAGACCCAGTCTTGAAAAACAAGGTAGAGAAGGATTGGGAAAGACACCTAGCATTGACTCCACCCATATGTCCTATTCCATACTTTAGGCTATCCTTCCTTCTCTGGGACTCTACATTTGGAAATGTTGATCATTTTATTACTAATGCAGTTCTTCAGAATTTAAGGCTAGGTTTTCAGACTTTCAAATGAAAAATGTTTGAAGATAATTGAAAAAGATTATTTAAGGATGGGGAAGGGCATAAAGGAAACACTAAAGTTAGCACACCACTCAAAGGCTAACTGTACTGAGGCCTCTTCCCCATCTTAGGCTTATAGTGACCAGGAGAGGGTACGCAGGAAGCACACAGGGAGCTGCATAGGAATTGCCACCATCAGGGGCCATGATCTGGTAGAGGAGAAATCTGGTGCACACCAACCTAAGAGGGAGATTCCAGGAATTAATACCACAACCTCATTTCTGTTTGTTTTCTACTCTTTATGATGATGTTGAAACCAATTGGAAGCCCATTGATGAAATCCATTCTACTACCCAAGACAAACAGCAAGAAGGGCAAAGGAAGCTGAGGGTGGAGGATGCATTTGGAAGAATACATGGAGAGCTTTATCCAGCTCACTAAAATTCAGTTTCTTGGTGCTACATACTAAGGAAAATAATCTTGCCTATCTCATAGATTTCATGTGGGAATAAGATTTCTTGAAACAATGAATGTAGACTTCTTAGGTGAGGACTTAGCATGATACAAACCTTTATTACTTTTGATCTACCGTTGGCCTGATAGCTATAAACTTGGCTATTCATTTTTTTCTCATGGATGGTTCTTGGTATTTTCCAATAGTAAATTATAAGCTCGTCCCTCAATGAATAATCTCCCTGAATTAAAAAAGGAGAGGAGCCGAGACACTTTATCAATGGGAATAATGACACCATAGAATATTATGGTCATAAAGGGAAGCATATAAAGAAACATGCTCTGAAAAATTCTGCAGCATCCAGATGGTTCAGAAGGTGAGGCTGCCTCTCTGAGTCTGATCCCTGGGATGTACATGGGTCTTTTGCAAGTTGTTTTCTGCTCTCCACATGCATGCCACTGTATCTCACCCAGAGTAAATAAACTAAAAATATTTCAGCTAGTCTGTGCCTTAACTATGTGCTTTGTGTGCTTCCAGTGAACGGAGAGAGAAATTTGACAAATTGAGAGATTGGAGGTGGCAGTGTCATGTAATCAGATGGAGGAAAAATTTGCCATAAAGATGTCACTTCTAGATCTGGAATGAAGTACAATCCAATGAGAAGGAGAACAGGTGATTTTACACAATTATAAATGTTTAGAAACAAAACTTGTGTATATGTATATTTATATATACATATACTTATTTAACCTTTGTGTGTGTGAACTTTTCTCTGAACTATTTACATTGAAGCATTATACCCCATTTTTCTTACTAATTTGTATATATTTCCTAAGAAATTTAATGCTTATTTAAAAAATCAGAAACATAATATATTCATACAATACTATTACTAACCTTCTGCATATTCAAATTTCTTTTAATATTTCCATTTCCTTTTCATCTCCAATCTAGGAACACAGTGAATCACATCACTGGTTTCACTGTCTTCAGTATCCCATTGTCTTTACTGACAATTCTGGGCGTTTTCAGTGATATTTTATTAAGTATAAAATTATATCACAGAATAATTCTTAATTAGGGATTATCTGATGTCTCTTTATTTTAGCTATTGTGTACTATTTTAGCACTGATTGTCAGCTTAACAGGATCTACAATCACCTAAAACAAGACTTCATGTTTATCTTAGGGTTTCATTGGTGTGAAGAGACACCATGACCAGACAACTTTTACGAAGAGAAACATTCAATTTGGCCTGGCTTACAGTTTCAGAGGTTCAGTCCATTATCATAGTGGCCAGGAGCATGGCAGTACACAGGCAGCCATGACACTGAAGAAGCAGCTGAGAACTGTACATCTTGATCTGAGGGCACCAGAAGGAGACTATGTTTCATAATGGGTGGAGCTTGAGCATAGGAGATCTCAAAGCCCACTCCCACAGTGACACACTCTTTTCAACAAGGCCACACCCACTCTAAGAAGGCCATACCTCCAAATAGTGCCACTCCCCATAGGCTGAGCATTCAAACACATGAGTCTATGGGGGCCATGCCTATTCAAACCACCACAATGTCTATGGATTGTCTAGATTAGGTAAATCGAGGTGGGAAGATCCACTTTAACTGTGGGTGGGATTATTCTGTGAGTTGGAGTCCAAGATTTAATAAAAAGGAAAAAGTGAGCCATGTGTTTGCATTTATTGATCTCTGCCTTCCTGGCTATAGATGCAAAAATATGTCCAGTTGGTTTCCTACAAATGCTGCCATGCCTTTCTTGCCTTGATGGAACAATTCTCAGAAATTGTAAACCAGATTAAAACCTTCTTTAGGTTGCTTTTGCTAGTTACTTTCATCCCTGTCTTCTTCCCTCCTCCCTGTCTTCATCTCACCTTCCCGTCTCATTTCTTCAACCTGTCCTCATTCCTCCTCCCTGTGCTCATCTATCCTCTCCATCCCCATCCCTCCCTTCTGTCCTCCCTCTTCTCTGTACTCATCCATCCTCTCTGTCCTCACCCCTCCTCCCTATCTTCATTCCTCCTCCCCATCCTCCTCCCTCCTTCCTGTGTTCATCACTCTTCCCTGTCTTCATTCATCCTTGCTGTCCTCATCCCTCCTCCTTATCTTCATCCCTCCTTCAATCCTTATCCCTCCTTCCTATTCTCTTCCCTCCTCCCTGTCCTCATCCCTCTTCTCTGTCCTCATCCATTCTCCCTGTCTTCTTTCTTCTTTATTTTTACTTTTCCTAGTTTCCCTTCTCTTTTACCTCCTGAACTATTTACTGAATGCTAGACATCTAAGTTGTCCTTCACAGCTACTATTTTAAATGTTGAGGTGTCTGGCAAGTGTTTTCTGGGTCAGGTCACTCCTTGCTACTTCAGATAGACTCATTTCCTAGGTCTTATGAATTTTAGTGTTTAAAACCATTAGAGAACATGCCAGGGTAGCTTAGAATTTGGGTTCCCCAAAAGTAGATGATTCCTCCTTCCTGCAGTCATTTTTGTATCAGAGCTTGGCTATGCCCTCTCTTAACAGACTTGCTATTTGCTGATGTCCTCTAGTTCCTTGAGTAAAGTCTGCAGGTTGTGGGCTTTACTGAGTTAGTATGAGCCCGTGGTCCTGAGAAGTACTGACCACCAAGAAGGCTTCTGTAGCATAGGATCCTAGGCCTTTCTGCTGGGGATTTGAAATTGACAGGTACTGGATCCAATCTCAAGAAGTTTTACTCTTGACTGACTACCACGTGTTGCTAGTGTTGGGTTTTTTTGGTAAACACTCCTAGTAAATGCTGGCTTACAGCCTGATACCTATTTATCCTATCGTATGCAGCTGATGGCATGGATTTTAGTTAGAATATCCGTTACACTACATAGCTAAGGGACCTTAAACATCCCAACTCCATTGAAAGAGCAGCTGATTACTTCTTTTGTTTCTGAAATTATATAATAGCACCATTTCTTCCATATACTCTTCCTTGATCTCTTTCCTATTTTGGTCTCCTTTCTCATTAATTGTTATCACACACACACACACACACACACACACACACACACACACCAAATAACATACAATACATTATACAATATATAATATACAATATATAATAAATATACAAAATACAATAAATAATATATTATGCGTAAATATGTTTTAAGGGCTGACCATTTGGTATTGGGTAATGAACTGGTGTGCTCTTTCCTGGGGAAGACTTTCTTCCATTTTGAACATTCCTTAGTTGCCTGCAGTTCTTCATGTACCTTGAGGTCTTGTGGTTGGTTTCTTTTTGTTCTAAATATTTGGTGGTGAGTGGCTAGTCTAGATCTAAAAATAGGCTCTAACTCTCAGTCTCAATTCCAAGATGAGGAGAAGGGAGAAGGCATAGGGCAGCCAGTGCTGATTCTAAGGAGACAACCTGGCTGTTCCTACTCTTACACACCCAGGACTGTCACTAATCACATGTCATTTCAAGAAGGCTTGCCATCTGGGTGCTCACATACCAAAAGAGTCACATAGCTTTATTACAAAACTCAAATAAGAGAGACCATACTCTGGTGATAATTTGGCGTTGCTGCTTCAAATATGATCCTTTAAGCAAATATATGGTACCTATAAGAAAAATTGGAGGTACTAGATGACGACATGGGGTTTGTACATCTAATATGCTTGTGAGAACTGAGTTTGAGCTTGATTCTGTAAGCTAATTCATGGAGACTCATTTCAGGATTCTAATACAACTGTTAAAGAACCCAAGTCCGTCTACTGATCAGAGGGCAGTTGTGTAGTAAATGCTATTCTTTAGTTGTTGAACAGCTGTCTTTTCCAGCATCTTGTCCAGTCAGTATTGAAGCAGATCTTATATTTCAATTAAACTTTCCAGTTAGCTTCTGCACTAATGAAGGGTCAGGAACTTATTACGATTCTTGGAGTCTAAGAACAGTTTACTCCGTTCAGCATAGGTAATATTTCCATACTCTGGAAAGACCTTCATTGTGTACTGTAACTTTAAGTTTTTTCCAAAATCTATTTTTAATGATGATTCTTAAATGCTTAACATTCCTTTTAGCCCACCACCCACCACAGGTAGTGGGAAAGAAAGGATACGGGGGTGGGGGAAAGTGGAACTGTTTAGGAAGATTCTTTTTTGGAGCAACTTTGATCTGTGTTGCCTAGAAATTGGCAGTTCAGTTGACAGGTCAGCAGCAGCAGCTCGATCCACTCTAAAACACTTCGTGGATACACCAGCAGTCCAGTTCGGCAGAGTTGGGATAGCAAACACGATTCAGCAGCGGTAATACTACCTATCAGAGACAGCCAGGCCTCAGCCTCTGCTCCAGTCAGTAGGAGAGACCAGGAGAAGTTCTTAGCTGTGCCTTTCTCAGGGAAGCAAAGATCAACAAAGAGGAGAGACCCACAAGCATTGCACAGCTAGCTCTATAAGCAAGTCTAGCTCAGCTTCTGTCACTGTCAAGTTCTATTTATACTCTCCAAACATCACGTGTCCTCCAAGTGTCTTGCCTCAGCACTTGAGTCTGTCTTAGCTGACATCACTCTGCCAATCAGCCCAGGTCTGAGGAAGCCGCAAGAAACCGAAGCACACCACCAGACGTTTTTTGGGTACATTTCTCTCTGTAAAGTCCTGACAGATGGAGGTCAACTATGCAATGTAAGGCTGACCAATGCATGCATCTAGTTAGCAAGAATTGTTCATCACGTGTCCTTTCACGCGCTTGCTTTAGCAGAACATCCTCTTTCCTGTGTCTGCTTCAGTGAAATGCTCCTTCACGAGTCTGTCCACTTTAAAGAACCGTTCCTTCACCGGTTTGTTCCAGCAAAACACCATTCAAAACAACTAACTCTACAAAGAACACGTAGGTTTCCACTTCAGTGTACTGATGATGGTCTTAAGCCTTTCTACTTCTCCGTCAGTCATATAGTGGGGGACATGTTTCTCCTCCAGTCACAAAAATCTAAATGCTATTGAAGAGCATTCACAATAATTTGATAAGAGTTTGAGAGGAAGACAATATTAAAAGTGGAGTGCACACAGTAATCAAAGGTGCAATGGTGGTTTTGACGTTTCCATTCCTGGCTGATGTTGGAACTGATGCCAAAGAAAGATGAGTTTTGACACTCGAAGCATTTTAGGAGCGATGAATCACATCATTGTGACATCCTTTTGGGAGATGCCTATCTCCCTTAATTTTATCTGTAGGGAGTGAGATAAAAAGGTGAGTCTTTTCTAGAAGATTAAAGCACGTTTTTAATCTGATTTCTCCCGGCTAAGTAGAGTGAAGATTTGAAAAATCATGCCGAAAAGTCAGCGATATTTTTAGATTGCATTTCCGTGTACCCAATGCTAATGTCTTTGGTTTTCACAGACTGTGTGAGGGTATTGTCGTTCCCATGTTGCAGGTAAGTATGGTGAACAGTGGAGCATGAAAGACTTTAACTTGGCAGGAAAAACAGGAATGGAGCAGCTTCTGGGTTCAAACTTGGGTTCTTGCCCTGCCCTCACTACAATGCAACACTAATTATAATCATTTATATTTCAGATAGCATCTGTTATTCCAAAGTTAGTCTACTTATCAATATTTTCTAGCACATATTTTTCAAAAGAACACTGGGGATGCTCAAGTTCTTAGACTGGCTGTCTGGAGTTGTTATCTAACATGCTTGTATTCATGATCTATGAGGATACTGTCCACCGTGTCTCCCCGGGTTTGAGTGTGTGCAAAGGTGACATGCTTTCTAGTCACATGTACCGTGGAGGCTGCGGCTGGAAAGACATTTCTCAGTCTCTGAACTGTGTGTCAGTGTAGGGGACTTAGCATCAGGTGGTGGAAAATCCCTTTCCAATTAACAATTAAATTTTAAACAAGCCAAAGCTTCACAATAAAATAGAAAAAGTTCCAAACTCATAATTGTTTTATCTAAGTTTGAAGGTGAGATGGCTTTGATTTCTCCTAGAAAAACACATTACTCAGAGTGGGAAACTTGAGCTTTTAGACAGACAGACAGACAGCCTTCTCCTTCTTTAGTCTTTAAAGAAACCTCAGCCTGTGGCGATTTGGCAAATAGATGTTAATGATTTTAGACATCCTGATCAAATCTGCATCTCATGATGTTACAGGACTCTAGTGACATCACCCAGGACTCCCTCGCTGTGAAGCTATCTGTTGTAGCTACAAGTGTCCAAAGTAGAAGAGCTAGTAACTATTTTGCTTAGGGAAAAAGAAGTCAGTAGACCCCTGCTTTGGTTTGAATTTTCATTAAACTCTGTTCTGTGTCAGAATTAACATTGATAAAATGCTTCATGAGATATAAAGTATGCAGTCAACAGCGGCTGCCGTGGGAAGAGGAGCAGTACAGAAGCCGAGCTCACGGAGACAGCTGTACACATCACTGTCTGTTCTTCAGTTTGGCTCTAGGCTTTTTAACCGTGGTAAAAGTGTATGGCTTCTTGATCACCGCTTTGGTTAAGTTGTATGGGATAATAAAAGTGCTCACTCGGCACCCTGGTTACCATGCTGAGTTCATTTGTTTTCAACGTTTCTGACATTTGTTTTCTTGTTTCTGCACAGCACTTTGATTTGAAGTCTGGATTATAAATTGGTGGATTCTCAACAGAGCCTTTCTCTGCTACTTCAAGCAATAATACTTGCATCTTGTGTAGAGGGAAAGTGAGAGTTACATGATCGGCTTCTTGTCCCATCTCAGGGGCCGACTTGGCCTGATCCTGGCTCTTTGGAGTTGCTGGAAACCATCAGGGAACTTCAACCACTGTCGTTTCCATCTGCGCATGCTCAAGCCGTTGCTCTGCATGCCATCGTTTCTTGTTAATGTTGAAGAAGTCTACACTTATTTAAGTCAGCCTGTAATTGGTTTCTTTGATTTTCGCTAAAGAAAATAGACCTGATGATATTAAAATGTTTGCTATTTTCTGCAACACCTAATCAATCACATTTTTCACAAAGAATAGACAAAGCAGGAGATTTAACCAATATTTTGGTACAAAATTTAGTAATCAGCCTTCCTTGCTTCATAACTATGAGAGTTATTTAAGAACAAATCCTAACACATCATTTCGAGGCTACCTCACTTCTCAAAAGATTGTAACTAATTTTTGAAAAGGCATTTCTTTCTGTAGTATGAAGTCCCAGTTGAATGTAACAAAAGATCTTCATAAATATTAATTCATATAATTTCTAAAAATTAAAAATTTGGTTGAAAAACATATACCAAGGTTATATGATTTTAGAGTGTTTTAAGTTTGGTTAAAGCATACCCAATTATAATCAATATTTTAGATTTACTCTATGAAAAGAACAGATTTGGGATGGACTTGTAGCTCAGTTGGTGTAGTTCATTCCTATTGTTCAAGAAGCCTTGGGTTTCTCCCCAGTGCCGCACTACCCAGGAGTGGTGGTGCACACCTGTGCTTAGAGCACTTGGAGATGAAGGCTGGAGGAGCAGAACTCAAGGTTGATTACTCAGTGACATAGGGAATAGCCTGGGCTATACGAGATCTTATCTAAAAAAACAAAAATTGTTTCAATAACACACAACAACAAAACAACAACAACCCAGACCCCACAATGAATTCCCCTAAATACAAGGAAGGATGTAATGTAGCTCAAGATTTTATGCCATGGATATTGCAGGATACCCCACAAATGCACGTTTGATAGAAAAAGTGTTGCCAGTGATGCATTGCTTTCTTTCCAGTACCATATTTTTTCATTAACTTTGGAGACTTCTCCTCAGCAACATGATCTGTAATTGTCACCAGAGAGTGTGTAATAATGAATAACGCTTCTGCAGTGCCGTCTCTTCCCTTTCATTAGTATGAAACATTATCAAATTTCTTCCTCAGAAATATTATCCTGTAACTGTTCAGAAAAGACAAAATTCATTTGCAAAGCAGCCCCAGTGCTTTGTCTGAAAATGAGGGAGAAACCTTGAAAATGTTTCAGCCAGGAACTGGCAACGCCAGTGGGACCACAAATAAAAGGAACAAAGATCCAATAACATTTAATATCAAAACTTATGCAAAATTACCACAACTCTAAGATGCAATTGTTCCAATTGATTCAGTCTATTCATATCCATTAAGCAAGCTAGTATTATTTCCTAAGTTACAGCATTAACATTAATATTTCATTAGTACTACTATGCTTTGATAAACCAACCCTAACCTGGAAGCCTGCTTTTGTTAGCAGAACAGCGTTAGGCAATATTATGATAAAATGCATTAAATAATAAAACCCAAAGCAACAGATGTAAATGTTAAACACACAAATGAGGAAGACACGTTAGGGAGGTGGATGGCCGTGTTTACTCACTGATGCCAGAGCACCCCCAGACTGTGCTTGCACTCATAAAGATGCAATGATTGGTGGGAACACCAACTCTGATTCAGAGTTCAGAGGTCATATTGCTCTGACTGTCAAAGGGGATTACACAAATGTACTTTCTTTTATTATTTTTTTCCTTCTGAATTCATCAAAGACCAGTTGGTAAACCACAAGGCACTTTGTCAACTCCATGTTGAGAAACTCTAGGTTAGAATGGTGCTTTCTACAGCCTTTTTCTTCTTTTTGAGTTAAGGTCTTACAAGCCTGGATTGACTGTATGATTATTTTTATCTTAGCCTCTTGGGGTTAGAATTACTAAATATGCCACCATGCCCAACAGCATGCTCAAAATAACTTTTCAGTTAAATATTTATTTATTCTGTGTTCATTTATTAAAACTACATCACATAATTCACATTTCCAAAAATTTATTCACCTTGAAACCCTACCAAAAATACAAGTTTAAAAAAACAAAATGAAAGCAATAAGTTGATGCTTTAAAAGTAACTCTACTAGGCTGAGGTCAGTGACACAAGTGACAGCTCATGCTGGGAGGCTGTGGAGCAAAGGCACACTCCTCCATGGCTGGTGGGAGTGCAACCTTGTACAGTTACAATGAAAATCCGATAGCAGTTCCTCAGAAAGACGTAAATCAATCTACCTCAGATCCAGCTCTACCTCTCTTAGACATAGACCCAAAGGACACTTCATCTACCACAAGGACACTTGCTCAACAGTGTTTATTGCTCCACTATTTATAATAGCCAGGAATTCAAAACATTAGATATCTATCAATGGATGACTAGATAAAATGAAAAAGAAAAGTTGTCCATTTACTAAATGGAGTATTATTTACCTGTTAAAAAATAACATTATGAAGTTTGCAGGCGAATGGGTGGAACTAGAAAGAAAATCCTGAGTGAGGTAACCAAGACCCAAAAGGACAAATATGGTATATATTAACTTATATCTGGAGATTAACTGTTAAATAAATGATAACCAGCAACAATCCATAGACCCAGTGAGATTATGTATTGAAGAAGGCACTAGGGAGGTCATATTAATATCCCTCAGAGGGGGAATAGAAAATAGAATAGAGGTCATAAGTGGACTAGGGTGGTGGGGGATGGGCAGGAGTAGGGGGATGGGGGGATGAGGAGGGGAAATGGGATTGAGAGACAGAATGCAAGGAGAGACAGTTGGAATTGAGGGATGTTTGAGGGGTATATGGAAACCTAGTGCACTGTAAGTTTCCTAACATATATGAAGGTGATCTTAATGAAGTTTCCAAATAATGAGGAAATGGAGTCCCAAACGACCATCTCGTGTTATCAAACAAAGCTTTGAGCACAGGGACTGGTTATATCCATTTGAGTTGGATGTCAAAAGGGTCCCATGGAAATCCTAAACAACCCAGGCTGTTGTCAAGGCAACAGGCTTTTCTCTATGAACTGACAGCAAGACCACGTTGCTGAAGACAACACCCACACAACTCACTGAACGTGGAGACGTTGAGCTGGTGCTCACACACAACCTTAATCCCCATGGTCTAGTGTCTTTGGTATTAGAGGATACTCTGCAGGTTACCAAAAGAGAAATATAAATACCAACACAGCCACAAAACTTTTGATTTGTAATCTGTCCTGCCGAAACCATTTGCTGGGATAATGGAGGCACGAAGCTTGTGGAGTAACCAAACAATGTCTGATTTGATGTAAGGCCCACTCCACAAGATGGAGCCCATACTTGACAACTGCTTCATCTATGCCTATCTACTACTGCGTCCTCGGAGCCCTTTGAGCCTGGGGATTATCTGTCTTCAGTGTCCCATACATCTGCGTAGAGAGAATGCCTGTCAATTGCTAGTTTTTCTTTCTTTTTATCGAAAATAGATTCTTTTCTCACATAATATATCCTGATTATGGTTCCCCTTCCTCCTCTTCTTGTAGCTCCTCCCTTCCTTCCCTCCCCTCTGGATCCACCCCTTTCTGTCTCTCATAAGAAAAGCACAGGCTTCTAAGAGATAATAATAATAATGATAATAATAATAATGACAACATAGAACAAGATAAAACAAAACTATCACATCAAAGTTGGACAAGACAAACCAACAAAAGGAAACAAGCCCAAGAGAAGGCACAAGAGTCAGAGACTCACTTGTTTGCACACCCGGAATCCCATAACCAGAAGCCAGAGGATGTGATGCAGACCTGTGTCAGCCCTGTTCAGCTGCTTCAGTCTCTGAATTCACATGAGCTTTATTCAGGTGATTGACAGGGCCTTGTTCTTGTAGTGTACTCCATCCCCCTGGCTCTCACATCCCTTCTACCTTCTCTTCTGCCAGGTTCCCTGAAAGGAGGGACTTACTAGAGATATCCTATTTAGGGTTGAGTTTTCCAAGATCTTGCATTTTCTGCATGCTATCTGGCAATGGGTCTCTGTATTTGTTCCCATCTGCTGCAGGAGGAAGCCTCTCTGATGATGGAACAAGGCTGAAATCTATTAATACATTTTACCCTTGTTCTCTGGGCCACCTAGTCTGTGGTTCTTGGTTACCCAACCAGTATTGTTATGGGTTCCATCTCATGGAATGGGCCTTAAATACAATCAGATTTTGGTTGGTTACTTTTACAAGTTTGTGCCACCATTGTCACAGCATATCTTGCAGGTAGGACAGCAATGAAGACCAAAGGTTTGTGGCTGGCTTAATGTTTCCACTTTTCTTCTGGTACTGTGCAGAGTACCTTCTTGTACCAAAGATGCTAGATGATGGGTGTCAAGGCTTTATGTAGGCACTGGATCAATCTTATCATGTTCAATGTGTTGTGAAGGCGTTGTCTATGGCAATGGAACCTTGGTTTTAGTTGGTGAAGAGCAACTTATAGTCTTGGCAAGGGCCTGAGTTATTTGCAGATTCCCCAAACTAGGATGCTTTCTAGCTGGGCATGTGAACTACCCACTTAGAGACTGAAGTTTTTTATCTGCATAGTAACAAAACGTGACCACATGATTGGGTCTGGCTAATAAGGTGTAAGCAAAAGTGACCTATGTGGTTTCCAAGCAGATGTCAGACTTAAACATCTGTACAGCTCACTCCTTTCCCCTGCACACTGAATTGTAGCGGTGGTGCAAAGCTTCCTGCTTAGAGCCATGGATGAAAACTGTTTACTGAAAATGGTAGAGCCATCTTGTCAAGGGCTGAAATTTGAAAGAGACATCGGCTTTTTCTTTGAGCCAGTGTATTTTAATTTTTCTGGTTTTGTTTTTTGATTTTTTTTTTTTTTTTTGGTTTTTCGAGACAGAGTTTCTCTGTGTAGCCCTGGCTGTCCTGGAACTCACTCTGTAGACCAGGCTGGCCTCGAACTCAGAAATCTACCTGCCTCTGCCTCCCAAGTGCTGGGATTAAAGGCGTGCTCCACCATTGCCCGGCTCTGGTTTTGTTTTTAAGCAATGCCCACCACACACTTCTGAGTGGCTTACAAGTCATGCTGGCTTCAACCTTGTAGTAGTCTTGATGCCTCTGCCTCTAGAGCACAGGGGTCACAGGTGTGACCCTGCTCTAGATTTTCGTAGTATGAACTCTTGCCCTGTGTACTCGATTATGGCTCAACACTTCTTTATGTAGGAGGGACATTGTCGAATGATGTCTGCTAATAGTTTATCCAGAAATGTCTACAATGAAACGTAGGTGACTTTGACTCATTCTCTTTACCCATGAGAAGCAGGAAAAAGGCAGCATAATGGATAATGTGAGCATCTGATAGCAACCTGGTGGTTGCTATTTGTCAGGTCGATACTGGTGCTTAGCATAGCCTTTATTGTTCAATCCCAAATATCTATATATTTTTAATCATTATTCTGCTTTTCCAGACAAATGTGTTTGTTTCGAAAATTTTAAAGTCTTTACAATTACTAAGAAAAAAACCCCTAATAAATCATTGTGCTATTAATTATTATGTCAATGTGACTTCTGAGATATCCAGATAAACCTTCTGAGAGTGTTTACAGAAAAGACTAGTACTGTTTCCACTAGCACATGGAGTAGAAACTACCTGCCCACTGCCATGAGGATATCATTCATACCTGGGGACCGTGGGCAGAAGAAAAAGGTTAGAGGAGAGAGGACCCTACTCTGTTGGACCTTGCCGTAGCCACATCAGCAGAAGTCCTGGTTCTCCAGCTGGTGGGTGGCACTTTGCATCACTTCTTTATATGCCTTTCTAATCTTGCTGGTAAAACTGAAAGAAATCCACTCTTACATTTCTAAACACACCATTAGTTTCCTTCCTATAATAGTCAAGGTCTCTAATCTCTCTAATTCAGATCTTTAAAATTTTTATAAAGATATAACTTGATGGACAAAGTCTCACTAAAGTTTCCCCAATTTTTTTAAACAGAGGGTTCAGTATAGATATTCAGAAGCTGTAGTTGTGGATACACTCCCTATGGAAACAGGATGCTAGGGTAGTGTAGCTTATGGAGGCCATGTAGTTCATCAAGAGGCACCATGATCTATTTGACAAGTTGCTTTATATGATCTTCTACTGGTTCCCTATGATAAATATGTTTTCCAGGAGAATAAATGAAAAAATTTTGTTGTATATCAACTGTCAGTTTCAAAAGGCTGAATGATTAAAAGGATTTACTGTGTTTTGCATGGTTCCCTCATTTTAGATTAACAAGAGATAAAGTGATGTGCTATCACAAGGGGAGGAAGGACAATCTATTAGAGAGTCACAGGATTATCTGGTCCTGCTCCCAGCATCCTCTCTCAGTCACACAGGACTTATTTTGTCCTTAGCTTATGATCCATCACTGTATTTGCAAGTTGAGTTGTCAGGGAAGCTGGAATTCTAGTGGGTAGACGTCTTGTATAAACTTCTTTTCACATGTCTTAAAATAGTATTCATAATAAGGCTCCAAAACAGAGACCAACAGAATGATAGAAACCAGGTGCAAACCATCAACTTACACTTTATATAAACAATACTGAGAAACTGGCATCAGTTGTCCCTGGTCTCCTGGGTCCCTAAGCTCATCATGAGGTAGTGAGTTTTATTCTGGTTTGGCCAAGGATTAGTACTATAGTTCAAAACATCTCTGGTGAGTACTGGGTGTGGTATCCAAGCACTCAGGAGACTGAGACAGGAGGATTATAAATTCAAGGTCAGCATTGGCTACATGTGAGATCCTATTTTTTTTTTTAAATCTGGAAGCAAAATACCGGATTCAATACATTATCAAAAACTACTCTGTACCATTCATATTCCTGACCTTTCATCAATTTTCTTAGCTACAAATTGGTCTTTGTTATCTTTTGCTTACATTTGATAGAATTTATAGACATAAAAGAGTGGAAGGAGGGCTGTCCTGACACTAATCATTAGTACCATTCAATGAAGTGTAGATGTCACGTGAATGAAATGCTTAGGAAAAAATTTCTAGCAGAAAACTCTTCAAATGTTTTATTGTATATATAAACTTGCTAACTTTGGTGTCTTTCACCAAAACCACTCTCCATGTAAAAACAATGGAAGTAAAAAAAAAGTCCAAGTTAGTAGACAAAAGGAGTCTGGTAAGATATTATCTAAAGGAAGCTATGGATGAAAATCAGGATTTGTCTGACAGGGAAGGGAACGGTAGGGAAAGGTCTCAATCACAGTCTTGTACCTCAGGGCAGTGGTTTTCACTGAATCAAGTATGGGAAACAATAGCCTAGGAAATCAGGCAAGACTTCAAGACTCATTGATTTGAATTCTATTAAGGAAGGACTTTGGAAAGCCGGAGCCTACTGAGGAGACCAGAGCAGCCATTGCTTCTTCCATTTATCTGTTCATTTATTTCAATAACTGAATAACTGTTTGCCCAGCACCCATTGCATGTCAGAAATTAGGTGCAGAATCTATGGGGCTGAGTGAGTGAGAGACAAAAATTCATGTTTCTATAATTTATATTCTGCTGAGCAACTGAGGAAAAGCTTGCCCCGGTTTTTGGCTTGTGACATTCCAGAATACAACGGCTTCATTTCTTCCCCAGTAAGAAGCATGTCAGCACCAGGGGCCCAAGCAGGAAGGACACTGGAGGAGAGGGCCTAGTATCCATAAATATGCTCTCGAACAGCATGCTTGAGCAGACAATCAAGCGAGCCATTTCACCGCCTACCTCTTCAGAACAGGGGCTAAAATTGCATAGTCTGTGTTGAAAATATAAATTCCTGTAGAAAATTCCGGCTCTCTCAGATTTTCTTTTATTGCTATGATAGAATTGTGACTCCATGTAATTGGCTGTTTCAGCATCCCACTTGACTTTGTTATTATAGACCTAGACCAGAATGAACCACGGACTGAGGAAATATGTAAGCCTTTGCTCACTGATGGCTGGTTTTAAAAGTAGCTGTTTTAACAAAGGCTGTGCTCAAGCCTGCAGCTTAGTCATAACAGGAGAACTTAATGTCATCCGTCTGCCTTGTCATTCAGGGTAAGTACTCACTACAGTTAAGCTCTGTGGGTTAAGAGACCCAAGCTTAAAGATAAATATCTTCTATCAACTGCAGGCACTCAGCTTCTGTGCTATCTCACTTCCTGAAGTTTTCAGAAGCTCACTTATTTATTGCATTTTGCCTTATTTTTCATCTTAAAATAGAAGCGCTAATACATGTGGCCGCAGTGGCTGACAGTAAAGCCAGTCAAAGTTTCTTGTTGTTTATTGGTGAAGAAAAGAGCCCATGTTTCCTTTTTCATTAAAAGTTCTACTGCTCCTTTCCTTCCTTAAAGGAATAAAGTAAATTGTCATGGAATTAGCTGCCCTTTTAAAGACTCTTACGCAAATTGACAGCAGGGCTTAGCAGCTAGAGAGGAAGCTGATAACTGTGGCAAATGGGAAAAACCGAAGTACGTTTGCTTATAGACACATAAGTGACAGAACCGAAAGGTCAAACATGAACGAATAGACTCCATAGAAAAGCAAGTCTGGTATCTGAAGTCTGTACAGTGATCAGAATGATGTAAGAATCTTCGAGAAGAAAATCTAAGTGGAGAAAAAAACCACAGAAATACTTTGAACTTAGAGGCAAAAATGAGCATAGCAATAGATTGCTCTGTGCTAATCAGAATATGAAGAACGGAAAGTGAAGGCAGCAAATGAGAAGCCGTGTACCCACGACAACTTGGGTCATTCTCGTTTTCTGACAAGCTTTCTGCCATGCTAAAGTCCGTAACAATGGCTCCCTGTCATAAGTTTGTAGTACTTCAGGAATGTAGATCTCATTTTCAAGGGACATATTGAAATAGTATTTTGGAGAACAATGATACATGTTTAAGTAAAAAGGCACAAACAAATCACAGCTTTGCTGACTCTCAGAGTCCTTGGATCATTTTTCATTTGTTTCAATTATAGAACCTAATTAAACAATAATTCTTGCACATTTCGTTGGAAGAAAGATCGTGCAGCATATGCCAAGGTTAATTATTGGGCAATTGAGTCTAACAATGAAGGAAGGATGTTGTAATTAGGTTCCTATGCAGAGAATAGCGTGAACTTGCACTTTTTGTGATGTGTAAAGCCACATCAGAAATGGGTATGCCTACAAATGACCAGTGGGCTGCCCAGCTCTGAGTTCAGTGTTTGTGGCCAGCTTCTGTGCAGTTTGTTGTTTTCTTGGGAGGAAACTTTGCTGTCCTTTCTGGGCACTGGGCTGATGTCTGCTCTCATTTTCAGATGTATGGCCATGGAGAGCTCTGCAGGAACTACGATAAAGTCTTCATTCAGAGTCAAACGCATTGGGCTTAGTTTGTGGCTTTAGGTCTTCTCAACTTTGTTGACTAAAGAACAGAAAAGTTGGATTCAATGATCTTTAAATAATTTTCTTACAGAATTCTACATCTTTTCCAAATTCTATCATTTCTAATTTTTCTTTTTAATTCTTCTCCTTTTTGTTCCTTCTAAAATTTTGTTCTGGATGTTTTTCTGTCAACTTGACATAAGATAAAGTCACCTAAGAGGGAACCTCAATTAAGAAAATGCCCCTTAAGATCAGGTAGAAAGCAAGCCTATAGGACATTTTTTTCCTTTCTTTTTAATTTTTTTTTTTACCATTTTAAATTTTTAAAAATTATTTTATTTATTTACATTGCAAATGTTGCCCTCCTCCTGGTCTCCCCACCCAGAGTCTTTATCCCATCCCGCTTCCGTTTGCCTCTGAGAGAGTGCTCCCTCTACCCCAGGCATCTCCCTTTCCTGGGGCCTCAAGTCTCTACAGGATTAGATACATCCTTTCCCACTGAAGTCAGAAAAGGAAGTTCTTTGCTACACATGTGTCAGGGCCCACAGAGCAGCCCAAGTATGCTCTTTTGTTGGGAGTTGCCAGGGGTCCATGTTAGTTGGCATTGCTGGTCTTTCTATGGGGTTGCCATCCTCTTTAGCTCTTCAATTCTTCTCCTAATTCTTCTATAGGGGTTCCTGACCTCAGTCAATGGTTGGTTGTAAGTATCTGCATCTGTCTCAGTCAGCTGCTGGTAGAGTCTCTCAGTGGGCAGCCATGCTAGACTCCTGGCTGAAAGCACAGCATAGCATCAGTAAAAGAATCATGGTTTGGTGCCCACACATGGCATGTATCCTAAGTTATGTCAATTACTGGATGACCTTTCCTTCAGTCTCTGATCCATTTTTGTCATTGTATTTTCTGTTAGACAGGAACAATTCTGGGTCAAAAAGTTTGAAGGTGGTTTGGTGACCCCATCTATCCATTGGGGGCCTTGTCTATCTACTGGACATGGTCTCTTCAGGTTCCATCTCTCCACTGTTAGGCATTTCGGGTAAGGCAATCTCCACTGAGTCCTGGGAGTCTCTCAAATCCCAGGTCGCTGGTACTTTGTAGAGGGCATTCCACCCCACACCCGAGCAGGTGTATATTTCCATTCATTCTCCTGTCCCTCTTGGCTTCTCTCCTGTCTTCCTCCTTATCAGATTCTGTCCTCTCCCCTCACCTCCCCACCAAGGTCTCTCCCTCCCTCTGTCTCCTCTGATCATTTTGTTCTCCCTTCTAAGTGGGATTGAAGCATCCTCACTTGAGCCTTCATTTTTGTTCAACTTCATACAGTCCTTGAGTTGTATCATGGTATTCTGTACTTTCTGGCTAATATTTACTTATTAGGAAGTACATACCATGCTTTTCCTTTTAGGTCTTGTTATCTCACTCAGGCTGATTTTTTAGTTCCATATATTTATTTGCTTGCAAAATTCATGATGCCCTCATTTTTAATAGCTGAATAGTATTCCATTGAGTAAATGAATGACATTTTCTGTATCCATTCATTGCTCGAGGGACATCTGGGTTATTTCCAATTTCTGGCTATTACAAATGAGGCTGCTATGAACATAGTGGAGTATGTGTCCTTCTGGTATGGTGGGGCATCTTTTGGGTATATGCCCAGGAGTGGTATAAGGAGGTCTTCAGTTAGAACTATTTCTAATTTCCTGAAGAACCGCCAGATTGATTTCTAGAGTGGTTGTACCATTTTGCAATCCCATCAGCAACGGGGGAGTATTCCTCTTTCTCCACATCCTCACCAACATGTGCTGTCATTTGAGTTTTTGATCTTAGTCATTTTGATTGGTGTAAAGTAGAATTTCAGGGTCATTTGATGTTGAGAGATATTAAAGGTGGTATTATGTGTGAGTGATTTTCTTCTTTTGGGTTTGTTGTTAGATGATTAATTTCTTGTGTTTTCTTGGGTGTAGTTATTCTCCTTTGTTGGAGATTTCCTTCTAGTATCCTCTGTAGGGATGGATTAGTAGAAAGATAGTGTTTAAATTTGGTTTTGTCGTGGAATATCTTGGTTTCTCCCTCTAGGTTGATTAAGAGTTTTGCTGCTTACAGTAGCCTGGCCTGGCATTTGTGGTCTCTTACGGTCTGCCTGACATCTGTCCAGGACTGGCTTTTAGATTCTTTGTTGAGAAGTCTGGTGTAATTCTGATAGGTCTGCCTTTATATGTTACTTGGCCTTTTTCCTTTACAGCTTTTAATATTCTTTTGTTGTCTTGTACATTTAGTGTTTTGATTATTATTTGGCAAGAGGATTTTTTTTTTCTGGTACAATATCTTTGGTGTTCTGTAGGCTTCTTGTACATTTATGGCCATTTCTTTCTTTAGGTTAGGGAAGTTTTCTTCTAGGATTTTGTTGAAGATATTTTCTGGCCTTTTGAACTAAGAATCTTCATCCTCCTCTATTTCTATTATTCTAAGGTTTGGTCTTTTCATTGAGTCCCAAACTTCCTGGACATTTTGGGTTAGGATTTTTCTACACTTTGCATTTTCCTTGACTGATGTGTCAATGTCTTCTATGATGTTTTCTATGTCTGAGATTTTCTTTTTATCTCTTATATTCTGTTGATGATGCTTACATGTAGCTCTTGATCTCTTTCCTAGGTTTTCTACCTCCACAGTTGTTTCCATTTGTGATTTCTTTATTGTTTCTATCTCTAGATTTTGGTCCTAGACCATTTTGTTCAATTCATTTACCTGTTTCATTGTATTTTTCTGCATTTCTTCAGGAATTTATTTCCTCTTTAAGGGTTCTACCTATTTTCTGTATTTCTTTAAGGGAGTTCTTTATATCCTCCTTAAAGCCTTCTATCAACTTCATGAGATGGGATTTTGGGTCATAATCTTGCTCTTCAGGTGTGTTAGGGTATCCAGGGCTTGCTGTGGTAAGAGAACTGGATTCTGATGATGCCAAGTTACATTGGTTTCTGTTGCTTATGTTCTTGTGCTTGCCTTTTGCCATCTGGTTATCTGTAGTGTTAACTGGCCTGGGTGTCTCAGATCGGAGCAGGCTTTCTTGAATGCTGTTAGCTCTGTGTGACCTGGGTTAGAATACACTTCCTGGGAGGCAGGCAGTGCTATCTCTGGTTAGGGCAGACTTTCTGTGTTTTTGGTTAGAGTAGGCCTCCCATGGCCCTGGTTAGGGCAGACCTCCTGGGAGAGAGGCAGGCTTTGGGGTCCAGGGACAGGTGGGCCAATATACCACCTATAGGTCATTTTCTTAATTTGTGACTGATGTAGAAGGGCCAGCCATTGTGGATGGGGCTACCCTGATCTATCGGTCCTGGGTTCTATAAGGAAACAGGCAGGCATGCTAAATGGAACAAGGCAATAAGCAGCACTCCTCCATGGCTTCTACCTCAGCTCCTGCCTCTGGGTTCCTGCCTTGTTTAGGTTTTTGCCCTGATTTCCTTTGAGATAGAGAAATATAAACCAAATAATTCCTTTCCTCCTGAAGTTGCTTTTGGTCACAGCAATAGTAATCCCAACAAAGACAAAATTCATGAAAGTACAATTCAATTTAACTTTTAAACACTGGTCCTTTTTGATTTAGACATATTCTAGATAGGGACACTACTTTACTCAGACCATTTAATTTAAGTAAAACAGAGTTGCTTACACTTCTTTCCCCCCACCCCCCTTGCTTCAAGTTTTTTTTTTTTTTTTTTTTTTTAAACAGCATAGGACACTGGTCATCTACAAATAGTGTGTAGGTAGGTGTGTCTCAGCAATCCATCTGTCTTCACATTGGCAGGAGCCTTTTCTATGGGGCCTTCACAGGGTCATGGGCACCTTTAGGAACCTTAGTAGAGCTGAATCCTGGGCCTTAGCTGGAGCTGCAGCGGCCTCTGCCTTGTTTTGAATCTTGAGCTTTGGTTGGCAGAGCCTACGACCCTTGAATCTGCTTCCCAAGTTTGCATTGAGTGATGAAAGCCAGATGGCTGAGTTTGTGGCTGAGCCTTTGGCATCTTGGGCTCGATGGCCTGAGGCTTCACAAGGGCCTTGATGACCTCTGCACATGCACCACTGCCTTTGCATTGCTGGCCTGCATCTTCTTCAGACCTATCTTCTTGTACTTCTTGACAAAGTGCATGTTGCTCAGGAACATGAGATCAACACCTTTAAAAGATCATATCTTAATGACCAGGGTTTCTGGATGCAGTTTCTGTGATTGTGTGTGGTGTGACTCTTGAACTTGGCCATGTCTGAAGAGTAACCCTTGTATTGGTTCAACTTCTACTAATTAAATTCTCATGTAATTTCAATATTTCAAAGTGAACAACGATTTATCATATGTAAACCATCCTCCTTGTGATGTTGGCTGCTGAATGATGAGAGATTATGAATCATCATCATTTCAGAAGCACATCTCAAGGCATGCACAGTAGATCATGATTTAATTTGTGGAATATTTGGGAGCCAAAGAATCTCATTTTGAAGGGTAGCAGTGTGCCTCCCTTTGAAAAAGAACAGAAGAGATAGAGCAGAGCAGGACAGCATCCAGTCTAAGATCATTTCATCTCCAAGACAGCTAATACAGTTGAGCCCATGTTGTTTCTGTCCCTGATAATGAAGATGAGGAGAGATAGAGAAGAGAGCTTTTCCCTTTTAGTGAATTTGCATCCAGAAGATGCAAACACTATATTCCTTGTATTCCATAGGCGTACTAACTTAGTAACTTAGTAACTTGTCAATGAAGAATTACACTTAAGGGTAGAGAATGTCATTATTTGGAGTAGGCATATGTTCAGCCAAAGTTAAAAGATGAGAGATGGATGTCAGAATGAATAGGTCATAGGTGGTACCTCCTACCAACCAGTAGTTACAAAATATGCCTGCTTACCATCTGCCTGACCAATATCGTCCCTAGACCACACCGTCTGTAGGCATTTTATCCCTGTGCTTTAGTGTGTACAGATTCACAAATTCCTTCAACAACTGGAAAGAGAACACTGACTCCTTAAGTGTTGTGGAATATTTATCTTGTTGTTTGGAGTCTATTCATGCTACCACCATCTTGTCATCTGCTTAATATTGCATATGATAGAAAAGTTAACCTCTTACTTTGTTTCTGTCTTCCCGACATTTACCATCATTTTGGTTAACTAGTGCTGATACTACATTTTTTTTTTTAATTTTATTTTTTTGCTTATTCACTTTATAACCCGTCCAGTCACCCCCTCCACAATCCTTCCCATCTCTTCTTTTCTGAGTACCCCCCCTCTGTATCCCCCACCCTGCCACTTTAAGTCTCTGAGGGCTAGGTGCTTCCTCTCCCATTGAGGCCAGATGAGGCACCCAGCTAGAAGACCATACCCCATATATAGGTTGCATGTTTTGGGATAGTCCCCACTCCAGATGTTTGAGACCTACATGAAAACCAAGCTGCATATTTACAACATATGTGCAGGGAGGCCTAGGTCCAGCCCATGGAGCTAGATCTGTGTAGACTAGGTATGCTCCACGGTTGGTGATTCAGTCTCTGAGAGCTCCAAGGGTTCAGGTTGGTTTACTCTGTTGATCTTCCTGTGCAGTTCCTATCTCCTTAGGCCCACATCCTTTCGCCTATTCTTCTATAAGAGTCCTCAAGCTCCATCACTGTTTGGCTCTGTCTGAGTCAGCTGCTGGTTAGAGCCTCTCAGAGGACAACTTGCCCCTGTCTGTTCTCAGGCTGGAGGTTTAGATCCTGGGAGCTCTGGTTGAATCTTTTGATACTCATTCTAAAAAGGACAAAAGCAACCCTCACTTTGGTCTTTCTCCTTCTTCTTGAGTTTCATGAGTTATGCGTTGCATCTTAGGTATTGTGTTGCTTTTGGGCTAATATCAACTTATCAGTGAGTGCATACCATGTGTCTACATATTTTTTTGATGCACACACTTTGAAGGTTGTTTTATATTGTACCCTTAATGTTGTAAACAATATATCATGCATTGTTTTAGATTATGTAATTAAATTTAAGTAGTTCCTGTTTCATCAACCCCTGCATCCATAACAAGTTTTAAGTGTATTTTATAACTGAGTAGTTATAATTACATATAATTTCATAAATAGTCATTGCAAACCCTCACCAAAGGTTTTGTTATACATTATTTCTCTGGTAAATTTGTTGAATGCCTCTCTGTATTCTGTTGTTAATCTTGCTATGAGTAATTTGAATTCAACCTAATTTTCTGTTTTCAAACTGAGTGATTTTTTTAATGTGTATTCCTAGAACATAACATATACATATACACTAACATATGCATATAGCTAGCATATTGCTTGGGGGTCCTGTCTAATTTTATATTTGTCTTAGATTTTCTACTTTAAAATTTTGAAAAAAATTTTCTATTTTTTATAAATTGAATTATTATAAACCTGGATCAATTTGATAGACATTCACTCTATTCTTCCAGCTTATCCTTGAAATCTGTTAGCTATCCACACAGACAGCAGAGGTAATATGCAGTTAAATCCTAGGTTTGATTCACAATGAAAATTTTCACATTGTTTTGACTCAAACTACCTATAACACGTAACACCCCTCCCCACATGTTTAGCATGTGGGGCATGTTCTATGAATGCAGTCACACACACATCAGGGTTCACTGGCTCCATTGCCCTGGTGGTGGCTGGTGACCATCATGCTGGTGTGTCTCCTGCCACTTAGTGTGCAACAGCTTATTCTGTGGCCTGTGTCATGACCTTTGAGACACAGAGGAGCTTTAAGATGAGAATTCTTCTTGCTAATAGCACAGAGAAATAAGCAAGGACAGTCTCCTGGATAACTAGAGGTCATGGCTGTATCAGGCAGGGATCTCCGAACTCAGAGAGAATCCTGATGCTTAGCTCTAGTGCTTGATTTTACCTTTGTTTTGTTCAGCAGTTATGTTGCTGATATCATCTTCCCACTTCCCTCCATCCTGTTATACCTGCTCCCTGAAAAGGTGGCATGTGCGTCCAGCCCCTTGTACAGCTCCGCCCTTTCACAACTCTGGGCTGCTGGCAAAGCTCAGAGCTGTGCACCTAGTTTCCAGTGTCCCAAGCTTCAGCAGGGCTCAAAGGTGCACCTGATTAAGGTGTGCCACTTACTCTTGGGGAGTTCTTAGGTATGCACATTTTTTTTTTTTGCAGAAGTCTTTCTTCTGTCCTTCCTTCATTTAGTCTTAAATGTGCTAATTATTTTAAGTAGTTTCTTGATGTTTTTAAACATAACCCAACATTACTTGTTATACTGTCTATCTTTGCTTTTTGTTTCTCTAGGTTTCAGTGAGTAAAATTGTAAAAGAAACACAGCTCTGCACATCTATTCCAGTTCTGTCTTAGTCCTATGCAGTTCTTTGGGTGCCTGATGATCTCTCTTGCACAAAAATTTGGTCTATTGTCTTTCTTTCCATCTGAATTCTGTCTCTCTGCTCCCCCTCTCCTGTGTAATCAGAGTAGGAAAGCCAATGTGTGGTTTAGCCTGAGGTGAGCAGTAAATATTTGTGACTTAGCAGTAAGGACTTAGTGCTTTGGGGTTGAAAAAGAGTAAGAAGAAATAAATAGCCTAAAATTCACTGAGATCGTCTTAAGTAATGTTTTTTGAATGCTGTCAGCTGAAGCAGGCTTTTCCCATCTTTAAATCTCAGTTCTGGTTGATTACCTTGCAATTCTGTGTTTCCTAAATAAGGAAGAGATTCTGGGAGCTACACAAATAGACTCACAGTATCCCTTGCAAGACATTCAACTATGATTTATGAGCAAAATTCTAAATGAAAAAAGATTCCTGTCCATCCAACTGCTCTGACATTATCATTCAGAAAGTATCTAAAAGAGAGATGCTAAACAGGCTGTTTTTGTTTCTTTCTAAGTACAGTGGGACACATATTTTAGAAAATTACTTCATGTGTGAAAATCTTAGGTTGCATTCTAGGACAGACCATATTTCATCTCAATTATATGGAGGTTACAAACATTGAGAGCACCTAACATCTAGCATAGGTAAAATAAAGGCCAGCTTCCCAAACTGGGAGCCAGAGAAAACCTTTCCTTCCTCAAGTTGATTTGTCAGTCATTTTGTCACAGCAATGAGAAAATGACTAATGTGATGGGCATGTAAGAACAGCTTGAGAATTAAACATGAGGTTGGAGACCACAGGAAGAACTGACTGTGGTGTGTGTGTGTGTGTGTGTGTGTGTGTGTGTGTGTGTGTACATGCTAAGGGCCATGCAGGAGGAACAAGAAATGGCTTTAGAACTCAAGGAATGGATGTGTCTCAGAAGGCATGGCCCTGAGGACTATGTGTCCTGAGGACTTCATGCTGTTATGCAGTTCTGCTCTGCTTCTTGCCCTCACATTCCTCTTAATCTAAGAATTGTATGAAAACTCTAAGGAGGCTCTAGCTTCTCACTAGGCAGTATCACTGGCACTCATAATAATAGTGCTTGATCTCTTTCAGGCATTGCTGCTGGAGCAGATTAATGGTTCGATCACTCTAGAAAGAACTTAGAGATGTAGATTGTCAGCAATGACCACTACTATCCTTAGAAATCATTTGGAAAAATAAAATAGTGAAGCTAGGTTGAGATGTTTTTACTATTGACTCTGATGTAGAAAATTGCAGGGAATGATTAGCTCACTCGTGGTCATGGGCGTGGGTTCTTGAATCTTGTTGGGCTGTTGTGATCCCCATGACTCCGAAGAGACTGGAGCATGGGAGTCTTGACTGAGTTTACTCCACAAACAGCACTGTGCGGGTGCTATGACCCCACCTGGCGGGAGGGGGTCTCACTCAGTCTAAAGTTCTGTGGGGACGCAGAGCTCTTGGATTGGGGTTGGTCTCAAGCCCTTGGGCTCTCAGACACTGCTGAGAGGCCACAGAAAGACCGAGACTGGGGGCATGTGGGCGCATGACTGGCCGTCTCACAGCAGAGAGAAACGAGGAGGGGGGAGAGAAGAAAGAGGCCCCGGCAGTGCCCTGAGGGAGAGACTCAGTTACTGTACTCGCTTAGCAGACTGGGTGGCCTGGCTACCTTGCTTGAAGATGTGGGTCCCTGTGGCTGTATCGTAGAGAGGTCCTCCAGGCAGGAAGTTAGGTGTGGTGACTGTGGCTACAGCAGCTCATTAAAGGCCTTCTTTGTGGTTTCTCACAGGGGACCCCAAAGACATGAGAAAGTCCCTGGTTCCAAAAGGGTTAATTTTCATGGTGGATGTAGATGGATCTTGCAGTACCCCTGTGAAACTCAGGGAAGATCTAAGTTAAATAGGGAGGGAGAAAGGGGGAAGGTTCTGGGAAAGAATGCTTAATTGACTACACTCTCAGGCCTTCAGGTAATCATTAGTATGTCAATCTCTCTAGGGCCTGAGGCCTGTAGTCATGCCCTCTACCTGTGCTCTTTGGGAGGGGCTGCATTGCCCTATATGACTGAACAGCTCAGGTTAATGGAGTTCCACACCACATGTTAGGAGCCTGGATTCTGGGAGCACAGCGGAATAAATGCCCATCCCTTGCAGGGTCTTCCAGCTCCTTCCAGCCAGCGCTTCTACCAAAAACCAAGACCCCTTTCCTGGCCCCACAGAAAATCTTAGGGAACAATTTGAAATTCAGAAAGACAGATTCTTATTAATAAAGCTAGGAACATTTTATGGTCAGGGAACAAGAACAATGGCAGCGCTGGCTGATGTGATTCACTGAGGCTGGACTGGTGATGATTGACTTCTAGTACCCATTTTTGCCTTTAGATTCCTCATATGATTTAATAACAATTGTTGATGAGTAGATATGCATTCTGAGGATTTAAAGTAGATATGACTATGGCTTTTTTTTTTTTAAATAAAAGTTTAGATTAGTGATTCTTTTAAGATTCATACAAGGTTACTTTTAAGGTAAATAATAAAATAATTGATCCTTTCTTTGTAACCAAAAATTGCTGCCTGCCAGTAAGAGAGACTGACTGAGAAAACTACCTTGCCTGCTCACACTTTGGTAATCTATAACAAGTATGGGAGTTCTTGGGAATAATTTGTTTTCTTTATATTTACTATGTAATTTTTTTTCACATGAAGTTATTAGGGAACATACTCTTTTTTTTTTTTAAATCATAGTCTTTCACTGAGAGAAAAATAGAATGTAATCACATTGTAATTCTATACTGCTTGAAAGATTTTCCTCGGATCTATAAGCTTTGGAAGAAAAAAAAAAGTGTGTGTTGAGCCTGCTCCATCCACCAACCGTGTGTATATGTGTATATGTGTATATGTGTATATATGTATATGCACAGACAGACAGACAGACACACACACACACACATATATATACTTATGTATATATTTGTAAATGCTTGTGTGTGAAATGCTTGGAGACTGCTTGTTAGAGCTCTGCTCCATTCATTCAATGTGTGAATATGTATATATCTGTCTGCCTGTCTGATGTATACATGTATTTATATGTATGAAGTTATTGGAGCCTGCTTTTGCTTCAACCACTCTGTGTGTATGTGTGTTTGATTTTCCCTTCTTTTATTTAATCTGTGGCTGCCATAGGCAGCAGCTTCAGTCGGTTGCTATTAGGACCAACCCCCATCAGGCCCTCTTAGTGCTGACCTCCATTAGCTGCTTTCGGAATTGACTCCAATTGCTGATACCACACCTCACTGCCAGCCCTGTGGTGTCAAGGCTGATCTTTGACATCGCGCGCGCGCACGCGCGCGCGCGTGTTTGTGTGTGTGTGTGTGTGTGTGTGCGCGCGCGCACGCTCGCATACATGTGTGTTTTGAGACAGGGTCTTGCTGTGCAACTGAGACTGGCCTTGAATAGCCGTCCTCCTGCTATAGCCATCTATTTGTTAGGATTACAGATGTGCCATGGTGATATACATGTTTGTTTGTTTGCTTTTTAAACAAGTATTTTCTCTCTAACGAATTTCATGCACCACAGACAATTATCTTTCTTGTTCAACAGATTACTAATCACTTAGTATAATAAACTCTTGCAAATATTTGTTGGCTGAGTAAATTCTCAAAAGACAACCAACTTTTACCTTTGTCTCCAAGATATTTCTTAGCTCCTACACTATATTTTTAAAAATCATGGAGAATTCCCCTTCTGGTTTTACTTTAGTCATCACTAAATTTTAATTTACCAGAATGGACTAAACTCTGATCCTGGTTTTGAGATTTTAGATGAGATAAAATTGGAGTCTGTGATATTTGGGAGCAAAAAGATGAAGAGATGATTAGGATGCCCTTGGATGAAGGCAGTGGTGAATAGTGAATACAGCCGTGTCAGGCAGACCTAGGAGTGAGGGCAAAAAGAATCTCACAGTCTACATCTCCCAGTGTACTGAATACATATAGAGGTGAAGATGTGAGGGAGGCAGGGACCACAAGACGGTATGCCTGGTGTGGGTGCCAGAGCAGACACAACTGTAAATAGATATATCTTCTCCTGCTTTATTATGTTTTGTTTATTTTTAAAATCCTTATCTTGCTCCCCACTCCATTCCTGTCCCTGTTTGTGGCTGGCTTTTCTTCCCAGCACAGCCCCCTTGTGGTTTCCTATGTAGATGGTCACTTCTTGGAAAATTTCCCAGAACTCCATTTTCCTGTCCGTCTAGGCCACATGAAGTTTCCTGAGTTTGCTCTTGACCTCTCTGAACATGTTCTGTGCCTGATTGTCTACTCCAGCATGCTTTCCCCTCTTCTGTAACCTACTTTGCAATATAACACACATGCCCTTTTGGAATTCATCTTCATTAAGTGTTGGACACTTGCTGTTTAGCCTTTCTGAACTTGTCCTGTGCCCTACCCTCTCTTTTCTTAAACTTACACTCTTATTTGGTATTTTAAGTTCTAAGCAGCCTAAATGTAAAATAAAATACGGAAGAATGGAAATATACTTGGCCTTGATATTTTAGCACATGCAGGATTGATTTTTCCAATAATGCACCTCACTGAACTTACCCTTTTAGTCCTGAAATTGGTTGTCTCAGGAGGGTGGAGGGATGGCTCAGCGGTTAAGAACCCATGCTATTCGTGTAAAGGGTCTAGGTTTAGTTCCCAGCTAAGAAACTAGCAGAATCAGCATTATTTAGAAAGTTTTTAAACACAGAGATTCAGTTTCTAACCCAGACTTCCTGCTCCTGAATCTTTTTAAAGAACTCAGATGATTCATGTACAGGCTAAAATCTAAAAGCAGTGTTCTGCAATGCTGTCGGAAGTTGCCAGCTAAACTCATGCATTTCTCCTTGCATAGATGAAGGAAACAGTGCTGGTCTAATATTGTTTTATGCCTGGCTTACTCTATTATGTTTGATCTATTATCAAAGAAAAAATTAATTGTTCCTAAATAGCTCTAATGTGGCAAGTGGTCAGTTAGTCATGGATTTAGAAATTCCCTGGAAAGTTAAAGACTTTGCCAGTAAATGTAAGTAGTGAAAGAGGACGTTATTATTGTTGCTGTCGTAATTGTGACTGAAGCACAAGGTCCACCCAAGAGTGTGGAGGTACTGAGTAACTTTGTTTCTTCAGAGGTCGTAAGGGTTTATTTTCCAATACCAATTGAGACACACAGAAATACTTTTCTCCAACCGGCCTCATGGTACCTTTGCCCATTGGTTTCAAGACGTGTAGAAAGAGGTCACTTAGCTGATCTCCCTGCTATAGAAGACCTTACAGGTCCTGTGAAAATACCAGTAGCTTGACTTCAGAAAGGGAGCACTCCTCTTTATCCTGGATAAGGACCTTAAGAACATTTTTCAAAGTTATTCATGAAGAGAGTCCCTTGCTGCAAGCATCTTTCATGTGAGCACACGGCAATGATATGTGGTACCTGCTATGATTGAAGGGGGAGAGTGGTGTGCTGCGCTGGCTCACACCTGAGTGATGAACACAGGGAGCCAGTTGAATCTAGTCGAAGGGTGATTTGGTGCTGTGATAAACTTTCTATCCCATGAACATCAAATGGCAAGTTTTACTGAGAAAAATCTTATTTTATGATCTGCCTTGAAGCTCCAGGTAGAAGGAAGTCTCCCATTATCCATCACAATGAATAGTGAAACTCAGCATAGAAAATGTTAGTACAGGACTATGTGGGAGATTTCTTTCTGATGTGAAAGATAGCTAGAAGATTCTCCAAACTCTAAGCTGACTTTGATTATAGGAACAGCATTGTGCAGAGTGCTCATAGAAGCTTCTGAAATGTAGGATCTATCCAAGAGCCACCAGCATGGATTTGATTGCAAAAATGCTATGCTGGTTTTAGTGGTTGTCCATTTCTGAGCTCCTGAGGTTGCAATGTTCATTTTGCTTTACCCATACATAAAAAAAAGCCGTTAAAGATTTATTGTATAATACGTTCATAAGCAAGTAGTAACATCCAATATTGTCTATCAAGTAAAAGAACCAGGCTAATTTTATCACATATTTTTGTGGCCTCCTTAGCATATTTCCTTGAAAACAAATCAAGCAAACATAAATGAGACATATTTACCAGGGAGGTACCACTGCATCTTAGCAATCACAGCAGTTTGCACAGCTATTTTAACTTGTTTTGATGGATTAATTGGTACTTACAACAAAGATTTCTCGGGTAGTTTATATTTTGCAATGTGATCATGAGCAATATATGGAAAACATCTCAATGCTGTGACAAAGGCTAAGCAATAATGATGAATATAAGTGAGTGGAGATATTTCTGTCTCAGTTGTTCTTATTCATGTATTTGACAGAAATAGTCTTCTCAAAGAAATGGTACTGCTGACAATATATTCTTATGAGGTCAAATTTCTTGTGCTCATACCTAATTCTTTATGTAGCTCTGTAGTTACTGATCTGTCAAAGTGACTCAAAAGCACCTTGTTTTCCTGGTCTGTTTGTTTGTTTGTTTGTTTTGTTGTTTTTAGTTTTTAGAGACAGGGTTTCTCTGTGTAGTCCTGGCTGTCCTGGAACTCATTCTGAGAACCATGCTGGCCTCGAACTCAGAAATCCACCTGCCTCTGCCTCCCAAGTGCTGGGATTAAAGGCGTGCGCCACCACTGCCCGGCTCCTGATCTGTTTTATTTTTTTATTTTTCATTTTGGAGATAAGTCGCATGTAGCCCTGGATGCAAACTTATCTCAAACTTGTATGCAGCTAAGGAGAACCTTCAACTCCTGGCTCTTCTGCTTTCCCTCCCAAATATTGGTATACAAGTGTGTATCACCTCAGCTTTGTCTGTTGTTATATGAATGACACAGCATATAAGTGACACACTACTGAAGCTTTAAAGGTGCTTGCTTGCTAAATAATGGATAAAAACTTATTAGGGATAAGTGAAGAAAAATTAAGGTCAAACAAGCAAAAAATAACAAATGGAAAGGTGTTCACTTTATAATTTCACTAAGATGCCATCATACTAGCATAAGAATAGACATAGGAAGTTCAAAAAACCCAGGGTCTGGAAGTAGATTCTTATGTTATGGTCAAATTGATATTTTTCAAAGGAATTATTATAATTCAATAAAAGAGAAAGTCTCTTTTCAGCAGATAGCTTTGAGACATGTGAAAAATGTCAGGTGAATGAGTTAAGAAGGATCTAGGTGTATGCATCATGATGCCATTGCTTGGACACCTGAAGAACTTCCGTGGATTTTTGCTATTTCTATTCCTGATGCTCAGTGATGAACCTGCTCTATGTCACAGGACACAGCAGTAGGCCCAATAGATGAGACCTGAGAAGCTAGAGAATGGAGAGATTTTCCAGAACAATCCTAATTATCATACTCTAAGTGTGTTCCTCCTTTGTGTATTCTCCTCAGAGACTCAGTCAAGGCTCTGCTCCGGTCACATGTCCTCAGGGAGTTATGATTCCTGCATCATGCCCTCTCTCTGCCTGTGCACTCATGGCCGGGCCTTCCCTTTCATTTACTGCTTTGCTCCAGCCAGTGACACCATTATACTTCATGGCTTATGACAGCATCTCTGATTTCGTAGGAAAATTTGTTGAATAAATTCTAAATTTTTGAAACCATATTACCAATGTGGATTTCTGTTTTCCCTACAAGACTCCAAGTCAAGTGGCTTAGAAATAGCTAATTTTGATAAGCTTTGGTATGGTTCTGTGTATATAGTGTATAGATCACACTTGACGGCTGGAAACACATCATTGTGCTTAAAATCCAGTGGGGGAAATATGTATGTATATATGTCTGTCTGTGTATATTCAGATCCAGGGCTTTGAGTTGGCTCTCCCTAACATCTATCCCATGTATGAACTACTGGATTGTGTGGTGTGAAGAGGTGGGTACACACGCACACATGCACACACACACTTAATTTCTTATTGAGTTTTTGTGAATTTCATGTCATGGACCCCAATCCTATTCATCTCTCCATCTCTTTGTACTTGTATAACATCCGTCCCCCACAAAAGAAAAAATGTCACTGTAGAAGCTGTAGTATGTCAAAGTGTGTCCCACACGTCTGTCCATATTTCCTTTATTTGCAAATGTTCATTACAATGAGACATTACTCTAATTCAAGGCTCCTGACTTCTATACCATCAATATTGGATACTCACTGGAACGCCTCTTGGATATTCTATTGTTTTCCTGTGTCATGGAGGTCCTGCAGCTTTGGATCTGTAGGCCCAGCTCCTTCACACAATCTGGTAGTTCATAATGGGGTAGATGTTGGGGAGGGCTAACTCAAAGGACTATATCTAAGCTGATTAGTCTATCAGCTCTCCTGCATCCACACTACTAGGCAAACTCTCCAGCACAGCTCCATCCTGCTCACCCATGCCACAGCCAGCAAGGGACAGAGCCAGCTGTCCTGCTTTCATGCTTCAGGGCTGCTAACTTGTTCCTACACCAGCAGGGCCAGCTCTACTGTGCTGACCAGGAGTAGTGCAGGGTCCACTCTGCTGAGTCTTGCAACTGGTGAGGGTGAGGAGCAGGGACAGTTCTCCTGCTCTCATGACCATCAGGGCCAGTTCTCCAACCTGCCATGTCACCACATGGCAGATGAGTAGCAGGGCCAGCCCTCACATTCTCACACCCTCTATCTAGGTCCACTCATCTGCAACTCCTACTTCACAGCCAGCTCTACTGTGCTTCTTAGGTGAGTTGTGAGGCCCACTCTCCTGAGCACTGAAGCTAATGAGGGCTAGGTCAGATCTCCTGTTCTCATGTCTTTGGGGCCAGCTCTTCAAGATGACCAGGTGAGTGGTGGGATCAGCTCTGCATAGCCATTAGACATCAATATGGTCCTAGTTGACTGCTCAGACAAGAAAGTCTGTGTGGCCTTTGGTGGTAACAAACCCCTGCTGCTGCAGGGCTGTGAACCTAGACATGGCCCTTGATGGCAGCACAGGCTAGGACCTTACCATGGTTTTTGGCAACTTCACCAAGTGACTCACATTGAGCTGTACTTCACTACTCAAGAGTCTCTAGTTCTGCCTCTCTTCACTGTGTAACCTCCTTCTGTTTCTCTTTCTCTTCTACTCTCCACAACTTATTGCTCATCTTAGTATGACCTCTGGGTGTCTGGGGTGGTCTCAGGAGTGCTATGTTCTACCCATACTGGGTGTCCCTGGACTGGAGATTGTCTCAGGTGTGGTCTGCCTACCTGGTCCCTGTCAGCAGGGGTAATCTTAGGGGTATTCTGCCTGTCTACACTGTGTAGTAGCAGGCAGGGGTCATCTAGAGCATGATCTGCCTGCCTGGCCACATGGCACTGGGCAGGGGGAATTGAGAGAGCAAATATTTTTACAATCATTGTGAAGTACCATATTTTTTACTTGAAAGAACATGCTTTCATTTACATTTCTATTTTGTTTGAGTGTTTCATTGTCTCTCTTCAGGCTTTTTTCTTTTTCTTGTTTTGCTTTTTGAAAAAGGTTTTATGCAGTTTGTACCGGCCATTATGTTGTTCTGTAGCCAAGGACCTTACATTCTGATCTTTCTGCTCCCAACTCCTGAGTCCTGAAATTATCAGCATGCACCATAATACTTGGTGTTATAGATACATTTCTATGTTTGTATAAATAATACAACTTTAAAATCTTTTAATAAATAATTAGACATGGAGTTGATAAAATCTTTTTTTATTCTGTAGACTGTTACTTTGTTCAGTTGATGGTGTCCTTTGCCATACAGAAGCTTTTCAGTTTCATGAGGCACTATATACTAATTGTTGATCTTAGTGTCTGTGCTACTGTGTTCTGTTTAGAAAGTCTTCCATGTGAATGTATTTTTCACGTTTTCTTCCATCAGGTTCAGTGATCTGGTGTAATGTTCAGGTCTTTGATCCTCTAGTAGAATTTTGTTCAGAGTGATAAATGTGAATTTATTTGCATTCTTCTACAGGCAGTCACGTAGTTTGACCAACACCATTTGTTAAAGATGCTTTTTTTTTCCCAGTGTTATTTCTGGTTTCTTTATCAAAAATGTTCATATATTTGTGGATTTATGATTATGTCTTCAATTCAATTCCATTGATCAACTTGCCTATTTTTAAATGCCAATACAATGTGGTTTTTATTACTATAGCTTTCTACTACAGCTTGTGATCAGGAATGGAGATACCTCTAGCAGTTGAAGCATTCTCTGGCAGACCATTTTAGCTATTCTGAGTTTTTTTATTTTTTCCATATAAAGATGAAAATTTTCCTTTCAAAGTCTGTAAACAATTTGTTGTTTGAGGAATTTGATGGGAGATATTTAGAAGTGGGAAGGATATTTAGAAAAGCTGCGGCACAGGTCTTCTACCTAATAGCTGGGGCAGCTCTGCTTAGCTCCGGCAGCCACGCACACCACAACTAGACCCACGAGTCGCCAGTGTGGCTGCTCTGCCAGTCCACCACACTGTGCACAATGCCCTTCTCAGCCCAGACCATTCCCGCTATGCCTGTGGTACTCAGTAGAATGAAGACTCTTAATGCTTAAAGATTATCCAATAGATTTATATATTTGGAAATGCTCAATTAACAAGATGCCCACACAATTAGTATTGTTACCCAATATCTAACCTTTTGATAAGTAGCTACCCAGGACTGCTCTCGAACCATCAGTCCTTCTCCATGGTTGGTAGCCTCCTTCCTCCTCCCCTTCCTCTCCTTCTCTCCTCCCAATTCCTTACTCTGCCCACCTTTCATACTGCCCAATCACCGAGCTTTATGCAAATGTAGCGGGGGCGAGGGGAATATCCCACTACAGGAATTCCATTGGATATGTTGATTGCTTTTGGTAGAATGGTCATTTTTACTATGTTAATCCTAGAAATCCATGAGTTTGGGGGAACTTTCCATTTCTTTTTTCAGAGACTCGAAGTTTTTGTCATAGAAGTATTTCACTAGCTTGGTTAGAGGTTGTCCCCAAGATATTTTATTTTATTTGAGGCTGTTATAAAATATGGTATTTCTCTGATTTCTTTCTCAGTCAGTTTGTCATTTGTATGTAGGAGGGCTACTGATTTTCTAAATCTTGTATCCAGCCACTTTGTTAAAAGTGTTTATTACCTGTAGGAATTCCCTGGTAGAATTTTTAGGCTAACTTATATATACTATCATATCATCTACAAATAACAATATTTTGACTTTTTCCTTTCCAAATTGTATTCCTTGATCTCCTTCAGTAGTCTTACTGCTCTAGACAAAACTTCAAGCATTATTTGCGTCTATTGTATTGCTATTTCTCAACCTTGAACTGACCTTAATACTTGCATGTAATTTAAATGGTATAGAAGCAAAAAAAAGAGGAGGTGGGATGGGATAGGGGATTAATGGAAGGGGGAGAATGGGAAAAGGAGATAACATCTGAAATGTAAATAAATATAATATAAATAAAAAGAATGAAAGCTCTGTATTTCCAGTAAAATATATAAAAGTGATGATAATTCAATTATTTGAAATAAAAGTCATTGAATATAAAACAATAAGAAAGGAGAATGGACAATATTGATTTGTTCTTCATTGGTAGTGGAATTGCTTTGAGCTTTCCTCCATTTCATGTTGGCTATAGGCTTGCTGTAAATTTCCTTTATGTTTAGATATGTTCCTTGTATCCCTAATTTCTCCAGTACTTTTATCATGAAGGGGTGTTGGATTTTGCCAAGGGCCTTTTTCTGCATCCAATCATGATAAAAAATCATAAAAAAATCATGATTATTTTTAATCTTTCAGTTTGTTTATATGGTGGATTATATTTACTGATTTTCATAAATTGAACTATCCCTGTGTCTCTGGGATGAAGCTTACTTGAGCATGGTGGATATTTTTTGATATGTTCTTGGATTCACTTTGCAAGTATTTTATTGAAAAATTTTGTACCTATGTTCATAAGGAAAATTGGTCTTTGTTGAGTCTTCATGTGGTTTGGGTATTGGAGTAATGTTGATCTTACAAAAGAATCAGGCAATATTTCTTGGGCTTCTATCTTGTGGGATAATATGAGGAGTAGAGGCATTAACTCTTCTTTGAAATTCTAGGAGACTTTTGAGCTAAAACTATCTGGCCCTGGGATTGTTTTAGTTGGGAAACTTTTAATGACTGTGTCTAATTCAGTAGGGCTTATAGGGCTACTTATATTGTTTATCTAATCTTGATTTAACTTTATACCTATTGAGAAACTTAATCAATTTCTTTTAGATTTTTCAGTTTGATGGAGTATAGGTTTTTAATGCATGTCCTTTAATGATTCTCTGGTTTCCTTGGTGTTGTTGTTATGCCCCTCTTTTATTTTCTGATTTTTATTAATCTGAGTATTCTCTCTTTGCCTTTTAGTTAGCTTGAATAAGGTTTTTTTTCTATCTTGTATTTTCTTTTCTTTTTTCTTTTTTTTTTTTTTTTTTTTTTTTTTTTTTCGAGACAGGGTTTCTCTGTATAGCCCTGGCTGTCCTGAACTCACTCTGTAGACCAGGCTGGCCTCAAACTCAGAAATCCGCCTGCCTCTGCCTCCCAATGCTGGGATTAAAGGCGTGCCACCACTGCCCAGCTATCTTGTATTTTCTTAAAGAACCAATTCTGTTTCACAGATTCTTTCTTTTACTCTCTTTGGTTCTATTTTATTGATTTCAGCCCTCAGTTTGATTATTTCTTGATGTCTACTTTTCTTGAGTGTGCTTACTTGTTTTTTTTTTTATTCTAGAAGTTTCAAGAGTGCTGTTAAACTGCTAGAATGAGATCTCCTCAATTTCCTTATTTAGGTACTTAGTGCTATAAACTTTCGTCATAGCCACTTTCATTGTGTTCCATAAGTTTGTGTATGCTGTGTATTCATTTTCAATGAATCCTAAAAAGTATTTTTTTCCTGATTTGACCTATTTTTCATTCAGTAGAAAGCTGTTCAGTTTCCATGAGTTTGTAAGCTTTCTGTAGTTTCTATTATTGTTGATATCTAGCTTTGATCCATTGTGATCTGATAGGATCCAGAAAGTTATTTCAATTTTCTTGTATCTGTTGAGATTTGCTTTGTGTATAAGTATGTGGTCAGTTTTGGAGAAAGTTTACATGAGGTGCAGGAAAAATATATTCTTTGGTTTTGTGTGGGATATTCTATAACTATCAATTAGGTCCAGTTGGTCTACTGTGGGTATCCCCATTCTCATGCATCATATGTTGATACAGTCGTGTGAGGGCAGTGGGAGCAGAGATGTTGAACAAGGGGTTCATAAGCCCTGTGAGTACTTATGGTGAATAAGCACAGTCTGGAGGCAGATCAGTTTTACTTAGGGTGATTGAAAGCATCTACATTTTGGGAGGATTGAGAGCAGGGACATATCTAGAATGGGCAAAGGTCATCACTGGCGCT
The DNA here is from genome assembly GCA_021653895.1 of Mastomys natalensis. NCBI lineage: Eukaryota > Metazoa > Chordata > Mammalia > Rodentia > Muridae > Mastomys > Mastomys natalensis. The sequence continues at coordinate 222,788 of JAJTUV010000421.1, read as the reverse complement.
TAGAATATATGGAATGTCTCATTTGTGTGGGGAAGCATTTCAGGAATCTCAGGTGCTGGTTGAGCAGGTTTTGTTAGGAGAAATGAAATTGGTCCTATAATATAATTGTGGTTATGTGACATTCCTCAGCTAGAGGTGAGTATTGGCTTTTAGAAATCCCAGAAAGTTAGAGAAGGAGAAAACCTGCTACAGAAGGGAGTCTTCCAATTGCACTGAGCCTAGAGACTACCTGGTCATGATGAACTTTGACCTTAATTAGTAGAGCTTTCCCACAGTTTATAACATTCATTAGCATCAGTATTTCTCTATTTAGTTTTTGCCTGGATGACCTGTCCATTGGTGAGAGTAGGGTATTGAAGTCTCCCAGCTGATGGTGGTTGTGTGTGTGAGGGTTAGTTAATATATGATTCATGCAGTGGTAGTGTTTCTTTTACAAATATTGGTACCCTTGTGTTTGGGGTATAGATGTTAAGAATTGAAATATCATCTTGGTGGATTTTTTCTTTGATCAATATGAAGTGTCCTTCCCGATCTCTTTTGATTAATTTTGATTTGAAGTTTATTTTGTTAGATATGAAAATGGCTATAGCAGATTGCTTCTTAGGTCCACTTGCATGGAATATCTTTTTTCAAGCCTTTACTCTGATATTATTTGTAATGTTGAGGTATATTTATTTTATTCAGCAGAAGGATGGAACCATTTTTTGAATTTATCTGTTAGACTCTGTCTTTTGACTGAGGAATTGAGACCATTGACGTTGAGAGATATTGATGATTAACTGTAGCTGACTTTTTTCTACTTTATGAATTATTCTTTCTTCCACCCTTCTCCACCTCTTTTCTTTCACTCTTTCAAACCCAAACATTAGATAAGAGGAAAAAAGTATAGCAAGGAAAGAAAAGTGATCCCTAAATAAAGTCAGGGGTTAGAAAGGGGCAACATTATCGTCCTGCTGAGGACTCAAGGTATCGAGTTCTTTGTTCCAAGTTTGATCTTCCCCATCAGGATATCCAATTTCTTCTGTTTGGTATTGCTTCGTTGCTCATAACTACTTAACAAACCACAATAAATAGCAACCAACAACTAACCAACAACCACCAATAACCAACAACCCACAACACACCTATGGGGCTCTAGCATTTATATACCCACTGAAAGTCCCCAGAATTCTAAAAGTCACACAATCACAGAAACTATGAGCAGCTGGCAAAATCATGTCCCTGCTAGACCATGAGGCAAATCATAGTCAACTGCTATGGACAATATGAAGCAGGCCCATATTCTATGCCTGAAATTAAAATTAAAACATATTTTGATATTTCTTGTCTTTTTAAAGCCAAAATTCTCACTAAAACACTTGATTGTTTATGCCTGTTATTTTCTTGTTTGTGGCGTTAGTGGAACTTTGGTGGTTGTGTGTGTGTTTCTTTCTTTTGATTTTGCTGGTGTGAGATTATTTATTTGTGCTTTCATGGGTGTAGTTAACCTTCTTAGGTTGGAGTTTTCCTTCTAGCACCTTCTGTAGGTCTGGATTTAAATATTTAAATTTGACTTTATCATAAAATATCTTATTTTCTCCATTTATGGTGATTGTAAGTTTTGCTGGGTATTGTAGTCTGTTCTGGCATCTGTGGTCTTTTAGAGCCTGCAACTATTTGTCCAGGCCTTTCTAGTTTTTAGATCACTATTGAGAAGTCAGGTATAGTTCTAATAGGTCTGCCTTTTTGTGTTATTTGGTATCCCTTGTTGCTTTTAGTTCTTTGGTTTGTTTGTGTTGGGTGTGGTGGGATGGGGTTCTGTCTAGGCATCGGGTTTGGGATGAATGTAGGTCTAGAAGCTGATTCTGGATTAGTCTTTGTGGGGTGGTGTTGTGGATAGCCTCAGCCTTGTATTTTGATCCTAGTTCCCAGTGGATAGCCCCAGCCTTGTATTTTGATCTTAGTTTCACTTTCCTGGGAGGGGCTGCAGAGGATGATTGAATCTGTACACAGGTGATATCTTGTCCAATTAAAACTTGTAAAATAAAGGCTAGAGCCAGAGATTGGGCAGTAGAAGGAAGGGGGAGAAAAAGGCTTAGGGGAGGAGAGAGTGAGAGGAATTCATATAAAAGGAGAGGCAGAGGCAGAGTAGAAGTAGAAGGAATTCAATGGAAGAAGGAAGTCGAGGAGGAAGGTGAAGGAATAGGAAGCCAACGATGAGCTGGAGGTGCAAGGACAAGCACTTGGCCTGAATAAACCGCAAGTTATGAGGGATCTCATAGCCGGGGATTAGAGTAGTGTAGTGGTAAATCTGCCCAATCTAGGCGTCAATTTATACCATAATTATTGAGTTGTGTTTTCCTTTACTGGTCTGCTTCAGGTAGGAGATTTTACAGTAACAAATTTGGCAGTTTAAATAATTACACTACAGGGTGGGTATTTTGTTCCTTTGTGTTTTCTCTCTGTATTTTTGGAAAGTGATGATGGTTGTTTTTGCCTGTTTTTCTAGCCTGCTCAGTTGGTATATTTACAAGGAATGCATGCTGTGTTGGAAGCTGGGATACGGGAATGAGTAGTGGGGAAGGAATGTTGGAGAAGAAGGTCTTTATTAACTCTTGGGGAATGGAGTCAGAGAGAAATGGGAGCACCACAGGTTTCCTACTACAGAACTGGGGTTGAGATTGGGGATGGAGTTGGATCTCAGGAGGAGTAGGAGAAGGATGAGTCTGCCCTCAGTCTACTTGTTGCCCTTGGAGCCCTGACTTATCTTGGGCCACCTGCTGGAGTTGGGGTCTGGGACAAAGCAACAAGCTGGGGAAGGAAGGTTAGAAAGAGGAAGCTGTTGACCCACTGGATATAGAATCAGGGAATGGGCAGGAAAGGCTGTCACAGGTATTCTGCTACAGACCTCAGGAAGTGAGAGTGGGAGAACTGATCCGGGGAACAGAGAGCTATTTTTATTTACTGAAAGACTATTCTTGTAGAATTGTTTTAGGATTACTGAAACACTGAGAGGCAATTGCAGAGATTTTTTTTTTTTTACATACTCCATTCCCATATGCATGCACAGCCTCCCCTATTGTCAACGTCCCTCACCAGAGAAGTACAGGTTTACCATCAATGAGTGTGCACCAACACATCATAATCATTTAAACCTACCACTTAGCTCAAGGTTCGGGTCCTGCCTGCTCATCACCCTTAGTGTCACCTCATGTGTGCCCTTAGTTTTACCTTTTCCAGAATGCCACATATTCACTATCATGCAATATAAAATGTGTACAACTTGTCCAGAAGAGGCTTGTTCACTTAGCAATAACTTCCTAAGGATCCTCCATGTCTTTTTTCCTAGCACTAAGGAATATACCACTGTCTAGATGTACCAGGTTGACTTTATTCACCTATTAAAGGATATCTTTGTTAAAGGATATATATGTATATGGTGTGTGTGTGTGTGTGTGTGTTTGTGTGTGTGTGATTAGTGATCTAGATTAAGGTATTCCCTTCTTTCAAATAGAAGGCTAGGATCTAGAGAGCACTTCTGGACGTTTAAATCTTAAACTCACTGATACTGAACCTGTGTAATTTGTCAATCACAGTTTAAGGCTTCCTTTCTTGGCAGTAGCATTGTAGCAGTCTCTATGAGTATCTCACACCAGTAATTTGGGTCTTGTGTTTACTTGTCTGTCTCTTCAGTCTTGGAGGCTTGGTTTGCTGTATGTCCCCACTTCCTCGTGGAGTTCATTTTTCAGTATGTTATTTACTTATTACATGATAGAGAAACGACTTCCTGATTCCTGACATGTAGAATAGAACCACTGTATTTTAAAAGAAACAATTAATTATGTGTGCGTATGTGTTTCTTTGTCTCTACCTGTCTGTCAGTCTGTTTGCTTTCTCTCTGTCTCTTCTGTCTCTCTCTGTGCGATGTGTGTGCGTGTGTCATGTGATTGAACATATGCCTGTGGATGTCTGAGGACAACTGTGAGACCCTGTTCTCTTTTTCTACCATTTTGAGCCCAGAGACTGAGTTCAAGCACTTTTGAGCAACTTTGCTCACTCCTGAACATTTTTAACACCGCTTTACTAAGGAGTATTTTACAGGCATGTAATCCACCTATTCAAAACTTGTCTTTTAATGTAATTCAACATCTAGTGAAATCATCATCATAATCAGTCAGAATATTCTTGTCACCCCAATAATGCCGTTCATGTCCATTTTGTGCCCCTTTACCTCCAGTGTAGGACAACTGCTAATCTAATTGCTTTCTATAGAGTTTTCTGAATTTCACAAAAGGGATGTTTGAGTTTAAGGACACTTAATGCCAATAACAGATGAATGCAAAGACTCAGAACAGATGTATCTGTGGCTCATTCCTGTTGTTGGTTGCTGAACAGTATTTCATTAGAGAGGCACCCTGCACTTTCTCTACACATATTTTTGGCTGACTGATGTTTTGATTGTTTGAAATAAAAGATATTATGAAAAAATGCCTAATAACATTTACATCCAAATCTTTGTGTGATATGTGTTTTGTTTGGTTTTCTTGGATAAATAGCAAAGAATAGAATTTCTGGGTTGTATAGTGAGTTAACACTATAACTTTTAACTTTATGAAATAGACTAAAGTGTTTGACAAGGTACTAACAAAATTTTATCTTCTTAATTCTCTACAACATTAGTGGTTACCTTTCTTGTTGTAGCCATTATAGTTACCAAAATTTTCCCTAATTAGTTGTCCTGAACATCTTTTCATAGAATTATAATCTATTAAGATATTATTATGGTCAATTGTTGAAATCTTTTGTCTATGTTTTTAAAAATGTCTATTAAGATTTTTACTACTACACAGTAAATGTCATGTATATATTCTGGACACACTGTAAATGTGTTGTTTTCTCAGTTTTTTTCCTATGGTTTATATTTTTGTTTTCTTAATGGTATAATTTTACACATATTTTAGATTTAGAAGAAAATCAGCTATTTTTTATAGGCCTTGATTTTAGTATAATATTTAAGAAATCTTTTCTTTATGAGGTGCTTAAAGTTTATTGATGGTATTCAATAGAGTAGGGCTCCTAGGCCCTCTCATTATTCTAGGGTCTGAGATGGAAACTGAGAAAGAGATGCTCACTGTTGGGTCTGAGTTGGGAAAAGAGCCCCACAGCAGCCAAGGAGCTCTCCTTTGCTCTCAGTATCTTTGATGGGGTGGGTAGTGCAGGGATTTTTACTCTTTCGAGGCCATGCAGACAATATGGTCCACTACCCTGTTGCCATAGCTATATACATTATTATACCAGGAAATGAGCTTTACAAAGTTGTCATTGAGAGCAATGCCAGGCCCAGCATCAAAGGTGAAGGAGTAGGAGTTACTACCTGGTCCTCAGTGTAGCCCAGGATACCCTTTAGTGGGCCCTCAATGTCTGTTTTACAACCTTGATGTCATCATACTTGGAAGCTTTCTCTAAGTGGCATGTCAGATCTACAATAGACACATTGGGGGTAGGAATGTGGAAGGCTGTGCCAGTGAGCTTCCCATTCTGCTCTGGGATGACCTTGCCCATAGCTTTCACAGCACCAGTGGATACAGGCATGATGTTCTGGGCAGCACCATGGCCATCATACCACAGCTTCCTAGAGGGGCCATCTACAGTCTTTGGTAGCAGTGATAGCATAGTCTGTGGTCATGAGTCCTTCCACAATGCCAATGTTTTCATGGATGACCTTGATAACTGGGGGATTGCTGGGGATAAGCAGTTGGTACAGGAAGCATTGCAGACATTCTTGAGTGAGTTGTCATACTTCACATGGTTCACATTCATCACAAACTTGGGTATTGGCAGCAGGGGTGGAGATGATAACCCTTTTGCACACACATTTCAAGTAGGCTCTGGCCTTTTCCGTAGTGGTAAAGATACCAGTAGACTCCACAACATACTCAGCACCAGCATCACCCTATTTGCTCATTCCTGGAAGATGGTGATGGCCTTCTCATTGATGACAAGCTTCCCATTCTCAGCTTGACTGTGCCATTGAACTTGCCATGGGTGGAGTCATACAGGAATATGTAGACTGTGTAGCTGAGGTCAGTGAAGGGTCATTGATGGCAACAATATCCACTTTGCCAGCTGAGCTGGCAGCCCTGGCAATCAGGCATCCAATATGGCAAAATCTATTTACTCTGACCTTTGCCATCATGTCTAAGGGACAAGGCTGGCACTGCATGAAAGATGCTGTCTCTGGAACAGGGAGAAGCATAGATCTGTATTTAAGAAAACTTATCCCAATCAAAGTTCTTGACATATTTTCTATGTTATCTTGTAAGTGCTGTTGCCAAGGCTCTTTTAATCTGGGATCAAATTTGTATAAATTTTGATGTGTGGTGTGAGGTAAGGACACGCTGTGTTTGGGTGTGGTTTATAGTCAGAAAGTATATGCATGAGTGCTGTTTATTTAAATTGCTGTGAAGAGACACCATGAACACAAAAACTCCTTTTTTTTAATTGGATATTTTCCTTATGTACATTTTAAAAGTTATCCTATTTCCGGGTTCTCCTCCCCCCCCGTAAGTCCCCTATCCCAACCCCCTTTGCCCCTGCTTCTATGAGGGTATTCCCCAATCCACCTACCCACTCCCACTTCCCCACCCTCACATTCTCCTACACTGGGGCAAGGAGCCTTCACAGGAGCAAGGGCCTCTTCTCCCATTGATGTCTGACAAGGCCATCCTCTGCTCCAGATGCTGCTGGAGCCATGGGTCCTTCCATGTGTACTCCTTGGTTGGTGGTTTAGTTCCTGGAAGTTCTGGGGTGTCTGGTTGGTTGATATTGTTGTTCTTCCTATGGGTTGCAAACCCCTCAGCTCCTTCAATCCTTTCTCTAACTCCTCCACTGGAGACCCCAGAGCACAGAAACTCTTATAAGAAAACATGTAGTTGGGGCTGGCTTACAGTTCATAGGTTTAGTCTGTTGTCATCCTGGTGGAGAGAATGGCGGCATGCAGGCAGACAGTGCTGGAGAAGGAGCTGAGAGTTCAAGTCTGGATCAGCAGGCAGCAGTAAAAGTGAGACACTGGGCCTGGCTTAAGCATTTGAAACTCCAAAACCTTGCACCCCCCACAGTGACACACTTTCTCCAACAAGGCTACATCTACTCCAACATAGCCGTATATCCTAATGCCATTCCCTAAGCATTCAAATATATCAGCCCATGTAGTTCAATTGTATTCAAATCACCACAATGAGAATTTGTTCTTCAATGTGGTGATGACCACATGGTAGAATCTATCAGAGGTGGGGACTAATACAGAGTGATTTGATCCTTGTGGGTACTGCTTTGAAAGGAAGCAAATGCTGGTCTTTTGAAGAAGTTAGTTAGTTCTCAAGAGTGTTGCATAGGAGCAAACCTGGAGTGTCCCTATTCTGGAGTGTCCCTATGTTCTGCCTTAGAGCCTCCAACACATGCACTCCTGTTAGAGTATGCTCTATCATGAAGTCCTCATCAGAGATGACTTTCTAGAATGTTGTTTCATGTTTACAGACCTCTATAATTGTGAACTAAATAAATGCTTTTTGCCCAGTGTCAGGCCTTCAATAGAAAATAGTATTTTAATTCTTTTATTGAAGTTTAAGTTCTTTTACCTCATGAGGACATCCAGTTGTCTAAGCATCATTTCCTGAAAGTCAAATGAATTTTCTCTCACTCTCTACAAATGATTGCCTGCTTGACATCACATTATCTTATTAACTCTAGTTTTACATTAGGTTTTATACTGGAGTTGAGTCTTCTCATTGTTCTCTTCTTTTGAAATTTATTTTGGTCATCCAAATTACTTTGTAATGCTTCGCATGCTACACCATTGCTTGGCCAACTCGTGTTCTGCCTCCCTTCAAATCTACAAAATCTACTTTGGTAGAATTTTGATAAGTATTTATTCTGTCAAGTATTTTAGTTAAAGCACATGAAATATGTTTCCAATCATTTAAAAATTTTATTTATCAATGTTTGCAATTTTTAGTGTGAAAATATTTCACATGGTTGTTATATTTTATTCTTACTTATTATATCTCTCTGTGTCTTTGTGTCTCTTTGTCTCTTATCTCTGTTGAGTAGATGTGGTGTTAAACTGTTTCTGTAGCTGTATAGTGGTTATATTTGATAATGTAATAGTGGTTGTAACTTTATTTCTAAATATTTCCATACTTCCCAAAATGTCCAAAAGTTTTGTGAGCTTGTTTTTAAGTTGATGTCCCTCCTGAAGGTTAATTAATTATTAATGTAAGAAACACATGATGGAGAAAGCCTTGTGCTAACAGTTAGGGACATCATGAATTGTACTTTTCCTATGTATCATTGTTTTCCCTGGACATCTTATATTATTTAGCTCACTTAGTCCCCAGAATGACTCTGGGGAGCAAAAGGAACCCTGTATTTGTGAATTCCTGAGTGACTGTGTGCTGTTGATATGGTCATGGCCTTATCAAGGACCTTAATTTCAGATCCAGAAGGAAATGGCAAAGTCTTCTCCCTAGGCACTACCCCTCTGCCAGGGTGAGGTTCAGAGGGAAATGGCAGAGCCTCTGTCTGGTCTATTTGTTGATGTTGACAGAATGTATAGAAACTGCTTACCTTAGCTTTTCTCCTTCCAGATATGCGTCACCTGAAAACTGTTCCCTGCAGAGGCTGCTCCTATTACATAATTAGCTAAACCTGTCTCCTTGATCTACTAATACTACTGCTCCTTTTTTTCTGTATGTAAAAACCCTGGAGTTTGTTCAGCTTTATATATAACCCTGCTCCCCTGTTGTGGTGGTTTTAATGAAAATGGCCTCCATAGGTTTGTATATTTGAATGTTTGGCCCTAGTTTGTGGAGCTGTTTGGGAAGGATAAGGAGGTGTGGTCTTGTTGGAGGAAGTATGTTCTTTGGGAGGAGGTGTGTTACAATGTTCCCAGTTAGTACTCTCTCCACCTCAAGGTTATTGTTTCAAGATCCCACCTTGCTGCTCGCCAAAGACTCACCATTGAAATTATACTCAAGCCTCAACGAAATGATTTCTTTTATAAATTGCTTTGGTAATGGTGTCTCTTCATAGCAATAGAAAAGTAACTGAGACATTAGTTAGCTCCATATAATAAACATCCTGAGCTTCTGGAGTGCTGCACTTTCTCCATGTGAGAGCGAGGCCACGTGATCCAGCTTTCTGTCTGTGTGTTATCATTCCATTCCCTTGCTGCTCCATCTGTGGAGCCTTGCGGAAGACTGCAAATGACCTTGTGTGTTAGATCTATTACCATGGTGATTGTACTTATATAAAACAAAAGCACAAAGGAGTTAAATAGTTTGCTCAAAGGCTCAATAGTTAGATCTGTCTCTAGATGTTACATGTAGAACCATTTAACATTTCAATAAATTAGTCAAAGTACAAATAGTAAATATGTCTGGGTATTTTAATTTTCAAATAGCCTCCTGAAGTTGCTTAATGCTTATTAATATTTCTGCAGTTGAAAGCAATTCTTTTAAATACCATAGAATAATTTATTGGTGGACTTCATTCTTGCTTATTCTGATATATTATTCTAAAATTTAGTCATTAATTATGATGGTTAATTTTAATTATCAACTCAACAACAACCTAGAATTACTTGGGAGAGAGTTTCAATGAGGGAATGTCTGTATTGGGTTGGCCTGTGGGTATGTCTATGGGGGATTTTATTAAATAAGTTAAGTGATATGAGAATGCTCAGCCTACTGTGGGCAATGATATTCCCTAGACAGGGATTTCAGGTATATAGGTGTTGAACTGAGCATAAGCAATCAAGGAAGTGAGCATGTATGTGTTCATTTCTCTCAGCTCTTGACTGTGGATTCTGTGTGATATCTATTTGAAATCCCTAGGTTGCCCTCTTCACAATGCTGTACTATATACTGGAATTTAAAACTGAAATAAATACCATTGTCCTGAAACTGAAATAAATAAGCTGCTTCTTGTCAGGGTATTATCACAGCAATAGAAATGAAACTAGGACACTATCTTTGACTCAGTGAGTAAAAATGTTTAATTTTCCTCATTAAAATATGTCCTATTAGTGTAATAAAAAAATTCACACAGGACCTATACAGACTGTGGGACATTCTGTAGCAGGTTTCTTTTTCTATTTTTAAAAATTTATTCTAAAAGTGTTGTGAAAAAAAAAATCGCACATCAACATTAACTAGCAGTTTTCAATATACAACAAAAAGTGCATCCTTGTCTTCAAATACACAATGGGAAAGCAAAGGAAGCTTAGATATTTCCAAATAAATAATTATTTATATAAGGCATACAATTCCATCTTTTTTGTGTACCTTTGAGTGGATTCCCATGTGACATTTAAGCTGACATTTCTGCTGTTTTTGTGTCTTGTTAGTGGACAGGCTATTTAATGTCTCAAAGCCAAAAGGCCATCAAGAAAAGCTTGTGTCTTATAATTAAAAATTGCTACCCTGGAGCTGTTTTGTTTAGCAAAGACACAGAGCTAGGAGTCTTTGAGAGCTGTTGCTTCTGAGACCGTAATGAAGCACTTTGACCTTTTATCGTGGCGCTCATAGGAGCCTCAGTTCTCATTCACTTTAGGGAAAGAGCTTGTAGAGCAGTAGATGTGTTCAGCTATTCAGGGAAGACTAGACTCACCCACATCTGGCGAGCCAAGAGTCTTGGGTAATGCTTGCACTTCGGAGAGCTTTGAATGTACCTGTCTTTAAAACATTAGTGGTTCTAATCAAGCAGCTTGAAATACAGAGACACATTCTCACACACAGACACACATATACATTCACTCACAGATGCACATGCATGCATATACACACACTCATACATGCACACATATGTACAGACAATTATGTGACCAGTCACTAGAGAACCATAGTCACCCAAGTGTGGGAAAGTTTTTCTCTTCTTCCTATGGATAGGACTAAGGCTTCAAAACTAAACTAAAAAAAAAAAAAAAAATCATTCAAAACCTGACTTTTAAATGTAAAATAACTAGAGCCTTAAGGCTTCACCTAGATTAATGTTTAAATATATATATAAAAGATGGGCCAAGATCCATCTGATATTAAATCAACTTTATAAGCATAATAATATTGGCTGACCAACTTGCCCATATATAAAACTAAATTCATGTTTAATATTGGCACTTGCTTCAACTTAACTTTAAGAGCATTTTTAACTCTTTGAGTGTTCCATACATTGTATTTTGTTCATATTTACTTCCTCTCCTCCAGTTTTTCCCAAATCTGTTTCTCCTCCCACATCTACCATGGTTTTGTCCTCATTTTCAGTTAAAAAATTAAAAAATTAAATCATTAGAGCATCTCTTTCCCCTTCCTTATCCTCCCTCCCCTCCACATCCTGCACTCCTTTCCAAAGGATATCCTTGATATCCTCTTGATATACTTGATATCCTCTTTGCTTTATGAGTATTACATATACATTTATGCATAAATACATAAACAAAACCTGAATCCATTTAATGTGGCTTTTATATCTATAATCTTAGGGCGACCACACTGTATTAATAATAATATTTAATAAGCAGTTGGGATCTCAATCCTGTGAGAGCTAGTTTTTCCTCCCTTTCAGCAGTTTCCTGTAGCTCTTTGTCTAGGGTAGGATCCCATTAGACCTCCTTGGGTCACCATGTCTACTGATAGTGTCGGTGCTCAAGTATTGTTTAGGTAGCCATATTGTTGACATATCATGGCTATTGCTTCCATGTCATTCCATTGTGTCAGAGACACAATCTTACATCCATCTTTTGGGTGACTGGTGTTTTCAATCTTTTCACACACAACTTCTGTGAGGCTTCCTAAGCCTCACATGTAACATTACTTTTTTTTCTAGATGTAGTTATTGGATCTAGGCTCACGACAGTCTGTTGATATCGATATTTTAACCAGTTATGTTTTTCTGCAATGGTCTCCATTTGCTGTGAGGAAAGACTTCAATGATGAAGTAGAAAGATACACGTATCTATAGGTATAAGAAAAAGTTTTAGAATGTAGTTAGAAATTGTGTTGGTCTAGTACATGACAGTAGAAGATTCTTTTCTAAAATATATGACTTCACTAGCTCAGGAATTTAGCTAGGTTTCTCATACCAAACATCGCTTCTCACCTATCTAGTAGTCCTTAAGAAGTCCAATTAGACTGTTAGTTATAGCCAACATGTGATGGCCACTGCTGTACTGGTAGGACTTCTTTAGCATGATGGCCATTGTTATGTTCATAGACATCATAGCTGGATAGGACTACTAATTACTTCTTTACGTTAGTGGCTTACATAGTACATACTGATATCATGAAAGCTACAACACAGGAAGGAAGCTTTTAGATTAGACTCAATTTGAATATTCTGAATCCCGTGTCCAAAGTATGTATTGGCAAATGGCAGCAGTAGCCATTTACCTTCAACCTCTGAGAGGCAACTAAGGGCAACAGTAATAGCCTGTACAGTTTTTGGAGTTTCCTAGTCTACCTTGACCAACACCTTAAACAGAAATTTCTTGTTCCTGTCTAACAAACCAAACTGGGGTTTGTTAGTGCTATAGCTCATATGGGGAAGCATTGCCAGCACAAGTTGTATAAAATATATACACATGTATATGTGTGTGTACACACACATACACACTTGCATATATATATATATATATATATATTATATATCTATATTCACAACATACACTTATATCAATCCTATGTAATTTTAGGTAAATATTAAATAATAGATTTTTTGAGTTTTTATGAAACCTCCTTCTTGCTGTTTGTCCCCATCAACTCCAATTTGTGCTCATATCCTTCTTGGTATGTGGTCAACCAACCAAAGGCCAAATTGTTAAAGAGAACTAACTCCCCTGTCCCAACAGCTATCAGTCACTAATAGCTCCTCAACTAGGAGTGGTCCTTCACACCAACCTCCCCACTCGTGGTGGGATCTTGCCTGATTTGAACTCATACAGCTCTTGTGAATGTTGTCATAACTACTATGAATACATATGTGCAAATGCTTCAATGTGTCAAGAAGATGCTCTTTCACTGCAGTCATCCATCACCTCTGGCTCTTTCTTACAATCATTCTGCTTCCTCTTCTATAATTATGCCCAAGCTTTGGGGAGATGGTGTTATTAATGTATTTTTAAATGTTTTATTTATTTGCTTACTTTGAGACAAATTTACATGTATGTCATACTGTCCTCAAACTTTCAATGCTTCTACCCCGATTCCAAGTATGGGATTACAGGTGTTTATAGCTATACCCAGTTTATGTAGCCCTGGGGATTAAATCTAGAGCTCTGTGAATGTTAGGCAATCACTGTAATAACTGAGATACATCCTTAGATAATTTAATTTGAAAAGAAAAAGAAATTATTAAAAACAGTTAAAAAGATATCTTATTAAATCCTTCTCTGCACACTTAGCTGTATTCTCCCTTCACTCTTCTGTGCTGTATAGAATTATGGACCTAAGATTCCATATAGAAGGTCAGAGAGTGTTCAAATTGGTCTGTGTCTTTGTAGGTCAAGAAACAGTGAGTCAGGAAGGCAAGTTTAGTTGTTAGGATTCATCATGGCTTCTCAAAATAGAGCAAATAGCTGTTATCAATGTGGCATAGTTACCCCAGCTGCAATAATGCATCATCATGAGAAGAAGCTGCAGACCACCAAAGCCATGGGTGTTGCCTGCCTTGGTGTGCCTGTTAACTACATACAGACATCTGTTTAAACATTTGGGAATACAGAGCCTGTCATGAAGATGGAAAACAGTATGGTCATAATATTAAAAGAAATCTGAATAAGTAAAAATGATTACTTTCAAAGGTTAGATTATGGTATTGGGAGCTATTCAAGGTGCCTAAACTTCCTGTTATGGCTATCTGGAAATCAGTCAATTAATATTTCTCCTAGTCAGGATCCCTTCAAAGAATAAAGAAAAGGTAACTTAGGGATGATGGTGTTAGTGGGAAAGATAATGTATTGATTTCTTAAAACATCATGGGAAGATAAATTCTGAGTGATATTAATAACTTGCAAAAGTTATATCATTTCAGAAGGCTAACGTGGGAGCAATTTAAAATTTATTTTTAGAAACAAATGTGTCAGACACATTTACACAAACCGAATTTTCTAACGTATTAAAGATAGAAGTGTTGGAACTACATGTTGGAGCCCAAATCTAAACAAAACAAAACAAAATGAGTAATGGTTGTTTTAGAATAAAATGTATATTTTATTGGTGGCAAAAGTAGCAATTCAACCAAACAAACTCCTTCATGGAACTGAAAAAGAGCTCTGGATCTATGGCTTTTAACTTGATCTAAATTATGCATAGTTCAAGAATAAAATTCTGTGATGCACCAGGAAGAATATTCAACACTAGCAATTCTGTTATATTCTTTAAGCTTCTGTTAAACCCTGTTATGGACAGTGCAGAAGTTCGTGTACTGGGGGCTGGTGAGATGGCTCAGCAGTTAAGAACACTTTCTGCTCTTCCAGAGGTCCTGCGTTCAATTCCCAGCAACCACATGGTGGCTCCAACCATCTACAATGCAATCTCATGTCCTCTCCTGGTATGCAGGTGTTCACACAGATAGAACACTCATACATAAAATAAATCTTTAAAACATATGTACTAAGAGTAAATTTAATTTTATGATATAAAAATTATTTTAAATAATTATTGTGTAAAGATATGTTATATAATTGTATAGGATTTTTCAGAAAAATTATGAATTTAACACAAAGCCTCCAGAGTCATGGATATTAGAGGGAAAGAAATGACTCAATTAGGGTAAATGTGATTGACTGAGAATAGCTGGTCAGTGCAATTAATATTACTTAGGAACAAAGGAAATACTTGAATCAGTAAAAAATACTTTTGCATACTGCCTGTTATGAAAGAGAAATCAGAGACATTGTTTAGGTCTCTTACCTGAGCTGCTGAGTAGTAATTGCTGTTATCTGGCTGGTAGGAAATGAAATGACACCCTTCCAGTGGCCTATCAATCATAGCTCAGGAATGAGAGAGAGAGAGTGAGAGTGAGAGAAAGGGAGTAAGGAGAGAGAGAGAGAGAGAGAGAGAGAGAGAGAGAGAGAGAGAGAGAAAAGAGAGAGAGATATTTTTAAAAAAGAGAGATAAAAAACATGAAGTTGGAGAGGTAAAGTGGGGAGGTTCTGGGAGGTGTTGGAAGATGGAAAGAATATAATCAAATTATGAAAAAACTGTAGGTATAATGTTATTGTGCGTTGTGTTAAGATTATCCTATTATTCAAATGCTGATTTCTGTGCCCCCATATTGGGTTGCAAAACATTGCTCCCCAATTATTCTCTGATTAGTCAATAACTGAACAAGGGATAAAATAGGGCTAGACTTCCACCCAGCAAAGGGATGGCGGAATGAGAGAGAGGAAGTGGGCATTCACCTTGGGGAGAGAGTCCAGGAGACATCATGAGAAAATACCTGGATCCTCAGAGAGCCAGATCAGTACTAAAATGCAAGTATCACTGGGATTTTGACTTGGAGGTAGCCAGATTATCTTAGAGTATTAAAATAGAGTAATACTACTCAGTTATTGTGCCCTTAAATCTTGTTAACTAGATATAATATTACAGTCTCAATTATTTGGGAGCCAGCTGGGGTAAGAGGAAAGCTGCAACAAACACATTAAATTGTTATTAACAAAAATTTTTAAAAGTAAAAAAAATGTGGTAGTGATATATTTAGATTGATGTCTTTAAAAATCACTTTGAAAATGTTACTAGATTTAATAATAACAAGCTCAGGTAAATTGCATTGGGGATAGTTATGCAGAGTTCTAGATCCTTCTATAGAGTAAGTGCTATGAGAAGACAGCCCTAAGGTAGAAAAAAGTTCACCCTTGAGAACATAAAAAACACATTCAAAGAATATGCCAAGGAGGTCATCATGGTATTCCACACTGAAGAGGACTTCTGATACCAAATAGTGCTTTGAGTGATATTATCTAATGAGTAGAGCTGTACACATGGCAAGACAGGAAGGTTGACATGAGAAACTGTTACGAGCCACAGTTCCAAACACAGAGAACCTAATGCCTGAGAAGATGGCTATAGTGAATATTGAAAATCTCCTCATTCAGAACTGAGCCCAGTCGCCTTCTATTGTGCCTTCTTATACTGCATAGGCTAGTGAGGTAAAAGTTATTCTATGCCCATTTCTGCTTCAGTGTATCTTCTGCCAGCCAGATGCCTTCATAGAGACTTCACCTAAAATGAGTGGTGGAAAATTTATCAAACATAAAACAAATGCTACAAATAAAAAATGGAGATGTACAGATATTCATTAAACAAACGATGAATAAGCATACAGAAAGGAACTCAGCATCACTAGTTATGATAATTAGTCTCAATTGTTAATATGATGCAACCTAGAATCACTTTGGAAGAGAGTCTCAATGAAAGATTATCTAAACTAGGTTGGCCTGCAAGCATACCTCTTGGGGATTATCTTGATTACATTATTTGAAGTGGGAAGACTGGCCTATTGTAGGTGGCATCATTCCCTAGGAAGGAGACTCTAATTGTATAAAAGTGGAGGAAGTGAGTTGAGACTTGGCATACATACATTCTTTGTTCTCTGTTCCTTATTGTAATGTGACCGGTTTCTGTCATTGTGATTTATTTTCTATGACTTGTGATCTGGAACTATGAGCCAAAATAAGGCCTCTCCCTCAAGACGTGTTTGTCAGGGTATTTTAATCACAGCAACAGGGAATAAAAACATGAATTACTAGGGAAATGCAGATCAAAATGACAATGTGATACCACCCTGTTCCCACTACTATGGCAACTACCACCAAAAGTAGAAAATCAGCAATGATGACATTGTGGAGAAGTTGCAACTCTTGTATACTGTTGGTCAGAATATACAATGACACAGTACTGTAGAAGATACTATGGTAATTTCTCAAAAAATGGAAATAGTTATCATATCATCTAACAATTTTAGGTTTAGATGCAATAACATTGAAAGTCAGAACAGGAAGGGATGTTCATATGCCAGGCTAACTAAGAGCATCATTCTGCATAGCTAAAATAGAAGCATCCAAGTATCTAAGGATGAATAATTGGGTAAGAAAAGCATGGCATATGCATAAGAGAACATTATTAACCCTCAAAAATAATGACTTCTGATATATGCTTCAACTTCATGAGTCTTGAACTCACTGAGCCAAATAAAATAAGCCAAAGTCAGAAAAGGACAAATATTGCATTACTTGAGCCGGGCAGTGGTGGTGCACGCCTTTAATCCCAGCACTTGGGAGGTAGAGGCAGGTGGATTTCTGAGTTTGAGGCTAGCCTGGTCTACAGAGTGAGTTCCAGGACATAGAGAAACCCTGTCTCCCTTTTTTTTTTTTTTTTTTTTTTTTAAGTTTTTATTTTTTTTTATTTTTTTTTTTCCTTCTCAAAGCAAATAATGTTGAAATAGTGAATCAAGGTAAACCAACAAAAATATATAAATTATAGTCCAGTATTCCCTCATGATATACATATAAAATTTCAATGAAGTAGTTGCAAACTGAATACAAGAGATATAAAAAAATAATATTCCATAAAACTGAACACTGTTTTTTTTTTTTTTTAGAAGACCGTACTCGATATACAGGCTGCATGTTTTGGGATAGCCCCCACTCCAGATGTTTGAGACCTACATGAAAACCAAGCTGCACATTTACAACATATGTGCAGGGAGGCCTAGGTTCAGCCCATGGAGGTAGATCTGTGTAGACTAGGTATGCTCCACGGTTGGTGATTCAGTCTCTGAGAGCTCCAAGGGTTCAGGTTCGTTTACTCTGTTGATCTTCCTGTGCAGTTCCTATCTCCTTAGGGCCCACAATCCTTCCCCCTATTCTTCTATAAGAGTCCTCAAGCTCCATCCACTGTTTGGCTCTGGATGTCTGTATCTGTCTGAGTCAGCTGCTGGTTAGAGCCTCTCAGAGGACAGCTTGATGGTCTGTTCTCAGGCTGGAGGTTTAGATCCTGGGAGCTCTGGCTGAATCTTTTGATACTCGTTCTAAAAAGGACAAAAACACCCTCACTTTGGTCTTCCTCCTTCTTTTTGAGTTTCATGAGGTTTATGCGTTGCATCTTAGGTATTGTGTGTTTTGGGGCTAATATCCGCTTATCAGTGAGTGCATACCATGTGTGTTCTTTTTGATTGGGTCATCTCACTCAGGATGATATTTTCTAGCTCCATCCATTTGTCTAAGAATTTCATGAGCTCATTATTTTTAATGGCTGAGTAGTACTCCATTGTGTAAATGTACCACATTTTCTGTATCCATTCTTCTGTTGAAGGACATCTGGGTTCTTTCCAGCTTCTGGCTATTATGAATAAGGCCGCTATAAACATAGTGGAGCATGTGCCCTGTTGCATGTTGAAATATCTTCGGGGTATATACCCAGGAGGGGTAATAGCTGGGTCCTGGGCTACATAGAGAAACCCTGTCTCAAAAAACCAAAAAAAAAAAAAAAAAAGCATTACTTGAAGCATCCAGAAACTTAGGATAGTCAATATTATAAGCTATAAAAAATAGAATGGGGTAGAGGAAACTGGGAAATATTGTTTAATGGATATGGAGTCTCAATTTATAAGATGAGGGAGTGTGAATAAGGAGAGAGACAATAGTTACAACGGCTGTATTAATTCTCTCAGTAGCATGAACTGCATCCTTAACGTGGTTAAGATGGTAAAGTTTGTGTTATGCATGTTATAACCCAGTTGAAAGATTAGTGGAAGTTAACAGAGAAGTTAAAACGAATGGGAGTTAATGGAGAAGGATGTACACATTTCTGCAGACAGACCAAAGTGCTAGTGCTTTGAACTTCAGCTGGCTCATGTCTTCTTTTTCCGTTTTTTACTTTCAATTTTTCATTGGTGCATATTACATATTTATGGGTCTTATAATGATACTTTCATTCAAGTAAATCATGTAGTTGACTATATTTATCCCTCAAGTCATCTCCTTTCTCCATTTCCATAAAATTGAGACTCATGGTTTTTTTTTTTTTTTTTTTTAATTTCGCCAGGCAGTTTCATAATTATAATTATTTCTACTTTTGTGGTAGTTGCCAAGGATAAGATGGTATAACTTGGTCATTTTGATTTAAAATTTCTAGTGATTTATTCCTTTAAATTTCCTGTTGATGTCCTAAAACAACAACAGCAACAACAACTAGTAGCTGAGAGGAGTAGGGGTTTATTTTGTCTCACAGTTCTGGGCTATAGTTTATCATAGCAAGCATATCACAGGGTACAGCATCCTGTGTGGGCCATTGCTGCATCATGATTTTGGATTTTCTTTTTTTTTTTCCCCTGGAAGCATAGACTTTAGTTTATAAACAGTTTTATAAGCCACTGGATATTCTACAAAACAAATTACTTTCTGTTGATACAAGTGAGGATCTGTTTTATTCTTTATTAAATCTAAATGGAGTGGTTGCTGGCTCTGGAAATTACAAGTCATGGGCTCTCAAAGAACTAAGACTCTGACAGATATTGGCCCAGGTGCTTGAGCGGAAGGCAAATAAGATCCTGTTAACATCATAAAATGAACTATTGTCAGGGGAAGCCCTGCTTATACACTGAAGGCCTAAATCAGCCATAGGTCTAAAATCAGCAATAGGCCTGACATACATGCCTGCTAACAGAAAGTCTTGGGTCTCTGTGGAAAAACACTTAAACAGATGGCTAGAAGCTATTGTAAACAAGCAGCTTTTATGGAAATTTACCAGCCTGAGTAGTCATAGACCTTGTAAATAGGTAGCCTTGGTGGATAGTACCAACTTAGATAAGGACAAGTGAATCATAGGCAGAGCAGTGACCTGTCCCCTGAACCTTCACCCAGCTGACACTCTGTTCGGGAAGACATCTGTCCTCCCCCTGAATACCTACTCTCCTTTGTCATCTCCTTCCCCACATCCTGCCTTTTTGTGTATATAACCTGTGTGTGAAAAAGTAAAAATTGCAGTCTGATCAACTATAGACAGATCGTCATCTCTTGTGTCCGCCTGTTTTCCCCCATCTTCTCTTTCAGGTGACCTCCCTGGACCCCTGTTTAATGCCCTGCTGGACAGGACAAACTATCGTTCCTGTGATTCTATATTAACATTAATCCTTACCAAAGGTTATTTAGAATAGAAAGCCTATCAAAGATAAGACTTCCTAATTAATTCATTTGAAAAAATTAGAAATGTAAGGATGCGCGCAGGCGCGCGTGCGTGTGTGTGTGTGGTGTGTGTGGTGTGTGTGTGTTTGTGTGTGTGTTTGGAGTGGGATCTTTTTCTAATCTGCTCAGAGAATTTAAAGAAGAAAAAAGGATATACCACAATGTAGATTTCTTCTCATAAAACATGATCAGGCAGTCAGGGTAACCTCTGTGCTTCCTTATGGAGTCTCTTCTTTCTCATTTGTGAGGAGCTGGTAGGGTAAAATGCAGAAGTACAATTAGAATGTGACTGCTGAACTGATCTGCAAGGCAGGTTGGATTTCTAACTCAAGTATTGGGCCACTTACTGGATAGAATGGAATGAAGAAAAATGAAAGGATCATGGGACAGACCTCCAAATGTCCAAGACTTTTAAAAGCTCAAATACCAGTCAGGATTCTTTGAAAGAAGCAAACACATCCATTGTGTGAGACTTATCGTTTTTTATCTTGACAAGTCTGTGGTGACTCTAACTTCAGGGATTTACTCACATACTGGTCACTTATCTCTGTAGTGTGACCAAATGCCAAATATTTGACAAGAAGAAACTTAAGGTCACAGTTTAAGAGAGGATACAGTTTAGCATGGTGGTGTGGAGTGTGAGGTGAATTTCCATAGTCATGAAACAGAGAGAAAAGGATACTGGTACTCAGCTTATTCTCCCCATTGGAAAAACTTAATCAATCAGGGTCTCCAGCCCTTGGGATTGTACCTATCACATTCAGGGTGGATATTCTCTCCTTAGTTAAACTAGAAATTTAGAAAATCCTCCTAAGACCCAAGAAATTACAGAAGGTATAACCCTAGGTGATTCCAGTCAAGTTGAAAATGAAGTGCTGCTTAGTATCAACCAGAGACAACCAATAGCATGCAATTGGTAGATTGTGGTGAAGGCACATAAATAGACAGACAGACAGACAGACTAGAAACTAGTTTTAATAGAGAAATTAGCTTATAATTACGGAAGCCACTAAGTTTCATGACAAGTTGTCTGCAAGGCCGAGAGGGACATTAGGATGCCTATACAATGGCTCAGTGCAAGACCTCTGCTGATATAGCTTCCAATCTGAGGTAAAAGGTATAAGTCCTGTGTGTATTGGAATCTGCTCTTGTAGGTCTTGACTTCCCACAGCTACAGAACTTTGGAAAAAGTGAAAAGTGGTCTCTCCTCTGCCTTTCTGTTCCCTCCCTCCCTCCCTCCCTCCCTCCCTCCCTCCCTCCCTCCCTCCCTCCCAGTTGCCAGTTGATTAAATGGGGCTTGTGCACACAGAAGGTGGACAACTTCTGTATGTAGACTATTAACTCACACAGGAGCTTCTCCAGAGACACTCTGAACAATAATCTACTCACTCTCTAGGTTCTTTTAACTTGGCCAAGTTGACCTGCAAACACCATCACACCAGAAGCCAATCGTCTACCTGTCCTGTCATATTCCTCCTATCCAAAAATCCAAATCTGTTCCCAGCATACTGGCATTGCTGCAGACAGAAATTATGAGCTGGAGGGAAAAGGTTTACCCAACAAAAGCAGTCACAAGGCTTTGCTCATTTGCAATGTCAGAAACCTGGAATATCTCTGAGAACAGATTCCAACAACTCTAACCAACGAAGGGAGAGATGTAATTTTAGACTGGGTTGAATATTTTGTGTTGCATGTACTTGCCAAA
The DNA here is from genome assembly GCA_021653895.1 of Mastomys natalensis. Taxonomy (NCBI): domain Eukaryota; kingdom Metazoa; phylum Chordata; class Mammalia; order Rodentia; family Muridae; genus Mastomys; species Mastomys natalensis. The sequence continues at coordinate 200,865 of JAJTUV010000421.1, read as the reverse complement.
GATTCTGGGTTCAATATGTTCACTTGAACAGCTCAAAGCATTTCATAGAAATGTGGGTGCAGTGTTAGTTGATGCTAGAGCTATGCTGCCAATCATTCCTTGGGATCATGTAGAGAAATGAATATAAAGATAAATACTGGGACATATTGATAATGTGCGAATTACTTATCTACATCTGATTATAACCCAATGCAGGATCCAGAGGCAGTTTCTTCAGTAAGCTTCCATTTTAGCCAAGAAATAAGTGGCAGAGATCTAGAGTGGTTGGCTTCTATAGTCCAAAGCACTTTGATTTCTCTTTGCTATGCAGCCTTTTCTGCCCTTGATCTGTTTAAAGTAAGATGAAAGCAATAAGAAAACATTAGTTAATCCAAGGAACTGGAATTATGAGTTACAACCTCTCTACTGTCCCATAGACTCACAGCTCATAACAAAGAAGGCTAGGAACTAGAGAAAGTACCCTACGGCATCCTGCAATTGTGTACTGCAAGATTTCTTTTCATTTTTTTTCTTAAAAAGTCTAGCAGCCAATGAGCCACTCAAATATTAGGACTTCAGTAGCACAAGCTCTATCTAGTGCTAATTTCAGGAGACCAGTGGGAGTTGTGATCCACTATTTATTGGGTTCAGGAAGTATAAATAGGGGATGGTCTGGGATTACCTTATGGTGGGCCAATATGCACCCAGTTACTTCCCCAATGTTCACTTTTGTAGCTGGGATAGATACACTCTTTAGCATCTCTATATTGCTTCTGTGTCCATAGAGTGAAAGCTCTAACAAGGTCTATGGAAGCTTCTGCACTCAAGGTGCTTCCCAGATCAACACCACACACTTGTTGGGGCAGTGGGCTCAGTGTTACTATCAGACAGTTGCAAAGGCAAGGCTACCAATTGCTCTTGTACTTCCTAATCATTTCCTACCTCATTTAGTTCTTAGACCCTAATTAGCTCTTCTTTTTGAACACTGAGAAAATAGATGTGTCATGGTTACAGTATCAATGTTTTATCAGAGACAATAAGAGAGTAACTCACCCTGATGCTGTGGCTCCATGTGCAGCTTGTTTTCTGAAGCCTGTGAGTCCAGATTCTATTACCCAATATACAGTTATCAAGTTGGTAAATTCTCTTTTTCTAATACCCCAAAAAGAGGCCAGAGAATCTGTTTTCTTTCAGTTGGCACAAGCAACAGTGAGCCAAAGGTTGTATCATTTTTCTGACTCTGGGTGAAAAGTAAGTTCAGGGATTGGCAAGTCCTCCTAAGAGGCAAACAGACACATTAGCTTTTGCAAGCCACATATGGTCTCTGTTGCATATTTTTTTCTTTCCCGTTTAAACAATTTTTATAAGTAAAAACTGGTTTTTGCTTGCAAGACCCATATAAAATAGATTGCCAGCAAGATTAGGCCTCCAGGTTGGGATTTTCTAGCCCCTATTCACTCATGGGGACTTTAGTGATCTCAGTGGTCCTTGAAATACTATCGTGCTCCATTATTCTTCCAACTCTAGGGATACAGGGCCTAAGGAAAAAGTGGGGTGTTTCATGAATATCTTGACACATTCTTCACTATCAATGAAGTTAATTCCAGCTAAGTTGAGTGGTTTGCCCATGACACTCAGCTGATTTTCAGGGACCTGAATTTCAGAAATGGAGACATTAGAAGACTAGCCACAGGCAAGTGAACACTGAGCATCTTCAAAGACTCTAGCTTCTCCTGTTCTGTCCTCTGGTCCTTCTCATTGAGGGCCCTGAGAACTGACCAGGGCTGAGACTGCAGACACATCAAATACCTCAGCTGCAAGGGAGGAAGAACTGCAGTGTCCAGGAACCAGGGCTTTGCAAAATTAGGTCCTTGAAGTATTGATTTTTGAGTCTATTCACCAGTAAGCCATTTTGACTGAGAGTATTGTCTGATACAGATAAGAGCAAGTCAAAATTTAGCATTAATTGTGTACCCCAGATTCCTAAGGAAAATTCTGCCTACAGGTAATATAAACAATTATGTACCATGGGAATGTAAAGAAAGCATTCTGAAATTGTAAACTATGTAATTGAGCAAGCAGAGATGACTTATTTTTTGTTCACTTTAAGAACATTTTAAATTGGTTTCTGTATAATAAAGTTTTAGCCTGTCATCAATACTTACATAAATAAACTCCAGCCTCTCTGGAATATAGATTGTGAAGAAACAATCAAGCTGTGGTTTACTATTTCACGTAGTATGCTTTCCTCTCTCTGCAATAGTAAAAGCCACAACCCCGTGCTTTATTATAAAGAGCACAGCAAAGAGTAGGCAGCATTTTTCTTACTTTAGAAAGGCAAAGCTCAACAACAAACAACATATTAGGAGTTTGACCTAAACAGTGAGAGATTCAACTTTCTCGTGCTGTGTTGGCTTAACCCTATCTCTAAGAGCTGTTGTAGTTATAAATTCTTGAATCTCTCTCTTGGATTCTATCACCTTTAGCAGAAACATTTTGCTACATGGATGTGTGCATTCACTAATCACTTTTATCTTAGGTATTTGAAGGCATGCTTGTTTTTAGCAAGGATCCCTACTAGCCTGTTCCCAGCATTCCTCTTAAGTTGAAACCTCAGCTTGCAGCATCCTGCTCTCAGAAACAATGCCAGGCTGCCCCCTATACCCCCTGGATAATTTAGACACCTGATCTAAAGCTAGCCTACTTATGTGTGGTGTAGTCACCTATGAGTTAAGTTGCTGTAAGAGGGCCTCTTCACTACAGGAGAGGTTTTAATGATCTTAGCTGATAGCTTGAATTGTAATGTAGACTAAGGGGAATAGGTCTTATTTTATCAATGATAAGAGGAGATGGGGAATGTCTAAATACAAGCAGAGATGATAAAATCTGCTGAGAAGTATTGATGAACAAAGATTCAGCAAAGAGTGAAATAGTGGTCACAGATGCTAAAGCTGAAGTTTTCCTTCATCTCTCCACTCATAGCTGTCCTGTAGAAGGTGACTACTACCCTAGTAATGGCAATGAGAGCAGCTATTCTATAGAGTAGGTACCTACGAGGTAGACCAGATGCCATAATGTTTTGGCATTGATTGGTTCACTCACTATATCACTGTTCATTATAGCTACCACCCTTCCTTTAAATGTATAAGTCATAGAAGAAGCTTGAACCTCATTCTATTTTAGGGATTACTGAGTTTATATTCTATTCACTTCCTTCCATTTGGACAGTCGTTAAAGCCAAGCATCTTTTGGTTCTAACATGTCTTCTCTAGACTGTTGCTGCCATCTTATTTACGCAGAGGAGAAATAGCATAAGCCATGATTGACTAAGCTCCTGTATCTGTACTAGATACTACTGTGACATGGAGTGAGTGTGGGAAGGGATGACCAGGAGGAAGAGCAGGCACACAGAGAGCAGACGACCTTTAAGTATCCTTCCTTGATATACTATACGGTACTTTCGCAAGAGTAACCAAAATGGGCAGTGTTATGGGCTGCATCTGAAATGTTCCCTACAGGCTTATATGTTACAGCCTAGGTCTTCAGGTGGTAGCACTATTTTGAGGGATTCTGGAAACTTGAAGAGGCATGGAGGAAGTAGGAGGTGGGGAGCAGGTCTTTGGCAGTGTCTTGCCCCAGCCCCACCAGTCTTTGTCTACAATTCCTACTCATCAGGAGGTGAAGAAGTTCCTCTCCAACATGTGCTTATCACCATGACTTTCTGCCTTACTGCCTGGGACAACCAACCATGGACTGAACCCTCTGAAATGGTGAGAAAAATCAATCTTCCCCCATTTAACTTGTTCTCTTAGGTATTGTGGTAATAGCTATGCAAAGCTACTGATATAAAGAGTGCTATGTATTGAACATTTGCTTCTGTCTGAAACTCATACAGCAGAACTTTTGTAGGGCCTTTTATTGACAATTAGGTCCCAAGGTTGGATCCTTTTATGCATTAATAGATTTCTGTTCTTACATGAGGTTGGCTGAAGAAATGATTATTTTGTTGTGGCCACATAAGGCTATAGTTAGAAGTGGCTTTTTCTAAACCAGGAATGGGCCCTCCCTAGGAGTGCTATCAAATGGTGCTTTAATCTTGGATTGTCAAGGCTTCACAACTGGGAGCAATAATTGTTTGTTGTTTAGACCATCCATTCCATTCTACCAAGTTGTTCTGAACTGCCCATGACATGGTAATAGAACAGAATTATGTGAGAGGGGATGCCTCTTGGTCTGACAACAGAATTCAGGACACATCCTGGATTCCAACTCTCCCCAAAGCTTTCAGTGTCTAGCTAAAGAGACAAACCGAGTTTCTCCCTCACCCACTACACTTAAATCTAGTTCAAAGCCTGCCTGCAGAAGATAAAATCACCTCTAGATAGTGAGTAAGCCCCAGAAAGATGCCAGCACTTTTCATCGTCATAGAGAACACCTTGTCTTCCTCCTCTGTTCCCGTATGATCCCCTGTAGGATCATATTTACTTTGTTTTGCCATTATAAAATACACCAAAGTATTTTATTAACAATTGACACATGATTCAAGTTAAACCTCTGTTAGGAAAACTTGATAAAATGCTCAAAGTTTGGAAATAGGTAGTGCTCTTCAACTGTTTGTGATATACCTCATCTATCAAGTTTGCAAAAAATGGTCAAGGCTACAGGCATCTGGATTTTGCTCGTGCAGAACAAGAATACATTGATGATCTCAAGTATCTTCTGCTTTGTGGAAAGCATAACGGGACTAATCCATTTGCTACTATTAAAACATTTGTGAAGCTGAAAGTCTGCCCTGAAAACTGTTTCTTCATCTTAGACCAAATGAAATGGTTGTCTTTCCTTATTGGTGAATTTCTTTGGCGCTTTTCTTATGTTTCAAATGGTTCTTTTTGCTTATAAGTGCTGTGTTTCAAAAGAACATTTCTGAGCCATCTGTAATGATTTCTCAGCTTTTACTGTAGAGAATATTATGGCAATTCTCTAATAAGCTTAAGTTCTATTTGCAAAGAAAAATGTGTTCCTTTCTACTTTGTGGAATATAAAGCAGAAATGAACACACCAATGTATACACAAAGTTACTTTGAAATTTCAAGTCTTCAGTGAGTTAGTAGTTTCACACTGTGTGCTCTTTTTCCTATTATATAAGACAGGATAATGTTATTTTTTTTAAATAATTCAGATGAATTTTTCTCCCTGTGACAACTCTACTTCTCTGTGTTTGCTCTGATTTCACATCTGTGAGAAAGAGAAGCATAATAGTTAGCACAGAGAGAGAAGGTTATAGAATACGAAAAGCTTAGGGGATAGAACAATGAAGTAGAAAGTGGAGAGAGGAGGAAGGTCAGAAAATGAGGATGAGAAAAATCCAGAGAATGAATGCGATCATCTTTGTTTCCCCTCAGATGTTGATTGACAGGAGGTAATCAGTAGGAAACTTGAGATCCATTTTAAAAAACTCTAATGATGCAACTTCTCACATTCTACATTCATAATGATGTGGCATGTGTGCCAGTGGACAGAGCTGTCTGGTGGCTGTGCCATGTAGGGGACCAAATTTCCTACCCATCTTGTGGAAATTGCACAAATTCTCAGGAAAATTTGTCTTAGGTGGTACGCTATGGTTAAGCAAGTCTCACCCAGGCAGGAGATCTAAGGCAGTGTTGGTAAAAGGTTCAAATGATCTAATTTGGTCAAAATTGATTAAAAATAAATTTCCCTAGTAAACTAGGGTTTGCTAGCCTCTTTGTATCTTTTCATAAAATAAAATAGTATTTCTGTTTTCAGGAGGAACCTGTGACCCAGTGATACAGACACATTGGTAAACTAAGGATAGAGCAGATGGGGACCAATGGTCTTTGAGAAGGAAATGTACAAATCACACTGGAAGGGTGAGGTTGTTACTGAGTAGCTTTTGCTCAGACATATTGTGGAACACTTGACAATTATGTTCCTTGACCATCCTTACCTTATCAAGACTACCCACTTCATGAAGATTATTCCTATCCTTCCAATTAGACTTGGTTTTTCCTGCCTCTTAAGTTTTACAGTTCTTCAGATTGTTTTATTGATACATAATATATCACTTGGCTTTGAACCTATCTGTGTACTTGTGTACTTGCCTTGATCTTTCAGTTAAATTATGTTGTGGTTATCCACATGCTTTCATATTCCTGTAGCTTGTATGTCCGAGATACTCAGTAAATACTTACGTTAGAGAAAACACTGTAGAGAATAGATACCAGAACATTCAGGGAAATCAACTTTAAACATACTAAATGATGAAAGTAAAGCGTTCGCCTTCTCCATCTCTCTTCTCCCACCACTAAGTTCAATCCATGTTTGCTAGTAGTTGCCTATCTGAGTGTTTTCTAGGACAGATCAGAAGACATTGGAGAGAGAGCTGGAAAGGAGAAGGAGGCACTAGAAGAGGTTTCGCACAGAAATTGTACCACAGGCTCTGGTAAAACATCCTTTCATGTGGTACCACTTCAGTTAGTGTCTGTGAAACCATATTACTTTTCCCAGGTTCTGGCCAATGCTTCCATGACAAATACCAAGGTTTAGGTAATGGTGACAAAGATAACCTAGAACAAATAAATTAGAAGTTTTTCGAGGAAACAATCTCCTTTATGTGTTCATCATTCCAGTCTCAGTAAAAGCATTGCTGAGCAGAAGAACAGCACAGTGCCTCACAGAGTCTAGGGACTCAAAAAGCCAGACTCTGGGGTAGGAAACACCAACCCCCTTTGACAGACAAAGGAATCAGACACCCTACTGGAAGGCAATTGTCAAAGCTCAGGCAGGCTACGGGTGAAAGCATGTGAGACTCTAACTTGTTTGATACAGGAGTATAATTTTTGTTCTCATGAACCAACACATTCTCCTGGGAGTGTCTCACCTGAGTCAGGAGTTTAGTTGGAGGATGATGGTGGACCCCAGTTGTTTTGATGTACTCTGGTATTCACATCATGTCTATGCCACAGATAAGCCAGGTCACCAGGAGATAACCATGATCCTCTAGGTAGAAGATAAATAATTCCAAAAAAGAGACCAGGGATGGTAATTTGACAAGATTATTAGATACATAGAAATTTCTGAAAATAAGGGTTCTCAGAAAAATGACATATTTACATATGAAATGCAATAAAGTATTCAAAAGTAATATATTTCTGTAAGAACTCACTTCTTCTACGAATCTCCCTGATGTTATAAACATTTCTTGAAATATGTCTGATATATAATTTCTTCTCAATTTTATGCCACCAGTGACATAATTATGTAATAAAAAGTAGTTGAAATGGGAACATGAAGAATAACATTTAATTTAGATGTTTTCCCATTTCATGACTTTTGTGAGAAAATAATAGCTCTATTCTTGTTGCTGTGCAGCAGTAAAATATTATTCCTTCTGAAGACTGCAGTCTTTGAGTAGAGTTATCTCTGCCCGGTGATTGCCTACAATCCTCTCACTTGTGAATTTTTTTCTGGAATTTACTAAATATAATAATGTGTGTTACTGTATTATAATTTATAGACATGTTTCTTTACAAAAATAAAGTTTCATGTTGTTCTTTGGGCATGACATGGCTATTGCACATGTGAACTTGCATTCACTGTGGTAACTTGCACAAGCCTGAGCAAGTTAAAAGTTTCAGCAGAGATGGAGGAGTGGTTGGAGGTGGTGGATTCTAAGGGAGGAGAGTCACATTTCTTTGGGGATGACTACTGGTCCTTGCTCCTGTGGCTGACCCCATGTCCACGTAGTAGCATTAATTGAACACAATGAATTATAAGAAAAAGAAGACATGAAGTTGGGAGGGAGATGTGTTGGGAGGATCTGGGTTAGGGAAAAGGATATGATAAAAATACATTGTATAAATACATGAAATTTCAAATAATAAGTAAAAAATTAAGCATATAGTTTCAAATAATTCTTTAATAGTTTTATATATACATATATTCGTGTACAATTCAGATAAAAATTCTTCATATAACTGGATTAAAAAAACAGATCCCCTTGAACAAGTGTTCTTAATCCTGAGCCACTGAGGAATATCTGGATACTCCTTGAGAAGTTATGGGTTGCATGGTATGTAGAGTGTAACAGCGAGTCTTTCAACCATGGGTTGAACATGCGAAGAACTCTTTCTTCCACAAACTTAACTTGTCATAAGACACTACTAGTACTCAGAAAACTTAATTTGATTTTCTTTGTCCTACTTAAGAATGTAAACTAAGTCTATACTGGTTTTCAATTTATCCACTTAAAGTTGTCTCTGCTTCCTCAACTCTAAAATAGCTTGAGGAGATTTCTCAAGGGTAGATTTCTGAAACATCATGACATTGGAGATATCCCTGGCTGGTGATGGTATTTCCTGTGTTTTTTTTTTTTTTTTTTTTTTTTTGTTTGTTTGTTTGTTTGTTTTGTTTGTTTGTTTTTAAGAGCTGACCTCACTAGTTTGAATGAAGAGTGACATGGCTCTAATGCAGCCACAGGCCATTCTGAGGTCACTTCTGGCACCAGCAAATGGGCTACATTTTGTTTTTGTTTTGTTTGTTTGTTTGTTAATGATTTTTTTTTGAGGCAGGATTTCTCTATGTAGTATTGATTGTCCTGGAACTCTCTGTATTCCAGGGTGTCCTCAAACTCAGGGATCCACATGCCTCTGATTTCCAAGTGCTGCCATTCAAGGTGTGCACTGCCATGCCTTGCTGAGCCTCAATTTTTTGATATATAACATAATGGTTCCTCTAAGGCCCTATTAGGCCTTTCCTACCACACTGGATTTCTCTTCTAACTGATGCTCAAGCCTCCTAGTGTCCCTTAGCTTCAAGTTCTCCTCATCACTTAGGCAACACAGACATCAGGGACTGAAGCTCTGGGAGATTCGGGTAAATACACCAGCATACAGGTTTTCATTTTGACACAGTTACATTTCAGGATCTTCTTGAAGGCTAAAATATTCCTAAAAAGAAGAAAACTGTGCTTTTATCCCTGGTTTCATCACATAAAGCAGATTCATATTATATTCCTTTGACTCTGAAGTTCAATGCTGTGTTCACAGATTATGGGTGAATTTTGCTCTTTCCCCTGATTCCCAGTAGCCAAGACATTCTGAAAACAGAGCCTTCATCAGGTTAATAGGTTAAAAACAGATGATTCAAGAGGTCTTTACTTCATATGTTGTCTTTAAAGAAGAAGAAATTAAGGCATAAGGTTCCAAGAAAGAGAAGTGCCATCTACAAGCCAAGGAGAGGTACCAAAGAAATCAAGGCTTCAGATTCCTTGATCTTGGAGTTCCATTGTCTAGAACTCTGAAAGAAATATTCCCTTGTTTAATCCATCCAGTTTTGTATTGTCTTGCAGCTGCCATCTTGCATACAGCTTCCACCTTTCTGAGAGCTTCAGTGTTCTTTCCCTCCTTACAGCTCAGAGTGCAGTGGGCAGGAACCATTCTCACATAGTTAGTTATAACATCCCTGTTGGAGTGGAGGATGCAGGGATTGGTTCTCACACACTCACACATACACTTCTTGCATTTTGAATGCTTTGTTTTAGTTGACTTTTGTTTCTTTTTCAAGTGGGGATGATTGAGCGAAGATAAAAATCAATGTAGAGCCCACAATTCTACAACTCAAGTAAATATACCATCTATCATCCCACTGTTAACGTGTGTACATGCTCAGGGGTCAGCTATTTTTTGCCCTCTGGAGAATAAGTCTACAGATCTCTTCAAATACCAAGATGTGTTTATGACCATAAGAATATTAGTATCTACCATCCAATTATATTTGAAATATTATTGAATTTGAAATATGTGATTTACATGCTAATCTAGAAAATATTATGCAAAGTGAGAGCAGAATATTTATCTTCAATAAATGTAAAATTATATTACACTCGCTTCATTTTAAAAATATCTCTTATCTAATTTGCCATGGAAAAGAAAAAGTAAAACTGTAAAAATACTAATTTCTTCTTCAAGTTTACCCAGGAGGGAGTCCCACATCAGAAGATTACAAAATGGGATTTCTCCTGGGACAAGTCACCCTAGGGCCACCAACAACAGCGAGAAGCATCCTATATCACTCCTTGCTCAGGCAAACAGAATCACTGGCACTCCGTGGGATTCTCTACTCCACTTCCTACTTCCTGTTGTGACAGTATTCAAGAAATCAGAAAGGCAAGAAGCTAATAGCAGAGGGACAAACCCTATCCTCCTCTCATTGGGCACCTCACATGCCTTTCCTCCTAATCCTGTCTGCTGCAATCATCCATCTCGTTGCTGTTGTTTTTGCTTGACGTGGTAACATGGCTACTGTCTTTGGCTGACTAGACTAGGATTTGGTGACTGTGGCAATCGTAGTGCTTCAGTGTGAATCCGCAATGGTCCATAAGTCATGAATTTCAAGAGACATTAGTAACGATATAGCAATGCATATCAAGAACAGAGAAACTCTGTGGAAAAATAGAAGAAGGGTGGTACTGAAGCAGAGAATGAAGTAGGAAGGAAATCCCTATGGAATATCTGCTTTCAGTTTCCCAACGCCTAGCTTCATTCTGTTCTTGGCTTCCATGAGAGAGTCAACTTATTTTAATAATAATTCACCCTCTTTGCCTAAGTTTGCCAAGTTTTTATCTCTAATAATATTGCTTTTAACTTAAGTACACATACATAAGGTTATCTATGCATAAAATAACAAAATTTAATTTCAATACTAACTTTAAAAAAAAAATGGGCAAAACCATTCCTATATACAAATGATAAATGGATCCAAGAAAGAAATCAGGGAAGCAAAACTTTCACAATAATCCCAAATAATATAAAATTCTTGGACTAATTATGACCAAACAAGTGAAAGACTTGAATGACAAAAATGTCAAGTCTTTGAAGAAAGAAACTGAAGATGTCAGAAGATGGAAAGATTACCCATGCTCATGGATTGGTAGTATTAACATAATAGAAATGGCTATCCCACCAAAAGCAATCTACAGATTCAGTGCAATTCCCATCAAAATTCCAACATAGTCTTTATAGACCTTAAAAGGACAGTTCTCAACTTCATAAAGAAAACAAACAAAACAAAACAAAACAAAACAAAACAAAATCCCTGGATAGCTAAAACAATCCTGAACACAAAAGAATTGCTACAGGTAGTTCATTTTCAGTTGTATTACCAAGTTATAGTATTAAAGGTCACATGGTATTGCCATGAAAACAGACATGTTGATCAATGGAATTGAATTAAAGACCTAGATATAGATCCACACACATATGAATATGATTTTTGATAAAGAAGCCAGAAACATACTGGAAAAAGACAGCATCTTCATCAAGTGTGCTAGTCCACCTGGCAGTCTGCATGTAGAAGAACGCAAACAGATCCACGTTTATCACCCTGAATCAAACTCAAGTCTAAGTTGATCGAAGACTTCAACACACAACCAGATACACTGAACCTGATAGAGGAGAAATTGGGAAATATCCTTAAAATCATTGGTACAGGAGAAGACTTTTTCAACAGAACACAGAAAGCACTAAGATAAACAGTTAATAAATGGGACCTCATGAGACTGAAAGGCTTCTGTAAGGCAAAATACACTGTCAAATTGGACAAAGCAGCAGCCCATAGAATAGGAAAAGATTTTACTCATATAGAAGTTAATTATTTAAAATATACAAAGAACTAAAAAAAAACCCTAGACACTGAAAAACCAAATAATGCAATTAAAAATGGGGTACAGTTCTAAACAGAAAATTCTCAGTAGAGGAATCTCAAATGGCCAAGAAACATTTAAAGAAACGTTCAACATCCTTAGCCATTGGGAAAATGCAAATCAAAACTACTTTGAGATGCCGTCTTACACCTGTCAGAATGGCTAAGGTCAATAACACATATCACTGATAGCTCATGCTGGTGAGGGTGTGGAGTAAGGCGGACACTCCTTCATTTCTGATGGGAGTACAAAACTCTATAACCATGAGGGAAATCAATATGGCAGTTCCTGAGAAAGTTGGAAATTGATCTACCTGAAGACCCTGCTATACCCGTCTTGGGCATATACTTAAAGGACACTTCACCCTACCACACATAGGGACACTTGGTTTATTCAGAACAACCAGAAACTGGAAACAACCCAGATGTCCCCCAAGAGAAAAATGAATAAGAAAATATGAAACATTTACACAATGGAGTTACTACTTAACTGTTAAAAATCAGTGACATGAAATTTGCAGGCAAGTGGATGGAACTAGTAAAAGAATTATCCTGAGTGAGGAATACCAAATTCAGAAAGATAAATATGGTATGTATTCACTTATAAGGGGATATTAGCCATTAAGAAAATGATAACTAAGCTATAATTTATAGACCGAGAGAGGTCAGGTAAAGAGAAAAGCACTAGCAGGGGATGCATAGATGTTAAAATAATTTTTAAATCCATTTTTCCTTTCCAGCTCCAGGAATGACAACTTTGAGACTTATTATTTGTTATCAAATGCCTAGGCTATAAGACTTTGGCTTATTCCCTGCCTGGTTCCTAACTTATTTAACCCATTTAAACTACTTTATGTCTCCCATGTGGTTAGTTACTTCTCCTTCAGCCCTGGCTTGCTTCTTTACATCTCTCTCATCTTCTTCTTCTTTAGCATCCTCCTGAGCTCACTGCTGCTTCCTGCTAGTGTACTTCTGTCTCCCTGTCCAGTCCATCTCTTCTTAACTCTCTTAAATCTTTCCTGCTTCTCTTTTAGTCTCTTGGTGTCTCCAGAATCCTATTTCCTGCCTCAGCTCATTGGTCATCAGCTTCTTTATTGACAGATAGTGCTTTTAAGAGATTCTCTCTACACATGGATCTCCCTAGGAGGAGAAATAGATTTTAAAGGCAGACCGGGGACAGGTGGGTGTGGGGCAGTGGACTGTGAAAGGTAGTTAAAGCTAAAGGCTTTGAAGCCCTGGAGACATTGAAGGGATGGTAGGAACTTTGCTTGCTCCCAGCACCATGTCCCTGTCACTAACTGGAGCACCCCCAAAGATTTGTGGTCATCAGTTACGTAAGGGCAATGTACCAAGACTTTCTACATGTAGATGAGGCATCCTTAACATCTCAGACTAAGACAATAGGAAGAAGAGACTGTGACCTGTGGTCTTGTAGGCTCAAGACAGAGATCTCCATTCTAACGAGGTACCTAGATGCCTGGAGGGCATAGCCAATAAGCTTTCCTTCCCAGACACTCCTCCTTGCAAAAAGTATTTAATCTCAGGCCTACCCTGAGAAGAGGGTGTGGTTTTACACATCTACTTTTCACAACGGCTATAAATGATTTGGAACCACAGACTTCCTTTTCATCGGATCCGCCATGGGGAGCCATGGAAAAGGCCTTTGCCTATGGAGCGAGCCACTGTCTACACTGTCTAATCTCCCGTAAAAGACCTCTTCTGCACTCCTAGTCACAACTACCACCAAACCAGCCATCAAGCCAAGGACTCTCACTGTGGGACAGGCCAGAGCTCCCCGTTTCTCCCCCCTTTCTCTTCCCCACCCCGCACTCCCTGGGCTAGATCCTCAGGACCCACTCCATTCTCAGCTCTTCCAAGGCTCCCACGGCGCCTGGATGTAGGAGAGCCTAAGAACCACACAGCCTTATCTTGTCGCAGGCTGGTGGAGCCCTGAACCAGCTTCTGCTATTCTGCACTTCAGACAGTGCTTTCCCACCTCTGAGCTGTGCCTCTTGCTTCCCTACAGTCCAGCACCCATGGGCATGGACTGGGACAAGCGCAATCAAACTCCTATGTTCTGCCTCTTTAAGCCACTATGCCCTGTGGCAGAGCAGTCAGAGGACCTAGAACCCTACAGGTGGGGTTGGGTGCAGGTGGTTGGGATCTTGTAGCTGGGGGTGGGATGGAGAGAGAGAGAGAGAAGATTCAGATAGAGATGGCTGGGATTGGGGAGGGCTTTTGGGGGAGGAGTGAAAATGAGTGTAGTGGAAACTTCCTAGACTATGAAGATGATTCTAATGAGGATTTTTAGCAATGGGTGGTATGCAATCTCAACTAGTCATCTTTTACAGTCAGGCAAAGCTTCCATTGGTAGGACTAGAGTGCATTCAATTGAGTTCTTGGCTAAGAGAGTCTTATGGAAATCCCCAAACAGCCAGGCTATTGCTAAGATAAAAGGCTGCTTTCCACCCACACAGCACATTGAACATGGAGAAGTCAAGCTGGTTTGTATATGGAACCCTCACTCCTATGGTCTAGTCTCTTTGGTATGGGAAAGTACTCTGCAGGCTACTGAAAGAGAAATATGAACACCAAGTCAGCCACAGAACCTTTGACCTATAATCTGTCCAGCCCATACCCAACACAGCTCAAGTGATCAAGAATCAAAAACTAGATGTGAAGAGATCTGGGATAAACTCTAAATTACTAGAAAAAAAAATCAATAAAGTGATTTCTAATGATATTTTGCTCTACTTATAGATAAATGCCTTACCCGTTATCATCAGAGAGGCTTTCTCTGGCAGCATATGGGAACAGATGCAGAGACCCACAGCTAGACATTATGCAGAGAGAATGTCTAAATTGGAGGTCTCCTTTGAAGTCCCTCCTCTCAGAGGCAGAGAACATGGAGGCTACCAGGAGAAAAGGCCCTTGGAATCAACCAAGTAAGGCACGTGTGGGCTTACAGAGGTTGAAGCAGCTGGCACAGGGCCTGCACAAGCCTGCAATAGGTCTTTTGCATATTATATATTATAGCTTTTAGCTTGGTATTTTTATGGGACTCCTGACTGTGAGAACAAGGGGGTCTCTGACTCTGCACCTGTTCTTGGGACTCTTTTCCTCCTGTTGGGTTGTTATGTCCCAGTTTGAAGCTTTTTCTTCATCTATTTTATTTTATTTTATTTTATTTTATTTTATTTTATTTTGTCATGTTTGGTGTTGTGTCATGGAAGCCTATTCTTTCCTAATGAGAGACAGAAAGGAAGAGGATCCAGTGGGGGGTGCAGGTAGGGAGGAGCTGAAAGGAGTAGAACAAGAGTTGACTACAGTCAGGATATATTGTATGAGAAAAGAATCTGCTTCCAATACAAGGAAAAATGGGCAAAACCAAAGACTTGCTTTGCTGAGTATCATAAACATGAAGGAATAATTACAGGTTAAGGACAAAGTCTGACACCACACATGGTACCATATTTCAGAAGAAATTTTGAATAGTGAAGAATCGTTAGAGTCTAGATGCTCATGGATGGCCTCTCTAAAGATAATGCATATATGTACGGAAAGTGAGCAAATTCCCTTATTGCATAGGAGGTGTGACACCAGTCTCATGGTCCCTGGCTTGATTTTATTGCTTTAGAGAGCATGCTAATCCTGGAATCACCTTTAACTTTTGACTCTATAAAGGTGTTTCAAAAGGAAATGAGAAAATAGTCTGTCCTTCCTTGGCAAACGGAATTGCGTTTCAGGAGCACAAGTGGCCGATATTCCAAGGCTGGTGAGAGCAGAGGCTGAATGAGTTTAAACCACAGAAGCACTGGCATCTCTCAGACCTAA
The DNA here is from genome assembly GCA_021653895.1 of Mastomys natalensis. Classification (NCBI taxonomy): domain Eukaryota; kingdom Metazoa; phylum Chordata; class Mammalia; order Rodentia; family Muridae; genus Mastomys; species Mastomys natalensis. The sequence goes on along the minus strand of JAJTUV010000421.1, from coordinate 185,334 downwards.
ACAGGGAAAGTGCCACCAAATAACCACAACAGGTACACAACAGGCTGATGGAATCCTTTAAAATGCTGTGTGGTACAGAGTCTGATAGAATGCTCCCCTCTTTTTATTTTAAACTTTCCAGTTGATTTACAAAGACATGCAAAACACCTTCTGTGAAGGAGATTTGTCAGAAAGATCTGTGTCTGAATTTTAATCCCACTGGGGCTTGTGAGGAGCGTCTCACTTTGAGTGTTCCTGTCTAGTCAGTAACTCTGCTTGGCAACTCTATTTTAGAGGAAACAGTTTACTGGTTCTGACACTTCTATGGCAGCATCTAACCGTGTTGTCTAAGAGCTCCATCTTCTTTTTGAACTTAAGGTTTTTTTTTTTTTTCCTCTGAGGCCAAAGACAGATGCATTAGTGGCAGTTCTAGTGAGGTGACACTCTGGAGCCCCGGTTTCGTCATCTTCCATTCTGTGTATTTTTCTGCTGCCAGTGGATGATCTCGCCATCTTTCCCATAGATGACATGAAGATGGCTGGCAACTGGATGTGTTACAGGTGCATAGCCAGCTCCTCAAGAGTGATTCACAATCTGACAGTGTCTGATGGACAAGTTGGTCCTCAGAATCCCACTTTTCTACCTTCAGTTCACCTGATGGCTTGATGAGCAGAACAGAAGTGAATTGGAGAAAAAGCAACAGAGGGCTTTGGGGACTTTGGTGAGAGGAAGGCAACACAGTTTCTGACACTCAAGGTTTTTGAGTCATTCTTTAGATACTTGTTGGAACTATGGTGTGTTCAATACTACTCTAAGCTCTGGGAGTGCAGACTCTAAACAAAATATCTGAAAAACAAACTAAACCAATCAAACATCTAATCAAACCAAATAAAACTAACCAGTCCAATCAACCAAACCCAAGCAAGCAACTGGCCAACACAAATCAATCAGCCAACCAATCAAACCAGTCAACCAGCCAACCAACCAAACCAATCAATCAACCAACGAACTAACCAACAAACTAATCAAATGAACTAACCAACCAAGTGAGCTAACTAACCAACAGAACTAGCCCAACCAACCTACCAACCAACTAACCAACTCAACCAACCAACTAAACCAACCCACTAACCAAATAAACTAATCATCCAAATTAGCCAACCAACTAACCAAACCAGTCAACCATCTAACCAAACGAACTAAGCAACCAAACTAGCCAACTAACCAAAGGAATCAACCCATCCAACTTACCAACCGGCCAAACCAACCAACCAACCAACTGACCAAACCAACTAACCAAACTAACCATCCAAACTACCTAATCAACCAAATCAACCACTCAGCCAACCCATCAAACAAGCAATCTAACCAACCTATCCACCAACCAACCAACCAACCTACCAACCAACAACCAACCAACCACAACCATAATCCAAACCAGCCAACCAACCCAATCAACCAACAGAACCAACCAAAGACACCCTTCACTAGTCCCCTGCCCCACACACATAAAAATTGAAACCATCAAAGTCCCTGCCCTCATTAACAAAGATAATATCTAGTAGCAAATACTTGGGAAGTAAATGGATGTCTAGATTCAGTCAGTGACAGCAGGGGTGACAGCTGGGGGCAGACACAGCTTCCCATTTTGTAATACTGTAATACTGTTAAGCACTGCCTTAACCCAAATTGATTTCACTGACTTTAAGATTCCAGGCTCTTTGTCTGACAAATGTCACACTTGTGTACAAGCGTTTGTACTTTATTTAGAATGCCAGTTTAGAGGGTTGCAAGGAAGAAAAAGGACTAGTGTGCCTTTGTGGGTAAGCTCTGGGAAAGATTACCTTTGAGCAGAGTGGTCAAAACCTCTCCAAGAAAGCCGCCAGGTGGCACCTGTAAGGCGCAGATGGGGAGAGCCATTTGCCCCACCCCCACAGCCCGGACTATCCAGGCTACCCCTCACCCCGCGGGCTTGTTCGCGAGGAAGTGGGGGAGTTTCAGTCTCTTTCCAGACAGCATAATTACACACCCAAATTTTCTGACACCTCAAACACACCGAGGGCGGATTGTCTCCACACAACCAGACTGTCAAAGGCACTAGCCTGGCGGTTGGGAGCACTCGCCACTCTGCAAGGTGGGGAGTGGCTGTGGGTTGCTCCTGTGCCCAGGTCTGCTCAGCCCGGGTCTAGGAAGAAACACTGGCAAGGGCGTAACAGTTCTCAGGACCCTGACACGCAGAAGTCATCAGAACGTGGGACAGAGCTTCACACTCCTCTAACACCCAGTCTTCCTCACAGGGACAGTCAGTGGGGACCAGTCTGAGTCACCTTCTTAACGTCCCTTTACATTTCTCTCTTCTGCAACCGCTTCTGTCCGGGTCTCACTGTGGCTGCCTTGAGCCACCCCCAGCTTCGCCCCTGTGATCCCGCACCCCAGGGTGGGCAGCTGCCCCCGGAGACAGCGCAGAGTCTGAGTGGCGGGTGTCAGTAAACAGAAGCAGCGTGTGTTGTGGTCATTTCGAGCTGTGCAGTCGGGCTACCAACTCCATCTGTGGCAGGGAGGCGAGCTGCACCAGTTGCGAGACTGCCGCTGCTCCTCTTTGGTAGCTGGTTGGTGACATTGGGAGGAGACCGCTCCGAGGGAGTGAGCCTACGACAACGAGGAAGAGAGGCAAGGCGTTGGGGGTGGGGACGTGGCGACAGTGCCAGGGGGCGTGTGAGCTGCGGGCAGGAGCAACTTCTCCCGGCGCGCGCGCTGCGGGCGGCGGGCGGAGCGTGAGCTGCCAGCCCGGAGCGGGGAACCGGGAGCCGTGAGGCTCGGCCCGCGCCCTGCACGCTACCATCCTCCGGGTTCCTAGCCCCGGGTGCTGAGCTCGCCGCTATAAATAGCAGGTTACAGCTTCTGCTTGGGCGCACACGCTCTCACTGGAGAACGCAGAAAGTCATCCTGAAAGTGTCTGCTGCTGCTATCGCCCCCTACTCAGCCTCTGCAAGAGGTAACATCCTGCCTGGGATCCTGGGCTCTGGGGAGGGAATTTTGCAGGGTGGCGGCGGGTGAGGATGGGTGAATCCGGAGGCTGTGGTCGCGCGCATCGGAGAGCTCGGTGGTGGTGGTGGTGGGGAGTACGTACGTCCTGCCTGAGAGCAGCTGGTGTGTTTCTTATCAAGTTTCCCAGCTTGCAGCCGCGATTGTCCCTTCCAGCCTTGCCTCCCAGGGGTGACTGCTGGGTACCCTGTGACCTGATTACTTGTCTAGGGAGCTTGCTCGGTCTGACACGCATCGTGAACGAGACACACACACACACACACACACACACACACCACAGACACACACACACAAACACACCAGTCCCATTCCCAGGTGACACTGAGCTCTGGCCCAGCTGACCTACCCAGGTTATGTCCCCCTACCCCCAGCTGTCCTTAAAGATGCTGCAGCGACAGGAGTTGCTTAGGGGCTGCTTCTCAACCCTATCCCAGTCCTGGCTGCTTCCAGAGGAAGTGGTCCCTGGTCCTTAGGACATGGAAGAGATGATGGGGTCACAAGTTGATTACAGAGCTCTCTCTCCATGGCCATCCGCCCCGCCCACCCTCAGCAACTCCTGTCCCTCTCGCCCCCAAGACAGGCCTGTTTCCCCTAGGCTACCTTCCTGTTCACTGCTCTACCCCAAAGAGGAGTCAAGGAGTTGAAAAATCGGAGCCTCAAAGTCAGTGTGGGTGTGCAGGATCATCGGATCTCAATTTTGCACTCCAGCCTCCTTGAGCTTCCTACGTGGCCCCTCTGGCAGGGCAAGGAGCCTGAGTCAATCCAGGAGCCTGCTGCTCGTGTGGACTTTCAGCGCAACCAGCTAGTTCTAGGTGATGCTAGAACCAGAAGGACTTGTGTTTGTCCCTCTCCACCTTTGATTTCGCTTCCCTCTGGGGAGATGGTTTCTGCCCCGGAGGACACCCAGTGATTTCTGTTTGGAGACAGAAGCTTTATAGGTGAGGATATGCATATTGATGAGATAGTTGCAGCCGCACACAACTTACTGGAAAAACCCAGAGGAGAGAGAGGCGGCCGTTGCTGTTAGGGGAGGTTGTTTCTGTGATTCAGGCAGCACCAACTTACCAGGGAAACCCTTCGGGACATTCTATCACACTGGGTTTTATGATGTAGAATGTCTTTCTTTGTTTATCTTACTTTATGTTTTTCTTTCTCCTGATTCTGGCTTCCTCCCTCTTTCTAAAATGACATTTGAGGTCATTACGTGGGTATTACATTTTGCTTACATTTTCCCTCGGTATGAAAGAAGTTATTTATAAAGGTGTAGCTCTATAAACTACATAAAAGTGCAGACGACAGGGATGAATTGACCTCCCATACGATGGGCACTAGGTGGCCCTTTTATAGGAGTACATCTACAATTAGAGGGCCTTGCTTGCACAGGAATTTTCTTAATGAGTTCTAGAATCAGAATGATATCAATCTGACTTGGTTCAGAGACTGCAACAGAGTGGCTGCCTGATGCTGTGTTAGAGGTAGAGTTAGGAGAGGTTTGGACAAGTGGGCACTGTCAGCTCACTCACCGTGGGAGGAAATACATTAGCTCATGTTCTCTGGGATATACTCCAGGGAAACATTGACATGAAATCACAGTAATTGATCAGAGCCTCTGGGCTCAGCACATGGGCCTTAAACTCAAACCTGTAGGAGTTGCAGTAAGTTAAAATGCTTCTGCAGAAAAAAGAAAGAAAGAAAGAAAAGAGAAGAAAAGAAAAAAGGGGATGTTTTATGAGAGTCCTGTGTGTGTGAGAATGTGTTTCTGAACATTGTGTATATTTTGTGGGTCTTTTGGGGGCTCCTTTTCTTCTATTTTTGTTTTTGTTTTGTCCTATTTTATTATTTTTCTTTGCATGCCTGTTTTCTAATGAGAGACAGAGGGCTGTGGATTCAGGTGGGAGGGGTGGGGGAATCTCTTAGGAGGTGAGGATGGGAAACTGCAATCAGAATATCATGTATGAAAAAACTATTTTCATTAAAAGAAAAAATAGAAAAAAAAAGAATGTTTTTTTTTTTTTTCTGTGAGTTTCTCTCAATGGTGACTTAAGAGATTGTCCTTGAAAGGCTTTGAAACATGATTGTGATGAGAGGCTAAGGGCTCTGTGTCATTGGGAAACATTTTCTGATTGATTTTTAACATTCTGAATTGTATTCTCACTGATGAGGTAAACCAGTACTTATCTGTGATAAACTCATGGCCAATAGGATGTGTGACACAGGGCTCTGTTCTGACAAAGTGAGAACAGTGTGATAAACTGAGTCTTGGCCCTCAAATCCTGTGAAGAATCACCAGAGTTCTGGGCAGAAGGTACTCTTAGAAGACTGGCCTCTGCTCCGCTCTGAGGATGCAGGTCAGTTGAAAGACTTACAAGATTCTTTTGTTAAAATACTACGTGACTCTAGTACTGTAGACAAGTCAGTCAGCTTTGGTTAGAAGATGATGCAATTACATCTTAGTTTTCTGAAATGGAAAGTGAAATTAAGCTCCGGAGAAGCTAGCTATTTGTTCTACATTATGCAAATGTAAAGTTCCTGATTTCTCTTCTACAACCTTGCAGTGTCTTCTAGTTACTAGTCAGGTCAGTCCCCACATGGGGAGCGGTTAACATCCACGGTCTTCAGGCAAACTCCTAGAAGGCAAGTCCATGAAAGACAGGAACAGCTGCCAACCCATCTTATCTCTTAGCAACCAAGTAGACATCAGTTTCCAGGTAAGCATCCAGCATCTGAGAACACAAAGTCCAAACAGGAGAAAATTGTAATTAGTAAGGAAAATGCTTACCAAGTATCTGCCATGTTTGCTTTTTTCCACTCAGTGGTGCTAATAGTTAGAGAAACAAGTCTCATATGTTTTATAATCTGCATGGAGGAAATGCCTGCCATTCATACAGCACTTTCAATTTGAACATGTAATCACATGTTCAAAGCATGTATTTTCTATATTTTGTATATTATTCTTTTAAAGTGACCGACTGTTCTCTCTAAAGATCTAAGGAACATACTCTAAAAGCCACTTTATTGTTTTTCTCTTTTTGTATGTAGCATTAATAATCTCCTTAGCATATACTTATCCCACATGTACTTTAATATTCAAGCTGTTCAATACATAATTTCAGCATAAACATTTCTCAACAGATAAATCTAAAGGATAATACTATAACTGAATTTTTGCATGTAAGATTCATGCAGTCTTTGTGTTTCAAAACTTTAGTTGCAGTATATACCTAAGAAAGATACTGAGTTAGTGGTAAACTTACTTGGAAGCTCTCAGAGGCTCAGGTGCAGCCATCACTGGAGTCAAGATTTCTCAGTTCATTCTCTTTATGCATTTCAATGCTTCATCTGACAATAAAAAAGATTTTAAAATGCTTGCTTATGGCGAGGGTGCAGAGAAGGCTTAGCACTTCGCAGAGGACCTAGGTTTGAGTGCCAGCATCTACATTGGTCAGTTCACAAGGGCTTTTAGTTCCTGTTCCAGGGGATCTGACACCTTCTTATGACTTTCTTCAGATATCTAGACACACATGGTACACGCAAAACCTATACAGCACACATACATATACACAGGAAAGAAATGCTATAATGTTTTGTGGATTCTGACTAAATCACAGACTAATCAGTCTGTGACTGTTGAGGGACTTGTCTTTTATGCAAGGCACTCTGGTGGCCCATATATCATTTACCCTGTGAGTGTCTCATTATGGTCAATCTGCACAAGGCCTATAGATTATGGTTGTAAAGTCTTGAATTTACATCTTTCCAGTTGTCTGTAATTTTGCTGACCTGTGGGTATCACCATAGCACACTGCAGCACTTTTAAGTAATATTTTCCAGACTTGTTTTCTGAGGCATATTTGGAGTAAGTCTGCACTGCATTATGCAGCTATTGTCGCTACATGCCCTAATGGTATGTAGGGACCATGCAGAGGAATAAGTGAATGAGCAAAGGACATTGTGAGTTTCTCAAATCATAGAGTTTTGTTGGAATTTCCTTTGGGAATCGTTTAAATCAATAATTTACATTGGGATAGAGATAACACTTTAAATAAGAGTTTTGTCTGTCATTTATCTATCTATTATCTATTCATCTATATACCATGTGAATATCTAAACAATCATAACTCTGCTTACCTATCAATATCCATCTATCTATCTATCATCTATCTATCTATCTATCTATCTATCATCTATCTATCTTTCTATCTATCTATCTATCTATCTATCTATCTATCTATCTATCTATCCATCCATCCATCCACTCATCTGTCTTTCTGTTTTCAACAGTTATGCATTAGGGCCTAACAGTGGAATTATTCAATGGTTTTCTCTGATGTTTTCCATTGTTAGGGACTTTGTGTTGGATATGCAGGCTGTGTTAAAGTCATGTTGATATTGCATCACTTAGGTGACAATAGCAATGACAAACTTCTTCCAAAGTACAAAAGGAAATGGTATGAAAACCTTTTATACACTGTTTACATGTTTATATATTATGTGTTAATTTAAAGTATCACAGAAAGAAAATGACATTTTTTTATTTCTCAAAAGACTGAGTTTTTAAAGGTTGAGTGGTTGTAGTTTAAAAAGACCTCTCAGACTTATTCACTATGAAAATTCTAACTGAAAGAGAACTAGAAATGCATTGCAGGGTGAGACTTGCGCCTCCAGCCTGAAGCTCTCTGGGTTCAATCCCACCACTGTGGCAAAGGAATTGCTTTAGTTTGGGTTTCTATTGCTTCAGTGAAACACCATGATCAAGAAGCAAGTTGGGGAAAAGGGGGTTTATTTGGGTTCTACTTCTGCATCTCTGTTCATCATAACAGGAAGTCAGGACAGGAACTTAAACAGGGCAGGAACCTGGAGGCAGGAACTGATACAGAGGCCATGGAGGGGTGCTGCTTACTGGCCTGCTTCCCATAGCTTGCTCAACCTGTTTCCTTATAGAACCCAGAACTACTAGCCCAGGGGCTGGCACCACCCACAATGGGCTGGGCCCTTCCCTACCAGTTACTAATTAAGAAAATGCTCTATAGATTTATATATAGTCTGATCTTATGAAGGCATTTTTTCTCAATTAAGATTTCCTCTTTTCAGAGAACTCTAGTTTGGATCAAGTTGACATAAAGCAATTCAGCACGTGAAAAAAAAAAAAAAAAAAGAAAAGAAAACAACAACCACCCCCTAAATAACAGCAATAATAAAATTCTAATGCTCATCCAACTATTTGAGAGCTTTTTGAGATGAAAATATAGGTCCCTAGTAAAGCACTTGCCTGGGTTGAGGAAGACCTTGGGAAGTCGCCAGCACCACAGAATGAACTAACTAGAGCTTTTACAGTTACAGTTGGTGGTCTTGAGTAGGTATGATACAGTCCCAGGATTTGAGAGGGTGAGGCAGGAAGATTGCCATTCTAGAATATAATGCTAAACACATGTTCTCCCTGGCTGTCTAAGTCCTCCACAGAGAACTTGTTCTTAGTACTTTCAATGTAGTTCTTGTTTAATCGTTGTTGGTTGCTTGTTGGTTGCTCTATCAGACAAAGCCAAGAGGGCCACCATTGACTAGTTTTCCAGTACATAAAAAGTCACTCAACCTGAGGAAAGCGAAGTAAAACTGAGAACCAGCAGCATGTTAATCCAAGGTTATAACCTGTGAGTTTGAGGAGAGACTTCGGCAGTTTGCAAGGACACATTAAAGTTTCATTTATAATTATTTAATATCATCCCGTGATGCTCCAATCACTCTTGTATGACAGACTCACTAAGTGTGTCCTGCTTACAGATAAATGTTTTCAAAAGCATTTTTAAGAGTTTACAAATTTTTATTAATAATATCTTTTGTAATTTAGGTGTGTATGCATGCATGCATGAGTGTGTATGTGTGTGTGTATGTGAATATACTCAGTCCTGAACATGGAGGTCAGAAGCGAACATCTGCTATCCTCTGCCCTTCTCTAATTATTCCCTTGAGGGAGGGTGTCTCTTGAACGTAATACTACCATTCTAGGCTGGAGCCATCAAGCTCTCCGCTGTCCCTGCTACCTTTGGAGATGAGGTTTCAGAGATGCTCAGGACAGTGGGCGTGGCCTGTGCATGCTGAGACCTGGACTCTGGCCCTCCCTCAGCCGTCTCTCTAGCATCCATGATAAAATACTTTGCTAGGTGAAGGGCAGTGTAACAACGTCAGTTCTATGTGGTACTGTACACCTGTACTCCCCGCATTCAGGAGATGGAGGAAGAAAGATCTGGAGGAGTTCAAGGCCATCCTTGGCTATACAGTCGGTCGAAGGCCCTGTGGGTAACAGGGAACTCTGTCTCAAAACAAACAAACAGACAAACAAACAAACGCCCACCTTAGCGGGTGACATAGCTCAGTGATAAAGCAACTTGTCTAGCATAGAAAAAAGTCTGGATTCAATTCCAATTACCACACACACAAATACCACCTTAAAACAAACCTTTCCCTCTCTTCATTAACAAAACCTACAGATTTTTATATTTAGTTATCTACTTGCATGTGTCTTAATGAGACAGGTCACTTTCAATGGCATGTGTGATTTCTTCTGTTTCAATAGACTTCTTTCTTTCTTTCTTTCTGCTGAAACCTTAAGGTTAAGTGTGTTCCCTCACTGTCCTCTGGTAAAGCTGTTTTAAAATACAACATTCCCTCCTCCCATAGCTGTCCACCGGAGGCTGACATTACAGACATTCAGCACCAGGTGGCAGTATGCAGCTCCTAGCTGCTATGGGTCATCTTCAGTGCATTCATTTCTAAAGCCTTTCTTTTAAGCTATTATATTGTGGGAGTTAACTAAGATAAAGCCCACAAGCACATAAACCTTAGAACTGTATTTTGGAGATCTGTTATTTGAAATACTTTAAAGATTTGATTGTAATATTTTAGCATACCCTGCTTTTATGTGGAGTCTACGTACCTGGAGAATTCTTTGGAATTAATTGAATTAAATGTGCCGGAATTTTGCTTTTGACTGGGTGAATGCGAAGGAAAGAAAAATTAAATGAACATTGCAAAAATAAAGATATATGGTCAATCCAAAAACAGACAACCTGGTACCCATTATACACGCACATTTGAATCTTAACCCTTTCACAAAACACTCTGACGTTCCCCCCTAGGAATCACAGACTATCATGCTTCCCCGAGCCTCCTCCCTGTTGTACCTCATGAGTACAACAAACAAACAAACAAACAAACAAACAAACCTTACAAGTGAGTAGAGCATTACTAAGAAAACGGAGATGAGAGGATAATAAGTTAGCCTTCATCCTGGGATATACAGCAAGCCCTTCCTTAAAATAACCAAACAAACAAATGAAAAGCAATACTACCAACAAAACAACAGGAAGGAAGAAAGAAGGGAAGGAAGGAAGGAAGGAAGGAAGGAAGGAAGGAAGGAAGGAAGGAGAAATTACAATGTTAATGCTTCCATTATCCCTGAACACGCTCTGTGATATGATGGTAAGAGAGCAAACTGGACCAGCTCTGTTGTACTTATGGTTTATTGGTGATTATGCAGTGAGAGTTACTGGAAGTATTTCTTCTTTGTTAACCTGGTTGTAGACTTGCCTCTCTGCAGGTGAATTATGAATCATATCATCATAGTTAATCAGCTCATTCATGAGTACAGCAGGCTGTAGCAACTGCATTGTCTCCCTTTCTGGATGATCTGGGCTTTCAATCATGTTCGCTGCGTGTTGCTATTGTAGGAATGGAGATCAAGGGGCAGCAATCACCAACCAAAGCCGCTAATTACTAGATTCATTAATAAAAATATTTTATTATGTAAAATTTCAAAGCTCATAAGCCTAGTTCAGTGGACTCCTGTCTACTCCATAGGCCGATACTATAGTTGTCCACTCAGGACCAGTGAATTCTTGTCTACCCTGGACCCAGGTGCTATGATTGTCCAGTCAGGATCAGAGGATTCTTATCTATGCCATAGCCATATGCTATGGTCGTCCAGTCAGGACCATTTTTATTTCATCTGTAGTCCCCTGCACTTTCTAATCTCTTTGGAATGTGAGAACAAATTATAGAAATCATATCCAAGGTAGCGTAGCTATAAAATAGCTCTTTGCAAATGATGTCTTGCCTGGGATGTGTTCACAGATCCCTTCTCTTTTATTTGATTATTCATGTCTCCTTCTTATCTTATGCAACACTGAGAGTGAGGACTGCTGATGCTTGGGAGACTGAATCAGAACGTAATGGAGCCATTCTATCCTATTTGACTTCTTTATTTTTTCCACTCATTATTTTCCTGATTAAAAGTGACATAAGCCTCCATTAACACATATAGTGAACAAATGAAGTCTAAAGAGGCAGAAAGACATCTCCCAAATCAACATTGTTAGCATTTTATATTCCTTTCTAGAATGTTCTATGATTCTCTTACAATGATTATAGAGTATTTGTGGGTGTTTGTTTTGTTTTGTTTTCTCTCCTTTTAGCCTAGATACTGATTGACACTTGTTATCTGCAAGGTACTCTGCTAGGCTATACTCTGTTCAGAGCAGTGGATAACAAAGATGGCCACTTTCCCCAGGCTGTCAAACACATCAAGCTGAAAATGATGTTCATGTAGAAGCTGAGGAGTGGCTCATTAGGTCAAGGTGCTTGACATACAACACTGAGGACTGACTGGGTTTATATGCCCAGAGCCCAAGTAGAAGCTGGACACATAGAGCATGTCTGGGCACATGTCTAAATCCCAACGCTACTGGGGAGATGGGAAGCAGAGACTGAATCCCTGGACCCCATGGTCCAGCTCGCCTGGCATACACAGCAGAAAAGTTACCATATGACCTTGCCTCCGAAACGGTGGAAGGTGAGGGCAGATACTCAAAGCTGTCCTCTGATTGTCACATGTCCATTGTGGCATGTACCAGCATCTGCATATAAGAATACATCCCATACACACACTGTACCATACACTACACACACACACACACACACACACACACACACACACACACACTAATTCAAAAGATGAGGATGAATTTATCAATGGAAGCTAAGACTGACTGAGATCCTCTAGAGGCCATTCATAACACAAGTCCTATTGCTGATGTCTGTGTTATACACTTACTCTGGGTGATAGCTACATCTGTTGTTGATGCTTTTAATTTAGTGCTGGGAATTGAACCAGGGCATCATATGTATTATTCTCTCATGAAGATTTGTTTGTAGACACTCCCATTTTAAAAGTTAGGAATTGTTTTTTGGAGGATGTTAACTAACCTACCCAAGATCACACAGCTGGGTCGTAGTAGAATGGATGTGTGACTTGTCACGTCTGCCTTGACCAGCAAGTAAGACACGACATGGTTGGATTCTTCTCAGACAGCTTTATTCCAGGTACATTCTTCATTCATTGATGGGAAACGGGGAACCCCAAGCAGCAGAAACGAGCTGCTTATATATCCACCCAAGGAGGCGGGCTAGGCGTCATGTTCTCTCAGGATTGGTTAAACTGCCAAAACCTCATTAGCATAAGCCCTAGGATAGGTTAGGGCCAATACCTCATTAGCATAAGCCCTATGGGGAGAGGCTCGAGGCTGACGCATGCGTAACAGGCTTGTTTATACAGGAAGCTGAGCTGGACATGTCAGAAACCGGCGCCATCTTAAATCGGCTGCCTACAGTGACTAACGTTGATTCTAGTTTAAGAGCTAGACTTCAGAATCTAGAAAGATGGCTCATTGACCCAAATACTTGTTGAGCAAGCATGAATACTTGAGTTTGGATCCCTAGGACCCATGTCAAAACTCAGGGTGGAGGGTGCAGGGTATATACCTGTAACTGCAGCATGATGGGGAGGTGGGCATAGACGGGGTGACCTGCTGTTCCCTGGCTGGACAAAAAGCTCCAGGTTTCCTCAAAGACCCCACTTCAAAAAATAATGTAGAGACCTATGGCCTCTACATGTGCATGAATGGATGAACATACTTGTACACATGGATACACTTACATGCACATAAAATGTACATGCACACACAAAATAAAATATAATCTGGGCTTTTACGTGACATATTTCTTTTCCATGACTCTGCTGAGCGAGGCTCAATGTTGTGTAGCCCTTATTTTCATCTGCATGTTATAATGCAATGCATATTTGTGTGTTTAGCTTGGTTGTACACTGAGACCCTGCATTTCCTTTCACCAAACTGTCTCTTTATGTAGAGGTGATATTGGACTTTGGTCAGTTATGTTACTCACATCTTCTTTGTGTATATAAGTTGAAAATATGGTTGTGGTTAAACTGAATATTTTGTTTTTCCCATGACGTTTTTGTGTATGAAAACTGTATTTTTTTTCAATCAGCAAAGAAGTTTCTGATTTGCCTAAGTTGATTTAAAATTATTCATATCTAATTAGTAAAAGCTTTGTGTCTCTCACTTAGTCAACATTTTCCAGTGGATAATATGAAATAAGCAACCCATTGAAATTCCTCTTAAAATGGCATTTTCTTATCACAGCAGCCTTTAAATATGACACCCTCCACTTCATCTCCCTTTTATCAATGGTACCAAACATTCCCTTAGTCTGCAAGGGCACTCATGCAGACGCTCCTTAGTCTGCAAGGGCACTCATGCAGATGCTCCCTTACTTTGCAGATGCACACATGCAGAGGCTCCCTTAGTCTACAGGAGCACACACATGCAAATACTCCTACATTTGCCTTTCCTGGGCTTTCAGTTCCCCTATACTTATTTTGCTCTGGTGGCTTTTTCAGTTCCTTTACGAATAGCATTGAACACCATTTTTATATTTCTACGTCCTGTACCTCTGAGACCTCTTTTTTAGTACTTTTCTCCCTTCCCTTCAATTCTGTAAGACACTCTCATTGATCTTTCTTCCAAATTAATTTTAGAATAATTTTGAAATCCAATATACTTTAAGGTTTTAATTGAGTCTTATTGAATGGATAAATAGGATTAAGGAGAACTGGCACCTTTTAAAGATGCAGTCTTATCTAAATCTCACTGACAATTTGATTTTGGCAACTCTTCCTGCTGTGTCTAAGGACGTATGGCAGACAGCAACCATGCGCCTGAGTGTTTTCTCGTTTTATCCTCCGTTCTCAGAATGATCAAGGCATCAAGGATCATGATCCTGTGACCTGGGCTTTCGCTCTTTACTAGTTTTCAATCAAATGATATTGGCCATTTTGAGCTATTTATTTTCATTTTGTTTTTAGTGCTATTGTACATCACTGGCTCACAGTATTTCAGGGTCCTATGGATAGAGACACAGGAAGCCTCAAGGCTACAACCTTGAGTTCAACATATATTTGTTTTAAACTATTTTACTTTAAACTACTATACATTCGGTACAAATATCTAAATGATAATATCAACCATAGGTCATGTTTTTAAATCACATAACTAATTAGGTCTTACAATACAGCCAAAAGTATATACAATTTTGTATAACAACAATATAAATTGCAACAGATATTACTCAGGGGAGATTTTATTTCTTGTATTAAATCTGACAAAATTACGTGTAAGATAATCAACTCTGGCTTGTTGCAAATGTGTGTCTGGGTTGGTTGTTGGTTGGTTGGAGGCTATTGTTTATTTTGTGGAATTAGCTATACTATTCCTAAAAACAAAAATTAGTCAGAAATATTTCTATACACACAATTTGCTTATGTGTTTCTCAAGTGCTACCTTATCATCTATTCTGACACCAATCCTTTGACCTGGGAATAGAAAACTATTTGCATATTCAAATCATACAAGAAGGAAAGCCTTTGTTTCCTCACAGGAGTCATCTCCATTTTTTTTTTCTCTCTGGCTGGAGGACTCCATCTGCTTGGCTAGTCTCAGGCAAGTGTTTTTTTTTCAAGGGGTCTTCAGGTCTGTGTCATGCCTACACCTGTACTCACATTATTTCAAGGATAGCTCTCTGTGAAATGGGGATTGTTTACAGGATGGAACTGCTATTCTGAACTATGAACTTTGGCGTTGTGCAACTATCAGCTTTATCTGCCTTTTAAAAACTGCGATGGCTTCTGCACAGGTGGGTTGCCAGGTCAGATTCTACTGACATACATGGGCTAGATAATTGAACCTGACAACAGGTGAAGGGTTTCTAACTGGCTTCTGATCATTTGCTGTTTTGAATGCTTATATTTGCTCGTGTGCTTGAAGCAGAGATGAAAATCCTCCCAAAGCCTCAGGAGAGTTTCTCTCCCACTTGTCTAAAGTTCTTTGGCAGAAGGTCTTGGCGATGTGATGCTGAGAAGAATGCTCAAGAGGAACCGAGGATGCTGTCAACCAAAGATAGTGCACTAGTGTTTTAAATCACACATTTATTTGGGTTCTCATGTACAAAAAGCAAGCTAGCTGGTTAAACTAGCTGAATCAGCACGTTTGGGGTTCAAGGGAGAGATCTTGCCTCATTATATACAGTGGAGAGCAAACAAGGAAGACACCCAATGTCAACCTATGGCCTCCACAAACACCTGCACATGCCTTGGCCCCCACACATGCATCTACATATGCATGCATTCTATATACATATACATGTAAAAAAAGAAAGAGAAAAAAAAAGATAAACTCATATTGGTAAGTTTTTTTTTCTTCTAGCATACTGGTTCAGTAAAGATTATTTACAATAAAACACTTAGTGGAAACTCAGTCTCTGTTCAGCAGGACTTCTCTGAGTCTCTATTTCCACATCCTATTTTCTGATGAACAACATATTGATTCGCTCAGCTCTGAGGTGCCCCAGTGTTAAAGGCAGGAGGGATCCAGACAAATGGTATTGCTGGGTAACAACTCCGCAAACACATTTGGAAAGTGGAGGGAGAGTGGTAGGCTGCAGTCTTTCAACAGTCTCCTGTGGTCAGGTGAAAAGAGAGCTTTAGGAGACAGGGTAGTGTAACTCAAACATCCTATGAATAATAATCACTTTAGAGAAGTCACCCTGGCCTTGTTGTCCTTTGCTGTCAGAAACTGGGTATTTTTATTTATGTACTTACACTAATTTATTCATCATTTATTCCCTGTGTACTTAAAAAAAAATGACCTGAGATGGCTTGTGGTAAAAACCAACAAAAAAAGATGCCAAGATTTTATAGCAGTTTAATAATAAGATCAAAAATGTATTTTCGAGCTTAACTAAACCTAGATGCATTCACATTAAATTTATAATATAACAGTGTAGTAGGTGATTTTTCCCCTCAGGCAGAAAAATATGATGGGACCTTCAAAAACACTCCCTAGATTCCCATGATTTTGCACAGAAGGGGGCAATTCTTTCAGTTATTATTTGATGTCAGAATTTCCACAGGCAGGTTGTATGGGCTGTTGAGGCAAGGCCTAATGCAGAGGAGCTCCCTGGGCGGATCCTATCAAGAACAGCAGCTTGCTTTGGCACTCATGTTTTTAATCCTGGTGCCACACAGAGGACAGCTGTGATTCAGTCCAGGACCTTTGTCTGTGGGATGATGACATCCATATACAATTCATCTCTAGAAAAACCCTCACAGAGGTACCCAGAGGTGCCTCAGCAATGTCCAGGGTATACCTTTATCCAATCAAATTCAAGGTTGAAATTACATATCACAGTTTTCGTTCCTTTATTGGGAGTCTTTATTTACTTTTGGTATTGTTACTTTGAGTTTCAGGTAATCATTGGGTCTCATGACAGCAGAACTTATTGTATATAATAGTCTCAAATTCATTTTGACAAATGAATGATCAATACAGTAGGAATATTTTACTCAAGGAAAATCACATAGCTGGTCTAACAGTGGAGCTAAAGATCTAGATAGACTTGACTTATTAGTAAATTCTTACTATTTCAAGGAGAATTTGGTACTGGAAGAGTCATTCTGTGTTTATGCATACACTCTGTCATGTGTATGGGTTTAAAGGAGCTGGAGAGAGAAAGACAGAAAGAAATGGGAATTGGGCAATAACACTTGTTCAGGGCCTACTTTATGTCAGGAATTTGCTTATCACAATGCTCTGAGTATGCTCTGCTCTCCTATAGGACTTTCGTTGCTCAAGCATCAGAGCCTGTGCAAGGTGGTAAAATTCTCATCACACTTTGGCAGTGAACTTTGACAAAGACTTGCAAGGTATTTGTATAAGAGCGATAGGGCCAACACTTTTTCCTGGTGTGGATGAGCAGTTTGGAGGGTTCTTTTTTTCTTTTTTGCGGTCATGAGAAAGAACAATAGAAAGTTGAGATACACAGAAGGAAAAAGAAATATATTCACAAGGACACACAAAACAGAACAGTCCATTTTGATGAAAATACTATCAGCTCATGTTGGTTTGACATCCTGTGTCACACACTGATTCTTCTCCTCCCCACACTTGTATAATCCAAGTATTGATGCCCTGTCCTTTCAGGGGAGAGAATGATGCACAGAGAGGTAGCTTATCATGCTCCAGGTACATAGGAAGGAACTGATAGACGGAGGCTTCTGGGTAAATTCCAATTGTTCAGTAGTAGAAATGAGTACAAAGTTCAGCATTCAGCCTTCTTCAGTGAAATTCCATCATTGGGGAAAAAAAAGTACTTACCCTTCTGCCCCCAAGTCCCTCAAGGCTTGTGGCCAGGGGAGCAGAAGGAGGGCAGGCTTTGCCTGTTGTTAGTGAACTGACATCACGATCGGTCCCATCCATGAGGGCATCTCGCTAAAACAATACTCATCTGTAGGATTATCTCTCTACTTCAGGTTGTGAAAATGCTTGTTGAAGTTTGACTGGAATCACCTGTTGAGGACAAATCTGATATCTGGAGATTCTGTGGTGATTATGAGCAAAAAATTATCCAGCAGTTGGAAGACTTTAATCATTCACTTTGATCATTCTAGGGCAAATTTTGTTTCATGGCCTAAAAAACCATCATAGTTGAAGGAAACATCTGCTGTGCTGTCCACCAGAGCTCTGGAATCCAATCTGCTTTATTTACACGGTCATTTAATGAGCATTGGGCACGCTTAAAAATTCGACTCATTGCTGAATTTTCAACTCTGAACATTCCACATAAGTAGAAAGAAATGTTAAATTCCATTACAGGCACTGGCTAAAGCTCTCTATAGATGTTGGTGGCTAAATGCAGAACAGTCACTGTATGTGCTGTGTTGTCTTCCCCTCCTGCTGTCTTAGAAGATACGTGTTGAGCACAAAATATATTTTATTTTTAAGAAGGCTTTGTTTACCCCAGATGGCACCAATGCTGTTAAGGGTTTATTTGTGCCGTGGTTGCTTATAGTGCAGATACAGTGGGAATTCAGCTACACTGCAAGAACAATGTATTTGGAAAAAAATGAGCACACCTCAGGTGGCAAGTCTTCATTAGGATAAGCAACGGACCAACTCCATCCTATGAAGGATCCTCTGTCTTCTAGTGGAAGGCTGTTGTGAACTCTCATTGCACGGCTGTTATAGATCTGTTTACTGAGCTCATTGGTGGGGTTCAACACAGATACTTAATCTTAGGAAGAAAAAAAAAAGCTTTCTGGAAACATAAGAAGAATTTGAGTGCTTCCCTATCATCATTCATTGAAAACACAAGGGAATATGTAGTACACGTCCTTTGAATTAATGGATAGGAAGACTCTTCCTTTACTTTAATGAATCCTTGAAGAAGACATTTGCAAAGAAATGACTGAAGTTGCCCCCTGTGGGGAGATTAATGTTTTAATGTGCAAAAGCAGACAACTTGCATTCTTCTGCTCTGTGGCACTCTGAGCTGTGCAATCTTACAGCCTCGCCCCCACCATGTAGTTGTCTTCCAGATAATGTTTGAAGAGTCAAAGGGAACAGAGCAGCAAGTGCAGGGTCCTCTCTGGCCTAGACTCCAGGATTCAGTCTGCTGCATGAAACTAGAAGGCAATGGGACCTCTCCCTGCTGGTAACTACATACCAAAAGTATTGACAGCGCCTGCCTATCCAAGTGTCTTGGACTTGCTACTTGACTCACCAGCACTGAAGTTGGGAAAAGGAAAATGGCGTGAAGGAGGAGTACATCTTTGGAACCTCTCATTTGTTCATTTCTGAAATAAATGCAGAAATGGTTCCTTTAATAAGTTCTTGCCTGCTCCATTTTGCTGGAGCTTCTTGTCAGCGTTCTTTGGTCTTCTTCCAGGCTGAATTAAATCTGGACATTTGCTCTCAGCAGCAATCCTGCCTGAAGCCTAAGGACATCTGGTGGCACTTTCTTCATCTTCTGTGCCTTCTTCTCTCTTCTTTCCTATCATTTTGCAGGTAAACATATTCAATATTTCTCTTATTCAAATGAATAAAACTCCCTTTCCCTCCTTCCTTTCCTCTGGCCACCTTCTTCCTCTTCCCGAGGAGAGAACTAAGAACTGAGGCAGGGGTGTTCAAGATTTCCCACAGTTGCCATTTAAGTCTAGTCTGACCTCTACCTCCACAGTCCAGTGAAAGCTGGCCATTGAGGTGGTTGAAAAAGAAACTTTATATATTTTAGGTATTTCTGTTTTTAATTTTACTTGATCATTTGGCAGTGTCAAAGACAGTTTTAACTTATTCTTTAAAAAATATTTTCTTTAGTTTCTTGATACTGAATTCTCCCTAAACTTTAATTTTTGAATATAAAATAGCATGCATACATACATTCATTATATAAGAAAAACTAAGCATGTCTATGCCTCTCCATATGCCTCTATTGTTCTGTGACTTGAATGGTGTTAATCATTGGGTCAATTTGAGTAGATCAGACATCTTGTGTTGCTGAGTATAGTCTTCGTTTCCACGAACATAACCTATCTCTCTTTGGTAGTGTATCTCAGTAGGTCCGTCATTTGTTAACTTGGAGCCTGCTATCTCCTGCATTATACTTTTTCTTAGCTGTCCTATTTTAATTGTATTGTTTAAAATAGCATCTCTTTGTCAATGGTATTTAGATACAGTATTGATTGTGATGTGTTGATTTTGCTGTCAGATACTTTATTAAATTTCCTTACTCTCAATATTTTCATGCAATTTTACTATTTCCATGTACGTTTATTGTAGGGAAAGGCTATTATTAGAGAATCCTCTTGATTTCTGTTTCCCTCAGACTGTTGCTTATGTTGTTTGCCATTGAATAGTACTGTGACACAATTCCTCCTCTCAACCGCATTTGGAAGACATCATCTCATCATTCTCTGACTGATGTTACTATTGAAAATTGTGCTGTCAGTAGGACAGCCATTTCTCTGTAGTGTTCTGTCGCTTTCTGACTATGCTGAAGGCCATCCATAAGAAGAGTTGACTCAGGTGTGGCAGTGATGGATGAGAGGAAGTCAGTGGATGCTGCATAAAGGAAGGTACAGAGAGCAGGTTGGAGCCATGAACTTCTACCACAGGTACAGGCAACTCTGGGCCTCCTCGAAGGAGACCTGAGTGTAAACACCCAGACTCACTCTCTTCCACTGGTCTCCTGTCTATTCTCCACTTTGGCCAAACCTGGTCAGACGGGTCCATAGCACGTGTACTGACTGGTTCTATATTTCAACTTGACACAAGAGAGAAAGGAGCCTCAGCTGAGAAAATGCTTTCATGAGATTCAACTGTAGGGCATTTTCTCAATTACTGATCAAGGAGAGAGGGTCCAATCCATGGTGGGTAATCTCATCCTTGGGCTGGTAGTCCTGGGTTCTATAAGAAAGCAGGCGAGCAAGCTATGTGAAGCAAGCCAGTAAGCAGTACCCTTCTATAGCCTCTGCATCAGCTCCTGCTTCCAGGTTCCAGCCCCTGCTTAAGTTCCTATCTTGACTTTCTTGACTTGATCTGGAAGTGTAAGCTGAATAAACCTTTTCCTTTTCAACTTGCTCTTCGGTCATGGTGCTTTGTCACAGCAATAGAAACCCTAAGTAAGACAGCATACCTGGTTGATTGTCCACAGATACCAACCTTTGTGTGGTGGGAAGGATAGATGGGACAGATCCCAGAGAGTCAACACAAGATATCAAACCTATTTCCATTATCTTTCCTCTTCAGATCTGTCAAATAACTTTCAATATGTCTTGTTTCTTTCTCAAAATTCACTTCTAGCTTTATTTTTGTAGGCATCTCATAAATATTTATTTTTGTGCTTTAGATTTGATATCTGAAGTGTAAGTTTCTTATAGATTTTTGTTGATTCTTACACTGGACTTTTTTTCTCAAATTTCAATTCGTGTTTTTATAAAATATGAGTATAGTTTTGGATAATCTTAAAAGTACTTCTTAAGGAACCTGAGGATCCTTTTCTCCAGATAGGATTTATTTGTTTCCACAAGACATCACAGACCCCCAACTCCCACCCAAGCCCTGTTTATATGAATAGCTGCACTCGAACCCCAGGCTTATGGAAAAGAATGATTATATAAAAAGTTCTTTGTTAGAGGCTACCATATTGTCTCCAGCCCAGAGCTTTTCCTATCTTTTCCAAGATATATACAGGGCAGGCACTTCCCTTAGAATGCTACAGTTAGGAGCAGGCTTCAAGTTACTTGCTACACAGAACACAGGTCCAAGGTCTTAACATCCGTCCTCCTATGCTCAGACCTGAATAACTCAAGATGTGATTTTCTGGTTTTGTTGTTGTTGTTGTTATATGTGTGTGTTATCTCTTACTGATTTCCTGTTCATTTTAATTTCTTGTGGACTAGGTATTGTGAATGCCTTTTAAACTATCTGTTATCTGAGGTGAAAGCTGGTTTCCTTTCTCACTTCCTCCATGCTTTGTATTTTTCCTGGTGTCACTGTCTTAACTGTCCTTTATGTTTGGAGCATTTCATGGCTCTATGCAGTCCCCTCTTCCTATTTAACCTTACAAGTTGTGACTTATTCACAGCCTCCTGTTAGAGACTGTTCACTAATACCTGCCTAGTGTTTAATATAGAATCTACTCTATAGGGAGAGGTCATTTGTAATAATTGTATGAATAGATGATTATAATGTATCCATATATAGTCTGATTGGTTTGTTGAACTGTGAATGGGGGGTTGGAAAAGATAAAGCATCAGAAGGCCCAAATGATCCCACGCTATGTCAGTTTCCTGAGGGGATTGATTCTCCTCTCGGGAGCTTTTTTTTTTTTTACTTTTGACTTGTCTATACCTCCATCCTGTAGAACAGCTTAAGTGTTTTTGCTGTTTACTTTAACCTATATATCTCTGCTGAGTGTGGTTTGGGAACTCTCAGCAGTTCCAGAAGTGCTGGGGTATTTTCTGTGAGTGGGGATATTATTGAATCTCTTTTAGTAGATTTTGGTGAATTATTGTTGGCTTTTTTCCCCCCAATTAACATGAGGACCTTCTAGTTTGTGAGTGACTTTATTAAATTGGATGGTTGGTTTCGAAGACTGCTTCAAGTGGAACAGATAAAATAAAATTAACTTCTGCTACTATTCAGAGCGTGTGGCACCTTGAATACACGGAAGAGCAGCTTGAGCCAATACAGCATGACTCAGATGCAAGCAGTGCAGGGCTGGCTGGGAGACTCTTCTCACAAAGAACAGTTTTAGAGAACAAGTCATTGCTGAGGAGAGACAAACAAGTGATGGTAAGAAGCTCTGGCTTTGCCAAACAAAAGGACAGGCCTGGAAGGCAGAATGCCAGGGCCTGATTTGTGCTCCCCATGAAGGCCTTGGATACAGTAGAGGAAGGGTGATCCCGGAGGAGCAGAAGACATCAGAGGACCTGGAGCAAAAGACAAGCTGCTCCAGTCTGAGGGTCTGGAACTGAAAGCTAGCTCAACAAGATTGCAAACTTCCAGGGCTTTTCAAAATGAAATGGCTAATGTATCTAATCTTGGCTCTTTTCAAGAACGTGCTGGGTCATTCATTCTCTCTGTGTCCTTGAAGGTGGAGAGCTCTGGACAGAGTGAATAAGAGACAGACGTAGCTGGCTGTGAGTTTCTATTGAGAAGTAACCATTGAAAAGAACAGTTCCTGGGGAAGATTCTACAAGCAAGGATCAGGGCACCACAAATCTTTAGTCACCAAGCAATTTCAAATAACCGGAGTGGAAAAGATGATATTTAGTTTTACTTTTCTGTTTTTTTCTTGTGCATGTGATTTAAAATTTATACACAATAATCATACAACCATCTTTACTCGCTAGAGCACCAAAATTACTTCTCGTATTTGATTATGAGAAGTGTACTCTGCCAACTCTTTGGCACCCTCCATCCTCTCTGCTGTCCCTGGTTCCTGGCAACCACTGTTGTACTCTCAGCTTGTATGACTCAAAGTCTTTGGACTCACAGATAGGAGTGAAATTGTGTAGTAGCTGCTTTTCTGAGCTTCGTCTATTTAACTTACTATGATGATGCCCAGTTCTAGCTATATTACTGCAAATGACAGCCTTTCATTGACTTTTTATGTCTGAAAACTGTGTGGTAGCCATTTACTGCAGAGTGAAGCTCCTCAGACCAGGGCCAGAAGATGACCTAATCTATGGGTGTAGCAAGAAGTCACTAGGATTGGATTTAGTGCTATGTCTATTTAGCAGAGTAATGGTAGTATGCTCCCCAGGGTCTACAATCAGTCAGTTTAGTCATGGGTTCTTAGCCTGACAATGGGGTCAGATATGAATTTTAGTTATGAAGTGGGACTTGAATTCAATCAGAAAGTAGTCAGTCATTCCTGTGACATTTGTGCCCCTATGACACCGATGGGCATGTTTTGCCAGGTTATTTGCTGTTGTAGCTTTCAGGGTTCATGGCTGGGTATAGTTGATATTAAGCATTTAAATCTTTTTTATATACCTGTTAATAATTTGTATGTCTTGTAGAGAAATGTTTAGACTTACTGTCAGTTTTAATTGGATTTTTGTTTTGCTATCAAGTAATTTCATTTATCTAATCTGGATATTAACCTCTGTGAAGATGTAGTTTCTTGGAGTTTCCTTCTATTTTCTAGTGTCTCTTAGCCCTGAGACCCATTTGCCCTGTTGTTTAGATGCTTGTTGGTTGGATATAATTCATTTCTCTTATTTTCTCTGCTGTTGGGATCTTGTTACCTCTGCCAGTGTACTGAAGCATATTCTTTATGCCTTCTTCATCTAGTTTCATTTTCTTTGTGGAGACTTTTATGTCCAATTTTTATGGAACCACCTATTAGAAAACTACAAAGCGTAAGTTCTTAGCAACTTTCATGCGTATGAGCTGACTACAAATGCAGCTTTACTTGTAGGATCTCTATCTGCTTCATTGGTTTGTGAGTCTTGTTTTAGGTCAAAACCATGCTGTTTTGGTCACTGCAGTTTTGCAACATAGTTTGAAGCAGGTAGCCTAATGTTTCTTCTTTGTTCTTTTTGCTATGGTTTAGCTAGTTTGGGCTATTTTTTCCCCTTCTAATTTCACATATATTAGTTTTTTGAAAATTTCATGCATTAGTGCTATGTTTACATAATTTTCTTCCCTCATCTTCTACTCTAACTGTCCCATATTCCACTTCATCTCAATTCATGACCTCTTCTTGCAACACACACACACACACACACACACACACACACACACAAGACAGAAAGAGAGAGAGCGAGAGCATGATGAGTCCATTTAATATTGCTCCTCTCAGTACATTTTCTATGATTCTTAAATGTTCATTGTTCTTTCAATTCTGTAAAAATTGTCCTTGTTATTAGGATGAGTTGTATTGAATTAGAGATCATTATGAGTAGTAAGGACAGTTTTAACAATGTGGCTCCTTTTAACCTAGAGTCACAGAATGTTTTTTCCATTGTTTTAATATCTAGGAAGATATTTAGTATTAGGACAATAGAGAAAGGGACAGGGCTCATTAATTATCAGGATTCAGAGATTTGAAGACACCAAGTACCATCTCTAGGGCAAACCTAAAGGGACATAAGGCAGAAGTCAATGCCATTAATTCTTGTGTGGCATTGTCCTGAAATATAAGGCTATTTAAAATGAAGGACTTGGTCTGTGACACTTGATATATGAGCCTCACTCACATGTGAATTCAAATAATTTACAAGCATAACTAAACCAACTAAAGCTTAGGAAGATTTATGTTCATCAATTTTGGTTCTCAGAATAGGAAAAGTAAGATGTGGCAGTGTTTTCTTGTGTCTCTGCTTAAAGTAGAATCTTAAAATCAGCGTTTGGGAAAGTTTAATTTATATTGAATGATAGTTGGACCCTTTTAAATAAAGGAGCATCATGTTCAACATAAAGATAAGATTTAGAAGAAGGCACACAAGGAAATGTACAAGAGGACCTGCAACAGTTAGAGAAAGGCTGTTGAGAGCCCTGTTTGAGCGTTGTACCATTCTGATACTTGCCCTTGAACATTTTGTTTCTACCGTAAGACTAGCTGATCTCCCCAAATGCTCCCTGTTTGTTCACACCATTTTCTCTCTTTAGTGCCCTCTTCCATCCATCATATCTCTGTCTATAATGTTCTACCCATACTTTAAGTCCTGCCCAGGTGAGCTGTGTCCTCAGACATCCCAAAGCATGCTGAGTGGATGTGACCTTTAGGTGTGGGACACAAAAGTATGCTGCGTGGATATGACTTTTAGTGTGTGACACCAAGCAGTCATCATAGTTGTCAGTTTGCCATTCACGACAGCTTCCGTATGGTATGGAGATTGGCCTGCAGGTGCATTTTCTAAAATTCTTCTTGATGAAGTTTTCTACCTTCAGCAATTGCATTGTAAAATAGTCAGTGACACACTGCAAAAAGCTTGGCACACTATAGGTACATTCTATTTATATCTCTATTTTGAGAGTTTAACAAAGAAGACAATATGCTGGCAGATTAAAAGCAACCATATAAAATTACAGAAAATCTTACATAATTAAAACATTCAAAACTTCTGATGAGTCTAAGTCAAGTGAGCATGCTCCTCTCTGGACATCTTTATTTCCCAGAGATGAAAAGTTAGTAATTCAGGTAACCATCTCCAAGTTAGTAATTCAGGTAACTGTCTCCATTTTAAAAGGCATGAGGCATTCTGGAAGTCAAAAGAAAGAAAGTAACCTACTGCATTCCATTCATAAAATGCAAATAGCCTGCCCTTTAAAATATGTCACGATACTAGAAAAGTCTGACATGTAAGAACAAGCAACCACAGGCTACAGAGCAGAATCCCTCTCTTCGCCTTGGTGTATTTCCTAGTTTGAATTCTCTAGCATGAAGATGGGGTTAACTTTAAAGAGTCTCCTTCATACTTGTCAAAAACAACCCTGAATCCAAAGATTTTCATTTTGGATAATTTCCAATTTATGTAATAAAAAAATAAGGTTGTTTTTCTCCTTTTCTCCCCTAATTCTAGAGTTTTTTTTTTGAAAAGATTTTAGAGTAATTAAAAATTAGGTTCTCCAACACAGTCTTGTGCTCATCAGAAGATGGTCAACAGAAAATGAACTCAATGGAGTGAGTTTTGTTTTTGGGGGTAGGGGGAGAGTTCTTTGTTTCTTAATGCTTTGTCAGGGTTTTGTTTGCTTGTTTTTGTTTGTTTGTTTGTTTGTTTGTTAAACATACCAGTCCTTTGCATGTATACTATGGTTTTGTGTTTTTATGGAATTTCTTTCTTGTGAATGTGTGTATGTGTCTCTGCACCTATTCTGATTTTTTTTAGGTTTTTGAATTTCTTTTTCTTCTTCTTCTTCTTCTTCTTCTTCTTCTTCTTCTTCTTCTTCTTCTTCTTTTTCTTCTTCTCCCTCTCCCTCTTCCTCCTCCTCTTTTCCTTCTCCTTCTTCTTCTTGCTCTTCTATCTTTCTCTGATTTTTCGTTTCTTTTTGTTTTTTTGTTTTTTTTTTACTGTATTTATCATATTATTATTTATAGAATAATTGTTTCTAATAAAAGAGAAAAAACTTCATGGGTTTGGGTGGGTGGAGAAATGTGGAGGAGCTTGGAGGATTTGGTGAGTGTAAACCATAATTAGGATATATTGTGTGAAAAAAATATTTTTGAGTAATTTGTATAAGACCGAAGTTTGTTTCCCAGCAACGTCATGTGGCTGGCTACAACTGCTTGTGTCTCCATCTGCAAGGTGGATTTGATACACACTTAAAAAACATGGAGTGCTTGTAATGTACTTATCCATGGTTGAGATCATGATTAATGCGACAATGCACATGAAGTGTCACAGAACAAGTGTGCAAAGGTCTTTCGCTTTCTAAAGTTGTTCTTCATTGCTCCATTTGTGAGGAATTTTAAATTCTTCTAGTCAAACTTCCCATCTCACCATTACAATCATTAGGTCTAGCTTTTGTTGGGTTCGCCATTCTTCTATACGTAGGAGGAGAACTTACTCCATAAAGTGCCTTCCTACCAACCCCTAGTCCTGGTCTTAGGAGACATAGAACAAAATCGAATTTTCTCCCATAGAAGAGTGTGTGTTCCTTCTAGCTGAAGGCGGAAGCTAAGGTTTCCTCATGCCTTTGCTCCTCTGAGGTATGATGTGACTTAGGAAGTGTATCTAGACTTAATGTGTCCTGCTGAAACATCAATACAACACCAGTAACAGGGAATCACAGACTACTGAGGGGCCATCATCTGCCAGGCTGTGTTCTCTCTGTAAGTCCAGCAGTGTTGTTGTTTTCTAATTTATGCTTAAGAGATAAATTGAAACATGTGTCACTGTACTTATTAGTGAAACTGTTGAATACATAGGAAAATAATTCATATGTAGTTATAATTGGAAAGTCACAGAATAAATAGTAAAAGAAGATAGACAAAACTACATAGTTGGTGGAAATCTGAAAAAAAAATAAGATATACAAACAGTATATTTATGAAGATCAAATAATGACATTATAATGCAAAATGTGTGTCTTTAATCATGTTTATTAAGTTCTTTAACAACAAATAAAAAATATTTTCCTCCAGAAAAGTATAGCTACCTTGTAGTGTCATTTTAATTAAGGCAAGCATATTCTGACATAATATGTGAAAATAGAAACTGACTAAAATATAAATCTAACTGTTTTAGGAGAAAGTAGCATATAAGGCAAAGGAATTATTCACTCAAGAGAATATAGGATCAAAGAATGCAATAAACACTACATCTTAATTGGAGACTTTTATAATGTGAACTAAAACAAACAAAACTACTATTTCAGGGTTTCTATTGCTGTAAAGAGACATCATGAGCAAGGCAACTCTTATTAAGGACAACATTTAATTGGGCTGGTTTAAAGGTTCAGAGGTTCAGTCCATTATCATCATGGTGGGAAGCATGGCAGGGTCCAGGCAGACATGGTGCTGGTGGAGCTGAGAGTTCTACATCTTTTTTCAAAGACAAACAGGAGAAGACTGACCCCCCTGTGGCTAGGAGGAGGGTCTCGTTGTCCACTCTCATCTTGATAAACTTCCAACAAGGCCACACCTTGTTCAACAAAGTGACACCTCCTAGGATGCCACTCCCTGGGCCAAGCATAGTTAAATCACCACAAAAACAAACAACAAAAAAGCCAAAAAAGAAATCCCTAAAATAATAGCTAGTCAGAGAAAACAGTAAAAAGTCTACCTTCAGTATTGGGAAAATAATCTATACAGTTTTCTAATAAAATGCAGGGCACAAATTAAGTTCTTAACGGACTATAACTAATATAAAGTTGTAATAGAAAGTTTAAGACAGAGTCCTCTTAAAATCCATCAAATCTCCAAGACCAGTTTCATAAGACACACAAAAATCTCAATGTCACAAAAAAAAAAAAAAAAAAAAAAAAAAAGCTGAACACAAAGAATGCTGACTCTGGTAAACTTGTTATTTCCTTCAGCTTCTGGAGCCAAGAATTTCACATTAGGAGATCAAAAACCAAGTAAATAAATAAATAATACACTAATGTATTTATGTATTGTATGATTATACAAAGGCAAACCAATCAATTGCACATGAATAAAGTTGCCCAAGGAGAGAATGTTCTGGCAGTCCACAGTCCTCATTTGAATACAGCATGCCTGTTTTCTTGTGGATACTGTCACAGCAGGGGCAGATAGTGAATGTGACAACTGAAATAGAAACAGTCCTGTCTTCACATCCAACCTATTGCCACTTCTATCAATTTGCTCAAAATCAATTAAATTCACATGACCTTTAGACACAGCAATGTTTACTCCAATTTAACCTTAGGTCTACATTATTTTTATTTGAAGTCAAAATCCTCACCTGGAAGTGAAATCTTTGATGCCAAATTTGTAGGAACAGAACCTGAATCAGGTGTCAAAATTTACTCTTTTCAGGAAAAGGTTGAGGGAGGAGGTAGTGTGGTCTGGGGATCATGGGAGGTAGTGTGGGCTGGGGATGAGGGAGGTGGTGCAGGAATGGGAGACATGATACAGGCCAAGGGAAGATTAGCAACATTGGGGTTCACATAAATTTTCTTTTTGCAAGATGTGAAGTCTAATTGAGGCTTTGTTCGATTTGGACTAGCTTTGGGATAAGAGGAAAGATTATGGATGCATTCACCATAATGCATCTTGAGTTGTCAGCCAAGGGCTGCAGTCAGACATTGGCTATGAGCCCTGTGTGTATGTACATACGTGTGTGTGCTCAGCTGTGTGCTGCTAACTTTCCCAGTGACAGAGCTTTGTTGCCCCTGGAGTTTAAAAGGGATTTCAAAACAGCTTCTACCACATACTTATCTGAATTTTAGTTTTGCCAACTTGCTGTAGTTTTCAGATATAGTTTGCCAGAGAGTAAAGGAATGTGTGTAGAATTTCAGCCCCAAATCATACGAGTGCTATCCCTTGTACTGTGGGCCTCTGTAGATTTGGATGAGCTCCAAAGCCTTGATTTATAACTCTGGTTCTGTCATCCTCTAAGTCTTCCTTTGCATCTTCTAGTTGCCATTGTAAGCTGTTCTATTTTGTGTGCTGATTCTTTCCTGTTGCTTGGTGACTCATGGGAGTCAGACTCTGGGTTGCGTTTTCATCAGGGGACCA
This sequence comes from Mastomys natalensis, assembly GCA_021653895.1. NCBI lineage: Eukaryota > Metazoa > Chordata > Mammalia > Rodentia > Muridae > Mastomys > Mastomys natalensis. The sequence goes on along the minus strand of JAJTUV010000421.1, from coordinate 155,409 downwards.
GGCTTTACAGGTGGTCGAGAATGAAGTGACTCTGACAAGTCAGCTCAGTTACTGAAAGTCATTCACCAAAGACAGGACAATGCAGTCACTTTCTCTTGCTCCTTTACTTAAAGTGCTAATGATACTTGTCGCTCTCATTAGAACACAATCTTCCCCTCAATCCTTGATTCTTTGATCCAGCCCAAAGCATTGCTAGGGAGGCTGGCAATAGAGCTGTCTAAATACCTGAATTGCCTTTCCTGGTATGGAAAACACTTCAGAGAAACCGTAGAGTCCAATGCTGAACTGAAATCATTGCCCAGCAAAAGGCTCCCACGCCTATGGAAGTCCTCGTGGTTTTAAGTACTGGGCATTGGTAATCAACTAAACTGGTAAAATTCCTGTCTTCTGGGCTTTTGCCTACAATTATACCAATACCTCATAAATTAGGAGGGCTCAGTATAGGTAAGAACAACACAACGATGAGCTAAGGGATGCTAAGGAGGCTAGTTTACATAAAGAGTGAGAGAGGATAGGGTATTCTGATCGAGGAGAGGAGCAACAAAACAATTACAGAGCCGTGATCCTGTGGGCGGGGCAGAGATCCAAGCATTCTACAGGACACTCACTTGTGCATAGGAGACCTTAGACTGGTGGGTTTGTAAGTTAGGCAGCCACGGAAATCAATGTGGAAGTGCCTCAAAAACTAAAAACCAGAGCGACTATATGGTCCTGTAATCTGTTCTGCTAGTCCTTAGAAATATAGACGAAGGGATCCAGATCAGCACAGCACAGAGAGACCTGCCCATCCATGTTTGCTGTGATACCATCCACAGTAGCCAAGCCGTGGAATCAGCCATGGTGTTCACGATCAGATGCGTGGATAAAGAACATGCACTGCATATTATATACAATATTATGTAGTAGAGACTTTCATTCATCTGTAAAGAAGAAGGAAATGGTATCACTTGCAAAGAAATGGATGGGACCAGAGATCATCCTATTAAGCAAAATGAACCAAATTTAGAGAGAGAAAATGCATGTGACACAGCATATGTGGCGTCCAGATTTTAAAACAAAACGGGAATGCAGAAGCAAGACCAGTGGCTGGTGGAGAAAAGATAGGAGAATCAGAGAGAAATGTGTGTGGCGGGGTATATACGGTCAAATTACATGCATATGTGAAAGCTGCAAAATGAAAATCTATTTTGAACCACTGAGGTATATTAATATAAAAGAAAGAAGGAAAGAAAGAAAGAAAGAAAGAAAGAAAGAAAAAGTATAAAGAAGTCATTGCTCACAGCAACATGACTAAAGTTACTCCATAACCAAAATTATTTTTGATTGTTAAGGTTGAATTAATTAATGTTTTTGTTGCTGGGAACCGAACCCAGGACCTTGAGCATGTGAACCATGGGCTCTGTAATCTAAGCCTATAATTTATGTTTCTATTTTGTCAATGGAAGCTTTATAATAAAGACTTTGAAACCATTATTCAAATTGCAATTGTTACAGAGCTTGTAATTCTATTTAAACTTTGGTATGTTTGGAAATAGACACCACACCCACGTGTGCCTATTTACATGGCATTTCTTTTTTTCTTTTCTTTTTTTTTTTTTTTTAAACAACAACAACAACAACAAAGTTTCTAAAAAAATGTTATGGAAAATGTCCCCCTGGAAAGCTGTGAGAATAGTATAAAAAGCTGTTTTTGTGTTTTTCTGTGAGGGCAGGCACTTCTCAGTGAAGGCATGATGATGATCTTTGAATTCTGGGTCTGAAAGAGAGCATGAGAATAGGTGGGGGTGAGGATGAGAGTGGACAGGGTAGCTGAGTGGGAAGCGCCGACACTGGCACAAAGCTACTCTCCAGGTTTCTGGATGTGGGGCAGGAGCAGGTAACTTCGTGTTTTAACCTGGTTAGGCTTGCATTTCACTGACATTTTTTTTTTTTTTACTTTATTTTTCTTTGGTTTCTTGTTGTTTAAGCTTCTCTTTCCCTCTTTCCCTCCCCACCTCACCCCTGTCCTTTCCCCTCTCCATTTCTGGAAACCTTGCTGATAGTTTCTCTAATTCTAACAAAAGGAAGCCCCAAACCCACCCACACATTTATCTAAGAAGTCCCAATTTCCTGGTGCGGTTTGTTATTTGGATTCCTTTTGATGTGGTCCTAGCCATAAAGTTGGGGGAGACACTTTTATTTTCTTAGTCCAGACGTTAGGAATATAAAGTACTAGACAGGATGACGGGAGAGAGCTGAGAAACATTAATGGCTCCGAAACCCACTCGTTTTCTTCTTGAATGGTTACTTTCTGGGCAACGAGTAGTGAACCTAGCTCTGGCTCCCAGGCTGATGTGGGTGGGCGAGCCAAGTATTTAATCCAGGTGCATGGGTGCATGTTTGACTGCGGTTTCTCCCTGCCTATCAGTCTTTCAAAAGTGCACGTTGGAGAAGAGATGATTAGATCAGCGAGGAGTTGAAAGGCTGGGCAGAGTCTGGGGCAGCAGCACCGCCAGGAATAAGAAGTCATCCCTTCACAGTTCACTGTGGTAAGACATAGTAAGTGGGGGGTGGGGTGGGAGGGGTGGGGGAACTGGTTGGGAGATTGCAAAGGGCTGATGGATGCTGCTTGCTCCTGCTTTGGAACCTCATCAGGTCTGTGACTGATAATTTCATTTCACACATCTTTAGTTTTATTGCTTTTTAGCCATGGCTGGAAACCTCACTGAAAAACTTTTATCCTGTAGTCGGGATCGTCAACCACCCTGTTAAATGAATGAATGCGATGTGCAGTGCAGGACTGGGCTTCTAAATGGCAAAGGAAAGAAGCAAATCCCATTTTCTCCCCAACCCCATCTTAATCGTGTGTGCCTTAGAACTTTTCATCTGTGGCATCTATTTTGATATATATGGGCAAAGATGCAGTATTTTAAAAAGTTTTTTTCCACCTAAATCCATTCTGCTTTAAAACTTATTTTGGTCTTATTTGTATAAGTATTTGCCAGCGTGTGTATGTGTGCCACCTGCATGCTTTGGGCTTGCAGAAGCCGGAAAAGGGTGTAAGATCCCCTGGAACTAGAATTATAAGTGGTTCTGAGCTGTCATGTGGGGTCCAGGTGGGAACTGAACCCAAGTCTGTAGAAATCAAGGTTTTTTTCAGGGCCTTGCTCTTTCAGAGACCTCGGGGGAGGGGCTTTCTTGCCTCTATCCTGGATCTCTGGATTTTATGATTATTCATAGTCCTTTGACTCATGGGTTTTTGAGTCACTACATTTCTGCCTCGGCTGTCACATGCTATTCTCCTCCTGTGTCTGTTTCCCCTTATTATAAGGACAACAGTTTGGGACTGACAAATTTGGGATTATGACCCACCTTAATGTCGTGTACCCCTTTCTGAGCTGTAGCAGCCTGAAAGTGCGTTGATTTCAAATAAGGTCCCATTCGGGCTCTGGATGAATGTCATGAGGACACTGTTTGATGCATTGCACTGTCCACTGAGGTTCTGTACTCAGTCAAAGAGCAGGGCTGGTCTTAGTAGTCAGTACAGCACTAGGGGCATGGTTAGCACTTGATAAATGCTGGCTTTCTTTGAACATCCAAATGTCCTGTGAAGAAAAGGAAACTACCAGAAATTCAAAATTTGTGAGAGGGTATAATGGCCTTTCATCATTTCTGAACACAGGCACCACATGTGTATACATACACACACACACACACACACACACACACACACACACACCACACACACACACGCACACACCAGAATGACCAGCTACCTTGTTAATTGAATGAGTACAATGCAAGTTATTCAATAACCTTATAAGCAACTGAAATTAATTTTACATATATTTTATGTGTAGCTGTATTTGTATTTATTTAACTTGTAATTTTTCTAAAGAGGTTAGACTTCTTTAGAATCTTCCTATTTCTCTTTCAAGGTGAGATGTTAATCCTCTGGTTTGAAAGGAATGAATAGGTAGTTCCTTTTTCCTTTTCCATGAAGAACTTTTCCTGTGGAAGCCAACTTAACCTGCAAGCATGGCTAGAATGAAAACATGTTAAAAAAGAATATCATCAGGTTTCTGTTAATGAAATAATTTCTTACAAAATACAAAAGAACAACTTTGAGTTCTGACTACTTAGTTTATTCTGAGAAATTCTTCTTTATTCAAATGGTTGAGAGCTAAGAATGGAGAGTGGTACTATGTCTGTCCAGAGAGTACCCTGCTCCTGAATACCTGATGTTCTGTGTAAAGGCTGAGGTGTTTGTAGAGAGAGTGGGCTAGGTAGCCCAGGAGAAGGCACGTCTGTCTCTCTGTCCTGCAGTCAGCTTATTGCTTTCCTCACATCAGTTTGTTGCCAGAGAAACAGTGATGGCAACACAAATTTAGCAACGTGACTTCACAATGATGCTGCCCTTTATTTTCTTTACACAGTGGGTAGACAGGTTCCACTACAAAAGGCAAACCATCTTGTTTGAGTACACAGCAAGTGATTTACACAAGCAAAGATAAACTTCATAAACATTCCTGGAAGAAAACCGTGTCCTTCTGCAGTAATTTTTAATTAAACTTTTAAAGTAGGGCATCATAATTTTTGAAATATATTCCTGATCATGTTCCTGATTTGTACTGAATAAAAATAAAATTAGCAACCAATGTAACTAATGCATAGAACGGTATGTTTGGGATTCATCCAGCATTCGTTAAGTCTCATGTATATAGCATGAATATCAAAGACAGGAGATCCCTGTCCAAAGACGCAGTGTGACTGACAGGGAGGCCAGACTGAGTGTTCTCTCTACAGTTTATGTGTAACTAATGAGTACCTGGAAGGCTGTTAAACTGGGATGTGGTAGCGCCATGGAGTTATATTTGCATGGCTTTTGCTAAAATCTGCATTTATTCTAGAACAACTTGGGATTTATAGACAAACTGGGGAATGCAATTCTCATGCAGACCAGATCCGATTTTCCCTGATAATAAAATCTCACAATGGTACATTTGTTATGATTAACGAACCAGCACTCATCATTAACTGTACCATTAACTACAGCTCACACTTCAACGAGATTTCTTTACTTTTCATCTAATTTTATTTTTCGTCCTGAAATCCCAATGAATTTAACTTGTTTCTGAGTTGTCATGCCTCTCTGGAGTCCCGTTTGCCTGTGACAGTTTCATGGACCTGTGTGGCTTTGGCTGACCTTGGCAGTCGTGAGGAACACAGTGAGATGGACTGCAGGATGCCTGACTGGAGTGTGGGACTGTCGTCCAACACTGCTGGCCTTTCATGGTTTCTGGGGAGGAAACCACAAGATCGCAATGCTGTTCTCACCGCCTTTTAATATTCTGTATCATGCACATGATTTTGCGCCTTAACCTTGGTCACCTGTTGGGTACGGTTGGTCAGTGTCACACTACAGAACTGTGTCACTACTATCCCTTCCAAACTGGACCCTTTGGAAGGGTCTCACCCCACACAGCTCATGACTAAGGAGGGTAGAGCCTACTCTCCACGTTTTTAGATGAGCCATTTGCATAGGTTGTTTAAAATCCCATGCACAGGAGACGTCTCTCTTTCGATTTATTCAATCCTTTATTTACATTAGTGTGGATTCTGAGGTACTCATCTTATGAATTATAAGACAACACTACTTTGTGAATCAATTTTTTTTTCCCACTCAACTTGTTTCTGGTTTGGCATCAAGAACCATTTTGGGTAGCTTCTGAGTGCCTGTGTATGATTTTCAGGTCAGTCAAAGAAAACTTAAATCATCAGTGATAGCTCTTACATCTTCATGGAATAAGTATGTAAAACATTTTTTTTTTTTTAAAAAAAAAGATGAATTATTTGTCTAAAGAGGGACGGACGTAGCTCAGCTAGAAAGGAGTGCCCACTTATCTTCTTGTTTTTATTTTTATCTTAGCTTTTAGTTAATTTTTGCTGTCTGGAGAAAAATGGATTTAGGTTTTATGATTTATGCTATTTTATGTTATGTTTATTTTATGATTTATGTTAATATATTTGACAATTGTTTCGTGCTTTTAAAGCTTCTAAGATACTAAACAGATAAACTGGGGAATTGGATGATAAGACCCTCAGTTTGAGTTAGGGTTACTAGTGCTATGATAAACATCAGGACGAAAAACAAGTGGGGAGGGAAAGGGTTTATTCTGTATCACTGTTTATCTCAGAGGAGTCAGGACAGGAACTCATGCAGGGCAGGAACCTGGAGGCAGGAGCTGATGCAGAGGCCATGGAGGGTGCTGCTTACTGGCTTGTTCCTCATGGCTTGCTCAGCTTGTTTTCTTACAGAACCCAGGCCACCCAGCCTATTGGCACCAGTCGCAATAAGAACCCCCCCCCCATGATCACTAATTAAGAAAATGCTTTACAGCTGGATCTTATGGAGTCAGTTTCCCAGTTAAGGTTTCCTCCTCTCAGATAACTAGTTTGTGTCACAAAGTATCCAGGACACTCTTCCTGGCCCTGTTCTCTCCAGTCTTTCACCGAATTTTTTTTTCTTTTTAATAGAATGAGAGTTTTGTACCAAATATTTAGTTTCTTCTTTAAGGAGGAGGGATATACAGCTCTCTTTTGCTCTATCATATTTTTTAACATTTCTCTTTTGTGTTATTCAGTTTCTATCACTAGAACAAATACAAGGGTAAAAACTCATAAATAAAAAAACATTTTTGGCTTACAATTTTGGATAATCTAGTCCATGATTAGTTAGCCTTGCTGTTGCCTCTGGGCTCGTGGCGAAGACAGCACAACAGGGGCAGGTGGTTCAACAAAGCTGTCCATCTCATGCCCAAGAACTGAAGGGAGACATGAGGGGGGCTACCATAGTCCCCTTCACTGGTCTGTCCCAATGTCTTAAAGTCCTACTGACCCCCTTCTACTGAAGTATCGTCCAACTCCCAATAGATACATCCTAGAAAGCAAGAACAAAGACTCTTTGTAGGCACTTATGGTCCAAACTCTAGCATCCCCTGTCTTTTGCACACAATGGAAAGATGCCCTGGTTGGGCAGAGACTGTGTATGGACATTCTCTACTCGATGACTTTTACCTCCTCAGATAGCAAGGTAGAGCGCTCTGCAACCGTCCACACCTAGGGAAACAGAGCTGGTTTATGTGATTATGCCATTTCTTGGAGGGAACAGTAAAAGCAGATCCAGTGTGATGATGCAGAACAGAATATTCTTACAAGCTCAACTAACAATGTGTGTATTACAATTTTTAAACACTTATCGCTATGTTTTACTGGGTCCTAATGCTCTGGTTGAGAAATAAATTACTGCCCAAAGACACAAACTGGCAAAATAAAAGGAAGTGAGAGATATGAAGTGAGGTTTCTCCAGTTACTTTCTTGTTCTTTAGCACATGAGACACCAATATACTACAGATCATCACTATTATATAATTATATATATCAATATATATATAATTAATAAATATATATCAGACTTTGCATTCATTGTTGCCATTGGTGATGCAATGCTCTTTGAATATGAAGTTTTTTATTAGCCTGGATCTATAATTTGTGTTACTAGAAAGCTTTGCCAGCTTCTTTTATGTGCTACTGTTTATTTCTTTATCTCTTTATTGCCAGTGAGAAGGTATAGAGCACAGCTCAACTGAGTAACACAGGGAACCATCACATTGCTTAGTAAAGCAGGACAGAAGGAGTGGTTGATATTAGAGACCCATTGCAACGTGGCTTACTGCATTAACCCAGACAACTTCTGCTGCTGAACTGAGCTCTGAGCCCACCCAGAACTAGATTTCGTTCTGTGTAATACGGAGAGGTTTCCCCAAAAGACTCATAGGCATTTCTTCCTTTTATCCAATTAATGGTGAGAATGACAGAAGGAATTGCTATAAAGAATGCTCAAAACGAGTCGTAGTTTCTATCCTGAAAAGACTCCTGTTCGCGGCAGGTAGATGCTGCTAATACAGCTGCTTGTTATTTCTCATGGGCTGGGACGAACAGCATATTCTGAGTTCTTTGTTGGATTCCTCCGGAAAAGTGATAGAGTGCTGGGCTGGAGTGAGAAACGAGAGACTTCCTATAATGAGCTGAGGTTTTAACTTTACTCTCAGTACTGTGCTCACAAGCATGGAGGGAGAAGGAGAGGCCGGACATTCTCCGTGAACACCCGGATCATCACGTGATACACATGTGCATTGGATGCTAAGTGCAGAAGACACTTTCTGCTTTTATGTTTGGCATGTGAGGAGGAGTTGAGAATCCCCCATTTCTGTCTGAATTGATATTCCAGAAGAATGGCCTTCTAAAATTCAGATGGAATTTACATGCGTCTGTAGCTATAGTCTGCTAATCATAACAAGGAAAGAATTTTTAGCCCTGATTTCATGGATTCTAGAACCGTTGCTCTAAACTGTATCTCTTTATTCTATTTTGTTAAAAAAATTATCATAGAAATGGCATCAATAAAATAACAAGGTTGTTTCTAGGTTTCTCTCTATGAGGCCCATTTGCATTAGGTTGGGGAACATGACCATAGTGTTTGCAAAGATGAACGTGAACAGAAATTAACAGAACTGATGAAGCACCCATGTTGGTAATAAATGCATAATAGTAGCTTCTAACTTTCAAAGAGGGAAAACAAAAACAAGAAATTCAATCGCGGTGCCACTGTGGTAGCATCCAGAGGCAGAGACAAGTGGTGCCCCACAGCCTGGAGTGGAACATGGCTTCTAACACAATGTAGCTGCTGTCCATGCTTAACATCATAAGCTGACTGTTCACTGTCCCTAATATACCAGACACAGGGGCCTATGCATGGTGATAGGTACCTGACTTCCCAAAGGTTCTGCTGTTGCTTGAATGTAGAGTTCAGAATGGAAGTGTGTGAAAGACAGCTATCTCTCATTAGGGCTTTTTCTGTTTGAGAAGAGGGATTGGAGAAATGTTTATTTCCTTGTGTTAGGTTCTTTCTAACCTTTATATATATGTGTAATTGAATACTGACCTAGAAATTGGGACTGGAAAATGACTTCTGAGTATACATTTATCCAGTTATTTAACTATTTGGCATATAATACTCTATGTGCTGGTTGTGAATGTTTCTTCAGGGTTGCTTGTTGACCAAGTACAGATATAGACTGTAATTTGCATGGAATAGAGGCTGATTAAAGTTAACTGGAAAAATAACATTCAAAATATTAGTATTAGATGCCAGGTGAGTTCATATATAAACTATCAAGATTTAAGACAATAGCCATCCAATTAATTTTATTATCTGGGTGACATAAGACAACTGGTACCACAAATTATGTAAATAACTTGTCAGATTTTTTTCCATGTACTCTAATTCAGTGGTTGATTTTTAGACAGTGTTACTGTGATAATTTGGGGAGATGACGTAACTGTGTCATCCTTCTCTGGATTACAGTGTAGTTAATCCCATTAATTTTTTAATGCTTTCCTGGTAAGTCTCCCCTAGCTAGCTTGTTCATGGGAGGGTGGAGGTATGGTGCTCCTGCTCCAGCAACGGACTCTCAGAGCTTTTCTTCTGGATAGGCACCAGGGAAATGCTGACTCAGCTCTCTGCTGCTGTTACCCCATCCTTCCCTCCCTGTGTCGTGTTGGTCTGAAACAGTGACCGCCACTGCTCATGCCACCATAGCATGGCTCCTCCTTGGCACCCTAGAAATACCTATGAGTGGAGGCGGGCAAACACCTTCAGCAACACTAGCTGTGTTCTCAGATCCTTCTGCTACAACAATAGCATTAGTGACTCTTGTAAGATAACATGTGTGCAATGTCATGACTGGATGGAAAGAAAGTTGATAATTAATCAAGTGCAGAATGAGTCTGCTCTGTACTTTTAGAGTGTTGCTAATATTTCCCATTTAGTGGGGTTATAATTACTTATCTTTATAATGGCAGGGAATCTTCAGAAATCTGTGTTAGGTCAGAACGACTCAGGTGACTACAATCCCATGTCTCATTGTTTTTCAATTTTGTGACCTCATTTTTTTGACATTTAAAATACTCTCTCATTTTTGTCCAGTCTTGACAATAAGCTTTGTATGGCAGGCATTGTTCTTTGACTAATGGTTGCCAAGAACTAAAGATCTAAAGTCTGACGTTGGTAGGCAGGCTCATTCCTAGCTGGCCATGTCCCACTTAGTAAGGAAGAAGTTAGGTTTCACCACATGCAGCCACAAAAGGTCTTATCAGGGGCCTCAGTCATGTGACTGTTGTAGAGTCCTACAGCACATCTAATGATTAGGCTACTGCAATTTTAATTTTTCTTATAGTTTTGAATTATTGGGGTATATAAATTAGGATTAGAAGTTACACAATTAAAGCAAAAATAGAACAAAAAATTATGACCAGCTGAAGAACAAGTTGAAAATCCCGACCTCTCCCTGTTGAAATGCAACTCCAATGCAAACTAAATATTGCATTGGAGTTGAGAAACTCTGGGTGTATTGCAACATTGTTTAGCAGAGTGTTCAAAACAGAACAGATAGCAGTGTAGGACCATAGACAAGTTAAGTCTACTTTGCATAAGTGTCTCTGTCAGGGAACTTACAAGGGAGGAAAGCCCTCTCTTTATTGTTACAGTCACTTCAGAATTTTACCTTCAAAGACAGGTTTGCAACAAAACTTGGTAGAAACCCATAACTCTTCAAAAATACAAACAAAACCAACCAAACAAAGCCCCACCAATTCATTTAGCCTCACATGACTTAAGCATGTTCTAGCGCTTTTTGTTAGAAGTTTTATAAATGGACTGAGAAGAGAGCGCTCTTCTTAGCATTCACTCTGTCCTAACAGAATCCAGAGGTGTGGCCTTGTGCTCACAGACGTCAGTGCTTGTGGCAGCTGCCTCTTTCTTGGACTTTCTTGAAGACACGGTTCTTGCTGTTTGCAAAAGTTTCTAGATTGTCTCAAGTCTAAGGCAGCCTAGCTCTGAATAAGACATGGCTAAAGAACTTGTTGATGACTATTCCCAACTGAAAGAGAATTTGGTTATTTTTATAGAATATGATAGTTTCATCAAATAATGACCACATAATTCAAATGAGGATTACTATACCAAGACAGGGTATAAGTAGTCTCTTATAAACATGAAACATAAATAACACATTTATAAAAATATGTCTAATATGTATCTTTTAAATATCCACGAATTCTGTGAAAATATCAAGGTTAAATATAGATTGAAAAAAACTCTAATTGTAGAATATGATTTTGAAGTCTTTAGTAAAAATACCTAGGTTTAAATACATGTAAGAACAGTTAATTTTTTTAAAAAAGGCCATGAATTTGAAGACTGGGATGGTGTATAGGAGGCTTTGGAGGGAGTAAAGGGAAAAGGAGATGTAATTATAATCTCATAAAGATACCAAAGGTTTGAAATACATGCTATAGCATGAACCTGGTCACCCACCTGAAAATGAAAATGGATTGGAAAGTCAAATATAGAAGGTTGGGTTATTTAATGCACTTTTTATATTGAATCCCATTTTTTTTTACATTAAAATTAACCTGATGACAAATTGTGGAGTGGTAGTGGCACATGCCTTTAATCTCAGCATTTGAGAGACAAAGGCAAGAAGAGCTCTGAGTTCAAGACCAGCCTGGTATACAGAGTGACTTCCAGGACAGCCATGTCTAAAGAAGCTGTGTGGTGGTAGTGGGTACCTTTGATCCCAGCACTCAGAGGCAGAGGCAGGAGGATATCTGTGAATTTGAAGCCATTCTGGTAAGTTCCTAGACAGCCAGGGCTGTTACACAGAGAAACCCTGTCTTAAAAACAAAACATAACAAAAAAATAAGACAAATGCAAGCTGAACATAATGATTAAAAAATAATGTAAATTTGAACAATTATAATTATGAAAATATATTGCCAGAGGTGAGAGGCACCTGTACACTCCCTGTTATGCAGAGACCACTAAAAGCCTGTACCTTCCATCTTCATGAGATAAACTATCTAAACCAAACGTTGCAAATGCACTTAAATACATTTAAGCCAAATTTATTTAAGCCAAATGAATTCTCGGTAGTATAAAAAGCAGTTGTTTTTCATTCTGTAAACAGTACTCATAAAACTTAACACTTCCGAAGTTCCAGAGACTCACCTTCCTTATGTAGTAAAGACCTAGTAATTGACAGTACAAAGTGCTAGAAGTTACCTTGTTAAAGCCTTGAACCTTTGTTTCTCAGGCTAGCAATCTGAACAGTAAGTAATACCTTTCACCGTCTTGTATTAAGAGCAAATCAACATTCCAAGGAAAAGTATTGTTTTAACACTGTATTTTAGCTTTGAGTATGTGTTTTTGACATAAAAGCTTAATCTACAGACAATTCTCTCCTAATTATACCCAACTTGCTCACACAGAAAATTGCTTTTAAACAAAAATTTGCATTCTATTTTCCAAATCTTTTGTAACTGGAGCCTGCTCAAACATGTTGCACCTTATTTAAATCTTCAGTTTGGGCCTGTAGTTTTGTTGGGCTCTACATATCGTCAATAGATATTTCTCTCTCAACCTGTACTTTTCTTTTAATTTTCCAAAACCAAAATGAATTCATACTTGTAACTTTGTTTATAAAAATGTCTGACTTTCCTCATCTGTCTCCCCTTTTGCTTTAGTTATAACACAGCAGCTGAGAAACAGCACCCCATTTATAATGTACACATTTATAATGTACACATTTATAATGCACACATTTATAATGCACACATTTATAGTGCACACATTTATAATATACAGAAATGAGCATTTTAAAAAAGTTTTAAACAACCTCCCAAAGAGAAGAGTTGTCTTCCTTTATTAATATGACCTTTCTATCCAAATCCTAAGCAGCCTCGCAGCTCAAGGATTTCTAAGCCAGCAGTCGGAGCCTGCGTTCTCATGAGGGAAAAGCCGAGCACGTTGGTGTGGCCTGCAGAAGACTGACAGAGGTCTGAGATTGACTTGGATGGCATGGTGAGGTCCAGGGCAATCTGAGCTAAGCCTCAGACTCTCTCCAAAACATCAAAATAAAATATCTTTCCCAAAGACTCAAAGTGCCCATCCTTTTTTTTTTCTTTTATTGGATAATTTTAAAATTTATAATTTGAAAGTTATCCCCTTTCCAAGTCTAACCTCTCAAAGCCTCCTATCCTACCTCCTCCCCCTGCCTCTATGAGGTGCTCCCCCATCCATCTTACCACTCTCTCCACTAAACCCTAGGCAACGACATGCAAGTCCATGCTTCCGAGCCCCACAAAGTAACTTCTGCCTCAGAATACACATTTTTAATAATGCAATTCTTGGATATAGAAATATACTCAAATATTCATTGTCTTTTAATAATATCAAATAATATATTCAGGTATTTATAAATTTTAGGATTTATTTATTTTTATATGTATGAGTGCTCTGACTACTTGTATGTATATGCACCGTGCACATGACTGGTGCCGGCAGAGGCCAGAAGAGAGCATCGGATGCCATAGAACTAGAGTTAAGATGATTATGAGCTGCAGCGTGGGTTATGAGAGCAGAACCTAGGTCCTCTGTATGAACAGCCAGTGCTCCCAACCACTGAGCCATCTCTCAAGGCCCCATTTCTACAGTTTAGACATATACTGCAATTGTTTTAAAAGTTTAAGTTATTTAGAAATGGTATACATATCTAATTAGTGTCACTTAATTTAGTTTAGCAGAACCTAAAAATGAACTATCACATGAACTTTGAGCTGCTTTTGGATTCGTTTTACTTAATTTATGAGTGTTCATCTGCTCATCAGTTTAATATCATAAAGACAACTGTGGTGTTTCCAATAGGTTTGGCCCCCATAGATTCATGAGTTTGAGTGCTTGGCCACAGGGAGTGGCAATATTAAAAGGTGCAGCTTATTGGAAGAGGTGTCGATTTGTTGGAGGTAGTCTGCCACAGTAGGGAGGAGTTTAAGTCCTCCTATGCACAGGCTCTGCCCAGTGTGGAAGAGAGCTTTGTTCTGGGTGCCTCAGAAGATAGTTCCTTTCTGCTACCTTCTGATCAAGATGTAGAACTCTTGGCTTCTCCAGCACCACATACGCCTGCACGCTGCCATGCTCCCTGACATGATGATAGTGTTCTAACCCTCTGAACCTATAAACCAGCCCCAATTAAGTGATACATCACACACACATACACACACACACACACACACACACACACGCACACATATATTTATTTATATATATTTATTATATATAGTGTGCGCACGTGTGTGTGTGTGTGTGTGTGTGTGTGTGTGTGTGTGTGTTGCCTTGGTCATGGTGTCTCTTCACAGCAATGAAACCCTAAGACAACAACATACAAATGCATATATAACTATAAGCATTCCTGCGTGCTTTACAGTACACAGTACACACACATGCACGCACACACACACACACACACACAATATGATACTTTCCATTCAGTGTTTTCATTTGCTAGCTTCTAAACTCTCTTTTCATTAGAGACTTGAGGTTTTTATTACTTTATTTCACCAATTGATGTAGAGAGCTAAGAAACTCTAATTTTGTATTTTTAAAGGCATGACTTATTGATGAGACAAGAGTATTTTTTTTTAAAGAGCTAGAACTTAGACCTAGATACTTGTCTTTGCAGAGCTAAAGAAAGTGTGGTAAAAGGCTGACTGAGATAAAGTCATCAAGGTGAGGCCGTTAAGCATAACTCACAGTCTTTTGCTTATTGTAAGAGCTCCCAGAGAGGCCTTCTCCCTTATAAATGCACATTTATTTTATAAGTGCTTTATAATGGTCATGTAAAACTACTAGATGGCCATAGTTAAGGCATTCTGGTAAAGTTTGTTTATTAATTAGTCTCTGGCTTCAGGGCAAATAGGGCAAAGTGCATTAACTGAGCCTGTCTGACTGCATAGTTTGGGGACATTTAGAAGTCTTTTTGTTTTAATTTATACCATGTTTTGTCACATTAACAGAGAATGTTGTAGAAAGACATTTTTCAAGTCCACAGACTATGCAATCAATTGGAAGAGTGATGGAAGTCTACATGTCAGTTGAGCGGCCCGAGGTGCTCTCTGGGGCCTGTGCTATGGTATAGCTGGATGCTTCACTTATGTCACAGAAAAGAATTCCAGGAGAGTGAAGCAAGTTGGAGTTTGCTGAGTGCAGCAACACAGACACCAAGAGATAGATTCAAACCATATACACAGAAAGTACTTTAACAGTAGCTACATGAATGTGAATTCCTTGTTTTAAAGCCATGTTCTTCAAAGAGTACAATCTGTATTAAGAAGATTAAGTTGTTCGTACAAAGCATAGCTTTCCCTTCAAAGTCATAAATCAGTTTTTTTCTGAGCCAAATGTGCATGACCATGGGCCAGGAATACAGGTGCAGGTGGCCTTGAACAACGTGTTCCAACACTGAAGGTATTGGACACTTTATAGTCTCAGGGGAAAATAACAAAAAATAAATCAAAGATTTATCAAATGTATTGGTGGGGAGAAGATGTAGGTGGGTTCCAGCAAGGCAGGGATTCTCTGTTACAGGTCTTATATGATGTCTTTATGGCATCCTTAGCTTGTTGGTTGGTAAAAGCCAGTATTCTGCAAAGAATACATTCCAAATGTTTGACCTCAGAGTTAGAAGGTTGTTAGCTGAGTACAGAAGGAAGTGAGCAATAGATAGATATGAAGAGTCCTACAGTAGCCAGAGGCAAATTTGCTTATGTATCTGGAACATTCTAATTCTCTACAATCTGAGAGTTCTAGCCAATCAAATATTCTTGTAGAATCTTCAGTCTAGTTGTGGTCCTATTTTTTTTCTGGGAGCATTGGTTATTAAAGTCAAATGTTTAGATATTATTTTTATCTAAATAAAATTCCTTCTATCAATAAGGTTGTAAATTGTATTGTATAGGTAAACAGAGAAGAAAGTAGTACTGTGATATAAGCATAGGCAAAAAGGTCAGAGGACTCTTCCTGTGTTCAGTGTCATTCTTGCTGTCTTGACTGAGTTTCCTTTTGAACAAAATGAGGATAAGACATGTGCTTCCACCAAACATAGTTTATAATCTCATTTGTGAGACTTTCTTAGTAAAGAGGTATAGGTATTTATGGGTCAACTGTGGTAAAATCTCATGAGTCTTAGCTAGTAACAAGTCAGATGCTCAGGAGAGTAACAAGCCCCTTCTTTTCTAGAGCCCCATCTTCCTATCCCATCTTAACCATGGAAGGGAAGTTGAATGTCCGGTTGTTCTAAGGTTCTAAATGCTGTCTTCACTCCTGGCTTAAAAGTGTTCTCTCCTGCAAGAAGTGAAAGTGTGTTATGAGTGAAAATTTCCGTCAAAAGATGTAGTGCTGTAGATGGACAAGCTGAAGATAGCCCAGAGGTAACTCAATTTGTGACAGAAATGATAGAGACTTGTCAAAGGCCATGCTGCCACCTGAGTGGTTTCAGTACTTGGGAGAGGACAAGCACACATGACAGAGTTGAGATGGGAACGATCCTGGTTTGTTCTCATTAATAGACAGTTCAGTTTCTCTTACGGTGTTGAGAAGAAGGGAAGGCAAGACTTCCTGGGAGTCTAAAGAGCACCCTGTAGGAGATGCAGGGATTGTATTGATGAGGCTGAAGAATCTAAGCAAGCAAGCAAACAAACAAATGGACAATCTAGGAGGGAAGACACAGCTTCCCAGCTAGGTAGGTACCCAGAGAACATCATGCTTTCCTGACCAGTAGCCAAAGGCAGGCTACAGTGGTGATAGAGTGGATTCCTAATCCTTGGAGAGCAGGGAGCTGCAGCAGCACAGGTGGGTACAGAAGCAGCCCTGGCAGATGTTTAGTCCAGATGTTACTGGAAAGCAAGGCAGGAAACATGTTTGTTCAAAGTCAGCCCTAAAGAAGACATAGGCTATGTTCCTCAAATCACTATCCAGAAAATTTTAGGCCACAAAGTGCTTTTGTGTGAGGGAAAGTGGGACAGGGAGGAGGTGGACAGGAAGTCAGTGTGCTAGTGGGGTTTTCATCATATTTTCTTCCCTCTAGAGCAATGCCACAGTGCATTGACTTTCCTACAGGTGTTTGAATAAAATTTGAGGAATGGTCTTTTGTTCAGTAGAAAGAAATCATGGGGGTGGGTAGTGGGGTGTGGTAGTTGAGGGGGTGGGAGTGTCAGTGGTGGGGCTGGGGATGGAGTGTGAGTGTGGGTGTAGGTGGTGGGTCGAAGGCAAAAGGATGGGAGGGTCACAGAACAGCATCAAATGAAACTATTAGACAAAGAGACTCTCGGTTATGTTTTACTGAACTATTTGTAGGGAGCAGATCTTTTTTTCTGAACTCTAAGCTTTGAAGTAGAGCTAAGAACAACCTTCCAGTCTCTGGTTTTAAAATAGTCTTCCAATTGAACATACAAATTATTACAATTGTAGAATTTCAGGGGCTAGAGAAATGGGCCAGTGGTTATAAGCAGTTGCTGCTCTTGCCAAGGACCATGCTAAGTTCTCAGCACCCACTTAATGGCTTTCAATCATAGGTAATTCCAATTCCAGGGAATCCAATGCCCTCTTCTGGTTCCTGCAGGCATTGCATGCATGTGGTGCACATACATACACATAGGCAAACATTCATATACATACAGGTAAAAAGTAAACAAATCTACAAAAAATTGAATTTCAATATTCTCTGGTTTGGTCACTTGAAGCTTAAGATTGTCATGAGAGACTACCGCAAAGATGAAGTATTACTGTCTTGTGCAGAAAGTCAGGTGGGGTTTTCAAGTACAGTTTGGGCTCGAATGGACAATTTTCTTTAATTTTGATGTGACTGAGTCAGGGCTACATCTTGGTCAAGTATATTGTTTATAAGCTTTTCCCTCAAAGTATCATCTCTGAGTCATTTTTAATCTTTTCTGTGATTTGTAAACCCAAATATCTTAGAGTGAATGGATGGCTGAGGGGTCAGGCAACCAGTATATTTGTGCACCTTCTGCTTCAATGCATGTTTCTGAAAGGGGAGTTTTTTCTGTACACCTGTGAGACCACTGAACAGTCCTGATATTTTTTTTAGGACTGTGTTTGTCTAAAGCATTCTTTCAGGCTAGGAGCATCAACAGCTCTTTGCTTTCTTTAAAGAAAAATTGCCTTTCATATGTTTTTATTGAGGTCAGACTAAAAGTGTTGGTCACAGTCAAAGGCAGATTTACATCACAAAGAACAAAGAGAGAAGCAACTTCAGTCTCTATAAAATACAGTAAAGCAACTGAAACAAAACTATAACATCTGAGGCTTCAATTACAAAAAGAGCAGAACATAATTCCTGTAGCTGATGGACATGATCTGTCTGTCTTCATCCCAAACTCAGATCATCTGTAAAGAAGGTGGAAAGTGGTATCGGCCGACTGGTCATACAACTCTTGTTTCAGACGGAGGAAACAGCTTACACCAAACCCAGTTTTAATATTCTAGGAGACTTGGGACTCTGAGAGGACTTATTCGGCATTTGCAACTCAGCCCCCAAATCAGAGGATACAGTATCAATCTGATACCAAAGGCTGAAATTTGGAAACCCAAGGAGAGTCACTTTAGGATTTAGTCATGATTTTTTAAAAAAAGCCAACCTAAGAAAGAGGTAAGTTGAGGAACTTCAAAGGAGAAATTGATGAGTTTATTAGCTTCAGCACAAAGGTGGTAATACAAAAGGAAAACAAGAAGGAAGACGAACAAGCACACTCCAGCAAAGAGCCAGCTTCTCTGGACAGGCAGCACTAGTCAAACCAAAGGGAAATACTGTCAAGCCAATGTATTATTGTTGATAGTAACTTATGTTTAAGGTATTTTTATTTACAGTAAGAGCATTAGAGGCCAGATATAAAATATGTATGATATTGACCAGTGTTTGGTTAGGGAAAAGTTCCTTACTTGTATTACAGTGGAGATTATTGACTTTAGTATTACAGTGGAGATTGGTGGCAGTTTTACACACAACTAGTCTATTGGTTAGTCAGTTGGCTAGTGAGACAAAAATACAGGCATCCCGGAGAGTACTTTGTGCTTCCCTGGGGATTCGGCATGAGTAATCTGAGATGTATAGAGCTGGATTTATTGTCTGCATAAGTGGTGATTCCACAACCGAAATGCTAATGTCAGTGGACTTTTCTTCTTTATGATAGTGAAATATTTATATCCTGAATCTATGAATAAAAAGTATGGATGGATCAAAGTGTAGCTTGGGCTTATGTGCTATCAAATCAGACACCACAGGGACAAAGACACATTCTAAAACTGTTCCGACACACAGCAAACTAATGTGAAATATTTCATTCTATGATGAAATGAGAATTGACAGCCTTACTGATAAAATTTTTGATGGTGAATTCATTTCTTCTTTGTGGTCCAATAAATGTATAATGTGTATTTTTCAATTTTGACCATTTTTGTTATGTAGCTCAGTGGTAATAGGTATATCCATATTCTTGTATAAGTTAATGATAAATTCTCAAGATTAAGTATACACACACACACACAGACACACACACGTATATATACAAAAGCATTTAAACTAAAAGCAGAGCCACTATGAATGTTTCCCTATGTTCAGCCACGCAGCCACCCAGGCATTTAGAAACCATGAGAGCCATGATTCATGGAGCCTTGGCTACTACTGCCTCTAGCAGAAGTTATTGACATATACAGGATGCTCAATTTGAAGGCATATGGGATGTAGCAGTTATGCAGCAATGAATGTTTCCACTTAGATTTCAAAGGAAACTCTGTATGTGGGTGTGTGCTATATATGACAGAGACAGAATCCTTGCAGGCAGCCTGGGAAAGGGTGCTGACTGAAGCTGTGCGTGCGAAACTGAAGATGCCGTGGAGACTCCATGAATTCAGTGGTGCCAAGAGCAAACAGCATGCTGAGGAAACTCCAGACAGTTAACAGATCCAGCATAGGCACGAGAGCATGCAGGATGTACCAAGCAAAGACTTGGGGTCATGGCTGCTTATGCAATCCCTTTATAGAACTATACTGTGTCAATACATGTCCAAGACACTGGGTGTGGAGCTACAGGATGCAATGTTTATTCAGCTAGTCTTTCTCTTTGGTTAGATTTGTCCCTGCTTGTCTCTCATTTCTCCAGTGTGGAATCTAAACGTCTATTTTTTTGCCATTGTATCATAGAGCCTTGAGTCTTTGAGCTTGGAGAGTTAAGAACAGGGAATGAAGTTAAGATGATAAGGGATCTGGGCAGTAAGGTGAGTGAAGTTTCACTTGAGATGGAGAGGAGCCTTTGGGTGATTGTGAATGTATTGCCATGGTTTAAGGGACTGCTGTTTGTAGTTTCATGTTGATGAAGGGTGACCTTGATTTGAGAAGGCTCTATTTAAGTAAAGGACACCTCTTGATGTTTCTGTGAAAGAATTAACTAGGGATGGAATACCCTTGATGAATGATGGTGGTATCATCTCATAGACTGGGGGTCTAGATGGCATAAGAGAAGAAAAGATGCCAAAGCTTGTTAGAGAGAGCAGCCCCTTGGAGCCTGGGGAACAGGTATTCTACTTTCTGCATCCTAGCAACTGTGAACTGAGCTGCCCTGCCATACCTTCCTAACCCCAAACTTTCTGAAATTTGTGAGCAAAATAAATCTTCCCTCCTTGAGATATTTTTGCCTATGATTATATCAATAAAATCCTGACTAACACAGCTATCAGAATGCGTTTGGATGGATATTTGGCAGTAATGTATATTTGTGAAATGATTTTTAGTGCCTTTAGTGAGTATTTTGTGCTTTCTCTTCACATATAAAAATATCATCTTTCAGTCATTTATTTGGAAAATAATCAACTGGGTGTTGTATGCCAGGGACGATTGTCAGCATGTGGGACAATATGGTGAATAAGACACAATGTCTTAGACTTTTAGTGTCTATATTATAGTATGGGAGAAAAGAATCATGATATATGGTTTAGTAAGTTTTGGAAGAGGATACCAAAATGCTTCAGAAAAAGGAAAGCCCAAAGCACAGTAAGGGAATCAGAGGTAACATAGGTGGGGGTGGGACAGTTGCCACTTTGTGTGGGATGGTCAGAATCCATATTATTGTGAAGATGGCATTTAAGCTAAATCTTTACAAAAGTGAGGGATTCAGCTCTGCAGCTATGTCAGGAAATAGTCCAGACCAAGGGTAGAGAGGTTAAAGAGACCGAGGCAGGAGGAGGAGCGAAGGATAGCAACAACTGCATGGTTAAATAGACTCTGGAGGTCAGTGTGAGTGATGTGGGAAGTCCAGATGTTTAGAATGATATCTCCACTGAGGTTAATGACAGGATTTAGCTCATTCATATGGAGAGCTGAGATTTCCCCTGTTATTTCTGTTTTACAGTGTTTTTATTGGCATTAATCTGCTTTTTTGTTTTGTTTTCTGTACTTTTTTTTCTCAAGTTTTGCTGGAATCCACTAAGAAACCACAGGCACATTTCTTACCTCTATTTCTGCATTAGACTGAAGAAGGAAACTCACTGTGTAGGATTCTGTGTAGTAATATTCAAATGTAGAACTGAAAAAAAAAAAAACAGTTGTGTTTTGCTCTTTTCTGGAAAAATGCAAATAGAACCTTTGTGGAAATCTTATTCTTACCCAATAAGAAAATAAAAAGCTAAAATGATTTTACTGACAATCTTTACTCAAATTCAGTTGGTTAAAATTATTTACTGGGCAGCTGCCATTTGATTCTTGCATGAATATATTCTTGAAATTATAATGAATTGCTAATTAGCGGATAGCCGTCTCAAAACCCTGTTTGATTCTATAAGCCACGTTGTTCTAATTAGCATACAACATAGTAGAGATCCTTATGACATTTCTAATCAAAATTTGTTCTGGTGAATTTTCTTTGCCTTTCCATCCGTCATCCCCACTCTCTGCTCCTCTCAAATAAACTTTAGCTTTAACAGCATCTGTCAATCATCTTCCTCTTTGCATCCAGCGTCTCTCTCTAACCTCTATGTCATTTGTCTAGTTCCCAAGGCTTTAGCCACATATGCTACATTTCTGTAAATGTTTCCATAGGCTACATAGCCTATGGTGAGAAGGATGGACCAGATAGCCATCCAGAAACTAAGAGCCTTACATGAGTGAAAATGTGTGGCTTTTGTCTTCCTGGGTTTGTTATCACCTACATTAAAGCACTTGGTTCTTTGCTTCTGATCTTACACTCTGTCCATTGATCCAGTTTTACTCTTGTGCACATGGAGGACTGTCAGAACTGGTTTTAAATTATCAGTGTTTTCTTAATGGCAACTGATAAAGGAGAAACGTGTTCCAAAGCTAGAAGCTGGTGGCTGCCAGTCTCAGCAGGCTCTGTGACATCATGACCCACACACATTTGACTTCTGGATCATTTTGGTAGGCCAGCACCTTGAAAGGAATCCTGGAAGCTATTGAAATGGCTTTTTTCTTTAAGAAACAAGATTTGTGACTGAACATGGGATCAACAGTAGGCAATATTTTTCCCATGTGACCTATGAAAGGCAGATCAGGATTGCCACCCAGAGTTAATGGTCAAGCATTTAGCAGTTTGTATCACATTACCAGTGCCCTTTGGTGTTTCCACAGTTAGAAAGTAACAGATGCAGCATTTGGTGGTTTGCTTTTAGAACTTAAATGCTTAGAAACAATTAATTAAGTTGTTGTTTTCCCCAGAAACCTGAAAAAAAACCCAACAACCAGTAAATGATGAGGAAATTCTAATGTTTCAATATTCTTGAAAATTTGATTTTGTTTTATTTCTATTAATTTGGTCTCTATTTGATCAGATATATACCATTACCCCGTTGCCTTACATTAATATCACACCAGAGTCATTAGGATGAGCGAGAAAGTATAATTCAGAAGATGATCCTTTGAACAGCCTTGAAAGCACATCCTGGATCATCCCAATGGATGGAGACTTAGTTGTCCCTGTAAGATACACTGTCCACAAAACCTATGGCTGTGTTTATCTGGTGCACATTATGACTCACTTTCGGTAGAACAGAAGCTTCTGTCTCTAAGGTCATGTTCATTCAACCTAAAAGGCGTTATATCTTCTTACTGATTTATAAGGCAGTGGAAAGGTGCGTCACCCAGCCTTTGAAAACCGATTCCTTGAGTTTCTCCATAAGCCGAGAATTGCTGTCCTTTGACTTGAATTATAACTCTTCCCAGTGATGGCATTCGGGATGCCTTTACTACAGCTTGAATTTATTGAATAGCTTTAAGATTCAGTATTTTAGTTTAGGAAATCTGAGCTCTGAAAATAATAAGAGGGGCAGATTTATGCACAGATATTTTCACTGCATCGTTACTCACCATTAGGATAAGAAAAATACTGGAAGTCTGCTATGTTCTTGATAGCAAAACAAGAGCTAATGAGTTAAATACATAAAACATGCAAAGGATATTGACAAGGGATGAAGACTATTTTTGTGGCAACATTTACTTTAAATATGCTGTCATCAAACTTGCAGGTGCCATAGGCCAGTCACTGAAAACACAGTGCACTTAAGCAGGGGAGGTGCAGAAATAACACGTGACATGTATTAAAGCTTGATATCTCTGGATTGTAGAATTTGGAAGCATTGCTATCTTCTCTGTTGTTTTGCATTTTCTGACTTCCCAGTGCTAGGATTACAAGTGAGCTAGCGTGCTGTCGAAGCAGCCTGGCTTTCCACGGAGACTCACAGATTCAACCTCTAGGTTTCATGTTTGTACAGCAAGCATTTTATCCAATGAGCCATCACCTCAGCCCTAAATAAATTTACGTTAATATATTGATGGCTGATAAGATGTATATCTAAAGAACTCACAAGGAAGTCACCTGGGAGACACCTTCATTAAAATGAGAACAGAAATCAAGAAAGGAAGCAAGTTGAGGAATATCAGAGACAAATAAACAGTGGAAATGGAAATCGTGGTCATACAGCAGATCCAGAAGGCAACTGGCTTTGTGTAAAGCAGAAAGACATGGAAGAAAATCCTCAAGTAAGAAAATGACAGTATTTCCTATTAGTATTTTGAAACAAGTCAAAGATAGATTGTGAATGCCCTCATCACCATTAGTGTCTGTAAGGAATTCAGGCTCTCAGAATGAGATCTCTTAGATTTCTTTTCTGGTTGAATATAAACAGCTGCTGCTGACTCTGTGAGTCTTTTAATGGGCAAGAGGCTCCTTGAGGCAGGTTTTCCTGAAAGCAGACATCTCTTGACCTTCTTTCTTAGCATCCCTCCTTTGCCATCAGCAGTTTCTGCCGACTCCACTCAGCGTTCATTCCTGGTCTGCAGTCTCCTGTATTTGTACACTTAATACATCTGCTTGACACCTCCACTGTCTCAGGATTCCAACAATCTGACAGCAGAACCTGCAACTCCTCTTTACAGAGAGATCCCTTTCTGCATTGAGTTTTGTCATTTCCATGGCACCATTGTCTTTGAACAAAGGAGAGGCCAACATGCTGTTTCTACTAACTCAAACAAGAACTCTTTAATTCTGCTGTTTCCATGCCGATTCATTTATTTCACAGTTACAAGAATCTTGTGAATATGTACAAATGACATTGTCACTCAGGGCAAGCTGGTGGAGTAGAGTTTTCAGCAGTGACATGCTTCTCTCTGGTCCTGTAGTCGTGGTAGACAAATGCTATAGGAGTTATTGACTTAGCCCCCCAGAGCCTTGCATGTGGTTAGCACATGCTCTGCCACTGAACCGCACTCCTAACTGACTGTTTATTATAACCATGCCCGGTGATGAACGACTTTGCTTTAGGAGGAATGGTAAAAAAATAGAAGCATTGTACATCCACAGATAATGTTTCTCTTAAGGATTTCATGTTATTTCAAGTGTAGGGGTGTTCTGCCTGCGTGTATGTCTGTGTACCATCTGCCTGCGGTGCTGAGGAGCCAAAAGAAGGCTCCGATCTCCTGGAACTCGAGTTACAGATGGTTGTTATTCATATATGGGCGCTGGGAACCAAATCCCAGTTCTTTGGTAGAGCATCAAGGGCTGCTCCAAGTCATTTGTTAGCCCCTATGCTTTTCTTTTAGAGAAGGATTATTTATTTTCATCTTCTCTGTGTGAGTGTTTTTCCTGGTTGAATGTTCATGTGTACCGCCTGCGTACCTATGACCAGTGATGTCAGAGAAAGCAGTTCCCTTGAAGTGGAGTTAAACATGACTACGAGCTATCATGTGGGTGATGGGAATCGAAACTTGTCATCTGCAAAAACAGCAAATGCTCCTAGCATTGGCATCTCTTCAGTACCTTAGATAATATTTTTATGCTGACAGGCAACCTATCAGAGCACACTAAACAGAGTCAGAAACTATAGAAGTTTTGGACAAAAAAGTTTGTGATGAGACCATCAGGTACGTAATGTTAAGAAGTAATCAAGCGAAGTGAGAGTTCATCAAGTTGATTTAGATTTTATTGCTTGTGGAGAAAAGCAAGAGATTGGGTAGGAAGGAAAGTCCTTAGATTCTTCAGCAACATTGATGGCTACAGTTGCAACAATAAACATGAAATTAATGTTAAAAAATGATCACAGTTAACTGCCATGAGGAACCTAATATGCTAAGTTTTGTTTTATGCACTGTCATATTTTCACCAGCCCTGTAGTCATTGTTAATATTTATTTTATACATTGAAGATACAGACTTAAAAGGTTATCAGCTCAAAGATAAGCATAGACAACTTTGTTTTCTTTGTTTCTTCTTTGTTTCCTTCCTTCCTTCCTTCCTTCCTTCCTTCCTTCCTTCCTTCCTTCCTTCCTTCTTTCCTTCCTTCCTTCCTTTCCTTCTTTCCTTCCTTCCTTCCTCCACTTCCTACCTGCTCCCTCCCTCCTTTTGTCCCTCCCTCTCTCTGTTCCTTCCTTCCTTTTACGTAATGCAAACAAATTAATGACAAAACACCATGTAAATTAGTAAGGGATACAGGTTAAAAAGTGGTACCGTCTTGCACAGTTAGCATGTAGAGAAGACTGAACAGCTGGAGCAGGATGCTCCACAGCTGCAGAGCTCCTGGTCATCTCTGTGCTTCCTCAGATGGAAAGGCTCTTTGCATCTTGGGTCAAACTTGCTTTGTTCTTTCTTCACAGTTGTACCTGTATTTTTCCAACTTCAACCAGTTGTGTTCTTTTGTCTGTTTTATGTGCAGTGGATTCATTACACTTGTATGCTTCTGTAACCTGAGTTTTCATTTCTTGTTCTGTTCTGAGGTTCATCTGTGTTGCTGTATGTAATTGTAGATTATTGATATTAGTGCTACAATATAAAATTGCCATAATTTATTTATCAACTTATTTTTGGATAAGATCTCACCATTACAAAGACCGATGAATGGCATCTGTAAATGTTTGATGTGTATGAGTTGAACTGTTTGCTTACAGCTAACGTATGCACTTACACTTAGCTACATAATGCTAACTGTTTCCCAAATTACAGCCTCTAAAATCCTGAACCTTTTTCATCCTGTTCTGTAAAGAGGTTCTATTTTTTTTAATGAGAAAAATTTCCATAATTTTATTGATTTGCCTGTGTGCTTTACATAGTTTTATGATAATCTTTTAAAATAGGGCAACTACTATCTCCTAGTTTGCCATTTGAATTTTTAGTTTTTACATTATATTTTTGACAGGGGTTTATAATTTTGATATAATCAAGAATGTCAACATTTTGTTTTATGATTTGGTCTTTTTATATTTAAGAACTTATTCTCTTCCTTTGGGTTTATTTTTTTCTAGTATATATTTTTAAATTTTATGTTTCTATCTTTCAGATTTATTTTACTTACATAGGATTGTGGTGTGTGTGTGTGTGTATGTGTGTGTGTGTGATCAGTAGGTATCATGATATTTCTCCCAATTTTTTTTTTTTGTGAATTTGTTTTTAATTTTTTTGTAACATTTTTTATTGGATATTTTATTTACATTTCAGATGTTATCCCTTTACCCCATTTCTCCCAATTTTATTTCAACACCTTTTTCTGAGGAGTCTATTCTTATCGTATTGACCTTCAGTTCAAGTCTGTATGAATCAAACTCTTGTGTATTTGATTTGATTTGTGATTTGATTCTTGGTTCAATATATTGTTCTTGTTTGCTCTGTTCATCCCCAGTCAACATTATCCTTAGCCAGAACGTGATATTCTTAGTTTTTATAGCTTAAAAAATTTACTCAATTTCCTCTTGCTATCTGGTAAGACCTATCCTATTCTTGTCTTCAAGTGTGTTGTGTCTCTGTTGTTCTTTGGTCAATTTCAGGGCATCACAGTTATTCAGGTAATTTGTTCTAATAGATACATTTGGATTGTGTTAAGTATATGGTAAGTATCCTTTATTAATTATTGTCAACTGACATATGCTAGAATCATCTGAGAAGAGGGAACCACAACTAAGAACATGAAGCATGAAGTAGGGCTGTAGACAAGCCTGTAACATATTTTCTTGATTCATTATTGATGTGAGAGGACCACCTGAGCAGGTGGTCCTGCAATGCATACGAACACAAGCCAAACAGGCCACGAGGAGCAAGGCAGTAAGCAGCATTCTTTGATCGCTTCTGCATCATTACTGCCTCCAGATTTTTAAGTAGAGTTCCTGCCCTGACTTCCCTTATTCCTTCAGTGTCAAACTGTGACATGAGAGTTGTAAGTCAATATGAAGCATTTTCTCCCCAAGTGGCTTTTGGTCATAGTGTTTATTATACATAGACACCATAAGAAACATGCAATAGAAACCATAAGACAGGCAGATGCCTAGATAAGTGCATAAGTATATAGATAGAAACAGCTAACATCAAACGAAAAGCAATCCATTGTTTCTTTGTCTTTATTTATATTGATTTGTCAAACCAAATTGGGTAGAAGTCACTAATATAAGATATTCAATCTCTCAATTCACCATTCTGTAGAACATTTCTATGTGTTCAGCTCTTTAAATATTTTGAATAACACTTTAACAGTTTTTTCATCTATATATTGCTTCTGTTTTATTAAATTTCTTTTTATGAATTTGTTTGAAGTACATCCTTATCACCTTCTATTTTAAGATTATAGGCCCACATCTGCTCTACCACTGGGCATGGCTGCTTGGGGATACAGACGGCAGGGAGTTTGACTGCGCTTACCCATGCTATCAGGGCTGGTTCTGGGCTGTAAGGAAGCACAGAGACACTGCTCTGGGTGTGGGAAAGCAGAAGCTGGTTAGAGGGTGCCTTGGCCTGCTACAAGGCTAGGACTGTGGGGTCTCAGGCTCTTGGACATCCAGGCCCAACTGAGAGTCACAGAAGAGCAGAGAACTGAGTTGGAGGCCTGAAGGCTGGTGATAGCATCTAGCCTGGGGCTAGGGGAAAGGGGGGTTCTAGTTTGTCCCAGCAGGGATTGTCCTTAGCTTGGTGGCAGCAGGTTTGGTGGAGGTCGTGGCTGGGAACACAGAGAAGCCTTCTACAGGAGATTAGTCTGTGGCTCTGTAGGTGAAGGCCTTCTTCATGACTCCCCATGGTTGATCTTGATGAAAAGAGACAGTCCATGGTTCTAAACAGTTTATTTTCAAGGCAGAAAATGGATGTGTAAAACCATACCTCACTTCTTAGGGTGGGCCTGAGATTAAATACCTTTTGTAGAGAGAAATGTCTGAGAAGGGAAGCTTATTTGCTGAGCTCTCCAGGCCTCTAGGCACTTCATTAGCATGGAGATCTCTGTCTTGAGCCTATGTGACCATAGGACACTTTTCTTTTCTGTGAGAAGCATGGTTTGTGTTTCAAGTCAGGAGTCTGGCAGGGAACTAGGAGTCACCTAAGCCTCAGGTGTGTGTCCGGAGAGTCTTCAGGTCTCAACCTGCTCTATCTTACCAAACTTCCTGGCATGGTTTTACATCTCAAATTCTATAGTTCCCATTGTTGGCATTCAGAAATGCAATTGGATTTTATACTTCAACTTAATTTGCACCGACCTCATAGCAAATAGAGTGTGCTTAACTTTGTTTCTTGACCTCTCTCCTCTGCTTCATCTTTGTAATCACAGTTCCATATGCACAGGTGATTACAGCAGTGGAATGTGAGTATCCAACAACCGATCATTGTTTGATTAGGTCTTTGAGATGTCTGAGGAAAGTCCTCACAGAAATAGTTTCTTACTGGCAGAGTCTAAGCCCTGACTATTGGAACCAGTTTGCTATTAGTTCAATTTTCCATGATTTGTTCTGCTGTCTAGATTATTGCATGGAAACGTGGCCTAGATTAGCATCTACTGACCTCGACTGTGGTTGTATATTGCTCTACATGGTGGGTTGGCTGCTAGAGATTTAAGAACATTCTCTGTCTTCTAGCAGTTTGGAGCCTTGTGGGCTTTTGAGCAGTATGTGACTGCTTAATTACTCTATGTTGGTAAGGGTAATTTTTTTTTTTGTGTGTGGGGGCATTCCATATCTGATGGACAGTAACTGGAAACAGAATAGCCCAGATGTGTTTTCTGGTTTTTATTTCACATGTATTTACTCATTATTTTTGTATTATTTATTTATTTTGTATGTGTGTTTCTGTGCATGTATGTGGAGGTCAGAGGACAACTTCTAAGAGTCAGTTCTCACTGTTCACTATGTGGGCTCCACAAGTTGAACTTAGGCCGTCTGGCTTGTTTTCAATTTCTAATCTTTGGGAATACATAAATAAACATGATGTTACTGGTGCATCCCTGAGTCTGTGACCGACTCTTTACTTCAGCGCATCCTGAAATGGTTACAGATATCTTTGTGGTCATGGAATGGGGATGGCGGAGGGGAGTAGATGGAGCTGCATGGATCAGTACACTTTTCAGGCCGGTGCTCAGTAACCATGTCCACCATGTCATAGACTTTCGTTGTCAGTGAACTCAGAGCTTTTATGGATTTGGTTTGGTGTTGTTTCTGCATCAACCTTTATGCACAGCAGAGTCATTTCTGTACTTGTTTCCAAGGATTGTCATGTGTAAGGGTACAGAGTTTTCCTTTTGCAACAGATCTCAGAGCACAGCCGTCCTCATGTTAGTGCACACGTGCACAGATCTCAGAGAACATGTCATCTTCATGTTAGTGTAAATGTGAACAGATATATCAGACTTTCTGAGTACCATGAGGATCTTTGTCATCTCAGAAGCAATGTCCCCATCTGACCTCATCCTGAAGCAGGTTCCACAAGCTAAGAGGAAAAGATCTCAGGACAGTCATTAAGCATTCTTAGGATGGAGAATCATGCAGCACTTGAGAACATTTTCAACAAAATATTACTGTCCAGAGAAAACTTTCACGACAAAATGCTAGATGAATCAGCAAAACAAATGGCTACAGTGACATCCTACTACTAATATTTACTGAGAAGTTAATTGAGAAGTATGTGTTGTTTATATTTTTATTTTTCCCCTGTTAAGT